>JAVRXN010000006.1:25111179-26311179 GCA_033556935.1 Timema podura
TGTATGTGTGTGTAGTATGTTGTGTGTGTATGTGTGTGTGTGTGTGTTGTTGTGTTGTGTGTGTGTGTGTGTGTGTGTGTGTGTGTGTGTTGTGTTGTATGTATGCATGTATGATGTCAACTACATGCCTGAGAGCTCGGAAATTGGGTAGTGAGCAAGTTTTTGTATTGACCACTAAGTTATTGTAATTTCCACTGTGATCTGTTTCTTATAATATACAAATTGATTTTGCCGCCATCATCTGTCCTGTCTTTCCTGTATTTTTTGCAGAATGCAGATAATTTTTTTTTAATCTGAAAATTTTTAATTTTTACTCTCTAATAAGTGTATCATCCACAAAATGAGCCTATCTGATTTTCTAAAGTAAATATGGCTCGCAAAAATGTTCGAGGTTCGGCTAGCTGGAAAAATTGTATGCACTTCTAGACAGAGTTCAGCTCGGGGCTCACTTCGACGCACGCCTCTATAACCGTTAGAGCTATAGTGCCCTTTAGGTACACTGAGGGAGATTTTCCTTGAATTGACTTTCCACTCTCCCTTCACACAAATGCTGGTACACTTCCTCTAAATTCAACCTTCCTCATGTGTGTATCCCGAACAGGTAATGAGACGCGGTGACGAAATAAAATGATGGTTGGGAGAGTAATTATTGTATCTGTTGCGAGTTAAATTAGTTTGTGTGTCGCTTGCTTATATCATTTGCCGTAGAAAGTGCACGTTAAGTATTTATAGTAATAATATTATAGCACGTTTGAGCTACATCATTCGTAGCCCAGTTTGTGGAAATATTATCCAGTACTAATGTACTGTTTTTTACCCAGGGGACACCCGAATGTACTAATCGTACATTCTTTAGATGGAGGCCCTTTCCATGCCCCAATGAGATGAGGTGATAGTTACAATGAGTATGAGGCTGATAGTGACCACGTCTTGCTACCCGTTCAGGTTGTACGCCTATGTACTAATTACATTAATGAGTTAGGGATTATTAAGTTTGAATTTAGAGGAAGTGTACCGGCATGGAATGAGAGTGGAAAAATCATCCTTATTACACCCAACCGTGGTCTAACCCCAGTCTTCCCGTCATTGACAGTCAAGTCTGTTGACGCCTTAGAACATGCGGCCACTGAGTCGGGTAGTAAGTAATACAACCCGTGAGTATGAGGGTGATAGTTAAGTATGAGGACGTGGAACCAGTGGAAACTCTTAAACCTAACTAAAAAAAACCTGGCGACCATTGGAGTATTTCCCCTTTCGAGAAAAATACCTAAGGTATCAGCCGAGAATCAAACCCAGGACACCTAAGCTCGTAGGCATGTGCATTGAGCAGTACCCCACGAGAACAGTTAGCGTTTTAATAACAGGTGCTACGATTTTAGAGTCTGAGCTATGAGTGTCTGGGACCTAAGATTTAGAGTAACTCCATTGGAGTTGATAGTCTAGATTCAAACAAGGGACCCCAGAAATTGCTATAGATTTTTCAAACAGAGCAAGGACATTATTTATTATTATTTTTATTAATCTTTAATGATCTACATCAACGTCAAAGCTGAGTACCCAATATTTTTTAAATTTATAATTAAATATAAAATAGAATCAGAAAATTTGTACATGTGTTTCTACGAAAACCAAATGCACGCATTGTTAACTATTGTTTGATCGATCGTAGTCAAGTTGGTTTTAATTCAAAATGTCGTTTTTAAAATAATAGTTATGAAAATATTACCATTATTTTGATTTATTCATAGTTTAATTAGTATTTTTAGTCATATAAACAATAAAAAACATACAATTATTTTGGACCAATTATGTATTTGACTATTAAATTTGAAATATACTTTATTTTACAAAATTATTAATTATTTTGTGTGTTTTAACTATACATGATTTAAAATTCCTCCAGCTTGTTTTCCGTTTTTTACAATAAATATTGTATTTATAAGTGAATTTTAACATTTCAACACAAATCTCACGTCAATTTCAAATATTTGAGGCCATAAGATTTTGTTAAAAAGTGTTCTTGAATGAAAGTAAAATACATTGTATTTGATATTTTAGCGCCATTTGCTCTCTTTCAAGTCCGCAAATTGGACAGTGTCCTCTTTCAAGTCCGAAAAAAGGCTACCTCAGTGAGCGAGAAATTGAGGGAAATATTCGAAAATCGAAAGATTTTTCTTGGATTTATAAAAATAAAATATGTCCATGACTTAAGAAGGAAATATTGTGTCTATATGATGGTTGCACACCGATACTTTGGTCGCACAAGTCAATGACATTTTCCCAGATAATTAGCGCGTCCCGTCAAACGAGGAGGCGCATCTTGATGAATTCCCCTGCTTTAGAGGCAGACGATGAAAACTCACCAAACCACCGCTTGGTCTCTGCTGTCCAGCACCGCCAAGTCTGTAACGACGCCCGCTCTTCAAGTCAATGCTTGGAACCGAGGCGTCGTATAAAATGGTCGGCTCAATACGTCACATAGACCGAGGCGTCAGATAAAATGTGTATCAGACGCCCGATCTTCAAGTCAATCGCTTGGAACCCAGGCGTCGTATAAAATGGTCGTCTCAATACGTCCATAGACCTGAGGCGTCAGATGAAATGGTGTCATGACGCCCTCTTCAAGTCAATCGCTTGGAACCCAGGCGTTGTATAAAATGGCGCTCAATACGTCGCATAGACGAGGCGTCAGATAAAATGGTATCACGACGCCCGTTCTTCAAGTCAATCGCTTGGAACCAGGCGTGTATAAAAGAGACGTCTCAATACGTCGCATAATGAGGCGTCAGATAAAATGGTTCACGACGCCCGATCTTCAAGTCAATCGCTTGTAACCGAGGCGTTGTATAAAAGAGACGGCTCAATACGTCGCATAGAACTGAGGCGTCAGATAAAATGGTGTCACGACGCCCGATCTTCAAGACAATCACTTGGTACCGAGGCGTCGTAGAAAAGGAACGGCTCAATACGTCGCATAGAACCGATGCGTCAGATAAAATGGTGTCACGACGCCCGATCTTCAAGTCTTAGAAAACATTCTAAAATCTTGAAAGTAACATTAAAAAAATAAGACTTTAAAAAAGAGTATTTATGTAAATGAAATGGATTGAATCATGGAAGTTGGTTGACATTATTTAAAGGATTTTTAACAAAATCTCTTAAGCCAATTTTTCGTCAGGATTTTGTCTAATTCTTTTTTAAATAATTGTCAACTTACTTTTATAGATTATATCCATATCATTTACATAAAAACAAATAGTATTACTCTTTTTTAAAGTCTTATTATTTCCTTACTTGAAATAAGATTTTAGAATGTTTCCTAAAGTGCAGCTCAATTAAGTCACCTGAAGATTTTTTCCTACAAAAATTGTATATTTATATAATTCTAGAGGGCAAAAATGTAATTTAAAGTTGTATTAATAAATATACCACTACATGGTTCAAGATAGTTGAATATTTTTTTTATAGTTTTAATTTAAAAACAATTAAATTTAAAATGTGTTTATAAATGTAATGTATTTGTTATAAATGTATTTAAATCAATTTTAAGTTTGGTACATGTTACGTGGATCACTAATTACTGTCAAATTCAAAATAATTTAATAAATATATGCTTAAAAAACCTACTACTTATTATACAAGTATGCAATCCGTTTTCAGAAGCAGTTTTTTAAATTACACCTAAACTTTATTTCTAGTGGGGAAATAATAGAGCTCTTATATAAATAAGAAATGCTAATTTTGTCTAGCATAATGGACTGATGCTGTTTTCATATTGTTCAAAAAAGTATGGCTTGACTCGTATATAAATACATAAACAAACATACAGAATAAATATATACACCGTCTACAACATATTTTTTTTGGGGGGGGGGACTTACCTTTAAATAACAATAAAAATTATAATACTTTCAATGGTAACCACAATCGTAGTTATTAAAGCTGAAACAAAGAAAACTCGTTAATACCAAACAAGTATTGCTACCACAAGGTATTTCAACATGAAAGGAATATATCTTCCGTCTGCTGTGTGTACTGGCGTCCATTGGTTGGAAGTCTCTCCTCGCATCCTCATTGGCTAATGCCCTTCAATTTCAGTAAATAAAACTGAAATGCTGATTGCTTCTGATTTCTGTTCCAATTCTCCAAACTAAATTTCAAAGTTTTCGATTATGGTTCCTGTTCTTGGTAAAAGAAGTTGATTAAAATTTTTGTCATTAAGATATTTCTAAATAAACATAATTTTAAAGCATAATTCACTAAAAAAATACGAATTATTTATATTAAAAATATAATTCAGTATCTTGATTATATCACAATCGATTTATAATTAAGGTTGTCCTTTGAATAGGAGATTATTTTATTTTGCTAGGACTAAAAAATAATTTTAAAAAATATCGCCTCTGTGGTCTAGTGGTCAGAGTTTCTGGGGACAGACTCAGAGGTTCCGGGATCGATACCCGGAACGCCCAGATTTTCTGTAAAGCAGTGGGTCTGGAACTGTTCAAATCCAGCTTCGTGAGGACAAATGTGGAACTAGAATGAAAATGTAGCGGATCCTTGTCTAGAAAACTGAGATTTACAGCCAAACTTTCTTGTCTGACCACATGACACCCTCTATCCGCAGAAGCCAGCACTATCTTTGTAAATAGAATACGGCTATTTTGTTGGTATGGTTTGATTGAGGCTGATGCCATTGAGGGTTTATAAAATTATTTTTGTAGATTATTTTATTTTCAAATTAATAAAATATAACTATTTTATTACTATTTTCTATTGAAAAAGATGAATAAAATATAATATTGCCTAATACACGTTTTATTCAGCCAAAACAACTAATTACAATGTCGGGAACAAAAGGAAATAGTGTAGACCTATATGATTTTAAGGATCAAATAGCCAAAGAGAATCTATTTGTTTTAGTGAGGAATTTACTCGCATATAATATCATATTCTTAAAATTGAAAAGCTTTATCTATTAGATTCTTAAATATGCGATCCCTTACAATTATAATAATTGTACAAGTGGCAGCATTAAGCCAACTACCGAGTCTAAGATGGCTGCGTTATCTGATAGCTCGTGATCTTAATAAAATCACACATTTGTAGCAGATGATTCCAGTACGTCCATCATAAACTCTGCCATAAAATATCAGTGAAGAGTGCCCTGAACACGGGACGGTTCCTGGTTAGCTCAGTTGTTAGAGCATTGCGTATAAGCCAAAAGTCCCGGGTTTGATTCCAGTGTCCAGGTGTCATTTTTAAATTTTCAGAATACACGTGATTTTAGTTTATTTGTCTAAAACATTTAAATAAGCTTTAAAATGTATTTGTCAATTATTTCTATGTGTATTCATTAACTAGGCCTGAGCGGGAATGACATTTCGACTTAAGGAGATTTTCGGACGGGAAATAACTACTTTCCCCAGGAACGGGACGGGAAACTGGAGAAAAAAAAATTTATAGTAGTTTTCCACTTTAGACTTGTACTTATTTTTTAGATTTTAATTTAACTTGGTCTTTTCAATCATTCGAATAAAAATCTATCAAAAAAATAAGAATCTTTTCGCAATTTGATCAGAAAGGGATCAAACTCCCTAGATTTAATTGAATTAAAATATAGTACTTGTCAAAAATATTTTTAAATAGGGTTGGGAAAATAACAAAAACTCTGAATCAGTTGCGGTTATGGTCTGAACAATACATTGAATTATGTAGTATAGTAGATTTTTTCAAAAAAGAAAAGAAAAATGTACACTTAAATTGTATATTAACTTATTTTTAAATGGTAAGTTTTCCGAATAAAACTAAATATTATTTTGTTTAACAAGTTATCAAGGGAGGTGAAATAAAATATAGGCCTAATGCAACTATTATAAATTGTATATTTTTAATCAAGCATTTTTGGTATCAATGTAAATTAATTCTGAACATAGATTTTAAAATTGATCGAAATAGTTCATATATAATAAATCATTGACGTGAATTTTAATAGCGTACACAATAAAACATAAATATATTCAAACCTATATTAATGAATTAAAGTGAGCCACAATCTTGTCCATAAGAGTACTAAAAAAATTTTCTTAACTGAGCCAGTGTGCCCGGTAACCTCTTGCGAACTAGTTACTAAGACTCACACAAAAAGCGTTGTTGAATTTCAAAAATATTAGTGTATCCACTGTAGAGTCCTTTCATATCAAATCACCAGACAAATTTGATAATGACACCCAACACCTCAGATTTTCATGAAACTTTTTTTGTTACTACCATCAAGTTACTAATCCATGTAAAAATTCCTCCCTAGGCCACATACTTTCCGAGATATAAAATAGTAAGGTTTTGGAAAATTGTGCATAAATTATGTTTCTGAGGCTCCATGGGAGGAGTGCGGTATCAACTTGAGAGGGGATTTTACCCAGTGGCGTGCGGTGACTTCTCAAACAGGACTAGGTTCGAAGACACCTTACATCATGGGGCTAAATAGGAATACTCTCCATATAATGTACAGTATGTAGCTTAGAAAATACACTTTTACAGGTCATAGGTTACGCAATTTAGCTCCCTTCAACCGATTCACAATATTTAGACATGGAATAAACAAACAAATACATAAATAAATATGATAAATTAAACAAAAACATAATAAAATAAAAATAAACAATAAATAATTAACAAGTAAATAAAAATGTAATAGTGGAGTCTTGCCTATATGTGTATATTAGTGCAATCCTTCTGTCACCTTTCTGAATGAATTTGTCGATAACAGCTTCATAGAATGATTTTGACTCTGCAGTTAATCTAGAAACCTTTTTCAAACTGACGCCAGTGAAAGTGGAGAGCCTATTCTCAACTAGGTGCTACGCACAGTCGTCTTAATACGTTTGAAACAGAGGAAGGTGCTCTCAGCAGTGGATGTGCTAACTGGTAATGTTGATACAAACAACATAATTTGTATGTTTCTTCGTAACACTTCTTTGCTAAGTCCGTTTCCTCCAGGACTTCATAATTTCAAGTCACAGTCTTGTACTGAAAAGTCTGATAGTCTGTAAACTAACACTCCGATAACTACCAAAACTTTAAAAGATACCGTAGCTTGACTGAAGTGACAAAATAAACTGTCAGGAAATCGATGTTAGTAGCTCTGAATTTATTTTTTAATCTAGCAGTCAATAAATTGCAGCTCATTAAGATCTTGAAACCTCAGCTCTATTTGCCCGACCATGGTGTCAACAATTTCATTATTAAGACGCCCATATTTATTTCTGGATTCAATGAGAGTCATCTTCTTGCGCTTTCTTAGGAGCTTCCACGTTTATCATCTTCTAATTTTCTATACATCTCTTCAAAGTCGTTTCTAGCATATTTGAGGTGATAAATCGATTCTTTTACTTTATCGATGCAGTATTTCACATCGAAAGTTTTTGTTTGAAGAATTTTGAATAATGTGTCGGTGGGAGCAAAAAAATGTTGCTGAAAACCTTCAGTAGAAAGGAGAAATTGATACTTCTCAATGGTGACGCATACCCTTTAGCAGTCACGAAAGTATCAGTATCCCAACTATCTGGATTTTAAGCAATATTCTCAAAAAACTGTATGAGTTCTGTTTTATTTTCACTCACCGTGTTCACAATTCTGGAATTGTAATTCTACCTTGTACTAGTAACTTTTGGAAACCGCTTCCTTACCTCAGATTGATTAAGATTCTGTTTTTCTCGAAAGTTTTTAATTTAGTTACTGTGGATAGTAGTGAGTGAGTCTTTTCATGGCGCATTTTGGCTTTGGGAAAATTGCTGATATCAAAAGGACATTACTATTCCAAACTCCCTGATTTGTTTAGAACAACACACAAGGCCAACAGTACAGCCTGCTTCTTGATTTGCATGCAGTTAACCATTTTGAAGAAGTAAAATATTCTGTTTTGAAATGACGTGTATATTCTCTAATTTTTGTTTTGGCAGAAATGTCTGGAGTTGGCCTACCTTATATTATTATTTGCTGCTTTTATTCAAAAGTAAGGGCTCCAAACGAAATTGCGAATAATCGGTCGAGAGAACAGCATTGCGAAAGATGATCGGCACTGCTATATCCCACTGAACTACCTTCACTAATCCTGCTACTTGTCTCAGGTCCCTTCCCTAAGCTTTGTTGTGAGGGAACAGTTTCCAATCCGAGTCCCCTTCCATATTTCACACTTTCAAACACTGTCAAACTAAATTGACTATCGAACACTTTAACACTTCACAAGATCTCTTTCATTAATGGGAACAATTACAAAGCATAGCAACCACAACACTACCACTTATAAGAAGCAAACAAAAAAATTACATTTGCTTGTGACAGAACGCCAAGCATTTGCATGTATCTTATTATTCAGACGGAATAGGCTGGCTTCAACTGGTCCTCTACCCGGTAAGGGCCGATAAGACTCAAGCGCTCCCGATGCTAGTCGGGAGAGGTGAAGGGGGCCACGCAAATATCATTGAGTATTGTACAGCGCTTCCGATGTGAGTGTATTGTCACTCTGGGGGGGACCGCACAAATAGCGAGCATATCGTTGAGTATTGTGACGCAAATTAAGACTCAGATATATGTTATTTTATGCTTTTATTTCCGGTGGAAATTTAACTCAAAATAGATCAACTAAAAATGTCTGAGGACTAGCCTAGACCTACTAGTCCATTGACTGGCTTTACCATTAAAATTTTATCTAAACTTTTGGATTCTTATTATAAATTTGATACTGTGCCCTATGTACTATTCGATAATAGTAAGCGTTTTGTATGAATATAGGCCCAGCCTATGTACTTTAGATATTTGTTGAAATTTGATAACTGGACATCTGAATTGAGCCAATAATATCTGTTTTATATCACAAATACTTTACACAGAACTATTTGTCTGATTTTAGGGTCACCTATTATTCTAAGTAAAACGAGCCCGTAGTAGGAATTCAAGTTAGCTGTCTAGCTGTAAGCTTTCCGAGAACCTAATTACCGGTAACTAACCCTTTGTCCTGCTGTTTTGTATAGCGATTATGAGGAATCTTAAAGGAGAGTTATATAATTATCTGTAACAGGCTCAAATTACTAGTGAAATAAAATTAAATTCCATAATTTTGTAAATGTTAAATGGTGATCATATGAAGCAAAGGGGAATGGGGAGTATTTTCTATATCAAACTACTAGAAATAATATAGTGTTTTTTAGCACCCATACACTCATGACAAAATTCAAAGATTTTTGATTATAACAAAATAAACCTCGTCAAAAAATTCCCCAAACAATATAATAAAAAATATTCTGAAACTCTTGGGCAACGTTCTGTTATATGCCGTATTATTACTTGGAACGAAACGTTCCTTACGTTAACGAAACCATCCTTCAACAGTTAAGACACCTTAAATTAGCCCAATGATGAGTTTACATATTTATTAATACTCATAAAACGTCCACAAGCACTACAGTCAACAGATTTATTTATTTTAAAGTAATAGACCTACACTATTGTTTTATTATCTTTATTGAAAAGCTTTTAATGTCCTCCAACCTAACAGCTTGAAGCAGATCGTCACACATCTCAACTGCGCTGCGCACGAGCCGATCTCCAAACATCTCAACTGAGTAGGATATCATTTGGTGCGTGATAATATTTTATAATGAAAAACTATTATTAATGTTTTCATTAAAAAACTCAACTGAACTTAATCTAATCTTTCATGTGTGAATATATAAAAAATTATCGATCTTTGCTTAAATTTTCATCTGTGAATAAATACAAATTTCTCAAAAGAGAACTCTATAGAACCCGTGCTTAAAAATATTAATTTGGAGAGTTTTATATGATTTTTTAACGACCTAGAACTTTTTCATAATTTTTTATAATCAGAAATTTTAAAATATTGTTGTGTGTAGCGGTACTAGCAAACATTAAAATTTTAATTATTTGATAGAATAAGAAAAGAATCTCGCCCTTGGATCACATAATAGCCATTAAGTGATTTAAGGACGTAATAAATATTGCATATAAAATATCTAATATAAGCTCTTATTTGAATGGGTGTGATTTATCAACAACTATTTTGTTTTAAGTTACTCAGCAGTGACAATGTTTTCATTATTCTATTATTGTTCTATTCATAAGCCATATAGACATCAGCCAAAGGGCTGTTAAGGTGTAGGAATTATTGATCTCATAGAAGTAATATATCTTTGCAATGTTGGTGTTGGTTAGCTTGGCATGAAATAAATCCTTGACAAAATAAAATTGATAATGGAGCTGTGTCATGAGAAAACATCACAGTCGAGACTTCGGTAAACATATTGAATTAGCGGGCAAATATCATTTAAAAAGTTTCACATATTATATTATGTCCAAATTAGAAGTTGTACACGAATAACTAAAATGACTGACGAACATGGTGTGTTGTTTAGTGACGAAGATGATGATTCAGATAATGGCTATCACGTTCCTGAAATGCAAGGAGTTCTCAGCAAGTGGACAAATTATATTCATGGTTGGCAAAGTCGTTTTATAGTTCTTAAAGATGGAACGCTATCATATTACAAATCGGAGCAAGAAACTGGATTTGGCTGTAGAGGCTCTATTAGCCTATTTAAAGCAACTATTAAGGTGACATTTTCACTTATACTTAGTATAAACATTGTTGTATTAATAGGGCAAGCTAAAAGGGGCTATTAGCGATGTGAACAAATTTGTTTTCTATCAAGGCTAGACTAAGGCGCATTGACCCCGACTAGGAATTAAATCAACAATATATTCTGAGCCATTTGTATAATGTAAAGCTGCTAAAATAGTCTTAGCAGAAACTCATAAATGTCAGAAACCAAGTGTGTTTATAACATCACTGGGTAGAGCTGTCCGACAGTAGGAGAACAATCAAGGAGTAGGAAAATACAAACGACAATATTTAATATGTTGTGACACCTATCAAATTACTTTATTTGACTCATAAAAAGTCATTCTATGCTCCTTTACGAGTTACCTTTTATTTCCAGACATTTATGCCGGGATCAAGATCAACTTAAACTTAACTTAAACTTAACTTAACTTAAACTTAACTTAACGTAAAGAACCTCTTTGTATGTTTAAATGGAAGCGATCACGATGTACTTAACTTAACGTTGACTTGCAGTAAACTTAACATAAGAGATGTCCTGGGAGGTCTTTTACTTTATTTTACGTTACTTGAAGGGTATCACGTGATCTAGCCAGCCAATCATTATGCGAGTGACGTCATCAGGGATATTTAGTAACTCATTTGTTAGTATTATGACTAATGTTTACTCCACCGTGGTTCGGATTCCACTTTAAACTGTAGGTCCTCCATTTCATCTGACAATCACCCTACCATTGCACATTAGCGTAAGTGCGTATAACCCGAACAGGTAGTAAGACGCGGTGATAATAATAATAATAATACTAATGTTTACTCTTTAGCATAAGTTCTAATGATCAGACATTGAAACAAAATAATTACACTAAAATAGGAAAGCTAAATTTATCCCAAAAAAATTGTAATAGATATTTATTATATCGATTGAAAACTATAAACATTCACAGATCATCACTTTAAAACTAGTACAAATCACAGATCATACTCGAGAATGAAGATGTTTGGCTCGAGTTGTTACGTTAAGTTACGTGAATCGTGATCACACATACGTTAAGTTACGTTAAGTTAACGCTAAGTTGATCGTGATCCCGGCATTAGGTCTTAATCCTCAACAAAATCAAAGTTTTTTTTTTTTTTCAAATCTAAGTTTGCGAAATTTCAACTCTTAACAATGTTTACAAGTCAAGGCCTATATAGACTATGTATAGAGCACCTCATCTAGAAAAAAGTGTTGTATTTATAACAGTAAACATCAAACTCATTTAGGCCTACTATTAAAGGTTTTGTCAATATTTAACCTAAGTGCAACATCTTATTGGCACGATCATGGCTACCTATGCATCGCCCTTATGCACATTCCACAGTCAGACTCACACTCGTAATATTGTCTCTTTACAATATCACACGGAAGCACAATCACATTTCAGAATTGTTGTACCCTCTTGTCGGGAAGAGATGAACACTGCTTATCTTTTGCGTTTATGTAGCTAGGTTCTACGTCAGCTTGCGTTCAGCCAATCAAAGACAAATATAGGTGCAACACTGTATTCAACTATTAAAGTTGCAATTAGTTGTTTGGTCAATGATAAAAGTTCATGAAACTATTAAAAGGAATTTAAATTTAAATTCTTTAATAAACATCGATAATAATTTAATCATTCTTTCATATAATATTAATTTTATTAATGTATAGGCCTATTTAGCTTGTGTTTGTAAACTTTAAGTGGGTCTGGAACGGGGTCAAACGGAGTCTCGCGACGACAAATGAGCTATTTTCAAAATAAAGAAGTAGCAGCACCGCTCTATAAAACTAAGATTAATGACCGGGGGGTTTGTGCTGTCCACATGACACCCTCTATCTGCAAATAATCACATTTTCATCCCTAACAGGAGACCTAGTGGTCTAGGGGTAAGGTGTCGGACCTCTGTGCTGGGGTTCTGAGGTTCAATCCTCGGTCCCGGCACAGATTTATCTGATTGCCGAACCCTTCCTTCACCTCTGACAAGACGTGTATTAATCACAACTTGTAAATGTGTGGAATGTCAGACCTCCACCGTGGTTCGGATTCCACGTTAAACTGTAGGTCCTCCATTTCATCTCACAATCATCCTACCATTACACATTAGCGTAAGTGCGTACAACCCGAACTAGTAGTAAAACGTGGTGCTAATAATAATAATTCATCCCTAAGGACGGTGACCGCTCGGTCGGTAGGCCCTATATATCACTTGCGGGCTCACACCATGCATCACTTTCGTGTTAGACTAGACTGCCGATGACAGGATGAGCGGGTTTCGAATCCTGGTCGGGTGTACTGTAGACTCTTTTCCACTATTTCTCCACGCACATGTTAGTACACTCGCTCTGAATTCATCACCCTTCCTCATCTCCAACTCATTAGCGTAATTAGCACATATTATTCTTATAACCTGTACATAAAGTAAAGTGCATGTAGTCTGGACAAATAATGCATTTTTTTAAAATCACTTTTACCAATTCCATAACCCAAATATTAGATAATAGGTCTGTGCTATAATATAAAATTATTTTAAAGTTGATAACCTTAGCTACCAAGTTAATTAATCTTGTTTTGTTTAATTTTCACAGCCTCACGAATTTGATGAGTGCAGATTTGATGTTTCTGTCAATGACTGTGTTTGGTATCTCCGAGCAGAAACATCTGAAGATAAACAAAGATGGGTTGATGTACTTGAAACTTACAAGGTATGTTTTTATCTTAAGTTGGAAGAAATGACAACCTATTTAGTATATATATGTAGGCCTAGTTTTCTTATACATCTAAGGCATATAAAAAATTAACCATAGCTGTGTTAAGGTCTTAGCATGTAAAAATAAAAACATTTATTTAACCTAAAAACAAACATAATCTTTTATGAAATTAACCATATATCAAGCTATTATTTTAACCCATTTTCTGTCATGCTTGAAGCACATCTATCTGTGTAGGTCCAGCGGCCATTTTTATAACTGTAAACTCTTACCCGACAAATATTTTTGCTGCTCATTTATAATTCTCATTTTTACTTTATTCATGGTTACAGTATTAGCACTGAACATGTGTTTCCATCCATCAGCTTCAATATCAAGTCCATGGGCTGGCTAAAAAATTAATATAATAACTTGATAGGCCTAACTTTTATTTATTATGTTGGTGACCTGGTGGTCTAGGGGTAAGGTGTCGGACTTCTGTGTTGACGGTCCGGGGTTCAATCCTCGGTCCAGGCACAGATTTATCTGATTGCCAAACCCTTCCTTCACCTCTGGCAAGATGTGTATTAATCACAACTTGTGAATGTGAGAAATGCCAGGCCTCCACCGTGGTTCGGATTCCACGTTAAACTGTAGGTCCTCCATTCCATCTCACAATCACCCTACCATTACACATTAGCTTAAGTGCACATAAACCGAACAGGTAGTAAGACGTGGTGCTAATAATAATAATAATAATAATAATAATAATATTTATTATGTTGGGATTATCAGAGCTCAGTTTGGTTAAAAAATATGTGACCAGCCTTTTGGCTTAGTTGTCAGCGCCCCTGACTACTGATTATTAGCTATTATTAGCATCACGTCTTACTACCCGTTCGGGCTATACGCACTTACGCTAATGTGCAATGGTAGGGTGATTGTGAGATGAAATGGAGGGCCCACAGTTTAACGTGGGATCCGAACCACGGTGGAGGCCTGGCATTCCACACATTCACAAGTTGTGATTAATACACGTTTTGTCAGAGGTGAAGGGAGGGTTTAGAAATCAGATAAATCTGTGCCGGGACCGAGGATTGAACCCCGAGACCCCCCCCGCACAGAAGTCAAACAAACACCTTACCCCTAGACCACCAGGTCACCCAACTACTGATCCAAAGGTACGGGGTTCGATTCTCGGCAGTACCATCTGCACTTTACTCGAAAGGGGAACCTATGGTCACCATGATCTGGTTAATTAGGCCCTAGGCATAAGTTAGGTTTGAGATTTCTACTGGTTTTACACATTCACAATCGCTATCACCACATAGGCCCTAATCTTATTTTGGGTATAAGGTGTAGACAAAGTTTACATACACTAAACCCTTCCTTCACCCTCTGACACGGCATGTATTAACCACAACTTGTGAATGTGTGGGATGCCAGGCCTCCACCGTGGTTCGGATTCCACGTTAAACTGTAGGTCCTCCATTTAATATCACAATCACCCTACCATTGCACATTAGCGTAAGTGCGTATAACCCGAACGGGTAGTAAGACGCGGTGCTAATAGTAATAATAATTTATATACACAGCATCAAAGTAGATACTGCAGATCTCATGATCAAATATACCATACCCTTAAAATATATATATATATATATACACACATATATATACATATATATACATATATATTATTTATTTATGTATTATGTACCATACTTAAATGGACATTTAAAACAAGCAATCAAACTAAAAAAGTGCAAATAGTAAAACAAAACTTGAATGAAACTGCCATGCTTGATCAGCACTACATCATTATAGTGCAAAAGTCATATTACATACATTTACAATATGTCGATAGTAAAGTAAAACAGAATTAAGCCACTAGTAATCATGATTTCAATTAAAAAACACTCGATTCAAAATATTATTTCTGTTTTGTATAAATGCTATAACTTATAACATGCGGCCACCTAGGCGTGTTTTACTAAAGTATTAACATTGGCGTACTAAGCCAAAGGTTCTGGGTTCAATTCCCGTGTGCAGGTGTCATTTTTCAAGTTAAAGAATACATGATATTTAGATGCGGCCATAACCATAACTAACAAATATATCATCTTGGCCATTTAATCCATAATGATATGCACATTTGTACAATTGTAGTCCACTATTGTCAGCAAAAAGCCAACTACCAAGTCGATAGTGGCTGCGTTATCTAATAGCTCTGAATCTTAATTAATCACTAATATATGTAACCAACAATTTCCGCACATTCATCACAGGCTTTGCCTTAAAATATGAGTGAAGAATGACCTTGGGCAGGGGACGATTCCTGGGTAGCTTAGTGGTAAAAGCATTGGCGTACTAAGCCAAAGGTTCTGGGTTCGATTCCTGTGTCTAGCTGTCATTTTTCAATTTAAAGAATAAATTATTAGTGTTATCGATGATATATATCAAAAGTGACATCTAACAATCACATGACCTCTATTATGAATATGTGAAAATAGATCTAGTTACTATTTAGCTGACAAATAAGACCCTAGAAATTGGACTATGGGTCAGTCCACGTCAAATCAATCAATGGAAAAATAGTTTTAGGATTTGATAGCATGGATATTGTTCTTTTTTTGTATGTTTGTAACTCACAGCAAAATGAACCTAAAATATTTTTTTATTTTTCGGACAACTCATTTTTGAGATTTTGATTTTTTAAGGATCAAAAAGCTCAAAAATCATTGGTCCATGATAACTTTAAAAGCCATTTTCTTGGGATATATGAGAGCTACAGACCGGTGACCAGGTTTCGTTTTAAAGCTTATTAGAGGAGCTTTCATTTGATATTTAAAATTATATATTTTGAAAATAAAATTAATAACTAAGCATATTTTCAAAATTTCAATTTGATAATTTAAAAAAAACTAGATTTTTTAAAAAGTCTGAAAAAAATCACACTTGCGTATACATTGTTTCTGAATATGCAGTCCAAATTTCAAGATGATATCTTTTTGGCAACATGAAAAACTTATGTTCTTTGTAGACTTTGTACAGCCTTAAACCAATCTTTTTAGGTCTATTTTGTTTTTATTTAAACTCAAATACATGCCTACATGTAAAGAGCCTTCCGTTTCTTGGCTAATAATTGTCAGGTCCACATTGCAAAGTCTACTAGGGAATGAGAATGAAGTTGTGGGTCCAGATGGTAGCAGAAAAGAGATTGTTACTTTACATTCTACTTCATCAGTTGATAATACACATCCTGTCCACCAAGATTTATCGTAAGCACATGCCACAAAACCAATTATATGTTCAAGTGGAACATCATCTCTTACACAATGTAGATAGTTTTTTTTGAGGCTGAAAACACTCTAATTTCTACTTTTTCTGCAGACCCAGGGAGAAAAGCATGAAATTTCAGAGTTCCTGTTACAGCTACAGCAAATCGCTTTTCTAATATTTTCTCTTCCAATAGCTCATCATTAGTTACATAGAAAAAAGTTATTGCAGTGATATTCTTCCTTCTCCACTCAAACAACTGTTTAGGCGTCATGATTTGGTTTGACAGGGGGGTTTTGAAAACTAGCTTTTGCTGCAAGCCTTTTAACGGTGCCACCTACACCATCACATACTCCTTGGACATGCGCGGTGGCATAAAAATGCCGTTCTGCAAGGATTCCATGAAAATCAATACTGTTGTCGAACATATTTGAAAAGTTTTACTATTTTTGTTTTGGGCGGCAGAGCCGTCAGAAAAAATAGAAAATTTTGGTCAAGTTTGGAAGCATCTCTTTTTTTCAAAAAATGGATAAATTTCTTTTGAAATGCACGCACTAAAATTGTATCATATTTTAAACATTCTGAAATGAAAACAAAACTTTTGTGCCTTACTTCATAATTTTCTTTGTAGTAAACAACAAATAGGTTAAAATTGACCATCGAGATATTCTAATGAAAAGATTGTGCCTCTTCTTGCAAAACAAAAGAATGGTTTTCTGTAAAGTCACTACAGCTTCATTTGAACTTGTACTTTTTTTTATATGAAAAAAAAAAATGCAGAATGCTGCTTGGCAATAAAATCGTGTCTTTTCAAAGTTTTTTAACCAGCTTGAAAACTCCTCAACGAAATCCTGTGTAGATTTACAAAAAGTTTCAAAAGTATACCGATCAACTGAAATCCACTCACAGTTTGTAGATTAAATTTTCTATAATTTCTTCTTCAAGACTATTCAGTAAAGCTTCCTTGAAATCAGTGATGCTGGGACATAAATCGCACTCATCTAGGTAACAGCTCTGTCCTGGAGGGTTGCACATGATTTTCGTCAAATAGTCTTGGTATGTTTTTAAAGGTTTCTTTCAGAATTACTTTGTTTAAATTAGCTTCAGCAATCATTAGTTTCACATTCTGGTGTATTTTAACATATACATACAGCATGAGTTTCACTATCTCCTGCTATCACACAGTTCTTAAAGTACTACCTTAAGAAATTATCAAAATGTAACTATGAACTACCGAATAATTAAAGGTTGTAACACCTACAAAAAAAATTTAAAATTTTTACATGTTGCCATAAAGATATCACCTTGAAATTTGGACTACTTGTTCAGAAACAATGTACAAGCAAATCTAGTCTTTTTTTAATTATCAAATTGAAATTTTGAAAAAATGCTTAATTATTAATTTTATTTTCAAAATATATCATTTTAAATATCAAATGAAAGCTCATGTAATAAGCTTTAAAACGACACCTTACCACAGGTCTGTAGCTCTCATAGATCCCAAGAAAATGGCTTTTAAAGTTATCATGGGCCAATGATTTTTGAGCTTTTTGACCCTTAAAAGAATCGAAAACCCCAAAAAGTGATTCGAAAAAATTTAGGTTCATTTTGTGGTGAGTTACAAACATACCAAAAAAGAACAATATCCATGCTATCAAGGTTTTGTGCATTGGTTGATTTGACATGGACAAGACAAGAGAATTGAACCTAGGACTGAGCTGTCCATGATGTATCATGATCATCTCGCTTATTATATTAACCCAAGAACTCCACTAAAGTTCAAATTTGTTGACCTTATTACATGTTTGTGTGCTACTGCCAAGGTTGTGCGTTTCGACCTTCCATATAATTTAAAGTTCTGAATTCCAGAACTAATTTGATCTACGAAATAATATGTGAGCTATGTCTACTGAACATGTCGGAGACTTTTTTTAATGACACTTGATAATATTTTGTTTTGTGAAATTAGGCTTACTATTTGTTTTATTAAAAATCAGGGTGTCTATTGGGTCATGAAAAGTTACTAATTACAAAAATGGTCACGAAAGTCCTGAAATGTCACACATTTTCAGTATTTTGGCCATAAAGTCATGACATTATTTTTGTTTGAATTTCTCGAACTTGTCGAATGTTGAGGCGCCCACTACCCATGATGCACACGCTAGCCGCAAGTTGCGTGATTGTTTTTACCATGATACCAAGGACATGGTTAACGTTCGTCATCTAGTTAAAGTTTAATGTTGCGTGTGAATGCATTATGTCTACATATTCGATTACCGAAGGAATTTTGTGGTCAAAAAAAGTTCACCAAAAGTCACTAATTTTTGTTTCTCCAACTCAGTAAACACCCTGAAAATTGAATTTAAACATTTTGATGAGATTAAAAAAATAGAAGCTCTATAAGTTATGATGGAAATATTTCGAATTAATTCACTTTTAATGAATTACGACCTAATTAATGCTATAGTAGAACCTTGCTAACCCGAACTAATCAGAGCAAAACTTTGAAAATTTGAATTGAGCAGAAAAATACAAGAGGGTTACTTCTACTACTTGTACGTGCTAGTCCGCTCAAGCCGGCAATGGCTGGAACTGCACCCCTGGACATCAAGCTCCAGGGCAGTTTCTAGGTCGGTACCTAAAAAGCCCATCCCTAAGGGTGAGATGATCTGGATCAGGCCTGATATGCGTGGAGGTGAGAATGAACTTCCCTCCCCCCCACCAGTATACACACCGGGGACTCGTGCCTTCCACCTATCCAGGGTGGTGACCGGAGCTATTCACTTCCGCTCACAGAAGCGATCTTACGATTTCCACTCTTTCCACTGTGTATGGGAATGGGATTAAGCCCATTGCGCATGGGAAAGTAATTCCCCAATACTCGTGCGTACGAGTGGAGGCACCCATCTTCTAGCCTATGCACCACTAACTGTCCAGGTTAGCACCGGAGCTCTAAAACAACTCACCGCACGACCAGTAGGGTCTGAGCCTGCAGACCCAGAACCCCAAGGGCCCAGGCCCAAAATCCAGAACCCCACTGGTCTGCCAACGCCATCACTCGTCTACAAATAAACTCACTGCCCCACAGAGTCCAGCCCAATTCTGGGTCGCCGCCACAAGCAAGCTCACGATGTGGGTTTCGGCCCAGCCTGTGTACTACTTCAACGGAAGTAGTCAACGGGGGCATAACAGTCCACAGGGCTACACCTGAGCACCTGTAGGTAACAGATGCAACCATCAGTCTCTCTGTGGGCAGACCTTACCTGTACATCCGTTTGATTTACATTCATTCAGCAGATAGATAAAACATAATATGCGGAACCTGCTTCGGTGGTCACATAGTCTAAAGCACTACTCTCGCAATAGACTGCTGCCAATAATGATATCAGGGTTTGATTCCAGCCTGTACACTGAAGTGGGTTTCTCCTGTATGGTCACTCTCCTTCCACACATATATGGGTGCACTTCCTTTAAATTCAACCCTCCTCATCCTTAACACATTAGAGTAATTAGTATATAGGCGTTATAACCTAAACAGGAGTAAGACGCGGTGCTAAAAACAACAATATTATGATATTTGATATTTTTACAATAATGTAATTAACTTCAATTAAAAAAAAATATTGTGTCGATTTTAAGTTGTAAACATTGGTTGTCACTGTTTTTCACATTCACTTTTAACTTTGAGTTTGTAAAATACCCTATATTTTATTTGACTCAGACTTTTTCTTTTGCCATCATTTTCCATATATTTTGTTTAAATTATCCAAAATTTTGGACTTCTGGGGCTAGTATTATTGAGGCTCTACAATAACTGAGATGCTTCCTTTTGGTCGAATGAAGAATGCATTAAACTACATTTAAATTTTACTTCTGGTTTGAGAATAGCGTTTGTCTAGTATGCCGGATAATCAGGAATGGACTCGTGAGGAAGAATATTTTTTATCATCCCATCTAAATACCTGTTCAGGTTATATACTTATGATAATTACTCTAATGGGGTAGGGTGAGGAAGGAAGCATTTTATATGTAATCTACCCACATTTGCTTGGAAAGACCTTTTAGGAAAATTGCACACTTATTAGACCTGAATGGGATCTAAACTCTGATCCCCCTGTCATCAGCAAGCCAGTCCAACAGGGAAGTTACTCATTAGGACTATTTGTCCACTGAAGGGGGTAAGACCTACCTTCTCACTTAAACAATAGGACACACTAATGTACAAATATTTCCTACCTTTCTTAAGGTGCGGCAGAAGGGAGCACGAGTAATTTTACAGTTTTAATAGAATTGGAATTTTTTTGGGCCAAAATAAATCAAATATTTATCCAGTAGTAACATAGAGTTTTGTTTTATGCACATGCTAATATCAACAGATCTTAAATATCTGTCAACGGTGTCCTGGAATTTTGTCAAGACTTTTTAAATAAAGAGAAAATGTTTTGACAAAATTCCAGGACACCCTTGACAGATATTCAAGATCTGTTGATATTAGCATGGGCAGAAAACTAAACTCTCTATGTTGATACTGGAGAAATATTTGATTTATTTTGGCCAAAAAATTTCAATTCTGTAAAAATACTTTCGTTCCCTTCGGCCGCACCTTAATGGAATTGGATAGAATAATTGTATATATTTTCTATAATTTAATCTAGTCAAAACCCATTATTAGAGTAGTGGCACAATTATATAGTACAGAGATACACAAACAAAGATAACATGGTTTAATCTCTGTGATTAACTTTTCTTGAACCTCATTATATCTGGCAGGTCATGTTATCTCCTCTTTCTGGGTTGTGCATGAATCACAAAAAAAACCTCTAATATTGGTTAATTTGAAACATTTAACTCCAAGCATCAAATACTAAGCCTTTGTATAGGAGGGAAATCAAAACAGAAGAACTAAGCTTGCTGATTTGAGCGCAACTGTCATATTTCCTTTTATCAATGAAACAATGAGTTGCACAATGGCTGCACATATTCTTCCCACATCAATTTTGAATCACCTTGCTCTGAACAACAATTCTAGGCTATAAATTTACACTTATCATTTATATACAGGGCCGTAGCTAGAGGAATTGGCGCCCGGGGCAAACGGTAACATTGGCGCCTCCCTCCTCTCCACCCAACCCGTTTACGCCCGGTCATACCGGAGCAGGTGATGGGGTCGGATTGTATTGTATACCTTTTGCAGATGTGATAGCTGTATAGCAAAAATATTGCTATTATTATTGTGGCTTGCAATAAATTGTCACCCGCCTCGGTGGCGTAGTTGGCTAACGCGCTAGTCGTGTTGAGCTCGACTACCGAGGACGGGAAATCGAGATTCGAATCTCGGTCGGGTGAACTGGGAGTGGTTTTTCCTAAAGGGTTTTCCACTCTCCCTCCACGCAAATGCGGGTTCACTTCCTCTAAATTCAACCTACCCAATTCCTAATCCATTAGCGTAATTAGTACTTAAGCGTATAACCCAAACGGGCAGTAAGACGTGGTGCTAAATAATAATAATAAATTGTCCCGTTTATAATTTGCTGATTGTATTAAATAGTAACAAAATTTTTTTGCATTAAATATTTATTATAATTTAACATTTTTTAAATTAAAAATTAACTCATATAGAAAATCTTATTCAATAGCCTGTGCTGATTATATAAGCTTAAATAGGTGTTGTAGTAAAGGAAAAAAATTGTAAATAATTTGAATTGAATGAATAATACTTTTTGTTTATAATTAATTGCTACCTCAATTACTTATGAAAAAATGTAGAAGTAACATTATTTTAAAATATTAACGGGATTATTTTATACTTACAGTTTCACCTTTATAACTTTAACAGCACAAAATCATTTACCATTTCATCGCAATATCTTTTTCTATTGATAGAATTGCCAGGTGTGTTAACCTGTCTTGACCCATTGATGATCTTAAGTATTTTTTTATTAATTTTAGCTTACTCAAACCTCGTTCACCAGACGCATTAGTAACTGGCAATGTTAAAAATAATCTGAAAGCAATTACTAAGTTTGTATAAGATGTGGCTATAGACATTTTGTGGATTAAATTTAATAGTTCAAGAGAGGTTGTTTTTGAAAAATCCTGACTTTTCTCAAATAAAGAACTGGCCTGAAACTTAAAACTGGCTATTTCCCCCTTATCTCAAAAGCATCCAGATCCTATCTTATTTATTTGCTAAGTGTTTTGCACTAGCTTTTAAATCTTCTACAGTCATAGATTGCAAAGACTTACCTGTTAAAAAATTAAAGTCATCTAAAACTTCACTAAAACATTAAAAACGCCATTTCATTTGTTCTAATACTTTGTCCAAAATAACATGAAAGTCCATACTGAACCTTTGTTTTCCTGTCAAAACAGTGTCCTCACTTTCTTCCAAAGTCAGTCTTTTCCTCTTCTTTGTCCTTTTCTCCTTGAAGAATCAGTCAATTTCAAGAGATGTTGCAGCATAGATGTTCGATGCATCATCCAGTATAACATCAATCCCTGTACTCTCGGATGTCTTGTAAAGCATCTTTCAATCCAGTCAAGTGACTAACTGCGCAGTCCACGGTCATATCTTTGTGCCGTAGATGTTCATTCACGCAGAAGATCTGATTTAGTATTTTGTCCCACATAACAGAGGAACAAACAAACTTAAAATTAATTTGTTTGGGAAGATTTTTAACCACTGATAAACAGTCATGGAATAGAGGATTGTTAGAAATTTTCTCTAAGGCCTCGCCGACTTTATCAAGCTGTGAATAAAGTGCATGCACAGCAGAATGTTTGGATGGCCATCTTATATCACAAGACTCTTGAGAGTGGTAGAAAGTTTGTTGGATAATATTTCCCACTTTTTGACACTGAAAGCAAATAATTTGTACAGTTCTTGTACTGTTCCAAAAAATTTGATCACACTGCTGGAGTGTCTCCAGCAGCGTGAACACCAACCAAGTTCAATGAATGAGCAGCACATGGTATAAAACTTTCATGGCTGTTAATTGTTTGTATAGGGGCCTGGACTCCAGAATACTTCCCCGCCATATCTGAACCATTATCGTATTAAGAATCAAATAGCCAAAACTATTAGTTATGCTTTTAGTGAGGATTACTCCATCTAAATATCATATTCTGAAAATTGAAAAATGACACCTGGGCACGGGAATTGAACTAAGCCAAAGGTCCTGGGTTCCCATGTCTAGGTGTCATTTTTCAATTTTCAGAACATTATCGTATGCTTACCCCCTCAGTGATTATAACTATCAAGTTCATCGGCTTCTATTTTTTGTAGAATCTCTTCAGTTAAACCAGCTCCAGTCGTTTTACTAGTTTTTATGAACTCAATGAAACTTTCTTCAATAGAGCAAACTTCCTCTGAAACTTTCACCTACCTAATAATCTGGCACATTTGTTCATGATGGGCTACATCTGGTGTACAATCAAATGAAATCGAGAAATATTTTGCCTCTTTTAAATATTTTATTATTTCTTGGCGTCCAGTGTCACCTATTAAATTGATGAACTCATTTTGAATTGTTGGAGAAAAGTAATTTGGAATTCATTTTTTTCTCTTTGCTGAAGGTAATATGTTCATTTAGCTGTTTATCATAATGAGAATCAAACTCTGGCAAATTAAAAAAAAAAATTCTACAATTATTGGTCTCACGTATATTTGTATATTTGTATATTTGTAGTTTAACCTCGAAAAGCCAAGTTGTTGACTGCACAAAACAAAATTCAATCAACAATAATTCGGTGACCTGGTGGTCTAGGGGTAAGGTGTCAGACTTCTGTGCTGAGGGTCCGGGGTTCAATCCTCGGTACCGGCACAGATTTATCTGATTGCCAAACCCTTCCTTCACCTCTGACCAGACGTGTATTAATCACAACTTGTGAATGTGAGGAATGCCAGGCCTCCACCGTGGTTCGGATTCCACGTTAAACTGTAGGTCCTCCATTTCATCTCACAATCACCCTACCATTACACATTAGCGTAAGTGCGTATAACCCGAACGGGTAGTAAGACGCGGTGATAATAATAATAATAATAATAATAATAATAATAATAATAATAATAATAATAATAATAACAATAATTCGCCTCACTATGGTCCTGCTTATATATATAAATTTATTTACATCTCTCTCTAAAGAGTCAGAGAAAATGGAAATTCCTTTTTTTAAACCTGGAAAACACATGGAATTTTCTATTAAGATGGGGTGCTAGTGAGCGTTAGTTTAGGGAAGTATTTTTGAAGTTTTGAAGTTTTTATAGCATAAACATTTTTGGCCAAAATAAATCAAATATTTCTTCTATAGAAACATAGAGCTTAGTTTTCTGATCATGCTAATCTCAACAGTCCTTGAATATATTTCAAGGGTGTCCTGAAATTTAATGACAACTTTTTATCTTCATTTAAAAAGTTTGTCACCAAATGCCACCATGCTCATGCCAGATATTCAAAAACTGTTGAGATTAGCACGTGCATAAAACTAAACTACATGTTTCTATAGAAGAAAAATTTGATTTATTTTGTTTAAAAAATGTTTATGCTATAAAAACTGCAAAATTAGCGCACTAAATTCGCGCTCACTAGCACCCAACCTTAAGTAACTAGTGGCGACCCTATCTTTTTGTCTTTGTATTTAGTTTGAGGACTAATTTTAAATCATCAATCAAACTATTTGAACATTAATAGTAATCTGTTACACATTATCAAGTTAATCTTAGAAAATACTGAAGAAAAGGCACCAACATTATGATAAGCTTTTGTTTATATATGATTCACTAGACAAACAATAGTTTTCGATGTACAAATACAAAACAATTAAAAAATATTTCACAGAATCAAAATATTAAAATGTTTTAATGGGTGTGTTATTTTGTTCAATCTATATTGTTTATTTAAGAACATAATTATTAGATCTTGGCATAAGGCACTTGGCTTAGGGATTTTCAAATAAATATTTTTACACTGCTTTACACATGCAAAATACAAATGGACACAGAGAACACAGTAAAAAAAGGTGTTTGAGAAAATCCAAACACATTTTTTGTACAATGGACATTGATACAACTTGCTCTATTCAAATTCCATGTATGTTGGTCAACTATTTGTCGATTATAATTAATATATTACAGTGTTCCTCCAACTACGGTAACATGTCTGTTTACTGAGATAAGGATCCTCGGTTCGATTCCCAGGATGGCCGAAAAAGTTATCATTGATGAATTGTGGATTTCCCCTTTCACATTGATGAATTAATGGCTGGGGTCTGGGTGTCGTGTCTCTTCTAGATGTAAGTTACTTCATAAGTCATGTAATGATGTAATCAGTCGGTTCAGAAAGTGGACATTAAATACTTCAAATAAATAAATTATTTATAAATATTTTTCACTATATTTTAAAGATCTTAATTTATTGCCACTGTCCAAAAACATTTTAGTAAAAATTATGTTGATAAGGGATATTTTATTTATCATTTGTGTAGGAACTACCTTCTCCTGCTCTCATTAGCGATTTATAAAATGTCCCTGAAAATTAAAATAAAATAGAATAAATAGTACACCACTTTTTTCCCCATAGTTTATTATAGCTTGGAACTAAATTTTCTAAAATAGGATATCAAGTCCAGATTAAACCAAACAATTATTATAGTTATTGATTATAAATAAAGTGCATATATATAATAATATTTTTTAATTGAGAAATGACAACTGGACAAGGGAATTAAACCTTTGACCTTTGGATTAGTACACCAATGCTCTTACCAATGCATACCACTGAGCTATCCAGGAGTCTTCGCGTTCCCAGAATCATTCTTCAATCATATTTTAAGGCAGATTCTGTTATGGATATGCCAAAATTATCAGTTACATATGAGTGATCAATCAATATTGCGTGCTATCAGATAACACAGCCACCATCAACTTGGGAGGACTTTATGCTACTAATAGCAGGATGATCATTTGTATGAATGGGCATATAATGATGAATTAAATAGCCAACTATTATAGTTGTTAGTTACGGTTATAGCCACTTCTAAATATCATATTTTGTGAATTGAAAAAGACACCTGAATATGATAATCTGTCTTTTGGCTTAAGATGTCAATACTTCTGGAAAACTCGAGGATAAGAACCTTATCTGCGTGTATATGATCATTCTATTCCACTCCCCTTAAAATAACATAATAACATTGATATTAAATATACTAATTAAAAAAAGTAATAAAAATCATGTGTTTTAATGTGTGCGATCTTAATGCCCCATCAGCGATACATACAAATGAGGTTGGCATGAAGGAAATAGAATGAGGAAAATAGAATTTAAAGAAAATGTGTTCACATTTGTGTGGAGGGAGTGGAAAACCATTTAGGATAAACCACGGGGCTGGGATTCAATTTCCAACCTTCTCTTTACTAGCATTCAAATTTATTGTGATATTGACAGCACCATGCGACAACCCATGTGGGTAAAAATGTATTTAATACTACAATTTTAACCCACTTCAGTGGCCGAATGGTCTAAGGTGTCAATCTCATTTTATACTCACCTGCAGATGATGAGGATATCGGGGTTCGAATCCTGGTCGAGTCTAGGGAGAGTGATTTTTCTTAAAGGGTTTCCCACCCTCCCGCCATGCAAATGCGAGCTTCCTTCCTCATCGCTGCCATATTTGAGTAATTATTGTAATGTTTGTAACCTGAACAGGTCATGAAATGCAGTGATAAAAAAACTGCAATTTATAATAGAACCTTTTTTTTTTTGCTCCAACCTCAATTTTTCATATTTTTTTTATGGTTTTATTTTGTTACTTTTATCATCCATCCATTGGTTTTTTTTTATCTTCACAGACTGAATCTGGCTATGGGAGTGAAAATAACTTGAAACGCCATGGGAGTGCCATTTCTCTTACATCAAATACTTTATCTACGGCTTCCACTTCGAGCTTCAAAAAAGGCAGAGGTATGTTTCAACTAATTACACCTAGTGGTCTGACACATATATAAATATCTTTTATTTACTTTACCAGCGCTGTGGAGTTGGAGTCGTAAAGATTTACAAATTTCAACTCTGGCTTAAAAATATTTTTACTATTAGCACCGCGTCTTGCTACCCATTTGGGTTATATGCACTTACGCTAATGTGTAATGTTAGGGTAATTGTGAGATGAAATGGAGGACTTACAGTTTAACATGGAATCCGAACCACGGTGGAGGCCTGGCATTCCACACATTCACAAGTTGTGATTAATACACGTCTTGTCAGAGGTGAAGGAAGGGTTTAGCAATCTGATAAATTTTTGCCGGGACCGAGGATTAAACCCTGGACCCCCAGCACAGAAGTCTGACATCTTACCCCTAGACCGCCAGTTCACCCGCTTAAAAATAAAAACTGATAATATTATAATTTTTTATACTATTTTTATTCTTTGAGACCAATATTTGTAACTTTTATTGACAAATTTATTCAAACATAAATTCACAATGCCAAAGAAGCTCCACATGAAGTCATCTGTATTGGAGCATTTTACATCAGTAACTTAAATTTGTTATTATTAGTTAATAGGGATGTCTGAAGTCCACTTTTTTTAATCCGAAGCAAAGTCAAATCAAATATTTGAAATATTCTCCAAGCCGAATCAAAGTTAGAATATTTGTTGTTAGTTGTTTACTTCTTTAAAATTATTGTATTGTTTTTACTTTGCAGATCCTTATGCCCTAAAATCATTTGAAAAATGTTTCTATCGCACACCTTTTTGTTATATTTTGTTTTATTCTGATGAATCCATTTACTGACTCAACTTAAAATTCAGTTACTTCAAATTTTTTCTTATGCTAACAACTCAAAAATTGGCGATAATTGAACAAAATTAAAAGCTGTCATTATCGGTGAAGCTTGAAATTTTTATGAAGCAAAGTCGAAGCTGATGTTTGTTCCGAAACCAAAGAAGTTTTGAAGCTTCACACACCCTTACTAATTAATATACTTTAGCCATTTATGAATTAGTTAGTCAGACAGTAGAAAAATAGAAGAGTCGGGAGTCGAAGGCTTGGTGTGCTGACTACCGACTCCACAGCCCTTCTTGGTACTGTGCTTATCACCAATTTCCCTATCATACGTCACTAATTTTGGTATTGATACGCTCCATTTACCCTTTAAGGTAGCAAGCTTACCTTACATTGTTCCACTATGGTATAGCTTACAAGATAGGATCATAGTTTAATCCAGAAAGGTAAGACTGATACCTTTCAGGGTAGATAAGTTTTAACCAAATACAAACTAATTAATGAGAAAAATAAAAAAATAAAAAATTGTTTGGATAAATATTGCTATGTTTATAAGAAAATATATTTTCTACTTTTTCTTTCGACTTTTTATTAGTAAAGGGGATTTCTTAAATTTTTAAACTGTTTTCTTAAATTGTTTTTATTATATTTCGTTTCACATCACTTAATGCCTTCATGAAAACCTTTTCCATGAATGCTTCACACAACGCTTATATGCCCTCTCAGTGGCGAACAAGTTGTGTTTTTCTTCCCACGCTTCTTAATACCAATTGGGTTTATACATATCAATTAATTATGCTAATGTGATAGGAATGAGCAGCGTAGACTTTAAGAGGAAATTATACTTATATTGATACAATTATTTAACTGACAAATTATTCTAATTTCATTGGTATTAATACAATTTATTTAACATGACATCTGCAGAACACATGACTTAACAATAATATATAAAGGGTACAAAGGGGGGGGGGGGGGGGGGGGGAAGGAAAGTCGCATTACACGCATTTCCAGGACCGCAACTTTTATATTTCAAACCCTATAAAGACCCCAAATAATACTTTTTTTTAAAAATTAGTTTCAATATGACAGAGACCTCTTTTAACCATAATCTCAAGTGCATCATAAAGGTCTCATGATTGTCTAACAGATGGCACACTAACTAATTTTGATTTAAAATTGGACTTGCACCCTTTTTTCCCTTAGCCTTCAATTATGAAAGTGTTTTATAGTAATTTTTGTGACTTTAAGATGCCGATCTTCCCATTCCATGTTTATACTGTATCAACATGTGTTCAAGATACTCAAATACATGTGGCATCCTTAGTCATATTTGATGAGGTTTAGTTTAATATGAGTTTAAACCGAGCCGCGGTCGACGGATTTTTCTCGAGCGAAAAAATCCGTAGCACAAATTCCTTCGGAGGTGAAGTAAAGCAGTCGGTCCCATGTTGATTGTGGCATTTTAAAGAACACCGGAAAGTATGTGAACATACCTTACCAAGAAAAATTGGTAGGCCCTTTTGCTCTCGCTCATAGAAATTCTTGTGTGCTGATATAATCAGTCTGTTCAGAAAGTGCACTTTAAATACTTCAAATAAATTAATAAAAATTAGTTTAATGTGGTATATAAGAGAGTGCCAATCATTAAGATCAGTATTTTTATAGTAAAAAAATATTTTTGCACAAATAACAAAAAATGTTTTCAGTCAAGATAAATAAAAATCACTTTAGTAGATATGTTTAGTTTAATTTGCGACATGTAGTAATCAAAACAGTTTTGAAATATTTTTCTCATAGGTATTGCAGAGCAAGAAATTTTTATTTTTTTCAAAAAGTTGTTCCTCGATTGCCAATACATCACAGACAAATGACTTGAGACCTCTATATGTAGCAAATTAAACTAAATATTCCTACCGCTGTAAATATTTTATTTGTTTTTGTAAAAAAGTTTTCTTTTTGTTTTAATTGCAACAATACTGGCCTTAATTCATGCCCCCCTTCCATCTCACCTTACTAGACCAAGAGCTGGGAGGAGTTTGGTTTGCAAAATATGAGGGACGCTGGTTATTTGGTCATGAGCTAATACAGGATAGAATTTTCTTTAAGCTCGTATCCAAACTCTTCAAAATTTAAGGGTTCAAATAAAGGCAAGTATGAATTTTTCCAAATATAAGTCTGTCTGGAAGCTCTCAGACAATTCAAATATAATGCATCAGAAGTGCAGAGTACTTATGATAAGTTCACGCTAAAGCCAATCGCTTGAGAAATTGATCTGTACCGAACCTCATCTGCTGAAAAGCTTTGTTTGCATATAAGATAAAAACATTCTTTTTCCAGCTGACTAAACTGTTCTGGAGTAATAACATTTCCGTTTCCTTGCAAAGAAAGTGCTGATTGGATAAACAGCAACTGAGCAAGAATTCAAGGCTGTTTTTTAAACTTAGGCTATTAGTTGTCTCACAACCGGTCAGGGTATGTAATGCTGGCAAGTTGATACTAACTTATTCTCTAAGTGATTGTGCGGCTAGGTGGTATCCTAACATCCGAATTTTTTTCGCTGGACCTGAATGAAACCATAAATCTTTGCAGTTGTAAGCCTCGTGACGCTTTAGCCAGAAATGAATTCCAAGTACAATACAAATACATCTGTATCTTGACTTTGCACAACTAGTTCTGATTGCCTCAGATATCAAGATGCATGAAATATATGGCAGATAAGTCTTGAATCTCCTTCTTGAAGATTTGATTTTAAATCTAAAACTTCGTAAAGAATTGCAATTCTCTAGTTTATAACACTTTGTAGGGTCGTCAAACTCACCACATATATACGTTTCTTTATAATCTGCAATCTGAATATTTGTATTAACATAGTTGCATAAAAATTTAACAAAGTTTAGCTTATTTTCGATGTTTGCAAAAAGATTTTACAATTATTTGGCACATTTGTAAAAGGCCTTGAAATAATGACTTTACTTTAATCTTTTCCTTTGGACTGCAATTCCTTTTCAACAAATTTAATGGCTATGTCATCCTATGGAATACCACATCCACTCTTGATACAGAGGCATTCGAAAGTTTGTTTGAAAAACTCTTCAGCAAACAGCCCAAAAGTTTGGATTTCTTTTAACTGAATGGAGTGAACATGTGTCATTCCATCAATAATACAAGCCTTGTTGTTATTTTTAGCACTTATAATATCTTCTAGTTTTAGATCGGTTTACGAGAATGGTTATTTTCTATTTCGTTCATCAAACTTGATTTCTCACTTTTATGATAAAAAACACTTTTGTCAAAAATATATTTAGGATATCCTATTAATTCAAGGGATGTTTAAGTTACGCAAATCAAATCCATGCAGGCCTGCTAGCATAACTAACTTCTACACTTCAACAATTTCTTTAGAGTCGGCTAGTGATTTATTAACTTTGCTGTCTTGCTTCAATTTAGTTGTATAATTGAGATTAAGAAAATACATCTTTTTTATTGGTTCAAATAAGTTTTTTCTCGAAATTAAGCGCTCTCCTTCAAATTGACTTATCGCTTGTTCTCCATTATGTTTTACTGAGAGTAAATATTGTGCTACACTTGTCTCAGCAACTGAACCACTATAGATATTTATAAAAGACCATTTTGTTCAGGATTGTTTTCGAATGTATTATACTGAGCCAAAAGAGCAATTAGGCACCAGATATGTTCATCTTTATTAATTCTCGTCTGGTTCCAATCATTGTGAAATGAAGAATCGGTATCGCTAGTAGCATCCAGCTCACAATCAAGAAACATCAATAAAGCATGATGGATCGAATTTTTAAAAGGATACAGAAGTAGCCACCTTTGCATAGCATCCTCATTTTGAGTTAATCCTATCAAACTAACCGTCACAGTTGAAGAGCGTATTTTAGATTGTTCTTATGTCACATCGCAATCCACAGAATTAAATAATCCAGATGTTTATTTTACAGTAAGCATTTATCTTTTAAATCCATCAATAAGTTTAGCTGGCCTCTCAGCAGCGCTTTGAATAGTCATAAAAGTGTTCGGCTTTGGTTCTTGCGCTAAATCTTAAGAAGTGTTACAAAATAAACAACACTCACCACTGCATTTTCTTTTTCGGTTAATAACTTCTACATACATTTTACATAAATAAGGCAATGAAATACAGAAATTAGTGCACACTGGCTCGGTGGTAACACTATAAAGTGATTGAGAAGCACTTGCCCTTGAGCGCTCTACAAAATTTAGCTAGTGTGTACAGAGAGGGGTGTGGACGTGCAGGGATGGCGAACTGACCACTTACCCAGCTGGCAACATGAATTTCCATTGAAACTATTATCCCAGGTGGACACATCTGAAAAGAAACTGCGTCCCTCTTATTTTGCAAACGGAATTCCTCCTAGCACCTGCACTATACTGTTACTTCTTACTGCCCAGTTTATGTTAAATCACTCCTGTCTTTGCTCACTATTTACATCTGGCTGCAGGTGATGCCTTCACCTTCCTCCTTTATCACTTCCTGAGCTCCCTCTCTATATTATTTAAAGGTGCCGATAAGTTGTGATAAATCAAAACAATATTATATTACCCGCCTCGGTGGCGTAGTTGGCTAATGCGTTAGTCGTGTTGAGCTCGACCGCCGAGGACGGGGAGATCGAGGTTCGAATCTCGGTCGGGTGAACTGGAGGAGGGGGGTTTCCTAAATGGTTTTCCACTCTCTCTCCACGCAAATGCGGGTCACTTCCTCTAACTTCAACCCTCCCAATTCCTAATCCATTAGCGTAATTAGTACTTAAGCGTATAACCCGAACGGGTAGTAAGACGTGGTGCTAAATATTATTAATATTATATTTTACGATAATTGTTTGGGTACCTAATCAACCCATATATCTTCTAAAAAGTTTGTAACGATCGGGATATCGAACTTGATTCTACCCCCTACAGTGGCTCCTAATTTTAAGATATCACTCATGTGACCTGCTGTTGACAGGGTTTGAATCTTGATCGGGTGTACTGTAGGTAGTTTTTTTCCTATTTGATTTCCCACTTTCCTTCCATGAAAATGCAGGCACATTTCTTCTAAAGTCAACCTTACTTATTCCTCGCTCATTAGCATAATTAATACATAGGCGTGTAACCTGAGCAGGGAGTAAGACACGATGCGAAAGAAAAGTCTTGTTCCGTGATACCTTAGATTCTTACTCCTTTTGACAGAAATGATAATCGACCTCTGTATTGCTATTTTAGATACCTGGATTCTTATATCTCGAGTGTCATTAAATTAAAGTTATAGTATCTAAAAAAAAATGGCAACATTCAAAATATAGTAACTATTCATTGTGAACATTATGTGTTGCTTTTTTTTTCTATTGTTTTTCTACTGGAAAATTGTAGATGTACTTTATTTTTTAGCATTGCGTCTTTCAACTTGTTCGCGTTATACACCTAGGTACAAATTACACTAATGAGTTTAGGGATTAGGAAGGCTATATTTCGAGAAAGTATACCCGACTTTGTGTGGAGGGTGGGAAACCATTTTGGAAAAAACGGCCCTCATTACACCTGATTGTGATTAAAACTTTGATCTCCCCTTTATTGTCACTCTAGTCTACTGTAAGAGTAGCGCCTTAGACCATGCAGACACCAAAGCGGGTGTATGTAAATGTAAAGTAGCCCCATGGCTTCTTTGGTGCTGACTGACAGTTCACAGCTGACTTCTGACAGTCAGCATTTAGGTATATACCTACATTTCGACTGTCAGAAGTGACAGCTGCTAAACACATGTTTTTTTGCAGATCATATGGTTCGGCGTAGGAATACATAATTTGGTCTGGTAGCTTTTCAAAGCCGTAAGCTGTCAGTCAGCACCAAAGAAGCCATGGGGCTACTGTACTTAACACTAGATTGGTTTTCTATTGGTTTTGCAAGAATCAAATATTGCCTTTTGTATAAGAATTTTTCTTACTGTTTACACTATATACATTTTTTACATCCATTTCTGTTTCCAGCCTTTGCTCTGGGTCACTTTTTTATTCAAGTGATATATTTTCCACTACTGGCTGGCTAGCCCTTTCATAGCTTCATATATCTTATAATCTATCTTAAGACTAGGACAGGCACAACATCCAGTCCCCAAACGTTAATTCATCATTGTGGAACGGTAAACCCACATTTCACCAATGATACATTTTTCAAGCATGCCGGGATTCGAACCCTGGACCTTTAGCTCAATAGATAGACACATGACCAACTGAGCTAAGGTGTTGGGCACACTATATAAATAAATAAACAACGTATTTTTTTATGTGAGGCTAGATGCATGGAGAAAGATTAGAATAATTGTAAATAGAGTAATTGTGTAAGGAACGTGCTTTTTCAGATTTATACCATAGGTTGATATTAAGTTAAGATATTAGATGTAGAAGATTAAACAAGAAAATAAATTTAAAAGAGAATTTTACTAAAGAATGTTATAACCATTGAAGATAATATCATATGTCAAAAATGACTAATTACAATGAAACTACATAAGTTACATGTAATTTCAATTAAAAGTTAAAAATTAGGAGGGAGCAAATATTGTAATATTTAGAGAAATTGAACAGTTAAAACATATTGAATTGTTGAGGATCAGTCAATTTTAATAAATGTAGAGTAAATATAATAACCCTTTTAAACAATTGAACTATATCATATAAATAGATAAAAAATATTACATAATGACTAGATGAACATTAACAGTTAATATATAATATATTATAAAATTGTGAAACATATATAAAAGGATAAAATAAAGTTTCATGAAAAATAGTTTCATACAAACATTTTAAAATACAAAGTTAAAAATGACATCGAAAAAATTGAGATGTGAAAATTAGAGTAAAGGAGACTATATAATGCAAAAGGTATAATGGGGTAGACTCGTGTACAAGTTATAAGTACAAATAACTGTAAAAAATTAAGTGGAATACCATTGAATTATAAGATTTAAGTTTACAAAGTTTGAGATTCCATATAAGATAGGTATATTAATAGAAAAGATAATATGGTTAGGGTAAAAGTTTAAGGACGTTCCTTCGCTGGGGGTGTTTAGTTCCTCTCCTTAATATAGCTCGCCTATGGCTCATTGGAGTTACGTAATACCAACCTATGGTATAAATCTGAAAAAGCACTTCCCTTACACAATTACTCTATTCAATTTTCTCCTTACAAAAAATAAAATGGATATAACTACAATAATTGTAAATGTTGAGAAATTGGAATCTATAAAAACAGAATAATTCATACATCTTTAGTAGAGATTAAATGCTTTTTTTTTTAGATCACGTCATCATACTAAACTGTTTCCAGACTGTGGCTTGGTCATTTTAGTAAAATGCTTTCATTTTTACTTAATTGCTTCAACCATTTTTCCTCCCTTAATCGCTTCCATTCTTCTCTTCTGAACACTTTTTTCTGTTATTTGCTCTTATCTTTTTCTTGGTCTCCTTTGCAGTCTTTTTCCTACATACTTCCTTTCCCTCATTCTTATTGGTATGTTCTCTTCTTCCATCCTCATTACATGCCCATATAATCTCAGGCTTGCTTCCTCTACTATCTCATGTATTCCCTGTAAACCCACTCTTTCCTGGATAACTTCATCCCTAATCCTGTTTCTCCTCGTGACAGCTATCTTGCTCATCACAATCTTCATTCCCAACCACAATACAAAGTATGCCCTATAAAGGCCTTCTTTAAACTCCAAGGGAACTTCTTTTCTTCATAGCAGGTCTCTTACACACCTATGGAACAACTCCCCATGCTGTCAGCTTTGTTCAGACATGAGTAATCATTTATTTTCAAGCAATAGGAACACAACATAGTATATTTTTTTCTTATAAATTTATCATAGAACCTTAAATTTTCAGTATTCATTCTCCAACATTCAGGAACTACAGTAGCTCCATGGCTTCTTTGGTGCTGACTGACAGCTCACAGCTCACAGCTGACGGCTTTGAAAAGCTACCAGACCAAACTATGTATCCCTATGCCGAACCATATGATCTGTAAAAAACATGTGTTTAGCAGCTGTCACTTCTGACAGTCAAAATTTAGGTACATACCTAAATGTTGACTGTCAGAAGTCAGCTGTAAACTGTCAGTCAGCATCAAAGAAGCCATGGGGCTACTGTAGTTATGCCCATTAATAAGAAATACAATTATTTTTTATATAACATCTATAATACATATTCATTGCTTCAAACTAATTATTGGAAAACATCACACACACTGCTTTAAATTACGTTTTTGAAAAACACACTCTTCACTACATGCTTCAAAGCCCGATGGGACACAAAAATAAAAGTTATCCAGACAAAGGGTGCAGGTATGTTCTCTGAGCCCAACGAAGTTCCACTCAATAGCCACACCCACATGAATGTGATCCTTTGGGCTGTGGGAAAGGTCAGAAACCAATTCCATCATGCAGCCATAGAGCCTGCGTTGGTCCGTGTAGAAATCTCACTTGTGGGTCTCAACCACAGTGGGGCGGCCTCGACCATAGTGGGGCGGCCTCGACCATAGTGGGGTGGCCTCGACCATAGTGGGGTGGCCTCGACCACAGTGGGGTGGCCTCGATCACAGTGGGGTGGTCTCAACCACAGTGGGGCGGCCCCGATCACAGTGGGGCGGCCTCGACCACAGTGGTGCGGCCTCAAAGTGTTGGTTGAAATATGTCAACTGAACACGAAAGTCGAACTAAAGACCATGTTTCTCTTGTGTTTATTTTCAAACTATTCACTGCCCTAAAGGTTCAAAAGTAGTAAAGGTGGAGCAAAAGTGTGCTCTGGACCACACTATCGGTTCACTAACGTTCTTGCCTACCACCCTTAGTATACTTTTTTTTCACAATGCTCTCTGACAATAGACTCCTAAACCACAATTGGCCTTAAGGGGGCTGTGACCATTGAACATATCAATAATGTTCAGTTTTATGATGGCACAAGTTTTAAATATAAGTGATTAAAAATTTGAACTGCTGTTGACATAGGGAATTAAAATAAAATATTCATTATTATGTGGAGGGAATACATTTAGTGTCAATCTAATAGTCCTAAATAGGTAGGTAGGTAACGCTTTGGCAATCCCTAAGGTAAATTTTTTTACTTTCCTCGTAACGCTGGCCGTTACTAACGGAGGGGCCAACTTCTCCCGCCCCTGGAGCCAAGATGTGGCACGGAGGGTTTTCCTGATGTATCCAGCGAGATCTGAGCACGGACAAACATGGAGTTAGTTACTTGAGAGACCAAGGGTACGGCTACAGTGGGTTATAATGAGCCCTGTGCCATGTATGCCAGGAGTCACATCGTTTAGGTACGATCTTAGGTGGTTGCCGCAGGTTCAAAAATCTCTTGACGTTGCCTTGTTAATGCCAGATAGCCCTCTTCAGAGAATGACTGATGGCGTCACAGCCCTTGTCGGGAATACCTTAGTTCAAGGTGTCTACCATCCGGGAAAATCAGGGAGAATGGGAATTAGCCGGGAATTTGAAGTGATTGGGAAAAAAGGGAATAAGTCGGGAATTTGGTAAGTTACAATAAAAATCCGGGAACATGTTGTTTTACTCAAAATATGAAATATAATAATCGTTAAATCAGTAAATTATAATGTGATTCAAACCGTAATTTTTTCTTTTTAGCTGTGTAATATATTTTTAATTCATAGTAAACAATGTTAGTACAAATTAAAAATAACATGTTTATATAAATTTTTAAACTTATTATTATTCATAGCAAAATATGAATAGAAAAACGAGGGGAGAGGGGAGGCGAGTTAGAAGAATGTGACCTACTTTTTAGTCGGGAATTTTAGGAAATGATCAGGGGAAATCAGGGAAAAGGTCAGGGATTTCATTGATCAAGTTGAGTAGACACTATATTAATTCCACATAAGCTGGTAACTAAGAATGAGGGGAACAGAATAAACTTTGAAAATTAAAAAAATAAGAACTTTTATTTTTCTATGTAAAATTGAGTTTAGTGCCAAATTTAATACTTCATTTGAGTTTAATGAGTTTGTCATATTTCTATTAAGTAAATGACATTTTAAAATTGTTATTTTCTTTTTAAATATTGCGTAATGGTTTTTATCCTCATTGGCATGTGCACAGGCTAAGGTATCAACATTGTTTAGCTTGACTTGCCTGTGATGAGATCGAGGCTAAAATTCTGACCTGGCATACATACTGAATGGTTTTTTCCTTAAATTATATTACATTCTTTCTTCCTGCAAATACTAGTTCATTTCTTCTACATTCGCGCATTTTTATCCCTGATTAATTAGTGTAATATGTGAAAATCCTGGTAGGCAGCCATATTTAAAATTAAGACTTTTTCTACAATCTTATTATTATTATTAGCACCGCATCTTACTACCCTTTCGGGTTATACGGGCTTACGCTAATGTGTAATGGTAGGGGGATTGTGAGATGAAATGGAGGACCTACAGTTTAACGTGGAATCCGAACCACGGTGGAGGCCTGGCATTCCACACGTTCACAAGTTGTGATTAATACACGTCTTGTCAGATTTGAAGGAAGGGTTCGGCAATCAGATAAATCTGTGCCGGGACCGAGGATTAAACTCCGGACCCCAGCACAGAAGTCTGATACTTTACCCCTAGACCACCAGGTCACCTACAATCTTAATTCAAATTTATATATTTCTTTAGATATATCATGTAGAACCTTGACATTTTCTGAAATGTAATAAATGTGTCACTTTAATATAACAGAAAAATTCTAAACTTTAAACATGAATTGTCGACCTCGGTGGTCTTGGGGTAAAGTGCTCACCACAGGACCCGATGTTCGTTGGTTCAAACCCAGTCGGGGTCAATAAATTATTTCTTGAGCAATAAAAATATGTAGCACTACTACCTTCGAAGGAGAAGTAAAGCCATAAATCCCATGTTGATCGTGGCATGTAAAAGAACCCTGGAAGTTATGTGAAAATCCCTTTTCCAGCAAAATTGGTAGGCCCTTTCGCTCTTGCTCATAGAAATTCTCATGTGGCTGATATAGTCAGTCAGTTCAGAAAGTGCACGCCACACACCTCAAAATAAATGAAAAAACATAAAATAAACATGAAATTAGAGTTACAGTAGTGATTTTTTTTTAAAAATACAGTAATGTATTTACAGAACTATTGTAAGTGTTTTTAAATTTAATATAAAACCTTGCTCTTTCACGGCACCTTCACACTATCAGCTTGTTTAAATATCTGTTGCATGAATCCTTTATATTTCATGCAAGGGGGGGGGGGGGAATACACACACCATGCATAGTTAAGTGATATGTGCATTAGATAACTAAACTCATCCAACATCTGATTGGTGTTACCATTTAGACAGGGTGTCTACAATCCGGGAATTTGAAGTGATTGGGAAAAAACGGGAATAAGTCGGGAATTTGGTAAATTACAATAAAAACCTGGGAAAATGTGGTTTTACTCAAAACATGAAATATAATAATCATTAAAAAAGTAAATAATAATGTTATTCAAACTGTAGGTTTTTTTTTTGTAGCTGTGTAATAAATTTTATAATTCCTAATAAACAATATTAATACAAATTTTTAAAAATGTTTATTTAAATTTTAAAACTTATTAATATTCATAAAAAAAGATTAATAGAAAAATGAGGGGTGGGGGAGGTGGGGGAATTAGAAGGATGTGACATACTTTTTAGTCGGGAATTTTAGGAAATGATCAGGGGAAATCAGGGAAAAAGTCGGGAATTTCACTGGTCAAGTTGAGTAGACACCATGTTAGACATTACATGCTCAATTATATCAGTTTTAACACTAAAATAATTAATATGTCCTCCTGCACGTGGAACAATTCACACGTCAGGAGAAATGATTGTTGACCCATGATGCTTTGCAAAATTAACTAAAAGTAGCTGAATCTGACCTGTTCTATTTTCTAGTGAATAAATAAATCTTTTATATAAATATCTCAATGGAGGTTTTCAAATTATAATGTGTTATGAAACAAATCCAAACAGAATGCCACACACGCTTCTCATTCAATGTGTTATTTAACAACAATAGATGCAGCTGTGCACTATTATCTCGCTTTGTAGAAGCATGTGCACTTATTGACTCAGTTGGTTTAGTCACATGGTTTTGAAATTTGATTGCCTAGTCCAGGGTTCTCCAAACTACTGCCACAAGATTATATCTGGCCCGTTCCAAGATTTTATCAAAAAACAAATTAATTGTTCCTCTTCATTATTTATTAACCACACAGTTTATTTGACATGTCCAGTTTCTGTCCGCACGCGTGATTCCCCCCATGACACCAAGCCAGATTGCTTTCGGAATTGCAAACCCTCATTTTCAGTCGCAGCAACCATTCCTTATACCAACAACAGAATGGCTTGAATGTGACTATTTTTTGGTAGTTCCAAGTCTCCCGACAGAGGGTTATCAAAGGAAAGTTCCGAAAGATGTTACCTAAATTAAAAAAAAAGTAATTATATTGACTAATTATTATAAATATAATTTATTACATATCAATTGATTCATATCTCCCAGAAGAAGAATCAAACGTCGATCACTTTAATCAAACACTGACTGGCCTTGGAAAGTGGAATTTTTTTTATAGACGTGACTGGCCATATGACTTGAATCTAAATTTGCTGTTGAAATAAATTTGATTTATGTCTGATTTGTCATGTCAAGGCATTCAATGCAAAAATAATGCTACTTGAAGAACAATTGAATGTTACTTTGGCCCCAAAAATGTGTAAAATATATTATGTGGCCCCCATAGCAAAAAGTTGGGAGACCCCTGGCATAGTCCTTAATTTATTTTAAGTTGCAATAAACGGTAAATCCCAATGAGGATGAAACCTTGTAATTATTTTGGAACACCTCACATAATTTCGTTTCTGCTCTGGTCTGATTTTTCAGTGAAACTGTTAATCCACATATACAAGGATTTGTAGATATGAGGTTGCACTACTTCAGTGACTAGCATCACCATCTATCACTTGCTGCTCTAAAAATAATATACGGCGTTCCTAATAAGTTGATGTACATATGATAGTGTTTTGACATTTTATTTGTTTCTACCATGAGCACAAGTAGCATCTTCATGAATTTTTTTTCACTTGGCCATGATCTGTTTATCCTCTGAAACAAACATGTTTGTCAAAAAATACATGTTTAAGCACCATTCGACTTATGTGGTTTTTCAAATTGTGTGAAAACCTCTGGAATGAATTAACCATGTAATTCGAGGACTTAATGTAGTTTGAATTCACTCTGTGATCCTACTGAGGAATCTTTCTTTCTGACATGTACTCTTTTTTTTTCTTATCTTTTTTTTCAAATGTCTATTTTCATTTGAAACAAAGTGTACCCTCCCTTATATAACATTTACCTTGTGGCTTATAATTATTGTGTTCATTATGTGCAATGTGCATGTTATCTAGAACATTTAATACTTTTATCAAGCGTCTCAGGATGAGGCGGCAGATCCGTGACCTCGGATAATATTTTCTTCACATCTAGCAAAACTCTAAATTGTTATTACTGTATTTTGTCACACTATCTCAGGTTAACTTTTTAAATATGGAGTCAAAGTTAAAATATTTTTGCTTGTGGTTTTGATCAATTATAAAAAATGGCACAAGGGTTTGTATATGTATACAGTCCAATCTTCATACATAACCTTTTAGAAAATACAATATCTTTTTGCAGTTAATGTTGAAAACATTTCACTATATTATTAATACTATTGTAAGTTTTGGTAATGTGTATGTGTATATATATATATATATAATTTACAGCTGTAAATCATGTGACTTGACATACGAGTACATGAAAGTAGCCGGTCGGCTATAGTGATCTGATAAGGCCCTTTCTATTTAAATTTGACTACAATTTTAAAATAAACACAACAAAAAGATTGTGGATCTACAATTTTTAAACAGAAACTTTTATTTTATTTTTATATCCCTGCTCAAAATCGAATGGAGCTGTACTTGATTATAAGGTAAATGTATTCTAGACTTAGCTCTGGTGTCCGGGTGATACTATCTACATGAGTGTAGAGCCAGCCAGATATTATAACCTGGGCTGTAGTCCCAAATGTAGCAGTGCTGGGGCCATTCATTTGTGTGTGTGTGTGTGTGTGTGTGCATGTGTGCATGTGTACATGTGTGTGTGTGCATGCGTGCGTGAGGTGGCGGGCACACAAACTTGAACAAACACATGCTTAAGTCTATCTTTCATTATGGTTTAAATCTCTTATAACTATCATTCATTTAATTAACTTTCAATTACAATCAATTGAAAATACATGTTCCGTACATCCACATTGAAAGACAAACAAGTCTAATTTCTAGAGAAAATGATGTTTTATGCTGCTAATCAGCCGGGCCGCCGCTCGACCCTCAAAACCATTGCCAGAGCCATATAACATAAGTACAATAAGTCTTTAGGGTGACCTGGTGGTCTAGGGGTAAGGTGTCGGACTTCTGTGCTGAGGGTCCGTGGTTCAATCCTCGGTCCTGGCACAGATTTATCTGATTGCCAAACCCTTCCTTCACCTCCGACAAGACGTGTATTAATCAAAACTTGTGAATGTGAGGAATGCCAGGCCTCCACCGTGGTTCGGATCCCACGTTAAACTGTAGGTCCTCCATTTCATTTCACAATCCCCACACCATTGCACATTAGCGTAAGTGCGTATAACCCGAATGGGTAGTAAGACATGGTGCTGATAATAATAAGTCTTTGACTAAAGTGTTTAGCTCTTTTCGAAAATCTCCAGTTAAGTTGTAAACTTGCATACGTCTAATGGTGTTTAGATATATTCATGCTTGGCAAATATGTGTGTTTTAAATTATAACTAAAGCTAAACACTTTCTGCTTAGGAAAAAAATCTTTTGAGAAAATGACTTGTACTCGAGGTAAAAATAAACAAAATTGTAATGTCACTTTTAGCTGTGGTCAGCTTATTATTAGTTTTAAAGTTAAGCTTTATATATGGCGTAGCTAGTGGTAAATCGAAGTAGCCCAGCTACGTAGCTATGAATTTGCGTAACTCAAATCCTTGTAAGTTGAGGACTTAGTGTAATTAAAAAAAAATAGTTGTTGGGTTTGTTTTGAAACTTAAGCTAATATAAATTACCAATAACTACAAGACTTTAAACACTTAAATAATTTTTTTGGTCCAAAATATTTAGAGGTTTAGTTAAAATACACAAATCATTAGAATTGGCATTGAATAATTCTTTAATACTGAACTGCCAATGATGGATAAATTGGGTTTTCGATTCCTGGTCAGTTTCCCGAGGGGGGAATTTCCCTAATGGTTTTTCATTCTTTATCCATGCAAATATGGCAATATTTCCTCTAAATTCTACCTTTCTTTCCACACCACGAGTATAAACGTTTGTGGATAGCCGGGACAAGTATAATAAAATGTTTGCACAAAAAATATAATTTTTTTTTGCAGATTGTAGCATAGTGGCTCAATTTTCTATGTCAAGGTTGAATACATACTAATCATAGTTTCTTTTACCCCCAAAATAATCCATCTAAATATGTATATAATTAAAATGGAAATGTTTCAGGACTGAAAGAGAAACTCGCCGAGATGGAAACTTTCCGAGACATCCTGTGCCATCAAATAGAAACCCTTCAGAGTTATTTTGATGCGTGCTCAGAGGCTGCGTCTGCCTTGAAGCAGAATAAAGGTACGTATGTCTTGCCTCAGGAACAATATAACTCGTCAAATAACCTTATTTGCTAGTAATGGCTTACTCTGGTATATTATTTTTATATTTTAATTGAAATATTTTACGTCGACTCTTTAAACACTCAGATTAGTATCAACTCGTGACTTACAATTAATGTAAAAGAGGACTCAGGTGTATACCATCTGGGAAAATCAGGGAAAATGGGAATTAGCCGGGAATTTGAAGTGATCGGGGGAAATCGGGAAAAAGTCAGGAATTTGGTAAATTACAATGAAAATCCGGGAAAATGTTGTTTTACTCAAAATATGAAATATAATAATCATTAAATCAGTAAATTATAATTTGATTCAAACCGTCATTTTTTTTCTTTTTAGCTGTGTAATATATTTTTAATTCATAGTAAACAATGTTAGTACAAATTTAAAAAAAAATGTTTATTTAAATTTTTAAACATATTATTATTCGTAACAAAATATGAATAGAAAAACGAGGGGGAGGGGAGGCGAGTTAGAAGAATGTGACTACTTTTTAGTCGGGAATTTTAGGAAATGATCAGGGAAATCAGGGAAAAGGTCAGGGATTTCATTGGTCAAGTTGAGTAGACACCATGGGACTTCTCACCTAACATCACACACAAACTCTCTATTTACTTTGTTGTATAATCAGGGTCTCTACTGGGTCACGAAAGTCACAAAAAAAGTCTCTAATTCCAAAAAAGGTCACGAAAGTCCCTGAAAAGTCTTGAATTTTCAATACTTTAGTCATAAAGTCACGAAAATAATTTTGTTTGAATTTCCCCACACATCTAACAAAGCGAACACATCGTAAGTCGCGCCACCCACTACCCATGATGCCATGCGCTAGCCGCAAGCTGCCTGATTGTTTGTACCTTGATACCAAGGACAAGGTTAACATTCACCATCTAGTTAAAGTTTAATGTTGCGTGTGAGTGCATTATGCCTGTATATGCATTATATAATGTTTGATCGTCTATTGAAGAAATTTTGTGGTCAAAAAAAGGTCACCAAAAAGTCACTAATTTTGTTTCTCCAACTCAGTAGATAATGAAATCGACTGAATACATTCTAAATATATTTGCTCCCTTAAAGGAAGTAGGGGTGGGGATGACAGCTCGACACTATGACACAGGTGTAGTTTTTTATTGGACCCCCCAAAAAAAACCTGCATTACTAGAGATGCGATGCTCAAATCCTTGATACTTCAAATACTCTGATATTCGAAAGATTCAAAATTTTTAAAATCTCTGTAATACAATATGAAGACCTTGTCGTGATATAACAATCCTAAGCAATTGGTTAAAGTAATTAAATAGACTTGTGCAGTTGGAAATAAAACAAAACAAAATTTGTGTGTGTGAATATTAAGGTTATTTGGAACAAAGCACAAGTCTAAATCATCAACTTTTTCGGGCCTGTGGCCGGGTCAGTTTATTTAAATGCCTCCATCTTCCTCTATCCTTCCACCATTATTCATCCTTTAATTGCTTCCATCTTCTCCTCTCACTTGCACACTTTCTGTTATCTGCTCGACCCATCTCTTTATTGGGCTCCTTTGGGGTTTTTTTTTCCTAGATACTTCATTTCCACATTTCTTTGCATTCTCTCCTTTTCTCCATCCTCATTACATGCTATACCATCTCAGTCTTGCTTCCTCTATTATCTCATGTATAACATACTCCCCTGTACCCCACCCCACCACTTTTCTGAATATGCTCATTCCTAATCCTGTTTCTCTAGGCTAAATCGTGGTTTAAATTAAGAGGGATAGCTCACTCACACTTAACTTAGTGATACTGGAGTGTAGGCTCTGTGTGCTGGTATATCCCCCCCCTCCAATTCAACCAAAATTGTATTAATATAATTAATTTCCTAAAAACAAGTATTTCTTTGTTGTTTATGATGTAATAAAGATGATAAACAAAACAGTATCTGTCATTAACACCAATCCTCACACAAGTTTTTTTTTTACAGTCGGATTTTAAATATTTTCACTTTTATTAAAATTGTAAATTTTTAAGATTTAAGGATTCAACTTTGGATGGTTCAGATTTGAGAAGTATAAGGCAAATTAATAGTTTTTATTTAAAAAAAACTAGTGATAGTTGTGTATTTTAACATTATTTTTGAATCATATAGGCCTATACATAATTTACATACCTAATCGCGCCCTACCCTACGGGTAGGCATAAAACTGTGAATATAGCTATAAAAAAAAATCCGTACTTCCATCCTCACTAACTTTCTCCACACTTCCCTATCCCTTGCATACTCCCTTCGCTTCAACAACATCCATACACCGAGTAATACATGCTGTTTTATTCTTAAAATTCTTAATTTTTCTCTTTTCACACATTCGTCTACAACATTCATCCATGTCTTACATGGCCTACCCCTTCCTTTTGATCCACATTCATCCTCTCATGATGCCCAAACCCTCATAATATGCTTCTTTTCACATTGACATATTGAATTTCCTTTCAAACCACACTCCTTTAGCACCCATTCATTACTGGCTCTGTCCGTACGAGTTTTTCCACATACATTTTTAAGATATCTCATTCCATTTCAGGTGGCATAAAAAATTCTTCTATATGTTGTATCAATTTGTCTTTTCTTTGTCTAGATCGGACATTTGGTGACGGAAAGGGCGACAACAAAATATCCAATAAAGACTTTGAAGCAGATTTCAAGGAAAATCTTGATAAAAGTAAGATAAAAAGCTCAGTTCGAAATGTTCTTATCATATCTAAACAAATACCAGCAACTGTATTTCATTATTTACACAGTATATTGTCAATATTGGCTTTCATTAGACTAAAGGCTTATTAACTTAAAAAGTTATGTGAAGGGAACATTATTGTACATCACAATCTTCAACTGTTTCCAGTCTGTGTCCGGGTCAATTCCGTATAGTTCTTTTGTCTTCCTTTGTCCTTCCACAATTCTTCCATCTGCTCCTCCCATCTCCTTGGGATCCCTTTCTGTTCCATCTTCATTACGCATACATACCATCACACCCTTGCTTCATCTACTAACTCGTTCACTTTATCTTGAACGGTAGCAGACTTATGTTAACCATTTACAGTATGGCCCTATCTTATAAGCTACACAATAGTATAATAATCTATCAACATAAGCTTGTTATATTTTAGATTGGACAAAGTACCTCAACTCTGGCCCGAATACAAGGCCGTAGTCAGGGGGGGGTTTCGGGGTTCAAATCCCCCCCCTCTACCCCCGAAGTTTTATGAACAAAATATACATGGCTTTATTTATGGTTCAAACAATATCAAAATTAAGGTACAAGTACAAATTAGGGGACTGTGTTACCATAAAAAGCACTCCAGCACTCAAGCCTTTGGCATTTATGGTGCTATGTTGTCATAAAAAAATATTCAGATAGCTTCTAGAGCTGTTTAATATCTGGAATTTGTCCTAGCCTTCGGCAGTTAATGGGTTATGTTGCCATAAAAACACTTCAGATAGCTTCTAGATCTGTTTAATAATTAGAATTTGTCCTAGCCTCCGATAGTTGGGGGTAGTGTTGCCATAAAAACACTTCAGATAGCTTCTAGAACAGTTTTTTATTTATAATTTTTTCTAGCCTCCAGCAGTTAATGGGTTATGTTGCCATAAAAACACTTCAGATAGCTTCTAGATCTGTTTAATAATTAGAATTTGTCCTAGCCTCCGATAGTTGGGGGTAGTGTTGCCATAAAAACACTTCAGATAGCTTCTAGAACAGTTTTTTATTTATAATTTTTTCTAGCCTCCGTCAATAGGGGGATGGGTCCACCAAACCCCCCCTGAAATTATTGGCTGGCTACGGCCTTGCCCGGATAATTTCATTCTTAATTCTATTTTTCCTGGTGACAGCTAGCATACTCCTAAAAACTTCATTTCTGTGATTGTACAATATACTGCTAATTATTTTTTCAATTTTGTATTAAAACATATAAGTATGTTCCATTTCTTTTTACACTGCATCTTATTGCTTGTCTGGGGCGCTCTTCTTTAATTACTCCAATGTAAAGGTTTAGGAATCCGACACCTTAGCTCAGTTGGTAGCGTGTCTGTCTACTGAGCTAAGAGTCCCGGGTTCTATTCTCGGCATGGCCGAAAAATTTGTCATTGGTGAAATGTGTATTTACCACTTCACAGTGATGAATTAACGGCTGGGGACTGGATGTTGTGCCTGTCCTAGTATTAAATTAGATTATAAAGCATATCAAGCTACGACAGGCCTAGCAAGCCGGTAGTGGAAAAATATGTGGCCTGAATGAAAAACTGACCCAGAACACAGGCTGTAAACAGTAATGGATGTAAAATTAAAGAATTAGGAAGGTAGAATTTAGTGGAAATGTACCTTATGTATTTGTGTTGAGGGAAAATGAAGAAAAAAAAAACTTAGGGAAAATTATTCTCTGTACACTTGGCCGGGATTCGAACCTTGTCGTCTCCATCGGCAAACAATATTAGATAAGCTTGACTTTTGGTTTGTGTGCCTGCCAATTCAATTAAAAAGATCCAATTCTATTACATTAAAACAACCCGCTTTTGTGGCCTTCTGGTCTAAAGCGACACTCTAACAATAGACTAGACTGCCGATGGCGAGGGGGGGGAAGGGGCGTGGTTTAATTCCTGTCTGGTGCACTGAGGATGGTTATCCCAAAATTATTTTATGTTCTCTCTCTCTCTCTCTCTCTAGATGTAAATGCAGGTGCACTTCCTCTTAAGTTCAACCTTCCCCATCCCTAACCCATTAGTGTAATTAGAACATAGGTGTATAACCTGGATGGGTAGTAAGACACAGTGATAAAAAAATATAAAAACAGTAATCGCTTTAGTTTTGATGGATAATTAAAAATATATTGTTACTTTTTTTCTAAATGAAAAATTGTCAAATATTTTGTAGCTTTTTTGATAATAATAACTGTTAAATATTATCTTAGAATGTTATCTTGTGACCCATTTAAAAAAAAATCAATTCTTTTTATTTAAATAAATTTACAAATTTCTTAGCTTGTTTATAATGGTTAGAGAACATTGTGAATCTTAATATTTTGGTGGTTTATCACATATTTTGAAAGACCTGGTTGTGGGTACCAGCACAGATGGGTACCTACGGGCTTGTCCGGGTCCAGAGACTGACACCTTAGTTCATTTGATAGTGTGTCTCTTTACTGAGCTAAAGGTCTTGGATTAGATTCTCGGCATGGACGAAAAATTTATCATTGGTAAAAATGTGTGTTTACATTTAACTAACTTTATTAAGACCCAGACAAACTATCCACAGTGGGGACTTTCAAACCTGATACAGCACCAAAATTGCTTAGCTTGTATTTTATTTTATTTAGCACCGCGTCTTACTACCTGTTTGGGTTATACGCTTAAGTACTAATTACACTAATGGATTAGGAATTGGGAAGGTTGAATTTAGAGGAAGTGAACCCGCATTTGCGTGGAGAGAGAGTGGAAAACCATTTAGGAAAAACCACCCCCAGTTCACTCGACCGAGATTCGAATCTCGATCTCCCCGTCCTCGGTGGTCTGGCTCAACACGACTAGCGCGTTAGCCAACTACGCCACCGAGGCGGGTCGCTTAGCTTATAATTCTGTTGAGCTCGAGTATGAGAATTTATCAAAAGCTCGATTTGTGCTTGAAAATTTTAATATATATATCAGGTCCTTAGTGACAACTAATGCGACAGTAATTATTTCAAAAATTGTGAGAGCTCACTACCCTCTCTTTCTTTCTTTCCCTGTCTTGCAGACTTTACACTGCAGCCCCATTCGCCCATCACCAAGGAGATGATCCTTGAGCACGGGATGAGGTCAGTAGATTTCAGAGGAGAAGCTCTGACCTTCAAGGCGACGACATCAGGTGTGTTGGACACGCTGCAGCACTGCTTAGACCTACTGACGCAGCGGGAGGAGCTGTGGAGGCGACGATTGGATCGCGAGGCAGAGAGGAGGCGCAAGCTGGACGAGCTGTACCGGGCCGCGAGGCAGGAGGCGCTCAAGTCGAGGCTCGTTGTGCACGGCAGTCCCGATTTTGAGGTGAGCCCTCTATTATTTCGAGGTGAGCCACCACACAGACTTATAAGTACTAGGTAAACGGGGGAAAACTTGAAGAAGTTGGGAGATTTCACATAACAAGGAGACGGAATTTTTTTGTTGAACTACTGAAAGCTTGAAATACATTTTTATGATATGATAAATTTGAAAAAAAAATTACTCTAATAATTTAAGGTTTTTGCAAGTATGACTACGGTTTAACAATATTAATAGGAAGGACATTTTATAAATTGCAGACTAATTTCATTGCGGTCAACTTTTTTAGTATTTACAATTTTATTGGTGTTATTTTAAAAGTATTGATAATATCTATCACAAGTAGTGATGGGCACAATCGAGTAAAAATAATCGAGTAACTCGATTGTGTTGTGTAATCGGGAGTACTCGATTCTTCCGGGATTACTCGAGTAACTTTACTCGAACAGGGTTATTCTTTTATTCTCTCTTTTCTTACCAGAGAAGTAAGAATCTACCTTATTGGCTGGACTGTTTATCATGCCATTTTCATTTAAAAGTCATATTCCCATAGAGCTCATTTTTCACCAACAGTTTCTACTGCTACGCAAAAATGACCCTTTATGGTTTAAATGTTGCACATGAGTTTTCAATACAAAATACTCGCAGATGTAAGGTACACAATCGAAAAGCATGCTAAGCATATCACATTTCCGATTCTTTTTAAAAGTACTCGATGAAACTTACTCGATTCTTTTACTCAGCACCTCGACAGTCTTATTTCCACAATCGCATGGACGAAACTAATTACCGTATATTTCTTAATTATTCTATTGGTTATAATTTCTCCTTAGTAAAATATGATTTTTATAAATTGAAACTAATTAGAGTAAGTTACAAAATAGAAAAAAAAATTAAAACTGTTTTCACTTTTATAAAGGTACAATTATTATCAATTCCTTTAACATGAATTTATAAATAAAAGTTTATTTTATTAAAAAGGGCACACAACAATTATTTTTAGACACTTCTTAAAATGCATACTTTCATATTGACTGTACATGCAACGCGAAACCTGAAAATAAGAGGGTGGAGGTCACTGTCAGTGTCGAGTGCCTACTACAGGAAGAGATTATGGACATGTTATTAGTATTGAATTCCATTGCAAGACTCCCGAGTCCTGGTAATGTTGTCCAACCGATTGCCACGGGACGATTCGAGTAGATGATTCGCTAAAAGTTACTCGAGTAATTTTACTCGGTTACTCGATTATTTTTAAAAATAATCTAGTAATTACTCGATTCTCAGAATTACTCGATTGTACCCATCACTAATCACAAGTGACAACTGCAGACACACATAACTTGACATATCATTATGTAAAAATAGATTAAGTAACTTCTATAGCTGTCAGATATGACTCTTTTTATGCAAATTTTTTTTTTTTTTTTTAGCACCGCGTCTTACTACCCGTTCGGGTTATACGCTTAAGTACTAATTACTCTAATGGATTAGGAATTTGGAGGGTTGAATTCAGAGGAAGTGAACCCGCATTTGCGTGGATGGAGAGTGGAAAACCATTTAGGAAAAACCACCCCCAGTTCACCCGACCGAGATTCGAACCTCGATCTCCCCGTCCTCGGCGTTTTATGCAAATTGAGCTGTAGTTGGGTCATTCTTGCGAAACAGGCAAATTTAACTTTTAAAAATATTGGCAAATAAATTTCAAATTTATCCAAATACCAGCAGTAAATTTATTTTGTTTAATTCACATAAAAAATAATAATTTCAAAATAACATTCCAAGACACTGAGCATAATGCCAGGACAATGATGCAAGTATCAAAAAAGTCAAATTAAATACTTGAGTTTGGATTTATGCAAAGCAAATAGGCATAGTCGAAAATTTAACATTGGTGAAATGTGGGTTTACCCGGTCACATTGATAAATTAACAGCTGGGGATTGAATTTTGTGCCTTTCCTAGTCTTAAGTTAGATTACAGGACATATGAAGCTACGACAGGCTTAGCCAGTCAGTAGTGGAAAATATATGGCTTCAATAAAAAAAACTGACCTGGACCATAGGTTGTAAACATTCATGGATATAAGTAAAATAATTAAATCTATAATAATAAAAGGAAGTGTTCGTCTGTGTGTGTGTTTGTGTGCGATGCCCAGCCAAATCTACGGCACGCAGAGATCTAAAATTTTTAACATAGGTGGACAGAAGGGGGTCTGAATGCACCTCGAAGACGGATTTTTAAATTTATAATTAGCTTTTTAATTAGGCAATTTCCAACAAATTTTTTTGGATGGGTCACGGGTGGGATTGCTAGTATAATATAAATACAACATTCTATCCATCTACCAAGAATAAAGACACAAGTTTGAACAGGCGGTTCTGCGGAATCCAAGCCGATACTTTTTTTTTATATCTAAATGACCATGATCTACCTATAAGCCCTGTTGTCATAGTCCAGTCTGTGTTTTACTCTCTTCTGCTGAAAAAGAGGGACTGATGTACCTTGAAAATGACATATTATGTGTTTTGTTGTCTTATACTTGTGAATTTTGAGGCCTGATAAGTGTTTAGGCCTTGCCCTTCCATCCTCTTTTCAATGTTCACTTTAATACAGCCGTTTGGTGCTAGTCTTCTTTTGTTCCTATGAATAAAAAATATAAAATGGCTGATCATGTTTCCAGTGGGGATTTCATTAATCTTTTTTTTCGGTACCCAAATGCCACCAGGATTTGTCGGCTTGGTTTTTTACTTTATACTGACGGTGGCTGGTATGTAACCAACTCCTGAGGCTGGGGCATTATCTAGGTGCGGTTATATTACCCTGATGAGATGATATTGATTATGATTATAATTAACCGGGACCATAGGAATAATTCCCCCACCTATGGTACCGCCGGGAATCAAACTCGGGACATCTAGATCAGTAGTCAGGAACGCAGAACACCAGTCCAAGAAGCCAGACAAAGAAATTTCATACAATACTTTTTTTTTTTAAGTTTATATTATTGCAAACTTGAACCAACAATTATTTTGTCTTTGGTTTATTTATTTTCTGTTTCTTAGGTAATAGGTGTGATAGTTAATCTTTTCAAAATGTAGCCAAATAATGACACTGTTAAAAAACATACTTATAGTAGCAGCTTGTCCTTTACCCTTATCCATTTTACTTAATTACTATCCTCATATTGATAGAGGTAAACTTTCACATTATTCATTCATTGACTCGTTAAAAAAATTGGAAATGTTTTCACAAAATTCGTCTTTCAAAGATAAGAGTAAACTAAAAGGATTTGGACGCAACTTTAAAAGTAAATTCAAGGTACATATCACAGAATCTCATAAATAAGTATAACATAGCTAGAACTTTAATTTTGAGCAACCAATTTATTTTTAGTACCGCATCTTACAACCCGTTCGGGCTATATACTTATATACTAATTACGCTAATGGTTTTAGTGATTAGAAAGGTTATAGAGGAAGCACACCCGCATTTATGTGGGGGGAGAGTCTAAAGCCAGTTTGGAATAACCACCTCTAGTACACCTGGCCAAGATTCGAACCTTGATCTCCCTGTCCTCGGCAGTCTAGTCTACTGTGAGAATAGTGCGTTAAACCACGCGGTCATCAAAACAGGTAACAATTATTTATCAGTTTTAAATAGAGCTGGTTCAAATTCATTGTTTTTTGATTTCAAATCTCCACTTTATCCTCGAATCCTAAATCTCTAAATTGAATCTAAATCTTGGAAAAAATGATGAACATAAGAGGAAATAGATATATATATATCGGAATAATATAATAATATAAAATGTAAGTAGTAACTAAATATTAGGAATGTATGAAGTCTTAAGTTTTCAATCCGAAGCCAAGTCGAATTAAATAATATGAGATATTCCCGAAACTGACTCGAGGTTTGTGTGTTTACAAAAATGTTTAATGTTGGATAAAAATTCATTGGGACACATCAAGATTAGATTACTTTGGCCCAATGAATTCTAACCATTGAGCTGACTAACACATTTTAACAGGGAAAAAAAGGAATGTGGCATTAAAGAAAGCACAAAGTATTTAATTTGTATTAGTACAAAAAACATTTATTAAAAAATAACTAAAGCTAAAAGTAAACAAACATATATTGTACATAAGTAAAATGAAGATTCATCATAATAACAAATGTGTCAAACAAAGGTTACGCATTAAATAAGGGGTTCTTGTTTTGAAAAAAATTATCGAGTGTATCCCTGGTGTAGGGCAATTTTCATTATAAGACTTAATATGCCTCAAGTGTAGTGCTAGAATAAATACAGGGCAAGGCTTACACACAAGAAATATATGGGCCTCAGAGCTCTCAGTTTTAACACATTTACAACAACTTTCAGAACACACCAGACCTCTTCTTCCTCCGTTTTCAACTTTCCTCTGCTAAATTGTGAATTTTCCGGTGTTCATCATTTATGTTAATTGTTCTTTTTTACATGTTCTTATCTCTGTGTCCTATCACACTTTAGGTACCAATTTTCTTTGTCTCCCTTTTGATCTACTTTCAAGGAAGTTGCGCTCTGCATTTCACATTCCCACCTGATGAGTTTCGATATAATAAAACCTAGGTCAGAGTACTGGGCGATAACAATCGCATTTCTTCATGAGGCAGACATTACCTTTTTGTTGTGTGGTAGCAGTGTAAAGTGGGAACTGTGTCCTTTTCACTGTAAAAGCCATCAAATAACGTAAGGCTATTGTGATGAAAATAAGCACAAAGTTCCCGATTTACATCGCTACCATTATAATCACACTACAGTCAAACTTGGTTATAGGGTCATAGAAGGGGCCAAACAAAGGTTGACGTTACGTCAGAGTGACGTTATAAAAGAGGTACCAACAGAACACTTTTAATAGCTTATAAAGAAGGAGATTTACAGTAGAATTCACTAATCCAAACTCGCGGCCTTTTTCCGTCCACTTTCACATGCTCTAGTGACATGTACTATTCTCTAGAATAGACAAAACTTTTCTTTTTGTACTACAACTTGCTGTGATTATAATAAATGTAGGTCTACATATAATGACTATCAAATGAGTACACAATGACTACCATAACTAATGTTGAACTTATAAAACACACAAAAAAAACAACTTAGATTTGAGCTTAGACGCTCACACGAGACAGTTCCAGCCAGTTCAGTGACAATGAAGGAGGGTTATTACTCTCTTCATTTTGGCCTTGAAGCGCCCACAATTCCCGCAACCCTCTCCCTCACTTTGTTTTGTCATTCAGTTTATTATTAGACCAGTACACTCCCAGCTTGCTATAAAATATACCTTTGTAGGAATTTGCCATTTTTTTTCAGTTTTATTTTTAGATATGTGTGCATTTAAATACAATTTAAAGTAAAATATCTAAGAGGTTTTTGACGCTACAACCGAGTGGTAGTGATGCTAAAACAGAGGTTTTTTTAACGTCAATAGATGACAGTTTGACCGGACTGCTGAAAAAATGACGAGACACCCAAGTTGACGGAATATCCGAGGCTGTTATAGCCAAGTTCGACTATATAATCTCAGGTGTATTCCTAAATGTTAAAAATATTCTTCCAAGAATGTTTTAATCGTGTTTCTATTTGTTGTTTGAAATAAATTGTTACAGGAAGGTCCTCACAGTGCGTTCAACGATGAGGAGTTCTATGACGCTGTCGAGAGCGGACTCGATAAGATTGAGGAAGAGGCAGAGTTCCGAGAGAGGCTGAAGTCCAAGTCGGATCGGCAGAGCAGTTGTAAGCTTGTCTCCAAAGTTACACAGCACCGTCTTTGGCCAGAGGTAACGACAATTCAAATCATAGAGATGAATCGACTACACATTTCTCAAATATAAATTTTAATTTTATCTTTGAATTGGAATTTTATAAAACTTGAGAAATTGAAGCACCTCATCTGTGGCCTTAGTGGTCAGAATTCCGGGCCACAGATGCAGATCGGTTTCGATACCCAGCGCTTTCAGAATTTTTCTGTTAAGCATTGCGTCAGGAACAGGATCAAACTAAGCCCCGTGAGGACAAAAGAGGAGCTAATGAATTGAATAATGAAGTAGTGGCTTAGGTCTAGAAAACTGAGATTAATGGCTGAAGGGCTTGTTGAGCTGACTACATGACACCCTCAATTCACAAATGTTGGAACTATCATCGGTAACGGCGGCAGACGCTCAGGCGGCATAGCTCGCTTGCAGGCTCGCGCCATCCCTAAGGGAGCGTTCAAGTATTAGTTAAGCACCTTACGAGGAGGGAGGTCGAGCTTTGCATATTTTCGCTGACGAAGGCCAAAAGGTGGGTGAGGTGAGGTCAGAACAGTGGCTACCTAAGACGGGAGACGGGCGAGAATGGCAGAATCATCCAGCCACTCCAAATGGACATATTCACGGGTTCCAGACAGATTTTTTTTAAAAGTGATATTTATTTTATCATGAATGAAGAAAATAATAACTATGGTAGAATTATTTTGCAATCCTAAAAAAATTGTTTTTTATTTAAAAACAAAACACCAATGTTGACTATTAAAATCTAATCATGGTAAATACTGTTTGAATAAAATTTCATGTTTTTGGTATTACTATCCAATACCTAATATTCACAAATTTTTAATATGCATCATACATACTCTACTCCCGCTAAATACGAACATTAGACTCGACCATTAACACGCTATTTTATAAAACTTGACACTGTCACTTTTAAAGTAAAGAGAGAGAGGAAGAAATCAAAGGATAAATATACAACAAACTGTTGCTTTTAAAAGGAAAAGATAAACAGGTTTTACACGTTACAATAAATCTGGCCAATAAACACGTTTGCTGTGAAATACTCTAAAATTCAGCCGCCATTGACAGGCAAGCGTAAAAAATTAGTGATAGTTAAACAAACATAGTTATTCTTATTTTGAAACCAATGATCTAGGTACATCTAATCAAGGATAATAATTTACCTTGCTTAATATTATCCTTAAGTTAGATATTTTGTGGAGTTTCACGAATTAAAACTAAAGTTCAGCATCGCTAAAATTGTCTAGTAAACTACCAATTATCAATGGTTTGTTTAAAATCGATTCGAGTTTTCTCGTCAAACGTCTTACTTGGCAAGCACTTTATAGGCCATGTTTTAATACTCAACTACGTAATAATTTGATAATTCATTATTTGTTTTAATAATGGTGTGTGAAGCTTCGAAAAGTCGAAGTCAGAGTCGAAGGTCAAATCTTCTTCGGCTTTAATTTCTACATCTACAATAACCTTCGCATATTTGAAAAATTCTGAAGGAAGGATAAAACTTCGAATAGTTATCAAACTATTTAATTTTATTTTACTGAATATTACATATTTCAATATTTGATCCTTTTAAAACCGTTACTAAACAAAATTTTAACACCGACTAGTAATTTAACTACCATAACATAAGCATAGATCAAAAGCAAGTAAGTAAATGTTAATATATTATATTCACTCTCGCCAACATAATTTCTGAAAAATAAAAATACATATAAAGAAATAACACCAAGATCACTGGTATGAAGCAGAGAAATCGCTTTAGTTGTGCTATCATTCCAGCTTGCGTCTAATGTTTAGTCCTTAATATTCTATCTCTTTGGAATAATCTGTGACAAATTTACAAGTGCAGTTTGTCACATAAGATTTCATAGCTTCGCGTTTTCTTTACTATTCAAAATGGCTGATATGGAAAGTGGGTAACGAAAACGGAATTTAATTTATAATTACTATCATAGAAATGCAGCTAAAAAGGCATGCATATGTAAAATTTGCAAAATAATTTTACCATGATGAAAGTAAATATTAAAACTTTATTGATAATTTACTAAGCATATCAGTAAGCCTGTGTGCATTAATTATTAATTATTAATATAGACCTTAGACTTTGACTTTTCTTCGCAAGTTTCAAGCTTCGCTTCGAATTTAAAAAGTGGCCTTCACACACCCCTAGTTTTAAAATCTATTTGGATTACTGTGAATTTCTGATTTTTTTATATCGTAGTGAAGTAATTGGAAAATTTATCAAAAACAGCACAATGAAATAAAATTCAATTTGATTATTTAAATCATTTGATTATGCTCATCACTATCTCCAACCTATTTGAGGAGTTAACCGTATTGAATACTAAAGAGTGGTATCGAGGAATTGAGTATCGGATCAGGCCACAACTAGGAAGTTATTTTTAACGATAACCTAAAAAAAAGGCCTGATAAATCATTAAAATAACCAAATATCCCATGATCTGTGTTATACCTTTAAAATCAGTAAAAACTGATAAAATCTGTATTTAAAAAAAAAGGCAGCCCTGCACTACTGTATTAATATTTATATATAAAGATGTAAAATGTTGCCCTTTGATGTAACCCAATCCTTAGTCTGTAATTTTAAGACGACCCTTTGATTTTGAAGCTACAAATTTGGGGGGGGGGGGGGGGGGGGGGAGAACTTGTCCTGGATTCGCATAAATACGGTAATAATGAGAAGGTGGCTCAAGGACCAGTATTCATCAGATTAAAAGTGGGTAAAGGACTTTTTTTTAACTATAATAATTATTCCTGAATTAACTAATAATATTTGTATGGTTTAAATTACATGTATAAATAGTTTTTATAGGAGTCTTTTTTTTTTTTTTTTTTTTTTAGTTTGACCTGCTTAGTACAATAAATTTAAATTCATTTTTCAACACTGTTTACTATGAAACATTTCGCCTCATAAAGCTGTTACTCTACATTAATAATTACCAGCAATTTATAAATTGCATAAAAAAATGCTTATTTTCTCTGAATAAATTACCAAAAAAAAGTCAACAAATATAACATAAGCAATGAGGGGGGAGCTGGTCAGGTGTTTTCTGGTTTTTGCTTTCGCAAAGGGGGCCTAAAGTGGCCAAAAATTTGCTCACATAGGTAATACTTCAAACATCCCCTGTATAATATTAGGCTAACTAATTTTACAAGCACTTCCCCGTACATCCTGAACATATGTTGATAAAAATAGAAATATTGAGAAGTTGGTTCCTTTTAGATCGACCGAGTGACAACGGAGCAGCTCCACTATGCCCGCCTGGGCGTGGGGGAGGGTGTGTGGCATTTGTTCGCCGAGGATGGTGAGATGAAGATGTATCGAAGGGAGGAGGAGGTTGAAGGTATGGTCGTGGACCCCCTCAAGGCTTGCCATGTCGTCAAGGGCGTCACCGGTCACGAGATGTGTCATTACTTCTTCTCACCTACTGTACGCATGGAATGGGAAAGTACGACTCATTTGTTTGGTTTTTTAGTAAAATAAAAACCCTATTTGGTGTTTTAACTATATAAAGAGTCACTTACAATAGATTGGAATACCAATCACAGAAGATTCAGGGTCGAAGCCCTGTTTATTATACTGAGGTGTTTTAACTAAATAGTTTCCCCACCGTGCAAATGTGGTACATTTCCTCAATATTCTACCTTCCTCATTTTAACCCCGTTCGAGTAATTAAATTAGTGTATAGCTCAGATGGGTAGTCAGATGAGTCTGATAAAATAAAACATTTATGATTGAAGAAAAATGAATGTTAAAAAACTCTTCGTATATCACATTTCATTGAAATATTTAATTTTTGTGACATGTAAGCAGAAAAGTAAAGAAAAAAAAAGTTTATTGTTTAAAATATGTTATTTGTCATTTGAACTTCCTTTATCAGAATCTCTGGCTACAGATTCTGAGGTCCTGGGCTCGTTTCCCTGCGCTTTCGGATTTTCTTTAATGCAGTAGGTCTGGATGGAGTCAACTAAGTCTCGTGAAGACAAATGAGAAGCTTCCTGATTGAAAAAGTAGTGGCTCTGGTCTAGAAAACTGATCTTAATGACTGGAGGTTTTAATGTGTTCACACGACATCCTATATCCACAGAAATTAGCAATATATTCAACAAATAATGGCTGCTGAATCGATATAGCTCAATTGTGAGCTGACTTACTCGATGTGTTTTTTTTGTCTGTCTGATTGTTCCTTGATAAATATTAAATGCATGGACCAATTTTAAAGCAATTTGTCAGGTACATTCTTTGAACTTAAACTTAATGATGTATATACATGGTTTTTCAATCTGGTCCATTAGAATATGTGGACCGATCCTTGAATAGCTCATCCAAAGTAATTTAATATAAAATTCATCAGAAATCAACTGAATACTTGGGGCGTATTTTAAAGTTAAAACAGACATTTATATATATATTATTCATTGTCTGCTGTTATTTCCATCACAAATTAATGTAGTGTGAAAACATCTGAAACAATTATACTTATTACATTTTATTATATTTAGAAGAAGGTATAGGAAAGGTGGATGAAACATATAAAAGGGACAAACACAATATGGCTTTTACATTGAAAAGAAGAACACAGTTCACACTTTATATTGCTGCCATTGGGCAAAGAGTTAATGGTTGCCTCTTAAAGAAAATTGATCATCACCACCCAATCCGCCGAGCTAGGTTTCATTCTATCCGAACTCATCAGGGAGGAGTGTGAAACGCGAAACGCAACTTCCTACAAGAGGAAACCATAAAAATTTAAAAAGCACTTATTACATTTTGTGATAGTAACTTAATTTATCATTTTATTAAGGAATGCAATTACGTTTGGAATAGAGCATTTTGTTAATTATAATAATTTTATATAACATTAAAAATTTGAGGAAAAGTATCAACTCATATTCAAGTAAAAAGTATAACATATATTTCAACTTGAAATCCAAAGAATAGAATATTGTGACCATACTAGCTTGGAAGAATTGATGTCTACTTTTCATAGAACTACTAGTAAGACTGTAGTAACAATAATAACATTGAGGGAGTGAGGTCTACTGTTCACAGAACTACTAGTAAGACTGTAGTAATGATAATAACATGGCTAGAGGTCTACTGTTCACAGAACTACTAGTAAGACTGTAGTAATGATAATAACATGGCTAGAGGTCTACTGTTCACAGAACTACTAGTAAGACTGTAGTAACAATAATAACATTAAGGGAGTGAGGTCTACTGTTCACAGAACTACTAGTAAGACTGTAGTAATGATAATAACATGGCTAGAGGTCTACTGTTCACAGAACTACTAGTAAGACTGTAGTAACAATAATAACATGAAGGGAGTGAGGTCTACTGTTCACAGAACTACTAGTAAGACTGTAGTAATGATAATAACATGGCTAGAGGTCTACTGTTCACAGAACTACTAGTAAGACTGTAGTAATGATAATAACATGGCTAGAGGTCTACTGTTCACAGAACTACTAGTAAGACTGTAGTAACGATAATAACATGGAGGGAGTGAGGTCTACTGTTCATAGAACTACTAGTAAGATTGTAGTAACGATAATAACATGGAGTGAGGTCTACTGTTCACAGAACTACTAGTAAGACTGTAGTAACGATAATAACATGAAGGGAGTGAGGTCTACTGTTCACAGAACTACTAGTAAGACTGTAGTAACGATAATAACATGAAGGGAGTGAGGTCTACTGTTCACAGAACTACTAGTAAGACTGTAGTAATGATAATAACATGGCTAGAGGTCTACTGTTCACAGAACTACTAGTAAGATTGTAGTAACGATAATAACATGAAGGGAGTGAGGTCTACTGTTCACAGAACTACTAGTAAGATTGTAGTAACGATAATAACATGGAGGGAGGGAGGTCTACTGTTCACAGAACTACTAGTAAGACTATAGTAACGATAATAACATGAAGGGAGTGAGGTCTACTGTTCACAGAACTACTAGTAAGACTGTAGTAACAATAATAACATGAAGGGAGTGAGGTCTACTGTTCACAGAACTACTAGTAAGACTGTAGTAATGATAATAACATGGCTAGAGGTCTACTGTTCACAGAACTACTAGTAAGACTGTAGTAACAATAATAACATGAAGGGAGTGAGGTCTACTGTTCACAGAACTACTAGTAAGACTGTAGTAATGATAATAACATGAAGGGAGTGAGGTCTACTGTTCACAGAACTACTAGTAAGACTGTAGTAATGATAATAACATGGCTAGAGGTCTACTGTTCACAGAACTACTAGTAAGACTGTAGTAACAATAATAACATGAAGGGAGTGAGGTCTACTGTTCACAGAACTACTAGTAAGACTGTAGTAATGATAATAACATGGCTAGAGGTCTACTGTTCACAGAACTACTAGTAAGACTGTAGTAATGATAATAACATGGCTAGAGGTCTACTGTTCACAGAACTACTAGTAAGACTGTAGTAACGATAATAACATGGAGGGAGTGAGGTCTACTGTTCATAGAACTACTAGTAAGATTGTAGTAACGATAATAACATGGAGTGAGGTCTACTGTTCACAGAACTACTAGTAAGACTGTAGTAACGATAATAACATGAAGGGAGTGAGGTCTACTGTTCACAGAACTACTAGTAAGACTGTAGTAACGATAATAACATGAAGGGAGTGAGGTCTACTGTTCACAGAACTACTAGTAAGACTGTAGTAATGATAATAACATGGCTAGAGGTCTACTGTTCACAGAACTACTAGTAAGACTGTAGTAACAATAATAACATGAAGGGAGTGAGGTCTAATGTTCACAGAACTACTAGTAAGACTGTAGTAACGATAATAACATGGAGGGAGTGAGGTCTACTGTTCACAGAACTACTAGTAAGACTGTAGTAACGATAATAACATGGAGGGAGTGAGGTCTACTGTTCACAGAACTACTAGTAAGACTGTAGTAACGATAATAACATGGAGGGAGGTCTATTGTTCACAGAACTACTAGTAAGACTGTAGTAATGATAATAACATGAAGGGAGTGAGGTCTACTGTTCACAGAACTACTAGTAAGACTGTTAGTAACGATAATAACATGGAGGGAGTGAGGTCTACTGTTCACAGAACTACTAGTAAGACTGTAGTAATGATAATAACATGGCTAGAGGTCTACTGTTCACAGAACTACTAGTAAGACTGTAGTAACAATAATAACATGAAGGGAGTGAGGTCTAATGTTCACAGAACTACTAGTAAGACTGTAGTAACGATAATAACATGGAGGGAGTGAGGTCTACTGTTCACAGAACTACTAGTAAGACTGTAGTAACGATAATAACATGGAGGGAGCGAGGTCTACTGTTCACAGAACTACTAGTAAGACTGTAGTTACGATAATAACATGGAGAGAGGTCTACTGTTCACAGAACTACTAGTAAGACTGTAGTAATGATAATAACATGGAGAGAGGTATACTGTTCACAGAACTACTAGTAAGACTGTAGTAATGATAATAACATGGAGGGAGTGAGGTCTACTGTTCACAGAACTACTAGTAAGACTGTAGTAACGATAATAACATGGAGGGAGGTCTACTGTTCACAGAACTACTAGTAAGACTGTAGTAACGATAATAACATGGAGGGAGGTCTATTGTTCACAGAACTACTAGTAAGACTGTAGTAACGATAATAACATGGAGGGAGGTCTATTGTTCACAGAACTACTAGTAAGACTGTAGTAATGATAATAACATGGAGGGAGCGAGGTCTACTGTTCACAGAACTACTAGTAAGACTGTAGTAACGATAATAACATGGAGGGAGGTCTATTGTTCACAGAACTACTAGTAAGACTGTAGTAACGATAATAACATGGAGGGAGGTCTATTGTTCACAGAACTACTAGTAAGACTGTAGTAATGATAATAACATGGAGGGAGCGAGGTCTACTGTTCACAGAACTACTAGTAAGACTGTAGTAACGATAATAACATGGAGGTCTACTGTTCACAGAACTACTAGTAAGACTGTAGTAACGATAATAATATGGAGGGAGTGAAGTCTACTGTTCACAGAACTACTAGTAAGACTGTAGTAACGATAATAACATGGAGCGAGGTCTACTGTTCACAGAACTACTAGTAAGACTGTAGTAATGATAATAACATGGAGGGAGTGAGGTCTACTGTTCACAGAACTACTAGTAAGACTGTAGTAACGATAATAACATGGAGGGAGGTCTACTGTTCATAGAACTACTAGTAAAACTGTAGTAATGATAATAACATGGAGGGAGTGAGGTCTACTGTTCACAGAACTACTAGTAAGACTGTAGTAATGATAATAACATGGAGCGAGGTCTACTGTTCACAGAACTACTAGTAAGACTGTAGTAACGATAATAACATGGAGGGAGGTCTACTGTTCACAGAACTACTAGTAAGACTGTAGTAACGATAATAACATGGAGCGAGGTCTACTGTTCACAGAACTACTAGTAAAACTGTAGTAATGATAATAACATGGAGGGAGTGAGGTCTACTGTTCACAGAACTACTAGTAAGACTGTAGTAATGATAATAACATGGAGGGAGTGAGGTCTACTGTTCACAGAACTACTAGTAAGACTGTAGTAACGATAATAACATGGAGGGAGGTCTACTGTTCATAGAACTACTAGTAATACCGTACTAATGATGAGTACTTTAAGCATTCATTTTCAGACATAAATATTTTTTCCATTCAAATTCATCATAGTTTTAGGTCGTAGTTTACTTTTAGGTCACTATGATAATTAAGTTCTACTAGGACATTATCTATTATCTAATAATATTTGATTAAAAAAATGTAAAGATTTGACATATGTCATGATTTATTCTGAATTCTTGTAAAAAGTATATTTTTTCAGGGTTTTTTCAGTCAAGAAAAGTTTTTTTACTGAAATTATTTTTGCAATCCAAGTTAAATTTACTGTGGGGGAGAAAATAGTTTTTTCTTATTTTGCAGGTGCTATTTTTAAGACTTTTTAAACCAAAATTCAAGTTTTTTATGATGAAAATTCAATGATTTATTACCATAATATAAGGTCTCTATTATGATTATTCTTAAGGATTTAAAGATTTAATCCCTACCGACAGCTATTTGGTGTTTCTTGTTTTTCTATCCTTCTATTCTGAGTGTATAATATGCATTTTGCAGCTACCCTTGAACAGATGACTGTGTTGGAAACTGTGTCGGAAGACACGCTAGTCTTCTTGCAAGTGCACAAACGCATCTGGCCGACATCGCAACGAGACGCGCTGTTCTGGTCGCACATGCGTAAAGTACCCAACGACAAAGACCAAGATGGACAAGACATTTGGATCGTGTGCAACCACTCCACAGATGATCCAGACTTTCCCGTTAGTGGATTATTCAGTTTACTAAACGCTGATTTTCTTAGAGATAGCCTTATCTGATGGTTAGAAAAGTTACTAGATATATTTTCATGTATCTTTAGGCCAAATCATATAATTAGGGCTGGGCCGATGCCGATTATTAATCCGATCATCGGCCGATTATTGCATAACCGGCGATTCCGATGATCGGTGTTTGAATCTCCGATTATTTATGCCGATTATTCAATATGTGTGGATATATTTTAAGTCCTAAAAAAATAATGTTTTATCTCTGCTCTCTCGTATGTGATCTTTGAATAATTAGCTTGTTCTTAGCGACATAGGTTTGAAATAAACAGCACATCCAACATTCCAAACAAAATATATCAAAATAAATATATTTACAATAGGTCTTTTTCCAATTTATGCACGTTATTAGAAATAAAAATACTCACAAGTAACAAATCTAATAATCATAAAATAAAGTATTAGCAGATTGGTATTGTTTTATTTCGATTTGTTAAAGATGCCCAAAAAATTAAACATCGGACGTAATAATCTCGCACATGAGCACATTTTGTTTTAAATGGAAACCGTTTTTCTTTTAATGCAAGTACAAAACTTTCCACTGGCATGGAATTTGTTTCGCTCATATTTCAATATGAATTTAATTAATATATATTAATATTTAAATTTTACATTTTCTTTAATAGTTAAAAGTAAATTAAAATAAGTTTTAAAGTATTTCTTAAAAAAACACGAAAAATAACTTTCGTTGCACATTATGTTATTTATTATTTATTTTATCATATTGAAGTAGAGAGGGGCGAAATCGTTCTTTTAAATGAACGATTCATTGTATCTGGTTCAGTTCAATGATCCATTCATTTTGACCCGTTCACCGTTCATTCGATTTTCTAAAGGTAGTTTTTATTTAAATGTAGTTAAAAATGTTATTTTTCATTAAGATTATTTAAATTGTTAATAAAAAGATCGGATTACTGTTTAAAAATGGTGATACCTTTTTACTATACTTTTTTTTAAGAAACCACTTATTTCTATACAATATTAATATTTAGTAGTTAAATTATGATGGAATGCTTTGTAGAATCACAAAAACCTATGTTATGATATATCTAAACCACAATTCACAAAAATATTACTATTGTTAAAAATTGTTTAGTATTGAAGCCATATTTTAATAGACATTGGATGTAAAAATTCCTAGTTCATTTAAAAACAAAATAGAGTAGGCCTATTTTCCTTGTGTGCAAAAATATGTGTGCCTTGATTATTTTTTATCATAAAAATTAAATTTAAATTTGCTGATTATGATTTGTCTTTGTCTAATGAAAGGGTCAGTAGGCCTATTTAATCATAAATGTGAAATCATATTTTAATTATCTAACATGTATCGGTATATTTGTTATTTATTAATGTGATTTGTTTTTGTTTAGTGACAGGTTCACTTGTCCTAACAATAACAATATAAAATAATAACTAAACAACCTTTACATTTTAAAAGTTTATATTTAAATGTTATTAAAACAAAACTATATTGGACATTATAAAACTAGTAAAAGTATTTTTATTTTTTTTTGCTTTAAAGGTCATTTTACTTTATACACTTATTAAAATTGAAAACAAAAATAATCGGCATCGGTGATCGGCCTAATCGGCAACAAATGATCGGCATCGGACTAATCGGCAAAATAGCTGATCGGCCCAGCTCTACATATAATCTACATGTCCATATGTTGAGCTACTGTCACTGTAGACTGTCAAAACTTTCACATCAAACTATTTGTGGTTTTTAATAATTTATTTATTTTAAGCATTTTTACAATATTGAAATACGAAATTATGAAAGTTATAATTGTTTGGTTGACTTACTTATGAGAACTTCTAAAAGCTTGCCTTCATTTCACTAAAAAAAATGGCGAACTTGTTTAATGAAGGAAGTTGATCTCACTACAACTTGTATTTATGCGCTTTTGTTTTGAAACTAAAATTTATGTCTTTTTTTCTAAGTTATAAAAATAAGTTTATTTATGATATAATTTATGGTTTGAGGCTAGTAAGAAAATGGGTTTAGAAATTAACAGGGAAAAGCCTAAATATACGATAACACAAAGAACAAAGATTGAGGACGATAATTTAGATATTACAGCAAACAATATATCATTTGATAGGGTTAATGGATTCAAATCAAATATTAAGGAACAATTTTAACTAGCAATAACAATATTAAATTGGAGATTAGGAGAAGATTACAGACGGGAAATGCTTGTTATTACTTCGTCAGTAAGTTGTTGGCGTCTCGCCTGCTGTCAAGGAATGTAAAACTCAGAATATTCAAAGCTGTAATTTTACCGGTTGTTCTTTATGGGTGTGAAACATGACCTATTACCTTAAATGACGGAAATAAATTTAGAGTGTTCGAAAACAGGCTGCTCGAGAAGATATTTGGTCCAAAAATGGATGAAGATAGTGGGGAGAGTGGAGTAGGCTGCATAATGATGAGCTGCAAACCCTCTACTCGTCACCAGACATTGTTAGGGCAGTAAAATCTCGCAGGTTACGGTGGGTTGGTCATGCTGCGCGAATGGAAGTATCTAGAACCGCGTTCAAGGTATTGGATGGTAATCCTAATGGAAAATGACCACTGTAAAGACTCAGACACAGATGGGAGGATACCATTTGGATGTATCTGATAGAGTAAAACGATAACGATTATTCTGCCCCACGTTGGGCGCCAATTAAGATGCTAACTTATTTATTGAGATATAACTGTCCCGCGATTGGGAGCCAATTAAGATATATGGCTCCGCTTTGGGGGCCAATTAAGATGCTATCGGCCCGCGATGGGCGCCAATTATTATGCTACGGTTTAATATTGGTATTAATAGCCCCGTGAGCGAGCGCCAATTAAAATAATACAGTTTAATATTGGTATTTTTAGCCCCGTTATCGAGCGCCAATTAAAGTGATGTGGGGTTTTATGATGACGACGCAAGCATGCCTTACTGCGCACTCACATGGCTATGCGATCAGATTACTTCTGATTTTTATTTTTATTAAATAAATAAGACTTTCAATGTTGCACACGATTAAGATGATTTAATCTTCTGCACTGAAGATATAATATTTAATGATACATTTTTAGTTGAACTACAGATTATATTTCTGTAATTTTACACGCTAACATTTTCTGTTTACTCTAAGTATTTAAGTTATTGGCACTGTGTGTATTCATACGCACAAGCGGCTTATATATATGACCTACCCCTTGCCTCTTGGACCCCTTGCCTACAGTGTCAAAACTAACTAATAGAAAGACTCCTGGCGATCTCATGTTATGAAGGCTGGCTTCCTAATGGGCAGAGGGAGCAAACGTCATAAAACCCTTCAAATACAACGAAGTTAATTTTTTTAGAGAAAAAAGTTTTAAACGTAGTATATTGACATTACTTCTAAAAGCGTGTGATTCTCCATGGATGAAGTACTAAAAGGAAATATTACATACATTACTTTTAAGAAAAAATACACTTCATCCATGACTTTTTGAATATATGAGAGGGGTCCAAAACAGTATCATTACAAGAGATAGGGTGTAATGAGATCGCATTAGTTCAAAATAGGGCTAGGTGGCATACTTTTGTGAGTGTGGTAATGAACTATCGAGTTCCTAATGCCATATATTAAGTAAATAAGTATAATTTATGCTGGCCAGTTATAAGAAGATGAAAAAGCACTTTAAATTTAAACTACATAATGGTCAAACAAAAGAACCAATCTACCCCCTACTAGCATGGAGATGATAATGTCATTCCCATTTTAAATTGTTGGTCATGTATGTTGTATTTATATCATTGATACAAATATAAAAAAACAAGTCATATTTTTTACTTTCAATTTTATTTAAAAACTAAATACCTAAATTGAAAAGCTCTGAAAAGTTAACAACGTGAAGGAAAAAATGTTGAAAAATACATTTAAATTACCTTATAAGGAAGGACCAACGAAATCCAGAAGGAAAAAACTTCACTGAAAATAAGTATCTCTAAATATAATCTCTTGTTGCCATGCCCATGAATAAAAAGATTTGAAGTAAATATGGTTCTTATCCACTATTTTATGAATCCAAATCGCCATTTTACCTTCAAATGCCGGATATTGAATATGAATTCAAATCTTGGAACAAATTATGAATATAAGAGGAAATATAGATGCAATAGGATAGTAGAAAATACAAATAGTAGCTAATTGTTGACGTTCATTCTTATAATCCATTCATTATAACATTCATACATTCAGTTAAGTGTTAAATTACTGTTCTGGGGCCTGGGTGTTAAGTTCATCCTATATTATAATTGATTTTGAACAACCAATAAGCAGTATTAGAGCTGTAAAACAAATTTACTTGAAAGAACTATAAAGTTTTATAAATGAAGTAAATTTAACAAACACTTTTGCAATAAAACATTTTAAAATTAATTTTAGTACATAAGTTTTTATAAACAACCATAAATATAAAATTCTTTTAAGCATAAAACAAACAACAAAAAAAACAACTCAAACCTCATTTAAGGTTCGAGAATATTTAATATATTTAATTTGAGTTTGCTTCAAATTGAAAAAGTGAACTTCACACATTGCTTTTAATAAGTAAAGAAACCAAAATATTGCGATACATGTTTTTACAAACTTTTTACTTGCTACATTAAAAAGATTATCAAATAATTTTTAAAGTTTTTTTTGGCATTTTTCAATATACTATGCTTATGCCAAATAAAACAAAATTGTGAATTTTCTAGAAATCGATCCAACCAACTATTTTACGAATCCAAACAATATAATCTTTTTGAAAGTATACAGCATTTTATATAAAATATTCAAACCTTAATTCAGCTTTGATTTTATTTTTCTATTTTTTTTTATTTGAGGTATTTAACGTGCACTTTCTGAACTGACGTATCAACACACTATACTCTCTATGAGTGAGATTGAAAGGGCCTATCAATTTCGCCGGAAGAAGTATTTTCACATATCTTTAAGGGTTATTTTACATGCCACAATCAACATGGGACTGACAGTTTTACTTCCCTCCTGAAAGAAGTTGTGCTACGAATTTTTATCACTCAATCCAAATTTTGTCAACCCCATCTGGGTTTGAAACCACGGACATTAAGTCCTGAGGCAAGCACTTTTATCATAATACCACTGAGATTGATTTCAGCTTTTATAATATTTCATATTCTCGATTCAGTTTTGCTTCGTATTTGAAAAGTAGACTCCCCTCATAATAATAATAATTGTTACTCTAAGCTCTGTGCTCATTTAAATGCCACTCTTCTCTCTGTGCAGGCCAACACTGGAAAGTGTGTTCGCGTGTACCTGACTGTGTGCCTAGTCTGCCAAACCTTTATTGATCCGCCCAAAGATGGAGCCAAAATCACCCGAGAAAACCTAACCTGCAAGATCTCATACTGCTCCGTTGGTAAGTTATTGTTAATATAATTTTCAAATGCTAAATTAAATTGCCACAAAAACCGTGCAAGACTCGGAAAAATGATAAAAATCTGGCGAATCAGACTTTGAGAGTCTCGAAATGATAAACAATAGTGCTCAAATATATGGAAAATGTTTCAAACACCTATATACACTTATGTTTACCCTGAAGGATAGCAGACTTTTCTTTATCATTGCTATAATGGCTCGGCTTATAATATAGGACCCTAGTGTAATCCATCAAACAAATGCTGCTACCTTTCGGGGTAAAGGAAGTGTACATAAAGGATAGAATCCGACAACTTAACTCAGTTGGTAGACTCTCTGCATACTAAGCTAAGGGTCCCGGGTTCGATTTCTGGCATGGCCGTAAAATATATCTTTGGTGAAATGTGGTTTTACCCTTTCACATTGATAAATTAACGACCGGGGACTGGATGCTGTGTCTGTTCTAATCTTAAGTTAGATTATATGGCATATGAAGCTATGACAGGCCTAGCAAGCCGGTAATAGAAAATATATGGCTTGAATAGAAAAAAAAACTGACCTAGGTAACAGGTTGGAAACAGTAAAATAGGATTTTTAAAATTTCACCAGTCAAACAAACATAAAATGTAAATACCACATCTTTAAAATGTGAGATTTTAAAAATGGATTAAAACAACACATGTTTTTAAAATAAAAAACGAAACTTTACTTTACCTCCATTACTATTTCCAGCCTGTGATCCAGGTCAGTTTTTTATTCAAGTCATTTATTTTCCAATACTGGCCTACTAGGCCTGTCATAGCTTTATGTGCCTTACAAACTAACTTAAGACTAGGACAGGCACAACATCCAGTCTCCTGTCATTAGTTCACACTATGAAAGAGTAAACCCACATTTCACCAATAATACATTTTCACCCATGCCAGGAATCAAACCCGGGACCTTTAGCTCAGTAGACATACATGTTATCAAATGAGCTAAGGCAGTATGACACTAATTTTATAAATAGTAAATACACTTGAAAATAAAATTAAAATAATGGAATTATTGGTTTTTAAATTAGCAATAGCAAAACATGATTTAAAAATAAGAACAACACTCAAATAAAAAAATTAAAAAGGTTTCAACATTTATGTCTTTAAAACATTAAAACCACACTAACAATTACAAAATAAAATATAGTAAAATCGACATTTTAATAAGCTAATATTTCCCCAAAATAAGCCTACGTAGCTTTAATTACTCTATAAGAAAACGTAAGAATCACAAGAAGTTACAAATTTGAATTATTTCATATTTTGTTTATGAGTCTTTAATGTAATAATTGTGTACTTGATGACCTCTTTTGTTCTAATTCCATTCCTCTATGCACATTTTACGGGCTCTCACTTTAAATTTATCTTATCATAAAATGTATTTAAATTAAATTTATTATGTTCATACTTTAAAATGAAACATAAGATAGTTAAACTAAAGTTTCTAGTAGACACCATGAAATAGTAAATACTTTTTTTTATTTAAATGTGGTAAGTTTGGTAAAATATTTATAGCAATATTGATCAAAACTGATCTTAGACAGGTTTACCAACATATTTCTACAACTAAAAAGTAGGGCTCTGCGAGTACTCGGATTTCGAGCTTCGAGCCGAACTCATCCTTTAAGCTCAAGATCGAAATCGAAGGTTTTGTAGGCTCATAATTTTCGAACTTTCACTTGATGTAATTAATAATCGATTTTTAAAACACAATAGTAAGCATAGGATATTTAATTGAGATAATATCGGCATTTCCACTTATAAATCATTGGGTTACAAATTGTTAAAAATAATATCAATTTTCACATTAATAACGTAATAGAGCTTCAAAACCGCTTTCGACCAGTAAATGTATTCAACAGTGTCGTCCATTTTGAATTATACTTGATTGAAGTTGTTTGCTTGTATTGCCATGACAAAGCAATTAAAATAAAAATAGTTAAGAAGATTACTAAATAATTGAATGATTCTTTTTCCTATTTTTACCTGGTCCCTTTCTAAAATAATAATTTATGTTACCTAAATTAAAAATGTAATATCAATAATGTATAATTATATTAAATGTTTTCAAACTTTAAGTTATTTAAAACTTCCATTAATTAATACGTTTAGCTAAAAAACTAGCACTAGTTTAGTTACTATTTAGTTATATAATTATGTAGGTTAACGTGTTTAAAATCAATGTTGATCTTTTAAAAGTATGAGCATCAACTTTTATAAGCATTTAAAATCAAATTGAAGTAAATTTCTCAATAAAATAATGTCTAACGAGATCCCTTACAATACGCATGTGCAACTGCGCATAAAGGAATGGAAATGGAACGGAAGGCATGATTATGTATGTTTACACTAAGAAATAATAAACTTCAAATTCTTACTGTTTATGATTATTACACTTTGTTATAGGTTAAATTAAGTTACTTAAGCATATTTTGGGGAAATATTAGCTTATTAAAACGTCCATTTTGTTAACTTTTATCAAGACAGTGTAAAAAACACTCTACAATAAAGTAAAGTGATAGTGAAGGAAGCCAACCTGAAAGGATAGTTAGGTTATGCCTAAATATAAATTCACTATTCTATTTCTTCTTACACTTTAACACTTCTCACTTCTTCAAACTTCCAAGGTTGTACATTGTTTTGAATTTTCGGAAATATTACTTTTTCATGTAAAGAGACATCAACGAAAAGTAATATTTCTGAAAATTAAAAAACAATGTGCTACTGTAGAAGTTTTGAGGAAGTGGGAAGTGTAAAAGTGTTTGAAAAAAATCCTCATGCATTATTAATTTTTAATAATTTTTTTTATAATTGTTAGTGTAATTTTAATGACCTTAAAGACATGAGTGTTGAAACCATTTTTATTATTTTTTTCTATCAGGCCCTATTTTTTTTAGTGTTATTATTTTTAAATTGTGTTTTTTAAAGGGTAATTTCTAATTTAAAAACCGATATTTCCGTTTATTAACTACTTTCTAAAAGTATTTATATTTATAAAAATGAGTGTAATTCATATTTTAAGAAGATGTGTTTTAGTACATTTCTTAAATCTCAAATTTTAAAGATATGATACCTATAAATAAATATATACTCTTAACATTTTAAAATTATGTATTTATATTCGAAATCGACTCAAACTCTGAAGCTTTTAGAAATACTCGACTCAAGTTTGACTCGAATGAAAAAAAACTCAAGCTCGCAGACCCCTACTAAATAGTAACTAATCCTAGTTTTGTAGTTGAATGTATTTATATAAGTTTGAAAACAATCGATATATATTCCCAATGTTAAATTAATTTTAATTGAAATTATAATTTTAGAAAGGTACCAGGTAAAAATAATAAAAATAATGGTTAGTCAAATATTTAATGATCCCCTTAGCTATTTTTATTTTCATTGCCTTGTCATGGCAATGCAATTTTAATCTAGATAATTCAAAATAGAGGAAATTATTGAATTATATTATCCTTTGAAAATAGTTTCTAGAGCTTTTATATGTTATTAATGTGAAATTTGATATTAATCTTAATAATTTGTCAAGTTACCGAATGATTTGTAAGTGAAACTTCCGTATTAATCTAAATTAAATAGCCTGTACTTACCATTGCGTTATAAATATTTATTTGTACATTAATCAAGAGGAAGCTCAAAAATGATGAGCCTAATCTTTTGATCTTGATCCCGAGCTTTCTTTAATGACATAGCTAAGATCGTAGCTCGAAATTTAGGCACTCGCAAAGCCCTATTATAAATTAATTTTTTTTTCATGTAGTGAACCCGGGCGGGTGGGCCCCAGCGTCGGTACTCCGAGCTGTTTACAAACGCGAATATCCCAAGTTCCTCAAGCGTTTCACAGCCTACGTCATCGAGCAGTGCAAGGACAAACCTATCAATTTCTGAGAAGAAAGTACTACTGTCTAAGACTTCTGCTGTGCCCGATACAAACTCCATACCTTAAACACATGTTTGTATAAAAAATAATTATAAAAAACATATTTTTAAATAAAATTGGGATATTAGAGTTAAACTTAGCTGTGTATCTTATGTTTATAAGTTCTTATTTGTAAATAAAAAGAGATAATGTCGGATGGTTTGTAATAGTTTTTTGATGTATATAAATATTTAAAAATATATGTTATAGGTGTGATGTGTCGAATCAGGTTTACCATTTGAGGAAAATATAACAACATAATTGTATTATAAACTTGTTCATCTCAGGAGTATATTTCTTTAATTTGAACATCCCTTTGTTAAAATAAAAATGAAGATACAAAATGGCACTAAACAGGTGTACTTAATAAACGATGACAGGATGCACTTACCAGAAAAATTTAGGCCTTAAAGTTCACAAATAAAACACAATAGAACACATCACAGCTATTCTTGGAAAACATTAGGCACCTTATTCATCTCTTTTTTTTTTTTTTAACTCTCTGCTGTATTGTGAATTTGTATGTGTTCATCCTCTATGTTAATGGTTCCTTTTACATGTTCCTATCTGTGTGTCCTATCATTCTTGACCTAATTTATTTTTCTCTTTTGTATTTTATAATCTCTTCTTTTAGGAAGTTGCGTTAAATGTTTCACACAACTTCCTGATGAGCTCTAATAAAAATGAAACGTATATTACAAAATGTACCTCAAAAAAGTGTAAAGAGGTTTTCCTTGGACTGTGAGGCTTACTTTTTTCTAGTAGGTGTGTAGGCCTTGCCCTTTTAACCTTTTTCCAATGTTTGATTTAATATTTTAAGTTAATTGGTAATTATCTAGACCACTTAGTCATTTGGAGTTGTTTGGTAAATTTACAATATAACGCTCATATTATAAACACATATCACATTAATAACACTATCTTTCCTCAGTCACTAATGGTTTCTTTGGATCTCTTAAACATTCTGAAGAACTCGGTTTGGTTTTGGGAAAGTTATTGTTATATATGTCTGTGGTAGGGTTGTGTAAATTCCTGATTGAAAATTATTTGGGAACATTTTCGGAAACATTCCTCAACTGGGTTGGTAACGGTGATTTGAAGTCTTATTTATTTGAGAGCTTATGTCTTAACAATTCAATAAAGCTGAATTTTGTTTGAATATTTACATATTTTATTTCTAGAATGAAAGGTATTAATAAAACTTTTTTCTGATTATTTGTTACATGTGTGCTTATATAGTTATTGCTCATTTCATTAGTTAAAAACGAACCTAATTAGACCTTTTGTAATTTTTCTAGATTTTGTTTTTATTGAAATATATTCAATACATTTATTCTGTATGGTTATTTTTGATATATTTCACATATTTTCTTTCTTTTGTAAGGTCAAAAAACAGAGGGAAACAGAGAATAAAAATACTATTCATATTCAAGTCAGTTTTCAAAAAGGTTTAAAGCTTTTTTTCTTTTCAAAACATGCCTTTCTTTGTATTTTGTGTGTTATTAACAGATGTGTCTTTTCTTTTAAGAAGGAATATTTACGAAAATTTAAACACCTTGTAACTGTGATATTGTAAAGAAGTTGGAAATGATGTTAAAATTGTAAGAAGAAATGAAGAGAGAGTGTGTTTGTACCTATTTAGGCCCAACATAACTATCCTTTCAGGTTGGCTTCCTTCACTATCACCTACTTTACATTACTGTACATTGTTTCTACGCTTAATTATTATATACAACTCAAGGCTTGCATCATTACAGAGGTAGAAGAAATTTAGACAATAGGAGAATTTTCACTGTGGAATTGGTTTCTTGTCAGTTTTAAGTGTTAACAATCAATCTGAAGGGCGAAAAATACTTTTGAATTGTGTTCCCTAAACAAAGATTGCAACTAAGGTGTTATCTAACATATGCATGCTAAAACGATTTAGAATATAATTTGAAAGCGTATAACCCAAACCAGTAGTAAGATGCGATGCTAAAAAAAAAATATTATTTGCTTAAAACATTACTCAATCAAACACACATTAAAATGTATTTTTACTTTTATATACAACACATTTTAAAGTCAGCTCCCCCAAACCTGCCCCCGCACCCTTTTTTTACTTCAAAAACTACATATAGCTATTTGGCCTTTAAAGAAGTGGTTGGACCACCTCGGTTGCCGCGGGGTCTAAAGCGCTACTCTCGTGTTAGACTATACTTCCGGTGACTGAGAGATCAAGGTTTGAATCTCGGTCGGGTGTACTTAGGCTGGTTTTTCCAAATGTTTTTCCACTTTCCCTCCATGTAACTGTGGGTACACCTCAATATATAACGTTCCTCATCACTAAAACCACGAGCATGTAGCCCAAACAGGTAGTAAGACATGCTAAACATATTTTTTTTAAACAAGTGCATCATTTACACATGACTCATTGTGAGAGTGAAGGTTTTTTTTTATATAAATTAGATTCTGTGATGAATTTTTTTAAAGTATTAAGATTAATTAAAGTAACAAATAATCACCCCTCTATCTTTTCATGTTCATTATAGCTAAGCAAATCATGAACACTTTTTTTTAAATTAGGTCGCAGTTTTAAAAAGTTGTGGCACCACTGCTTTAGAGTTTATCGTGCCTTTTTCTATTTGATTCATAACAGAAATTTTTAAAAGAAACTAACACAAGCTATTACTTTTTCAAGTCCCTTGACATTGTTTGAATGTAGAATTGAACAAGTGGTACGAGCATTTGTGAACGTTATGGATGATACTAGCCGGTTTTCTTTGAGCTATAAATGATTTTTAGTATAACATATAAATAATTTATCGTCCACCAAAGCCCTTGAGAATGGGGGATATGAAGTAGCTAGGAAAATGACCATAAGAGAGGTTAAGAAAGAGATAGGAGGAGTAGATAACGGAAATCTGGTAAGTGAGAGGAGAAGAATGGTGGAAATAGGGAGGAAGATGGAGGCATTTGACTAAATAAACCTAGCCACAGGCTGGAAACATTTGATCATGATCATTATCATGATGATGTTATCCTTTCTTTCTCAACAAATTTGTACGCTTTGAAATTGATCATGTCTTTTTTTTTATACTAGCGGACCCGACAAGTTGTTCTGCCCGAACGTTGGCTTTTCGTTTGGGTGGCATAATTGATTTATATAGTAAAACAAATACTATGTGATCATCACAATTACAAATTTACAATGAACTCCAATTAGTGAGTAACACAAATATTACAATTTCAGTGTTTGTCAAGACAACATACAAAATAAAACATATTTTCATTTTTGGCATTTCGCCCATAGCTCCACAAATATCAGCTGTATCGAAAAACAAACATAACTATTAATTATTCTCAGAAGTTGAATTATTCATTAACTTTTCAGAAGGTTTTAACGGTCAATTATTGATGAACTTATGATTTTTTTAACGGTCAATTATTAATATTATATTCATTATTATAAATATTGGGTGGTGGTGGTGGGAGGGTGAAATTTTGAGGTTACATGTTCTGATATGCAAAAAATCTAGAAAAAAAAATCCCCCCCTCCCCCCAAAATTCCTAGAATCTGATTGCAGCACCACCTACCGGGTCCAATTGTGAATCCAAACCATCTACGGACCCACTCAAACACACACACAAAATTTCATCAAAATCGGTCCAGCCGTTTAGGAGGAGGTCAGTGACAACACACCTACAGAAGAATTATATATATTAAGATATATATATATATTGGTGCACATTTCTTGATTCGTTGGTCGAAACCGAGTGATATAGTCTGTTCAGGGAAAGCGTTACCAAATTGGAGGCGAGTATTGTTCCTTTCATAAATATTGATACCAATTCCGTTGGGGAAACTCACCTTCGTTTTTAATTCCAATACCTCTGTTACAATATATTCTATATTTAAAAAAAAAAGTCATCTCTCAAATCATGGGGATGTGAGAAATCCATTTTTTTTAAAAATCCGAACCGAACTATAAACCGCTGAGGAAGTATTTTATTGCACAATTATTTGTAATATTTTGTTTTAATCTGATATATCAACCTACTATCAGTTATTTCTTTTACATGTTGCTATCCACGTGTTCTTTAATTCATTATCAATGTTCTTTATTCTCCCTTTTGTGTTTTTTTTTGTCTCCTCTCTAAGAAAGTTGTGTTACACATTTCACACATTTCTCCTGATGAGTTTCTATAGAATAAAACGGGGTGGGGGACGGGAGGCGGGGTTGTTAAGGATTGATTTTCTTCAAGAAGCAGCCATTACCTTTTTGTCCAGTGGCAGCAGTGTAAAGTGTGAACTGTGTTGTTCTTTTAATTTTCTCCTTTTTTTATGTCTCTCTCCACCTTTCCTGTACCTTCTTCCAAATATAACAAAACAATTACTTCAAATTTTTTCCATGAGAATACTTATTTCTAATGTTTATAATGACTCAGAATGGCAATAATTGAACGTAAACTGAGTAGCCTATTTTAGCTGTCAATAATTTTATTGGCGAAGCTTTTTAATTGGCTAAGCTGGAAACTTGTTTTAAAGCTAAGTCGAAGTTTATATTTGTTTTGGTGCTTCACACACCCCTATGAAATCAGATTAAATACAAAACTTATTTCAAGACTTCTCATATGATGACATTTTTTCAACTATATTGAATGGTGTTATTAATGTCTTTATTTTCTTGGTGCTTGGTATTAAAATAAGATCACAGGTGCAGTGTGGATATTTTAGTTAACTCCAGAACAGTATAGCATTGTTTCCCAAACTTTTTCCAAGTGCCCCTTTTGTACCCCGTCTCGCTCTTTATCAAAATAACTATAGACCTGTCAACTCCAGTTGTCCTAGGGGTAAAGGGCTCACCTCAGGATTTGATGTTTGTGGGCTCAAACCCAGCCTGGTTGGTCGGATGTTTCTTGAGCAATAAAAATCTGTAGCACAACTTCCTTCGAAGGAGGAAATGAAGCCGTCGGTCCTAAGTTGATTGTAGCATGTAAAAGAACTCAGGAAGGTATGTGAAAATAACTTTCCCAGCAGAATTGGTTGACCCTTTCACTCTTGATCATAGAAATTCTCGTGTGCTGATGCAATCAGTCAATTCAGAAACTGCACGTTAAATACTTCAAACAAATAAAATAAATCATAAACTTGTGGGGCAGGAGTTTGTGGAGCATAGTTTGGGAAACTGCCTTAAAATATAGTAAAATACATGATTACAGTTGTCAGAAGTTTGTTTGACTTATTTACAATTTAACCAGAACCATTTGGTCACATGCTTTGTAAATTTTGTTGTTTTCAAGATTAAATTATTCATCATCATCTTCATCTGTTTCCTGCTTGTGGCTGGGTCACTTTGGTAAAATTCCTCTATCTTCCCCCATCCTTCCACCATTCTTCTCCTTTAATTGCTTCTATTATTCTCCTCTCACTTGCACACTTTCTATTATCTGCTCCTCCCATCTCTTTATTGGCTTCCCTTACGCTCCCTTTCCTACATGCTTTGTTTCCATGGTGTCCTCTCTTTTTTCATCCTCATTACATGCCCATACCATCTCAGTCTTGCTTCCTCTACTATCTCATGTACTCCAACATCCTCATTACATGACTATACCATCTCAGTCTTGCTTCCTCTACTATCTCATGTACTCCAACATCTTCATTACATGCCCATTCCATCTCAGTCTTGCTTCCTCTACTATCTCATGTACTCCAACATCCTCATTACATGACTATACCATCTCAGTCTTGCTTCCTCTACTATCTCATGTACTCCAACATCCTCATTACATGTCCATACCATCTCACCCTTGCTTCCTCTACTATCTCATGTACTCCAACATCCTCATTACATGTCCATACCATCTCAGTCTTGCTTCCTCTACTATCTCATGTGCTCCAACATCCTCATTACATGTCCATACCATCTCAGTCTTGCTTCCTCTACTATCTCATGTGCCCCAACATCCTCATTACATGTCCATACCATCTCAGTCTTGCTTCCTCTACTATCTCATGTACTCCAACACCCTTATTACATGCCCATACCATATCAGCCTTGCTTCCTCTACTATCTTATTTACTCCAACACCTCATTACATGCCATACCATCTCAGTCTTGCTTCCTCTACTATCTCATGTGCTCCAACACCCTCATTACATGCCCATACCATCTCAGTCTTGCTTCCTCTACTATCTCATTACTCCAACATCCTCATTACATGTCCATACCATCTCAGTCTTGCTTCCTCTATGATCTCATGTGCTCCAACATCCTCATTACATGTCCATACCATCTCAGTCTTGCTTCCTCTACTATCTCATGTACTCCAACATCCTCATTACATGCCCATACCATCTCAGCATGGCTTCCTCTACTATCTCATATACCTGCCTCCTCTATTATCTCATCTACCTGCTTAAGTGGCCGCATGGTCTAACGCGCTACTTTCGTGTTGAACTAGATTGGAAGATTGGGGTTCAATCCCATTCGGGTGCACTGAGGTTTTTGCTCAATGTTTTTCCACTCTCCCTTGACACAAATGTGTGTGCACTTCCTTTAGATTAAACCTTCCTCATCCCTAACACATTGGTGTAATTAGAATATAGGCATATAACCCCAACGGGTAGTAAGACACGATGCAAAAAAATATCTCATCTAATCCCTGTATACACACTGATTCTAATTAACTTAATTCCTAATCTTGTTTCTCATCGTGACAGCTAACATGCTCCTCACAAACCTCAATTTTAAAAGGGAACCACTGCCATAGAAGGAATTAAATAATAGAGGTGTCAATTGGACTTAAAGGGTATTTCAACTTAAAATGTTGTTCGTTATTTCAAAGTATTGGTTCTTTTAAGTTTTAATTTTTGTAGAACATCCTATAATTATTCTTGTAACATTTAACTGTGAAGCTTTACTTTAAAGGTATTTGATATTATTGAATATCACCGCTTGTATTTTTAACAATTTGTCAAACGTACTGTTTATAAAAAAAATATAATACATGGAAAATGAGTTAAGGGAGGATAAAATGTGGTTAGTTAAAAAAAATGCATTATGTTGACATAATCTTCCTTTTTTCTGTCTTCTATACTTAAAGTACCTACTCACGCATTGAAAGCAAATCAAATACAGATGTATCTTAAACACTATTTTATGAATTCGAGTATCCAATTTACCTTCGAATCTGAATTGTGGAAAAAAATTATGATCACAGTAGGAAATAAAAATATATATAATAATAAAAGAAAATTAAATAGTAACTAAATGTAAACATTTCTTATAATCCATTCAAACATTCAGCTAAACATTAAATTAATGGTCTGGGGCTTGGTTGTTAAGTTTAGTCTTATAATGATATTGGTTCTGAACGATCAATAAGCAGTATTACAGCGGTATGAATAAACCATCCTCTTTGTATACATATCACTTTAGCTAGACCATATAAATTGAATAAGGTAATTAAGTGTTAGGAATAAGGCCGACACCTTAGCTCAGTCGGTAGCGTGTCTTTCTACTGATTAAGGGCCACGGGTTCAATTCTCAGCATGGCCCGAACATTTGTAATTGGTGAAATGTGGGTGTACCCTTTCACATTGATAAGCTAACAGCTGGGGACTGGATGTTGTGTCTGTCCTAGTCTTAAGCTAGATTATAAGACATACCTAGCAAGGCGGTATATGGCTTGAATAAAACACTGACTCAGACTGGAAACAATAATGGATGTACAAAAAATGTAAAAGTGTTAGGTATGGCAGGAAGATAAGTATGGCTAATTTCTACCGCTTTTAGAACTGTAAAAAATTTTAATTGAGACACTGAAAAATAAAAAGTCAAGGATTTGATTCTCAAAATCAAAATGTTCTCGAATCTCGAATATCCTTAAGGATTCGAGGGTCCCATTCCTAAAATCAAGTTTTAAGGAAGATGTCACCTGTGTACCTTGGATTATATAGCCACGTGTCACCAGGTGGGATTTATTAACGTGATTCAACCTGTTTTACATGATATTTTTCCCTCTTTCCCCCCACACAAATACGGGTACTTTTCCTTTAAATCTTACCACTCTCGTTATTACGACATTAGCAAAATCATTATATATGTGTACAAACCAACTAGTATGACACGGGGAAAATAGATCACTTAATTTTTCATTAATTAGATGTCAACTGCTTCGGTGGCCCCATGGTCTAAGCCATCACTCTAACAGTATACCAGACTGCTAATGACGGGAGATTAAGGTTCAAACCTCGATCAGGCTTACGGAGGGAGGTTTTTCCAAAATTATTTTCCATCCTCCCTCCACACAAATGTGGCTACACTTCTTCTAAATACAACCTTCCTAATCCTTAAAACTATTAGCCTAATTAGTATATAACAATATAGCTTGAATGGCTAAAAAGACCTGTAAAAAAAATTACTTTTCTCCTTTTTTTTTAGTCCATGAATTATATAATACCACTTTTAAAATATTAAATAGAAAAAATAAATTTTGAATTACATTAGAATACTAGATTTGCACCAATTTAGTGAATATTATAACAATTTTTTTTTAATCTGCATAATACTTCCAACAAAAAAATTCTTGTGACCTTCCATTTGTCTAATATTTATAACTTGTATGATTGCATCCTAGGGTTGAATTAGAATTATAAAAAAATAGTTTAAAAAAAATTTAGTTTAGTTTTGATTATATACTTCAGAATTTGCTATGTATTATATATTTGATTATATTCTTATGTGATTGATTCTGACTACTGGTTTAGTAGTTCCACCCACCCTCTCACCAAAAAAAGATTGTTTTTAGTCAAAAATAATAAATAATTGTTTAACTTTGCTGTTTGTGAAATGAATCGTCTTCATTTTCTACAGATAATGTTATGTTTGTGTGCCTTGAAAAATACAAATAGCTGGATATAACATAGATAGGCTTGCCCTGTAAAAAAAAAAAATAAAAAAAATACTGTTATGTAATTTAATTTTGTTTAATAATAGTACAATTTATTGAAAATATATACATGTCTTTTTGTGTGATATTTGAATGTGTTTTTTTATTTGGCCTTAATACAATCCTCTTCATCACATATTTTACATCTAGATTAAAACGGTGTGGAAACACTGTAAAATAAGGATATCAAATTCCAAGTTTCCGCTGCATACGTAACCATGGGTATGAAGTATGCTCTATACAACACTTTAGGGGTACCTCTCTTTCTATAGTAGGTCTCTTACACACCTATAGAAAACCTCTTCCTGCTGCCCTTTTCTCACTGTTCTCTTGCTGCCCCACTTTACCTCAATAACACTTCCAAATATATTTTACATTCTTTGCTTCATTTAATCTACTTCATCCAGTTCTATCACCTTTCTTGACCTTGTTCTCTGCCTTGTATAACTAGTAATTATCGTGAAACAAAAGCTGCACGCAGCACACTTCCTAAAGTGAATATCGGTCTAGATGAAACAGTAAAAATGGTCAAAAGACCATCCTCTTAGAAGCCAACTATCACCACATTTTTAGTTTAGTGAGGGTGATCATAAACATTTATTATTGTACACGTAAGTCTATGGCTATCCTGTGATAAAGTTACGTAACGTTTGAACTTAAATTATTAGATACATTTTTTCCTAATAGATTTATTTCAAGAGCTAAAATGATTATTTAAAGCACTTATCATGGCTCTAATTTTTGCCTACTTATTGAACATTCTTAGCTTCTTAAATGTGCTCAACTCTTGCCTACAAGGTACTTACATCTCCTTGTTTTCGGTGCAGGACAAAATATAGGCAACGATAAAAAAAAAAGGACCTGCTTCTGTGGCCGTGTGGTATAACACGCTACTCTCGTGTTGGACTAGACTGCTGAAGACGGGAGATTGGGGTTCGAACCCGGTCGGGTGCAATGAGGAGGTTTTCCCTAAATGATTTTCCACTCTCCCTCATGTAAATGCGTGTGCATTTCCTCAAATTACACAGTCACCGGCCCGACCAGCAGGAAGATCTTCTATTGTCTTCATCACAGTTTGAATTTGTCACGTTCCCATTGGTGCAAATTCAAACAAGGTGAAGTATAGGAATGTGATGACTGGTAAGTAGCGGTCCTACCGAGATGATGAGTGGGGTTGGGCTGAGAAAAACGGTCCACCCTTGTTTAAAATGTAGGAAAACTCTTCTTTCCTAATGTAGCATCAATCTTCTTTTTTTTGATTTTCATAATAAGAGAAAGTATTGTGATCGCATAAAAAAAATTATCTGAGATTATGACAAATCTTCATGTTTTATGTGAACACAAACTCAAAAAAGTGGATTTTACAATTTATGTGTCAGTCTGTCCCTGGCCACTGATCCAAAACAGTTTAATGGATTTTATTAAAACTTAATATTCAGATTTTATAGCACTCTACTTATTTTTATTTAATTTTTTCCCCTAGCCCTTAAATTAAGGCTAATTTACTTAAGAGTGATTTTTTTAAATCCCAAATCTTTCAATAATGGCGGTAACGATTTTGTTTAAAAGACATATCTAGAATTTGTTTGACATGACAAATATTAATGTATAATTGTTTTTTGGCAAAAAGTCATTGAAGGGTAGTTTACTGATGACAATTTTTTTGAAAATTCGAGATTATTCTAAAATAGCTTTAATGAGCTTATTTAAAATGTATATCTGGAGATTGTTTGGTATAGCAAAAGCAAACTGTATACTTGTTTTTGGAGTAAAAACTCATTTGTGGGTAGTTTATTGAAGACTGGTTCTTCCAAAATATGAAATATTTTACACATGGCTCCAACAATTTGGTTCCAAATGGGTATTTATTAAGTGGTTTGCATTATAATGATTTGGTTCAAAGTTGGTTTCAAGGGACTATTTTACCTCACAAATAATAATGTATCTTTATTCATCTAAAATAAAATTAAGGCTAGTTTACTAATAATTAAAATTCAGCTTAACGTTTCCTTTATGTAATTAATGTAAAATCCAAACAGGTTCTAAGACACGTGGGAAGAATTAATAATATATAATTAAGTATAGTTCTAAGCAAACACCATTAGTAAATTTATCTCTGCTTTAAAAACTAATGTTTAAATGTTTTTTTTTTTTTTTGATAAGAGAGGATTGTGTGTTTCACAAATAGTCGTTTCATGGAAACCTCTTAAACCTTGCAAAAAGCACTTTGTGAAAAAAAAAAATTTATGGAAGTTTTTATCCTCCTTTAAGGTTGAAAGTGTCACCCTGATAACATTTTTTTAAACCACTATACTATCATTTTGCAATATAAAAAGGTAGTAGTGTATAGTAAATGAGCCTGTTAAAAGTTTCAAAATCTTGATTTCAAATATAAATAATATTTGTATTTGATTTGAAACTGTTAACTTATAAGTTCTTGTAAATTAAGTAAATACATTGTGTGATCGGAATCCACATAACTCAACGTAAAATTATGATCAAATCATAGTCGCCGATTATGAAATACTTGAAACCAATAGTTCATTAAAATAGAACTTGAACAGTGACTGATCAGGTTTCAAGTACTTGCAATAGAAGTTTATTTATAGCGGCTACAAAATGATGGTAAAAGGATGCCAGAACATTTTACTGAAAAAGGTTTCTACACAACGTAAAACAGACAAATTAAGTTCTAAAATTTTTGTAACAGTTCACGACATTTGATGATAAGAACATGTATACGACTACACGTGACCTACTGTAAAGTTCACCATGAACAATTCTTGTGTTATGTGAACGTCGTCAACCTTGATAGTATTGGGGTAAAGTGCTCTCCTCAAGACCGACGATCATTGGTTCATACCCAGCTGAGTTCGAAAGATTTTAAAAAGTATGTAGCACAACTTCCTTTAGAGGGGAAGTAAAGCCGTTGTTCCCATGTCAATTGCGGTGTATAAAAGAACCCTGGAAGTTATGTGAAAATACCTTTCTGGAAAAATTGATAGGACATTTCTCTCTGGCTCACAGAAATTCTCGTTTGCTGATATAATCTGTCGGTTCAGAAAGTGCACATTAAATACCTCTAATAAATAAAATGATAAAATAAAGTGGGCAAATTTAAGTCTACCTTGATGGCTTACATTAAAAAAACACTAGAAACCTTACATTATGTCACCCTTACCTTACCACTTACTCGAAAGTTTTCAATTCATCATGATTCATGAATTAGTTGCTTAGCAACATAATAATTATGTTGAGAACATAATAATATGACAAGTCATTAACCATTAATTCCTAGATATCTGATTCATACAAAGAGCAGATCGCTAAGTTGGGTGACAATGGTTCAAATCACTAACCAGATGTGTTTACACAATCAGAAATTTCGTTTGAAAAGGCGTGTTGGGTCAATACAAAAATTATTTTGTAATTGTAGACAATTTGGACCCAAATGTAACCTTAAGTAATCAATTGGGTGTTTTTTTTAATCATCAATATTTTATATTTCTTATCATAAAAAAGAGTTCTAACTAAGAACAACTTGATTAGTTAGTTGTAATTATTTTAGTGTTTAGAATAATATACTAAAAAATCTAACTATTTTATTTAATAAAGAAATAACATCAAAATATTATATCAAATAATAAAAATATATTTAAAAAAAGATTGATTAAAAACTTAATAAATTTTCATGGTTTTATGATTTTAGGGGTCACTATGTCAGTGAATCATTTTGGTAACTATAGTTAAAAGGTTATGAAAATATTAAGAGAAAATGGGGTGGGGGGGGGTGTAAGTGATAATATTTTTTCACGCATTGATTAAGAGAAAGAGGGGAAGGAGGGAAGATGACACACATTCTTATTTATTTATCTCTTCTTTTTTTTAGCATCAAACTTTTTTATACCCTTTTGTGTTATACACTTATGTACTAATGAGAAAGGCTATATTTATAGGAAAAGTACCTGCATCTGCATGGAGAGTGGAAAAACGTTTAGGAAAAAACACCCTCAGTGCACCTGACTGAGATTTCCCTTCATCGGCAGTCTCGTCTACTACAATAGAAGTGTCTTAGACCATGTAACCACCAATGAAGATTTAACTCTTTTTATTTCACTTGTATTTTGGCACCCTATTATTATATTTGCGTCACACAGGGAAAGGGGAGGGGGGTAGGATTTATTTATATTATAAAGATTACAACTGGCGTGCAAGTTTTAAGTCTTGCTTAGGGCCCATGAAACCCTAGCGCCAGCTCTGGAGACATACATTATTTTATGTGCAATGTGATGTTATTTTTATCAATGCTTTTAAAAAGCGAGCATTACCAGTATTGAGTGCTTATTATGGTAAGTATGGCTTTCACTTGCTTGTGTGTAATTTCTCCATATCAGGTCTGTTATTTGACACTATAAAAGGCAATGGTTGGTTCTCAACATAATCTATTTCTTCAAGACGCATCTTTCATCACGTCTTCATCCAGGCCAAATTATGTGTAAGTTAACATTTTGATTCTATAAATGCAAAAGTAATTAATATTTTTTCATTTCAGCATAACATAATATTAAATGTTTGTATTTTGAATTCTCAACCAGACACACACTCTCTCTCTCTCTCTCTCTCTCTCTCTCTCTATCAACTGCCAGATGTTGTAATTGCATGGTCCTTAAAGGCGAGAGTGTAGTAAAAACTAGTTAAGAGCTGTTTTTGGCAGTTTTTATGTCAACACAATTTATTGGTCAAAATAAATCAGATATTGCTCCAGTATAAACATATAGTATAATTTTCTTCAGCTGGTGATATCAACAGTTGAATATCTGTCAAGGGTGTCCTGAAATTTAATAACAACTTTTTCTTAGATTTAAAAAGGTTTCTCATCTAATGCCGCTGACGAACCCCCATTCTTTAATAGCATTAAAATAAGGGCGAGATCTTAACATCTAATAAACAAGAGATATAAAAAGGCGCATTTTGAAAAACTATTAAATATTATTGCTAAATGATAACCACAATGCCCAGTTTCGATAAATAAAATAGAGTAATGATTAATTTGAATTAAGTTTAATGAGACAATAAATCAAAATTAAGTTTTAAATCCCAGAAAGGGAACAAGGAATGTCAAAAGTATACAATAAAAGAGCTTCTATAGGTGAAGAGTATACAACTAGAGATGATACTATTCTATTCAATTATTATATGCAAGCCATAGATTCATAAAACTTCCTAGTGAACAAAAAGCATGTTACTGTCCTATCTGTATTAATAGGCAACTTATCACTAAGCCACACAAGAGGGCTGCTAACATTAAACTTACATAAATATCTTTTATTATATCTGGAAGAAGGTATAGGAAAGGTGGAGGGAAACATGTAAAAAGAGGGACGAACACAATCATCCTATCATTCTTTACAATTTTACATTTTCTCCCCTTTTTTTTAAATTTTTTATTTCCTCTTTTAGGAAGTTGTGTTACACGTTTCACACTCCTCCCTGATGAGTTCCGATAGAATGAAACCTAGGATGGGGGATTGGGTGGTAACGATCGTTTTCTTTAAGAGGAAACTATTACCTCATTGTCCAGTGGCAGCAATGTAAAGTGTGAACTGTGTTCTTCTTTTCATTGTAAAAGCCATATTTTGTGTTTGTTCCCTTTTATATGTTTTCTATCCACCTTTCTGTACCTTCTTCCAAATATAATACAACTACCCCATAAAGCGAAAAGAGGTTTTCCTTATGGAGATATAAATATATTTTAGTAATACAAAAAAATGCTGTTAACAATTAGACTTTAATAAATGTATCTTAGTACTGCTGATATTAAACCTACATGGCTATCCGCCTGGGGGGTGCCCAATATAAGAAAAGGATAAGTTTGAGGAAGACCTAGAAAGGTATATGGGAAACGAGTGTCAGATAGTAATGAGGGATCTGAATGCAAAAGTGGGTAAAGAGAGAGTAGGGTTCGAGAAGGTGTTTGGAAAGGAAGGAGGATGGAGAGAGAGAAACAAGGAGGGTAGAAGTCTGTTGTGCAAGAAATAAAATTAAATGGCAAACAGCTGGTAAAGAAGGAAAGAGAAAGTCATAAGATCACTAGATACATTGGGATGGGAAGCAAATCTTGGTGATGGACTACTTTATTATGGATGAAGAAATGAGAAGGCAGACCATACATCAAGGTAATATCAAGTGTGTCCTTATATAGTGACCACAGGTTGTTGGTGGCAGACATAAAGAGATGGGATTGTAGGAGAAAGGTAGTAAGACAAGAAAGAAGAATAAGGGTGTGGAGGCTAAAAAATGAAGAGGAAATAGAGCTGTACATAGGAAAGAAAAGAAGCCCAAGGATACCCAAGGATGAGATGCAAAGTGTAGAGGTTGAACAGGAAAGGTTTAAGAACAGTTTACTGGGAGCTGCAGAGGAGGTATGTGGAAGGAGAAATAATAAGAGGAAGTGGAAAGAGATACACTGGTGGAACGACAGGGTGAAGTAAGTAATGGAGGAGAAGAATAAAGAATTCAAAAAGAGTTTTAAGAATAGAAATGAAGAAACAGGAAAAATATAGGGAGAAGAAGAAAAGAGTGAAGCGAATTGTACGGGATTCCAGGAAGGATTGGATGCAAAAATGGACTGAAATTCTGGAACGGACGTGGAAGGAAGTAAGAATATGTTATATAGCCAAGTAAGAAAGAGGAGGAGAAAAGACAAGAAGTTAGAATGAAAGATGAAGAAGGAAGAACGTTGAAGACAGTAGAGCAAGAAAAGGAACCATAGATGAGATATTTGTGATGTTCAACTGGAAGAGGAAAGGAATGAGAGTGAAACAGAGAAGCAGGGAGAAATAGCAGAAGAGGAGGAAAGAGGTCCCACAAGGAAAGAGGTGGACGCATTACGGCATTTTGAAAATTGGTCATTATTTGGTTAAATCTATCAAGTGAGATCTATGTACCAAATTTTACTAATTACTTAGCAAAGTTTGATTCCCAAAAATGATTAAATTTGTTCACTAATTATAAACAGAGCGAGCACATTTACCAATACTCATCTGTCATCTATTTTTAATGTAATTTTTTTCTTTAAATTGACCTCGGCGGTCTTGGGGTAAGGTGCTTGCCTCAGGACCCGATGTTCGTGGGATCAAACCCAACTGAGGTTGGTGGATTTTTCTTGAGCGATACAAATACGTAGCACAACTTCCTTCGAAGGGGAAATAAAGCCGTTGGCCCGATGTCGATTGTGGCATATGAAAGAATCATGGAAGGTATGTGAAAATACCTTTCCCGGAAAAATTGGTAGGACCTTTCACTCTCGCTCATAGAAATTCTCGTGTACTGATATAATCAGTCGGTTCAGAAATTGCATGTTAAATAAATTAAATGAAAAGGTAAAAAAATAAGATAAAGGGGCGTTCAAGTATTACATAGACACCTTAGGAGGTTAGGGGGTTCGAGCTTTGCTTATTTTTGCTGACAAGGAGGTTAGGGGGGGTCAGAACAATGCTTACATAAGATAGAAAATGACGGGCAAAATTGAGGGAGGGCGCATCGCAAGCTGCTTGGACTTCGGGCAGCAATGAAGATGCTGATTGGCTAAACGAGGAAGAAATGGAGAGGCCAGAACGCCCCCTAAATGTCTTAAACATTTTATGTAGTCCTACCTAATCTTAATTTTATTTTTGTTATAATAAGGATTTTAAAATTGAGTTTTTTTTTCCATCTAAGATTTTGATAATGTTGAACTTTCTAAAATATGTCCCCCACCCCTCATTATTTTCCACGTTCATACGAGAACAAGTGGTCACGTGATTACGTTTCTGCTCATCTCTTGTTTTTCCGGCGCACTTGTGGATCCGATGTAACTCTGATGTAGGTCTTGGATTTGTTTCCAGCTTATTCCACCACGTTTATTGCTCTATTCGGTGCCTTGGTGATGGTGACAGTGAAAATGGGTTTTGCGGCCGATCCTTGTGCCGATGACCCATGTTCCGGTGAATTCCCCATCTGCGTGGACGTCGCTATTTGTACAAGAATGGATTTTAAGGATAACGATTTTAATTGCTTAAAAAAGCCGGATGTATGTGAAATTGACTGCCAAGAGGATGAAACTTGTGTTAGTTCTAGAATTATTTCTGATATTACAATCCAAGCATGTCTTTCGAAGGATGGCAAATGTGAACATAGTAAATTGGTGTGGATAGAAGATAGTAATCAATCAAGTGAAGAAGAATAGTTTTAAATAACATTAGACCCGCTTAGGTGGCCACATGGTCTAAGGCTCTACTCTTGCAATAGACTGGCTCCCAATGACCGGGATATTGGGGGTTCGATCCTGGTCGGGTGCACTAAGGGTGGGTTTCCCCTTCTAAATGTTTTTTCACGCTACCTTCACACGAATGCAGGTACACTTCCATTAAATTCAACCTTCCCCATTCCTAACACATTAGGGTAGTTTGGTTATAGGTGTATAAACCGAACGAGTAGTAAGACGTGGTGTTAAAAAAATATTATATATATTTCTTAGCACAGCGTCTTACTACCCGTTCAGTTATATGCTAATGTACTAATTAAACTAATGGGCTAGAGATGAGGAAGGTTGAATTTAGAGGAAGTGTACCCGCATTGGCGCTGAAAGTTAGTGGGAAACCATTTAAGAAAAAATAAACCTCAATACACCCGACTGGGATCAAACCCACGATCACCCCATCATCGACAGTCTAGTCTATTTCGAGAGGAGCGCCTTAGACATTGTGGCCACCGAAGAGGGTATTATTATTATTCAAGTTTGTACTGTTCACTTTGAGGCATCTGTAGAAATATAAAGTTTTTCCAAACACTTTTCGGTATTAATGGAATACACTGGCTATGTTGTTGAGCAAAAAAAAAAAAAAAGTTGCACAATTTTTAGAGACTTTCTTATATTTTATGTATACGTACATAGATTAATAAATATATTATACTCACTGCTATTCATACACATTTTTTTTAGTTCTATAAACTTTAATACCAAAGGTAGGCCTAATACCATCTTTAATTGATCTTCAAATAGTATTTAACTACAGTCAACTCTGGTTGTAGTGAACATTCAGCTACAATGAACCTAATTCATTGGTCCCAGCCAACATTTATTTCAATGTGTGTTAAAAATTCGTTTATAATGAACCCTCAACTTCCGTTTTAGTGAACGGGAAAATTGAAACTTTCAATAAGAAATGTCATTCTAACATCATAATTATACATTTTTTAAAACATAACTTTTTTGTTGTTTGAACTTGAAGACACAGATTATTTACCTGATTTCTTAATTTGATAGCACAAAGCTTGACTGAAAGTACAGTACGGACAGGGTTGCCAACTCTATAGTTTCTAACGATAGTACATGGACCTGAAATAGATTGTATTTTTACCAGTAGGATACTACTTTCTGACATTATATTGATAAACCCACCAATTTTTATATATAAAAAAAAGAATTGATGTAAAATTTGTTACTTTATAACAGGGCCAGAGGATATTAATTTTAGAAAATATCCTAAAATTGGGTTGTACAGGTTGTGAAATTATATCAAAAGTAGTTTCCTGATCGTACAGTTGGCAACACTGAGTACGGAATGTGGAAAAGGAATCAGGGGGGAGGGCTGAGATGAAACAGTCACTGCACTCATTGAGCTTGCTTAAGTTTTAATACCTTTGTCTGTCGCAAGTGAAGGAAGACAGTCTTCTAAGTTGTATTAATAAGACAGGAGTTACAGGATAGTGAATTACAGTTTGTGGCCATTTAAAAATATGGTTTTCACTAATCCCTTTCTTTGAGAGAGTATATGAAACTCAAAAAATTATACTTTTTCTACTCAGTTTAATGCTTTGAATGCATGGATAGTGTGGAATTAAGTGTGGAAAAATCACAGACTCTAGAGAAGGATCTGGAAAAAATATTAACTAAAACAGTATACAGTAAAAATTGGCATACAACCAATATTTTTTTTTAGATTAATTGATAGATTTTAATAAATAGCGATGGTATTTGAACTCTTATTTTTATTTGTCACTAGTCCACTACTTACAGATTAAAAATAAATCGGTTTTAGTGAACCTCGAAAATAGTGAACAAAATATCTGAGTCTATAAAGGTTTATTTTAACCAGAGTCGACTGTAACTCTTAAACAAAATAGTATTGTATTGGTTATATTTGATAAAAAAAAATATCAAATTTTTGGATTAATTATAGGATAATAGATATGTACAACTATTTCTTAGCTGTGATTTACGGACAGCAAATAAGTTAAAGGTTATTTTTTTAATCATAGTTTTCAAAACTAAATGTTGAAAGTAATTAAGTACCCACATAAAATGTTTTTTAAACTAATTATTACTCTGTGTTTGAATTATTTATGTGTTCTGTATACCATAAAATCGTATAAAACAAAATTATTGGTAAATTGATTAATGATAATCTTAATCTTAATAATATTATAAATGCGAAAGTTTGTGTGTTTGGATGTTTGTTACTCAATCACGCCAAAACTGCTGAACGGATTCGAATGAAACTTGGTACGTAGGTAGAGTATGTCCTGGAATAACATATAGGATTATTCCCAACATTTGATTTTACAATAATTTTACAACAATAATGTTTAAACTTTTCGTCGGGCGAAGCCACGACGGGTAACAGCTAGTATTGAATATTTCTTTATTTGCTGGTCTTTCCTAAAAACGCTACTTTCTGGATATTTACCGTTGGCTGTTTATATAAGTAGGCCTATTACTAAATTACTTTTCAGAAGTTTTAATATAAACTTAATATCATTCATTTAGTAATTTATTTAAATTACACGTTGCAATATATTTTCACTGATAAATGCGAATGTTCTACCCTAATTTAAGGTGGACTTCTATTGTAATCACCTACTCAGAAAATTAAAATTCAGGGAGTTACAAGAGAACAATAGTTTTATTGAAAAATAATAAATTAAATATTTATACAATAACAATATTTATACATAGTTACTAGAACTCCACCACCTTGTGGCTTCCAGGGACAAGAATAACTCTCTTTTTCAATAGAGACAACAATGTACTTATCACAAGTCAAGATTGGAAGTAACCTAAACCTAAACTGTTCTCCCATCTGGTAACAGTAACTTTAACAATCAAAGATTACAAATATAACGTGATCAAATATTAAACTTTAATGACTGTGCCATCTTGTGACAACATTATTTGAACTATACAATATCAAGACATAATCTATTTATAAGAGCCCTGCCATCTAGTAGCAATAATACGCACTACGGCAACATAGTAGTTAGGAGATATGATGGTATAAATTATAAAATGCCTCATGACAACAAAATATACTCAGAAGCATTAAGGTTAGATAATAAAATAAAAAATATTTAAATGCTCTGCTTCCCCACAACAAAAAGCTACACTGAAGCAATTAAAGTTATAAAGCAGGATACTGGTTAAATAAGATTGTGCCCTCTCTCTCTAACAAGAATGTAGATTTATTTATGGGCCATACTAATAGTTTAAGCACTCTACTTTCTCACAACAAAAATGTAAACTTTAATGTTATAAAGTTATAAGGAACCATTCTAATTATGTAAGCACTGAGCTTTCTCATAACAACAAACTATGAACCTTTGAGTTATAAAGTTATAACACACCATACTAAAAATTTTAAGCGCTCTGCTTTCTCATTACAACAAAATGTAAATTTTGACCTATAAAATCTAATACTGCTCAGACAATAATTACTTAGCTAACGACGTTAATTAATTCTCAGTTAGATGGTAATAGCCTAAGCAAGAGCTCGATCAAACGCTAGCCACCAAGTGGCGAAACAGAAGTTTTGTTAACATCGAGGATAAACTTAGAATCCCCAATAGACAATGTTCTAATTTAAATATGGCTACCCATTAGCCACGCTAATACCAAATATAAATCCTAGTCCCATAATACATATCTAAATTGTATGCCCAAATAAATAATTTAGAAACGATCCCATAATTTAGCAGAGAGGGAATTTTGAATAGTTGAAGTTAAGTCCTAACTTAAGTTTCAGCTCTCACCTCATGCTAAGCCGATGATAAAATGAGTATTGATACCAACAAAACATCGCCATATATAGCATGCACACAAAACAATATGTCCACAGAGATTAAGGGAAAAAGGAGTGGAAGGGATGAGAACGGAGAACGTGGGGAAGAGTCTCGGGCATCCTCGGAACTAGTAGAATGTGCTAGAACAATCCAGGCGGAGGAAATAATAACTAGGCGCGCCGAGCCGTCTTCGCTTGTTTTCCCTGGGCGTGACTTTCCTTGTGCAGAGGGTCAAATCACACCTCCATTCAGTCTGTGAAGTAGTGTGTTTGATATAGGAAGTCATGGCTATGTGCGCAGGTGATAGAGTCCAACAGGTCGGAGGGTGAGTATTATGCCATTTGATTTTAACTATTATTTGTAACTTGTTATAGCATCCCCCCTTAAAATTAAGGAGAAGCGTCCTCTGCTTAGTGGGAACGACAAGGAGGTGCCATCCCCACCGTTCGCAGCCTGCTTCGAAGTGGAGCAGACATGAGTCTCGTCCAAAGGCCCTCTGATGGTGACCTCCATGGGCAGGCCATCGATATATCCAGTGGCCATACTAATAGTATAGGGTGGCCCACGGAAAAGTAGCCCACCTCCTTTATTCAGCAAGAGCCTTACTCTGAATTGTAGCAGGTCAATCCCCTTCCACCCTGTCTTGTGCTTTAGATAAGCAGTTCACTCTCTCATTATTCAAGTCACAATATGGGTGGAAGGGGATTGACCTCCAATTCAGAGTGAGGCGCCTTCTGGATATAGGAGGCGGGCTACTTTTTTGTGGGCTATCCTGTAGTTCGTCAACCCTAGAAAAAGATCTCGCCGGAGTGAAGTGACCCGGGTCATAACATTCCTGCCATTTCTTTGCCACCTGATTCACTGAGGTCGGCTCTTGTTGCTTCCAAATGACAGGGTCTATTTGCTTAGTCGACTTCTGACTTCCTTCCTCGAGCCATGGGACTGTTCAGCACTTAGTCTCCAGACACAGAAAGGGAGGGGGGTGAGAGGGAGCCAACAGGAAGAGGAAAGCCTCTCTGAGAACAAAATCAGCAAATATGAATCTTAAACTACAATACCAAATTTCATGAATAGCCACGCTTGACATAGTTTTAGTTGAGTCTAACTAGGTTCCCCCAACCTCGGAGGGACTTAGGCAAACTTGGCACATAGTTCATGGAGATTGCCATCCCGCAGATATCGCTTAAGGGCGAAGTCTTCTCAAAGAAAGTACATAACTCATAGTGTCTTTTGGCTGGACTGACGCACAGGTGCGCACTTAATCTTGCACGGAAACACAAGTCCCAGGCGAAATAGTTTGAACTTTATAATTTTATATATCACATTATCCCTTGCATTATATTGGAAATAGGTGCCCCCTACTACAATTAATTATATTATAAGAGCATAGAATAAATTTAATACATAAATATGCGACACTTAAATAAACAATACCTATGCGCTAAAAATAGAAAGCAGGACATTGACTCATTGTACCACTGCTTTGAGGTGGCTGACATGAGCCCGACGAGCTAAATACGGATCTTATATCTCTCTTAGTAGCACTTAGATGGGTGTTAAGAATTTGTTGATAGACCCATGGCCCACTCCACTTGTACGCCAGCTTAGCCGACAATTTATCTACCGCCGGAAAACTCTCGCAAACAACACTGTCCTCAACCTTAAATGAAACGGGGATTCGTCTCTGATTATAAGTGGAAGCCACTTTCCTTTGCGACTTCTGCATATCATCTAAGGCAAGTACACACTTCTCAGAAAAAGGGTGGTCACCAGTCTCGTTCAAAAGTGGGTCAACATCTCAAGTGGTAAGAAGGGATGGTTCAAATCCCTCTTAAGGAAAATCCAAGCTGGGTTGCTTTAACAGACTCATGGAATGCAGAATTGAACGCAACGTTCGAGAAGTCCAGGTGTTTATCCCGGTGGTGGAAGACGGTCAGCACCACGTTCAAATTGCGGTTGAAACGTTCCACGTGATTCGGGGAAGGATTGTAGGGAATGGTAGTCACGTGCCTGATACCCCACGAAAAACACATATCCTGGAACGCTTTAGACCTAAAACATGGTCCGTTATCACTCACTTTAATCCTTGGGGTCCTAAGTAATGCCCAAACCCGCCTAGGCAGGGCGTTCACCGTCGTCGTAGCCTTCATTTTCCTGAGAGGGATCGATACCACGAATTTAGAAAACGCATCCATGGCAATTAAGATCGGAGTGTTATCCAGGGAAGAGTGAGTGAGAGGTCCAATGTAGTCAACAAAAACCTTTTCCAAGGGACGCGTGGCAATGTCAGCAGAATGGAACCTGACCTTGGAGTTTTGGGAGGGTTTGGCCTTTTGACACAGCTCGCACCTGCGCATCCAATCTCTAACGTCCCTAGATAAGTGTGGCCAGAAAAACTCTTTGGAGACCTTTCGCTCAGATTTGAGAATACCACAATGGCCACCGAGCACGGAGTCATGAAAATATTTGAGAAGCATGGGCCTAAACTTTTCAGGAATGTATTATCTAGTTCTCCCCCTAACAGTGGCTACCATGAGGCCTTTACGGATGCTGTAGTTCACCCCGATCTCTCCAGCTCTAACTCTCCCAATCACCTGCCTACAAAAATCGTCCTCTGATTGGTGACTACCAATAGAGATAAAATATTCGGGGATGGTATGTATGACCCACAGGGGATCGGCTTTACGGTCCTCCTTAACAGGATCAATATCCTCGTACATGCGAGATAACGCATCTGCTACCACATTCATTTTCCCGGTGATATGATGGGTAGTGAAATTGTACCTAGAAAGTCTCCATATCCAGCGACCTATATTCCCTAATTGTTTGGAGTGGTTCCTCATCCAGGTCAAACTTCCTAAGTTCAAGATATTCAAAGAAATTCTCGACAGCATAGAAACACACAAGATATTCCTTTTTATAAATACTATAATAACAATAATGGCTACTATAAGATTTTTCAAATAGGGACTGAAAATAGTTTTCGTCTGTTATGTATCCTGGTGTTTTAATTGGTCTGATCCTCTCTTACAGCTTTAATCGGCTGATAAGGGTGATCTATGCCCAAGTTAATTGAAAAACAATTAAAAAAATGTTAAAGTTAAATCAACTTATAAATAGGGTATTTCACTCTAGGTTTTACATATGAACTTTATGACGAAAATATTTGTAAATCATATTTATATTCATTATTTGATCTGCAATGTTCGCTTTCAGTTGTTCGTTAGTTATGTTTTTAAGCTCAGGATTACATAGGGAGAGTTTTCGCGATTTAATTGGTTACGTCTTGGTATCGAGGGCTTACAACCAATTGGTTCTGACCAAGGTGGAGCGCGAAAAACGATTTTGTGACGTTTTTCTTGAACAAAAATATCGGTTGTGGTGTAGTAGATCTAACAGCTGGTAGAAGAATTTATGTAATAATTCTACATGTACTGCAAATTGACGGAAAATGAGCTATTTAATTTTATTCTTATTTAGATTGGTGTTTATTTTGACCAGTTCTAATATTTACACAACATATCAAGCTAAACATATCTTCCCAAAAATAACCTTTGTAACGTTACACACGCCCCAGGGTTGGGTGGCAATTATAGCATTCACATCTAACAAGCCCTATTCGTCCATCTTGGGGTGGTGATTATTGTACTGCGCAGTTAAGGCTTGGTTTATATTCATGCATAATTCATAACTAATAGCGAATAGTGTATAGTGTATAGTGCGCAAGAAGTTGAAATACATTATTTTAAATGATGGCGTCTCTAATCGATTTATAGTGAATAGTGAAATAGTTCACAGTGCATAAAGTTGATTTAACTTTAACTTTTCTTATACGTTATGCACGAGTTGTGAAACGATATTATCCCGAGAAAAATCTAGCCAATAGGATTTATGGAAAACATAATTCGATATTTTTCAAATACTATTTTATAAGTTAGAAGTTGGTCGCCATATTGGCCTTTAATTATCGTTAAATAGTTTTATATTGTGATTTTAAATTGAAAATGAATGAAAATGAAAGTGACAATGAATATACGGTTGAATTTACAGAAGATGGTTTTGTTTCTGTTGCTTGGGGGAGGAACCCCGCACCACCTATTAATGTAGTTTTTGTACTTGCCTTGGTCACTTAGGAATTTTTATGGTTTAAAACACCAGGAGTTGGAAAATTCACTGTCTAAACCCACATAACCCCTCTCCAAAAAATACATTTCGTGCAACGCCCTTGTACTCTAGCCTCATTTCATTCAACCACTAAACCAGATTGTCCTCAAATGAAGATAAATAATTCAAACATACTATTAAATATAGAAGGATGGGTTCTATAAAATTCATTTACCCGTGATGATAAAAAGCCAGAAATGAAATTCTGGATGGTCTGCCATTAAATGCTAGATATATAAATTCAGATTAATACTATTTAGTAAACAGTACCAATATTTATCTCTCAGATTATAATACAGATAGTAAAATTAGTGTGTTAAAGGGAACAAGTATATTATATTTGTAAGTATGTAAATTATTTTGAAGACCAACGATTGACATATCCATAGAGGTAGTATCCTTAAAATACCACGCGCGAAAGGAGATCACCTCTCAGACAAATGTTATGAATGTCTTATTCACTACGTTGCATTATAAACCTTAGTAATTTTCTTATAAATTGTGCACTATACACTATGCGCTATTCCCTATTAGTTATGAGTTATGGATGACTATAAACTAAGCCTAACACAGGGCCGGGTGATAGTTATGATTAAGTTATACCTCACTCACTATAGATTTTTGAGGATTTTGTTTAAATAACTTCCCAGGCTAGTTGAGTTCAACATGAATGAACTATTTATTGAATTAATTCACCATTTTAATATTAAAAAATCAAGATTACAGTGACACAAATCCTAATTGTATGGCAAACCGACGCGGAGTATACTTCCGTGCTTCATAGAAAAAGCTTCTCCTGCCCCAAATATCCGACCTACCCCTTACCTCTGGGACCCTTTTCTTTAGTGTTAAACCAACCAATAAGAGCTCTTGACAGTCTGATGTTATGAGAGGTAGCTTCTTATTGGTTGTCCTAATATTGTAGTTCATCTAAAACCTAGTCAACTAATCACCGCTTTTAAATATTGAACGGAAAGTCCGTCTCTTAAAACTTAAGGTACAGTACGTATTATATTTGAATTTACTTTTGAAAATACTTTATAGGTTGAAACACAGTAAAATAAATAATAATTAATCAAAATGATTTTAATAATAAAGATATAACTTGAATTTAGAATATTGTACTGAAAATAAAATCGTTCAATTTTGCCTGGTCATGCATGATGAAGCATGAAAATTAATAATATTTAGCACCGCGTCTTACTACCGTTCGGGTTATACGCTATGAAGCATGAAAAGAAATTTATATATACTGTTCTTTAAAAATATATTATATACTTCATCCATGACCTTCAAATGGCTGAGAGGGGCCCAGAACAGTTTCATTACACCTTAGGAAAAATTATATAACCACGTCTTACTACGCTATAAGTTCGGGTTATATGCTTAAGTACTAATAATTTGTATATACCAAATGTGTTGTACGATAATGGAATAGAATATTAAGACCAATATTATTTTGTATCTATAGTTCCAATTCTAAATGCACTACTACATTATATTTTATAAAGAAGCTTAATACAAGATTACAAATGAACTAGTGGTCCTATGGCACATGCCGCCATATTTCTGATGAAGAGATTGAGGCTCGGATTCAAGTTGTGTGTGGAAAGGGTGGTTTTTACTAATTTGTTTCCCCCTCCCCTTTATATAAACATTGTATTTAAATTTCTACTAGATTTTAACTTCCTCGTTTTGATTCTTTTATTAAAAATAAGTTTGTAACACAAATACTTAACAAGGATGGTACCGAAAAACAAGTTTTCATGTTTGGATCATACTAAAATAAATTTAATTTCTTTTTGAGCGAGCAAGCTTCGGAATGATTATTGAGATGTATTTTTTTACCTCTTTATGAAATTTGCATCATTCTCCTTTTAATCTTTGTTAAGTATAAATTTTTTGTTTTTACATTTCCTTCCTCGCTCCAGTTCAAAACAATGTTCTGTTTCATAGGAAAATTAATACAATTTTCAATTATACTGAGCTGACTTGGTACAATTTTCATTTTTACAGCTCCATCCCCCTCCATTTGGAAAACAATGTACTCCTACATGAGCCTTCTTAATACAATTTTCAGTTTAATATTGCCTTCCTCTTCAATGTGCTTTACAATGTCCTCTTACCTGAGCCCTCTCAGTCCAAATTTCAGTTCTACATATACTTCCTCCTCCATGTGCAACACAATGTCCTTCTACATGAGACTTCTTAGTACAATATTCAGTTTAACATTTCCTTCCTCCTCCATGTGCAAAACAATGTGCTCCTTTCTCAGCAAATTTAGTACAATTTTCAGTTTTACATTTCTTTCTTCCTCCATTTACAAAACAATGTCCTCCTAAATGAGCCTTCTTAGTACAATTTTCAGTTTTACATTGCCTTCTTCCCCCTCAATGTGCTTAACAATGTCCTCCTTATTGAGTTGACTTAATACAATTTTCAGTTTTACCTCTCATCTCCTTTTAACACCTCTAGCAGGCAGCACCAGCAATTCACTTCTTCATCGAGAGTCTTCAGAGGTGGAAGACGTGGCGCAGCGGACGAGGAATCAGCGGCCGAAGAGAGCAATTGTCAAATCAATATCAGCACCGAGAGGCACCTTAGAATTCCCCACGCAATCCAACACAGTGCGGGGCTGGATACACTGACGGGAGTATGGGTGACGATCCCACACGGGCTAGGCCGTACTCCATTGCACGTTATCGGGCTGGGGACTCACCATTGTACTGCCTGGTGCCCAGTGCCCGCACACAACATTCCCAAAATCCTCATAGGCGACATAATAGCCAGGTGTTACACTGAATAAAGCGGCCCTTGACAGGGCCAACAAACTTTGAACACAAATCAAGAGGGGAAATATCTTCCGACTCGGAGGTAGACATCAATGAATGTATTGCACAGGGGATTAAGGTAGTCACGACCTCCTTCAGGGATCACTCAGCCCTGCTAAGCTACTCAAACAAAACACGTTAGAACACTTTACGTATGTACTTCCCAAGGACAAGCCCTTCAAGGCTGTCATCAAGGGCCTTCACAAAAGTATGCCATGCTCAGATATAAAGGCGGAACTGGAAGACAGGGGATTCACGCCGAGCGATGTGACACAGTTCTACTCGAAATCATCTCCACAATCAATGACACCGAGACCCCTACCGATATTTTTATGCACTTTAGCGAGGACAGAAGGGGTGTTTGAAATATTAAGATACCGGTTATCAATCATACTGTAGTCAAGATTGAGGAGTATAGAGATTCACAGAGTACAATCCTACAGTGCCATCGTTGCCAACACTTTGGACACTCTAAGAACCATTGTGCCCAAAAACCGCGCTGTGTCAAGTGTCTAGGAGAGCACCTGACGGTAGAATGCCAGAAAAAAGAGAGGACAACACCAGCACAATGCGTGAACAGTAAGGGGCAGAACACAGCAAACTACCGCAACTGCCCTACTTATCTACGAGAACTGGAGAAAAAAAATCAGGCGTTAAAAAAGAAAAAAGAGGGGGAATACAAGGGCTAGCCCTTCTACCCACGTGGCTGGGAATCTAAAACCCTTAACTGGCCAGCAACCTTCTTCTAGCCAACCAACATCAGCAGGAACAATGGGATTGAATCAACCATCTTACAGTGGGGTTGTCAAGAATCTTGCCAGGAAGGACAAGCAAGAAGACCGCTCCACGGAAGAATCCTTGGACTCGAAGGACCTTCTCCAAATCCTCAAGGAAATCAACGTGGTGGGCTTACTGCAACTCCTTAGGAAGTACCTCGTACGGTTAAAAAATGCTCCTGACAAGACAACAAAATTGATGCTTCTTCTGGAAGCTGCAACCGAATTCTTCTGCGATGGCAACTGACCAGAAAAGAAGAGTCATTTGAGCATAGCAGCTACACACCTTCCAATCAACCCTTTGCTACCAACCACTCCTGTTCTCAACTTTGTCAAATCCTTGGATCTCCATCCCCACATGTCCCCATAAGCTTGAGTAATTGAGTACCTTCACTTTCATCAAAGTCATGTTCGCTTAGTGTCTAATATAAATTTATGTAATTTCTTTCAGCTCGTCTAGATCTGACTTACACACTAAACCAACTCACTTCGGGCCCAACTGCGCTTGTGTTTCCATCACAGTGCACGAGGGCTTGAACTAGCAACTCCACACAACTCTGTCGTTCCCATCACACAAGCCTTCACCCTCCAACTCCATTTCCCTCCACAACCAATCTACACATTTAGAAATAAAGGTTATGATCTGTGACTACAGATTGTTACTTTAGGCAGAATCAAGACACCTATCCTCTCTGAAAGTCGCTTCTGACATTCAGAGCGAGTAGTTCAAGGCAAACAAGGGAGAGTCCTCTCCATCCCCCTCCATGTGCAACATAATGTCCTCCTGATTGAGCTGACTTAGTACAATTTTCAGTTTTAAATCTCAAACCCCCTCCCAGTGCAAAACAATGTTCTCCTGCCTTAGCAATATTAGTATAATTTACAGTTTTACATTTCATACCCTCTTCATGTGCAAAACAATGTCCTACATTCTCAGCAAATTTAGTACAATCTTTAGAGTTTCATCTCAAACCTCTTCCATGTGCAAAACAATGTCCTCCTGCCTTAGACTTCTTAGTACAATTATCAGTTTTACATTGCTTCCTCCCTCCATGTGCAAAACAATGTCCTCCTTTTTAAGTAAACTTAGTATAATTTTTAGTATTACATTTCATTCCTCCTCCATGTGCAACACAATGTCCTCCTGATTGAGCTGCATTAATACAATTATCGGTTTTACATTTCCGTCCTCCTCCATGTGCAACACAATGTCCTCTTGTCTGAGCCACCTTAGTACAATTTTCGGTTCTACATTTCCACCCTCCTCCATGTGCAACACAATGTCCTCCTTTCTGAGCAAACTTAGTACAATTTTCGGTCCTACATTTCCATCCTCCTCCATGTGCAACACAATGTCCTCCTTTCTGAGCCATCTTAGTACAATTTTCGGTTCTACATTTCCGTCCTCCTCCATGTGTAACACAATGTCCTCTTGTCTTAGCCAACTTAGTACAATTTTTGGTTTGACATTTCTTTCTTCTTCCTCCATGTGCAACACAATGTCCTCCTTTCTGAGCCAACTTAGTACAATTTTCGGTCCTACCTTTCCATCCTCCTCCATGTGCAACACAATGTCCTCCTTTCTGAGCCATCTTAGTACAATTTTCGGTTCTACATTTCCGTCCTCCTCCATGTGTAACACAATGTCCTCTTGTCTTAGCCAACTTAGTACAATTTTTGGTTCGACATTTCCTTCCTCCACGATGTGCAAAACAATGTCCTCCTTTCTCAGCAAACTTAGTACAATTTTTAGTTCTACATATCCTTCCTCCTCCATGTGACACACAATGTCCTCCTGATTGAGCTGCCTTAATACAATTTTCGGTCCTACATTTCCATCCTCCTCCATGTGCAACACAATGTCCTCCTTTCTGAGCCAACTTAGTACAATTTTCGGTTCTACATTTCCACCCTCCTCCATGTGCAATACAATGTCCTCCTTTCTGAGCAAACTTAGTACAATTTTCGGTTCTACATTTCCGTCCTCCTCCATGTGCAACACAATGTCCTCCTGATTGAGCTGACTTAGTACAATTTTCAATTTTACATCTCGTTCCCCCTCCTTGTGGAAAACAATGTCCTCTTTTCTTTGCAAACTTATTACAATCTTCAGTTCTACATTTCCATCCTCCTCCATGTGCAACACAATGTCCTCCTTTCTGAGCCATCTTAGTACAATTTTCAGTTCTACATTTCCTTCCTCCTCCTTGTGCAACACAATGTCCTCCTGCCTTAACCTTCTTAGTACAACTTTCAGTTCTACATTTCCTTCCTTCTCCATTTAATATACAATATTCTCCTTTCTTAGTATAATTTTCCAATTTACATTTTATCTCAGTTGCTTCAGGTGATACACCAAATCCTCCTAGTTTAGGATGCTTACTTAATATCATATTGATTTCTACATCATCTTGAAATTCCTTACATGTTAAATGATTATCTGAACGAGCTTGTGATTTATATACATTTTCACTTAAGGCACCTTGATGTTCTTTACCATATTTTGTTTGATCAGATTTTAAAGAAGATGTTTTATATTCTCTTGTAATATTTTCCTTTAATTTACAACGTTCTATTTTTAGTAAAATGTTCCTGCACTCTGCTTTATTGTGTAGAGCATTATAAGATAAATCTTTATTCTCATTAACACATTCAATATTAAAATTAAAATCAGAGCTTGTTTGTGCAAGGATGTTTGACTTTATTTCACTTGACAAAGTAAATTGATCTTGTTCCAGTTCAATCTGTAAGCATAAATAGAACAAATAATTAAATTATGATAAAGATATTAAAAAATGTATATTAAATTAAATTATAGCACCACGTCTTAATACCAGTTTGGGCTATATGCGAATGATCTAGGAATTGAGAAGGTTGAATTTATAGTAAGTGACACCCCATTTGTGTCGAGGAGAATAGATAACCAATTAGGAAAAACCGCCCCAAGTTCACCCAACCGAAAATATAACATCGATTTCCCCGTCCTCGTAAGTTAAGCTAAGCATGAAACCAGTTAACTACGTCCCCGAGGTGGGTCTTCAAATATCTTAAACTAGTATACAAATGAATCCTAGACACAACTTAGAACTTTTTGACCCTTGATTTATCGCACCAATGGTCCAGAGTTATACCACAACAAATATATAAATAGACACTTCATACAGTAATTAATTTACACTTTGTATGTTAATGATTATAAATAATAAGATTTTTATATAAACTTATTTGCAATTTCAATAATATAGTAAAACAAACTGACAAAATTAATAGGTGTGATACCAGAAGTAGTTTTATTATTATATGTTTTAATTCATAAAAAAACACCTTGAAGTAGACTAAGACTACCGATGACGAGGAGATCAAGGTTCGAATTTCAGTGAGGTGTATTGAAGGTGGTTTTACCAAAATGGTTTTCCACGCCAATGCAGGTAAGCTTCCTTTATATATAGCCTTCCTAATCCTAAAAGCCATGAACATAATTAGTAAATAAGCGTATAACCCAAACGAGTACTAGGGCGCGGTATTAAAAATTAAAGTTAAAATTATAGCTGAATACCTCAGATTTGTCCACCGGGGTTAAGTAGTCTTTGTTCAAGTCCATAATTCCGAGAGAGGAATCATATAACTTAATTTCAGTCTTCACAATTTCATGAACACAGTTTGAAGTGTCGGACTCTTCCTACAAATACAGTACAAATAAACATTTTTCTTTAAAGACAAACAAAATGGGCCGCATATATATTAGGTTAAGTAAATATTACATTTAAGATGTGTGTGTGTGAATCACAGGTTTATGAAAGGTATACCTATTGTACAGGTTAAGTAACGTAGCTTGGTATTTGGGGCTCCTAAATAATTAGACCTCACTCTCTTGAGGAAAACATTGCAGCATAATTATAACTCTAGTAAAACATTGTACCTGCAATAATGAATGAAGACTACAAGTTATCCAAAGTTTTAACCATATGAAATGTTACCAAGGTATATTATAAGTCGACGTGATTCTGTTGAATGTACGTACACCCCAAGCCCAAGATTTGACTTCCCCTGGGTTTTTAACTTTAGGAATATCTTAGAGGATTTTCAATGAAAATCTAGACAAAAATTAAACTCGAGATAGTTATTAAACCCTGAAAAGATATATCTGGAAGTTTGTTATGAACAGGGTAGGTATGTACCTGAAGAACCAGGAAGATAAAAGGAATTTTTTGTGCCTGAAAAAAAAGAAAAGGAAAACAGGGGGAATAGAGATTTTCACCCCAAAAGCTACTCTAAAAATACTTATATATTTTTGATTTTGGGCATTGCAAGTTTAAAAACTGCACCTTTGCAGAGGATAAAAAAGAACTCAGGAAATAAGCAAGCTGAAAACCACATTTCTAAGACTAACCTTCGTACACATATGTCTCTCCATAGAACATTGGGTTGCGGTAACAACTCCAGAAATGTAAAATCCTCCTCTTATAAACATTAATAAAAATACTTCACAATAGTCAATTTTATAAAAAGAAAATTTTTTGTACTCTACACTACTCGCCAAAGCATTGCTTTTAAAACCTTTACAAAAAGATCATTTGATATGTGGTTAATGCGTGGATGGTTAAATTAATAAACTGTTGGAACATGTGAAAAACGTTAGATGCACATGCGAACCATTTACCTTAATACACTAGCAATTGTTCCTAGCAATAGTTGAAAATATTATTAGTGTACCTATTTATAAGGCAGTAAAAGATTTTGTCTATAGGTGACATTTCTTATACACATTTAACATGCCATACTACTTGTGGTACAAAGTATTGTTAACTTGGCAAACTTAGCTTTTAACTCTTGTACTTGTACTCCTTATTAACTCTTGCCCTACATTACTATCTGCAAACAACATGACTCGACATTGCATCCCACCAGTCCATATAGACAAGCAATTAGTCAGTAGGAATCTTTCTACCATCATGTAGTTTAAATACTATGTAGAAATGTAAGTTTATCTAAAATAAAAAACAGGAACATTTGTATTTTGAAATGGTGCCAATGTTGCCTCGAAGCCAATAGTAGAGTGGCTGTTTATTAGCGTCAGTGGAAAAGGGGAAGTATTATCATAAGATAAACAGAAGACCCCCACATGGCACACTACTCATTTTATTTTCTCTCTTTCTCTTTTGTATATTGGCATCTAAGTGTTATAGCGCTTAGAGTGCTTGATTGTCTCAAGTTAAGACACTGCTTGATTCAAAAATTAGTTTCGAAAAAACAAATTAGCAATTTTGTTAAAATACATACTGTACTTTAATTTTATTTTAACTAAGAGAATAAAAGTTATTTTTACAGCTTTAAGTCAAATTTTTTAGATATTTTTGAGAAATATATAAAGATTTCATTAATTTGATGAACTTACTAAAATAATACATGATTTTTCTTTGAAAAAGCTAACACACTAATATTTCTTGGTTTACAATTCTGAAGGATTAAATATTAATGTCGGTATGTTAAAAATTAACTATAATGCATTTTGAAATTTGAATTAAAAAAATTCCTTAAAAATATAGTATTTCAATATCCTTGATTTTTTTGTGAAAAATTTATTAAATAAACTATAAGTTTTACAATACATTTCTATATATTTCCAGTATAAATAATTAAATTCCATATATATTTAAATATTTTCAAAAGTTTTCCAACTATTATTAATTTTTATTTAACTCCTTAGTCCAGTTTTAAGGGAATATTTTAATAGAGATAATTTAAATATTTAAAATTTAATGTATAGAGAGTAGCTACCTTAATTTGTTCTTTGATTGGAAGAAAGCCATCCCACATAGATTTCATTTCCACGTCTGAGGTGTGGAAACTTCGTGCCTCATAATCTATGGTATCTTTAAAATCTCCCGCCAAATTGGAATCCTTAGAGAATTAAAAAAACATACATGTATTAATATAAATTAAACATGTCAACAATGAAAAGGATATATTCATACACAAATATGTTACAAATGGTGTTTATAGTTAACATGTTCTGCAAACACTAAAATAGTTTAATAAATCAGAGTACAAATGCTAGATTTTATGTTAGTGTCAAATTAATACTTAAAATAAAATATCAAGTGATTCTTTGGGGAGCTGCTTGCTATTAAAACACCGTTTTTATGCCTTATATTTGTGAACTAGCTTTATTTAATATAATGACAAATATGTACTTTCTATATACACATTTAGATTTGTGGTCATTGAAATAGCAATCTAGAGTCAAAACGGTATCTCTTAAAAGTGACAGCGGCAGATCACATGAATTAACATATGAGTTTGCTCCCCACAATCACAAACGGTTCCTGTACTTTACAATTATATCTTCTGGCTAGAACAACCTTCAAGAATGGAGTACACACCTCGCTCCCTAAATCGATGAGCGGGTAGATCGAGCCACCGTGCGCCAACAGCTGAGGTTCCGAGCGGGCAAGTTAAGTCAATCCTTTTGGAACTAGCCGAGAACAACAACTGAAACTATCCTGCAGTCCGGCGTGCAAGTCTAAACCAACCACGAACACATCGCGTGATGTATGTACGTCACCAACATCAGTCAAACAGATCTCTAACACCAATGCAGTGCGTGTTGGAGATAGCCAGCCAATCCTAGCCTGATCCAGGACTATGTGCTCGTCTGCATGCTTAAAAAATGACCGTTGGAAGCCACCGACCAATGTGAACATTCCCCCCTTCCAACCCTAAGCGACTAGAAACACTATTTAAACCTTGCGGTTCTTAAACTTAGTGAGACCCTCCCCAAACCCCTTCACCCTTCCAACCCCTTCCTACCACTCCCCACCCCAACCCCTGTCAACCTTGCCACCCCCACACCCAACCCTACCCCCGAGGATGAAGCTACAAAGCTCAAAATTTGTATTGAGCTTCTCAAGGAGATTCCGGGACTGGATCCTTGGGACTTTTCATCGAGTCTCTTGAGGAAGGTCCAGGAATCTCCGAGGAGTAACCGTGGCCACCTGGTCATGGAGCATATCATCCTCTACCTGGTCTCCCATGGCAGCGCACCCGAATAGAGGACCCCCAGTGCTGAAGGAGCTCACGGTCGCACTCTGGAACGCCAACGGAGTCGCGAGGAAGAAGGCTGAGCTGGAAAGTTTCCTGGCAAAGCATCGCGTCGACGTAATGCTGTTGGGAGAAACCCACTTGCGCTCCGCAGTGAGGTTCTCGTTGGCGGAGTTCATCTGCCATCGGAGTGACCGAGCGGGGGATGTGGGAAGGGGTGGGACGGCGGTCCTGGTCCGAAGGGGCCTTGACCATCACGTCGTCTCTCTTCCTCCCCTCCAACACATGGAAGCAACGGCTATCCAACTGGTGACCTCTACCGGCCCAGTGCGTCTTATCTCCATCTACTTCCCTCCCTACCGCCGGTTCAACCAGGCCACGAGGGCCGACATGGAGGTGCTGCTTCGAGGCACCACGCCTGTTTTAATCGGTGGTGACTTCAACGCTAAGCACCCTTCATGGGGCTCTAGGATTATGTGCGCTCGCGGCGGATTGCTCCGCGACGTCATAGATCTACACGGCTTGGTAGCTTCCGGTCCTCCGACCCCTACCCACTTCCCTCTCAATCCCATTGGCTTCCCGGACGTCCTTGACTTCGTTGTCTCCAGAGGGATCAGAAGGCGGTTGGTGTTGAAGTCTCTAGCTGAGCTAGACTCGGATCACAACCCCGTTCTTGTGAACCTGGGACGCGCGGTGTCCTTCATAGACCCCCCCGAAAAACCTGACCTTAAGCGCACTGACTGGGACAAGTTCACGAATGTGTTGAGAGAGAGGTTGGGACCCACTCCTACCTTTCGAACAGCAGCAGAAATCGATCGCGGTGCGGAGTTCATAACTTCCGCCATCAAGGGGTCGCTCGAAGCTTCGACGCCGAGGCACCGTCCTAAGAGGGCGCCACAGGCTTCTTTGCCCGATTCTATCCTCAGGCACGTCCGGGAGAAAAATCGGCTGAGGAAGGCTTGGCAAACCTCGAGGGACCCGGTAGACAAGGCCAACTGGAGCCGCAAAGTCCATGCGGTTCGCGAGATGGTCAAAGAATACCGGAACAGTGTCTGGGAGGACAAGATTGAGAGCCTGTGCGTACAGGACAGGTCCCTGTGGCGCATGACGAGGAACTTGATGCGGGTCCCCGCACCAAGGCCGCCTATTGTAGGTCGTAACGGGGTGGCCAACTCCGACCAGGAGAAGGCCGATGCTCTCGCTGAGCACTTAGAGGCGCAATGTGTACCGACTGATAACCCGTCAGACCCGGTGCACATTGGGCACGTGGATCAGGTCATCGCAGCGGTCTCGTACAGACCCTTGGATGAACCGGAGCCCACGGAGGCGGCAGAAATGTCGCGGGCGTTAGCCGCTCTAAGATTAAACAAGGCCCCCGGACGCGACGGCATCAATAACGCGGTCCTCCGAAAGCTGCCCTTGGAGGCGATTAACTTCCTCGTGGAGTTATTCAACGCCGTCCTGCTCCTGAGTCACTTCCCAGAGCTCTGGAAGCACCCCAACGTCCTCTGCTTTCATAAACCGGGTAAGGACCCGGCCCTAACTTCGTCTTACCGACCGATCAGCTTGCTCGACTCCTTGGGCAAGCTGTTCGAGAGACTACTACTGATGAGACTGACCCGACATGTTCGCGAGGCGGGCATCTTGGTGGACGAGCAGTTCGGCTTTCGGGCGGGACACGCTACGTCTCATCAACTTGTCCGGCTCGTGGAGCAGGTCACGAGGAACTTCAACATCAACAGGCTGACTGGTGCTGTCTTTCTCGACGTGGCAAAGGCCTTCGACCGTGTTTGGCACGAAGGTCTCCTTTTCAAACTCCTCTCCTTGAACCTTCCTTTCTACCTAGTTAAGATTGTTCAATCTTATCTATCCAACCGGACCTTCTCCACTACCTTTGGGAACGCCACATCCCAGGTCAGAAGCATCCGGGCTGGAGTGCCACAGGGTTCCCTCGTGGGCCCGGTGCTCTTCAGTCTGTATGTGAACGACATCCCGAAATCCCCAGACACCAAGTTAGCACTGTATGCGGACGACACGGCTCTAGTAGCGGAGTCGTGGCGAGGGCAGCTGGTGGAGAGGCGACTCCAGACGCACCTGACGCAGTTGGAGGGGTGGCTGACTACCTGGAGAACGAGTATTAACGTGGAGAAGAGTACAGCAGTGCTCTTCACATGGAAAAGAAAGTTCTACAGGCCGGCCCCACTCCGGCTGTTCGGAGAACAGATCAGATGGGCGGACAGTGCTAAGTACTTAGGACTTACGCTGGACACCAAGCTGACCTGGCGACTTCACTGCACAGAGAGACTGACCAAGGCGAAGCAAAGGCTGGGAATCCTAGGCCCACTGCTTAACAGGCGTAGCGCCCTGTCCACAAGGAACGGTCTGACACTGTACAAGCAGCTGCTCAGACCGATCCTCGACTATGCGTGTCCCGCTTGGGGCCACCTGGCGGACACGTATATGAGGAGGATGCAAGCGTTCCAGAGTAGGTGTCTGAGGATCATTGTGGATGCACCTTGGTACGTTCGGAATGTGAATCTGCACCGAGACCTGGATATGCCGACCATCAAGGACCACTTCCGGAAGTTGGCGCAGTCCTTCTACGCCAGACTCCCCGGTGCCACCAATCCTCTTATCCAGGGGCTTGGGAATTACGTCATCGACCCTGGGGGGTGCCACCGACGTCCCAAAGCCCTGCTCGGATGAGCGAGAAGTGACAAACGTGGTTTGGGAGGCTCTCACACAGCCCCCCATAGAGTAGTGTCTCCGCACGTAACTCTAAAAAACCTCTTAGTCGGTTCCCAAAATTTTTCTTTTTCCCTAAAAATATTAATTAATAATATGCTTTTTGTTTGTTTCAGTTAACTTCGCGAAATGCGACAATCCGTCTGAGAATTTCCCGAAAACCACACGGTGTGACCAATTGGTCGGTACGTGTTGGAATTTGCTCCCGTGCACCCCTTCAGGGTGCATTAGAGCATGCATTATGAGTCTGAGTCTGAGAACTTAGTGAGATGGGAGTGCAAGGTGTCGTCCTGCCTCCCTTACGTGTTCCAAGCTTTCCGAGCGTTTCCTAAGCATCTGCTGCGATCGACTGGATGGAACCTGCGGTGAAGGTGAAGAAAGGTGTCGGCGTCGGGAGAAGACCGCCGGATGAGGCGAAGAAGAATCCCGGGCCCGGGAAGCGACCGGCCCCGAGTCTGAGGAAGCTGGCGGCGAACGTCGGGGGAACCGCCGCCAGTAGCAGGCTTGTGCTGCCCGTCCAGGCAGGGGGGGTCGAAGGTTTCCGCTCATGGGGACTGAAGGCCCCTCCGGTCAGGAAGGAGCTGGTGCCGGGTGGCAAGTGGTCCACCACGAGCCCAAAGGCCAAGGCTTTAGCGGCAGCTGCCCCCTCGAGGGGTAACAAGCCTGCAGGCGAGGCCGAAGTCAGCGGGGCCGCTCCAACTCCCGGAGTCATGCGTGCCGCTGGCCGAGGCAAGCAAGAGTCTCCCTCGGGGGACGAATCGGCCCTTTCTAGGGCCAACAAGGCATCGGCCCTTTCTAGGGCCAACACGGCTGGCATTACCAGCCCACCGGGTGCAGGCAGCGGGGCCCCTCCAACTACCGGAGGTGAGCATGCCGCTGACCGAGCCCAGCTAGAGTCACCGACCGGTGACGATTCGGCACTTTCTAGGGCCAACACGTCGGCCAGCGTGACCCCACCAAGTACCAGTGAGGTGGGCGCAGATGGCCAAGGGGAAGCTAGCGGGGCCCCTCCGACTTCAGGAGGGCTGCGTGCCGCTGGTGGAACCATCGGGGCATCCGGCGATGCGTCCTCGGGTCTAGGCCCGTTGACCAGCGCCGGCCCCCAGTAAAGCGTCGGCAGCAATGCAGATGCGGGTGCGTCCAGTGGGGCCCCTCCGATTACAGGAGGAGAGCGTGCCACTGGCAGCCAAGAAGTACTGGAGGCCCTTTTCAGGGCCACCAGCCCGCAAACCGGGATGGACGGCGAAAGCTCCCGCCAGCACGATGGGTGGAAACCTGACGGTGCCAACGGAAGCCCTAACCAGGGGGAGCCAAGCCGTCTGTCGCCGGTAAAGACCGCGGCAAGCGGCGCTGACGCACGCGTTAACGCAAGGGCCTCACAAGCCCGCGTCAACTCCGACACCTCCCGCCAAGGGGTGTCGGCAGGTAAAAAACGCCCGGCTGAGTTCTCTTCAGATTCTGAAGACCGGGTCACACGCTTCCCGCGTATTGACAGCTCGAGCGAGTCCGTGGACGTGGAGGGACTATCTTCAGGATCAGACCTCCCGTTGATGCGAGGCGAGTCGAGCCAGGGGTCAGATGATGAGTCTGAAGGGTTCCAGACCGTAAGACCCCGCCGAAGGGGAAAGGCCGGCAACACCAAGAAGCTACCGGGGGGCAACCCTAACCATTTAGGCGGTAGCTCTGGTGATGAGAGCAGCGACGACGGTGGCCTGGGCCAGGGTGCGCCAGCGCTGAACAAAGGTGGGAAGCGGCGGAAACCTAAGGGTAATAACGCAAGCCGCGCCTCACCTCAGCCTGGCGCTAGTGGTTCTGGGCCGGCTCCCAAAGCCAAGGGGAAGATCCCTCCCATCATCTTGTGTGATGTGGAGGACTACTCCAAGGTGGCGAGGGCCATTCGAACCAAGGTTCGAGAGCCTGTGGAGGCAGTCAGGCAGCCGGGGGATCGAGTCGCCTCCAGTGCGGGTCGGAGGAAGATTTCCGGGCCCTCCAGAAGTTCTTGCCGAGCTTGGGGATCCAGCATTGGTCCTACGAGCTGGGTCGGGAGCGACTGGTCAGGGTCGTGGTGAAGGGACTCCTGACTCGGACAAGCCCTGGCGACATCCAGGAAGAGCTGGCGGAGATGGGTTTCCCCGTGAAATCCGTCACCCAGATGCTCTCCCAGTGGAAACGGGATCAGAGGACCGGAGAAAGGCAACGGTTACCGAACTTCGTTGTCTCTCTGACTCCCGGGGAGCACAACGCAAGACTGTACTCCATATCAGTCCTGTGCGGGCTCCACGTCAAGGTGGAGAAATACAAGTCTCCCGGAGGCCCAGTGCAGTGCAAGAACTGCTTCCGGTTTGGGCATGTGCGGAGGGATTGCCGCGCTAACCCTAGGTGTGGGTTCTGTGGTGGTGACCACGAGAGGGGCGGGTGCCTGGAGGAGAGACGATCTCCTCCGAAGTGCCTGCACTGCTCAGGAGCTCACTCCTCGGCGTGGCGTGGGTGTCCCACGTACAAGTCCTTGCGGGCGGCGGGGACAGTACGAGCCTCCAAGACTCAAGAAGTGAGGACGAATGGCCTGAGCGAAGGCCAGAAGCCCTAGGGGCACGTTGCGGAACGGAAGGTGACCGTGACTCCAGCCCCAAAACCAAAGCCGCTGGTGCAATCGTTCGCCAGTGCGCTGAAAGGGAGACCTTCCCCTCCACCTCAGGCCGAGGCACCAGCCAAAGCCACTCTTCCCGAACCGGTTGCATCCGGTTCTTCCCTCTCGGTCGAGGACCCGTCCAAGACCGCCTCCTCTCCAAATCCACCCTTTCCAACCCTTTCTTACCTCTCCCCACTCCTTCCCTATCAACCTACACCCAACCCTAACCCGGAGGATGATGCTAACAAGCTCAAATCTTGTATTGAGCTACTCAAGGAGATTCCGGGACTGGATCCATGGGACTTTTCAACGAGTCTCTTGAGGAAGGTCCAGGAGTCACCGAGGAGTAACCGTGGCCACCTGGTCATGGAGCATATCATCCTCTACCTGGTCTCCCATGGCAGCGCACCCGAATAGAGGACCCCCAGTGCTAAAGGAGCTCACGGTCGCACTCTGGAACGCCAACGGAGTCGCGAGGAAGAAGGCTGAGCTTGAAAGTTTCCTGGCAAAGCATCGTGTCGATGTAATGCTGTTGGGAGAAACCCACATGCGCTCCGCAAAGAGGTTCTCGTTAGCAGAGTTTATCTGCCATCGTAGAGACCGAGCGGGGGATGTGGGAAGGGGTGGGACGGCGGTCCTGGTCCGAAGGGGCCTTGACCATCACGTCATCTCGCTTCCTCCCCTCAAACACATGGAAGCAACGGCTATCCAACTGGTGACCTCTACCGGCCCAGTGCGACTTATTTCCATCTACTTCCCTCCCTACGCCGGTTCAACCAGGCCACGAGGGCAGACATGGAGGCGCTGCTTCGAGGTACCACGCCTGTTTTAATCGGTGGTGACTTCAACGCTAAGCACCCTTCATGGGGCTCTAGGATTATGTGCGCTCGCGGCGGATTGCTCCGCGACGTCATAGATCTACACGGCTTGGTGGCGTCCGGCCCCCCAACCCCTACCCACTTCCCTCTAAATCCCATCAGTTTCCCGGACGTCCTAGACTTCGTTGTCTCCAGAGGGATCAGAAGGCGGTTGGTGTTGAAGTCTCTAGCTGAGCTGGACTCGGATCACAACCCCGTTCTTGTGAACCTGGGACGCGCGGTGTCCTTCATATACCCCCCCGAAAAACCTGACCTTAAGCGCACTAACTGGGACAGGTTCACGAATGTGTTGAGAGAGAGGTTGGGACCCACCCCTACCTTTCGAACAGCAGCGGAAATCGATCGCGGTGCGGAGTTCATAACTTCCGCCATCAAGGGGTCGCTCGAAGCTTCGACGCCGAGGCACCGTCCTAAGAGAGCGCCACAGGCTTCTTTGCCCGATTCTATCCTCAAGCACGTCCGGGAGAAGAATCGGCTGAGGAAGGCTTGGCAAATCTCGAGGGACCCGGTGGACAAGGCCATCTGGAACCGCAAAGTCCATGCGGTTCGGGAGATGGTCCAAGAATACCGGAACAGTGTCTGTGAGGACAAGATTGAGAGCCTGTGCGTACAGGACAGGTCCCTGTGGCGCATGACGAGGAACTTGATGCGGGTTCCCGCACCAAGGCCGCCTATTGTAGGTCGTAACGGGGTGGCCAACTCCGACCAGGAGAAGGCCGATGCTCTCGCTGAGCACTTAGAGGCGCAATTTGTACCGACTGACGACCCGTCAGACCCGGCGCACATTGCGCGCGTGGCGCAGGTCATCGCAGCGGTCTCGTACAGACCCTTGGATGAACCAGAACCCACGGAGGCGGCAGAAATGTCGCGGGCGTTAGCCGCTCTAAGATTAAACAAGGCCCCCGGACGCGACGGCATCAATAACGCGGTCCTCCGAAAGCTACCCTTGGAGGCGATTAACTTCCTCGTGGAGTTATTCAACGCCGTCCTGCTCCTGAGTCACTTCCCCGAGCTCTGGAAGCACGCCAACGTCCTCTGTTTCCATAAGCCGGGTAAGGACCCAGCCCTAACTTCGTTTTACCGACCGATCAGCTTGCTCGACTTTTTGGGCAAGTTGTTCGAGAGACTTCTACTGACGAGACTGACCTAACATGTTTGTGAGGTGGGCATCTTGATGGACGAGCAGTTCGGCTTTCGGGCGGGACACGCTACGTCTCACCAACTCGTCCGGCTCGTGGAGCAGGTCACGAGGAACTTCAACATCAACAGGCTGACTGGTGCTGTCTTTCTCGACGTGGCAAAGGCCTTCGACCGTGTTTGGCACGAAGGTCTCCTTTTCAAACTCCTCTCCCTGAACCTTCCTTTCTACATAGTTAAGATTGTTCAATCTTATCTTTCCCACCGAACTTTCTCCACTACCTTTGGGAACGCCACATCCCAAGTCAAAAGCATCCGGGCTGGAGTGCCGCAGGGTTCCCTCGTGGGCCCGGTGCTCTTCAGCTTGTATGTGAACGACATTACAAAGTCCCCGGACACCAAGTTGGCACTGTATGCGGACGACACCGCTCTAGTAGCAGAGTCGTGGCGAGGGCAGCTGGTGGAGAGGCGACTCCAGACACACCTGACGCAGTTGGAGGGGTGGCTGACCACCTGGAGAACAAGTATTAACGTGGAGAAGAGTACAGAAATACTCTTCACATGGAAAAGAAAGTTCCACAGGCCGGCCCCACTCCGGCTTTTCGGAGAGCAGATCAGATGGGCGGACAGTGTTAAGTACTTGGGACTTACGCTGGACACCAAGCTGACCTGGCGACTGCACTGTACTGAGCGACTGACCAAGGCGAAGCAAAGGCTGGGAATCCTAGGCCCACTGCTTAACAGGCGTAGCGCCCTGTCCACAAGGAACGGTCTGACACTGTACAAGCAGCTGCTCAGACCGATCCTCGACTATGCGTGTCCCACTTGGGGCCACCTGGCGGACACGTATATGAGGAGGATGCAAGCATTCCAGAATAGGTGTCTGAGGATCATTGTGGACGCACCTTGGTACATTCGGAATGTGACTCTGCACCGAGACCTGGATATGCCTACCATCAAGGACCACTTCCGGAAGCTGGCGCAGTCCTTCTACGCCAGACTCCCCGGTGCCACCAATCCTCTTATCCAGGGGCTTGGGAATTACGTCATCGACCCTGGGGGGTGCCACCGACGTCCCAAAGCCCTGCTCGGATAAGCGAGAAGTGACAAACGTGGTTTGGGAGGCTCTCACACAGCCCCCCATAGAGTAGTGTCTCCGCACGTAACTCTAAAAACCTCTTAGTCGGTTTCCAAAATTCTATTTTTCGCAATTCAATATTAATTAATAATATGCTTTTGTTTGTTACAGTAACTTCGCGAATGCGACAACCCGTCAGAGAATTACCCGAAAACCACACGGTGTGACCAATTGGTCGGTACGTGTTGGAATTTGCTCTCGTGCACCCCTTCAGGGTGCATTAGAGCATGCTACTTTGCGTCTGCGTCTGCGTCTACTTAGTGACCATTAATTTGTAAGACACTTCAGGAGAATTCATGTCTTAAACCAGGGTGTCTACTGAGTTGGACAAACCAAAATTAGTGACTTTTTGGTGACATTTAATAACCACAAAATTTCTTCGGTAAACGATTGAACATTATATAATGCATAAGTAGGTATAATGCACTCACACACAACATTCAAGTTTAACTAGATGGCGAACGTTAACCTTGTCTTTGGTATCATGGTAAAAACAATCAGGCGGTTATCGCATGGCATCATAGGTAGTGGGTAACTTGACATTCAACGAGTTTGCGTTGTTACGATTCGCGGGAAATTCAAACAACAATATGTTCGTGACTTTTGATTAAAATATTGAAAATTCGTGACTTTGGTGACTTTCGCGACCCAGTAGACAACCTGTAAACTTTTATAGTCATCGCCGTCTGGAGAAGTCCTGTCCTGGACTTGGACAATTTACAGGATGATGACGTATTGTGTTTTTTTTCCTTATCGAAGTTAATTTAATAGACTTGAATTATGGCTAATTCAATTTTGTATTAATGTAATGTAATTTTTTGGAATAAGCCAAAATAATTGTAAATTATTTACTAAATGCTTTTTTATAAAACTAAATTTAATTATGAGATTGTTAATTCGTCTTGCCGCCACTTGGGCGCTAGTGTCAGAGAAGTCACGTAAACTATTTGATTACCACATTTATTAACTTGTTTTGTTAGAAGTATTTAATTTAAACTGACAGAGCTTTGTATATTAAGTAAATGTAAATTCCTCCTTTTTTTGAATAAAGTTTTCATATTTAATGGTTGTTTGAATTAACGTAAAGTATAGCTGATTGTTTGATTTAGACTAAATAATTTTCCAAATTATTTAATTGGACTAACTTACGGTTTAACTAGTATTTTTGTTTGTCATATTTTTTTGTTAACAAATAGAGTTCTTGTTAACGACCTTCGTTGTGTCGAAATATAATAGTCCCGCGGGAGTTTGACTTAATGCCAGAAAGCCAAACTCTCGTGTTCATATAAATATCTGTGTGATATTTAATTTAACTTTAACCTTTAACAGGTGACCTGGTGGTCTAGGGGTAAGGTGTCAGACTTCTGTGTTGACGTCCGGAGTTCAATCCTCGGTCCAGGCACAAATTTATCTGATTGCCAAACCCTTCCTTCACCTCTGACAAGATGTGTATTAATCACAACTTGTGAATGTGAGGAATGCCAGGCCTCCACCGTGGTTCGGATTCCACGTTAAACTGTAGGTCCTCCATTTCATCTCACAATCACCCTACCATTACACATTAGAGTAAGTGCGTATAACCTGAACGGGTAGTAAGACGCGGTGCTAATAATAATAATAATAATTTATCCTTTAACTCTGTCTGTATTCAATGTAGTGAAACAGAAACTTTGGTAACCATTTCAAGATGCCCATTAGGCTCTTTTTTGTATTCAAATAAACATCTGTCTAGATATTTTTAAAGTCATGATTTGTTTAAAGAGTCAAACATTTAAGGTTGTTTTGTCAATATTCACTGTTGTGAAACTGACAATGTAGTTTGGTCGAGTTGTTGTCTCTTCCGGATAGAACGATTTGACTTAAAATTACGTTTCGAGTGGAAACATTGGCTTGATGAAACTGTGCTTTAACAGTGATATGATTTTCAACATACTTCCGATGGATTTTTGAGACCATGTAAATTATTGTTTCGTTTGTTATCTTGAATAAAACGTTCATATTGTTATTTAATTGTTGCTAACGTCTTGCTTTCTTTGTCACATATCTCATGTAGCCCACCCCCACCTTCCTTTTAGTCTAGTGTGGGCGTAGCTAAGAGGTAGTGGAGTGGGTGGTAACACTGTAGTTCACTGTAACTATAAATTCAGCTCACAAGATAGCTTGGTAAAACTTTTCAATCCACAAATTCGTCCTTACTGAAAGAATTGGAGGAGTAGGCTCTCGTTACATGGAAAAACAATGCTAAAGAGGAAGTACAGTATAAACCTTATGTGAAGATAGAAATTAGATAGAATTAACCCTTCATAATTTTTATTTATTATTAAGGGCCATTGTTTCAATGTCAGGTTTTGTCGAGGTTAAATTATAATCTCAGCTTAAGATATTTATTACCTGTTTCAATGTTAGGTTATCACATAACCTGAGCATAAACTTCAGGTTTCACTAACTTGAAGAAGGTGTGGAGGTTAGTGAGTAAACCCTTTGTCAGCTGACTGCTCAAAACATTCCAAAATGTGCTGCTGGATTTCGTTAAAATAAAGTTTAATGATGCTATTTGATTCCGATTAAGATATTTATGATATGCTAGAGTGTTTTAACCAGCATAAAAATCCTACATTATGAACAGGAACTAATAATTATTTTGAAGAATTTGTTGAGCTAGATTAAAAAAAGTTTTAGACTAACGAAAACTATTACCACTGATTTGTTAGAGATTATTGGAGATAGTTTTAAAAGATAACAAATGAGAGCCTAGCTAATAGAGTTAAAAAATGAATACCGTATCTAAATGAAAAATATATAGACTTATGGTGATCGTTAGTATTAAACCAAATATTAATGCAAGATGCTTTGATTATTGAATAGTTTGGCCAAAGGAATATAAGTAGGCCTAACTAATATTTTGGCAGCCAGTTATATCAATTGAAAAGTGGGCCTTTATAATGCTTTATTTATTTAAATATTGCATAGTTATGTGGAAAAACAACTTTTACTCGCATATTTAACTATTTCTTTTTCGAGTAATTCATAAAGGCCCAGGCATATTTGTATTAAGTCCCTAATTATTCACACACAGTTGTGGTAGCACCATTGATCTCTATAGTATCAATGGATGGACATACACATGCACATTCCAAGGACAAAAGCGTGACGCTCAAGTGTATCGTCTGCTACACTGAGGGGGGGAAAGATTTAACGGTTTCTTTAAATGTTCTTGTGCGAAAACATGTCTCTGATGAATAAAAGTGTTATTGTTTTAAAATAGTGAAGTATTATACCATACTTTCCTGAAGAAACATTTACATTAAAGGATATACAATCCAGTTTTACAGGTAATACTGTACAAATACGAATAAAACCTTAGATATTTCAATTTTTATGTAGTTATCATCAATGTTGTTTACAGTCTGCCACGACAACACTTATATTTAAAGTTGGTTATTAGCGTGTATATTGGTTTCAGAAACCATATTTTATTGAAAGTTCGATAAATATAATGAACAAGGTATCTTAAAAATTGATTACATTTGTTTGAATGACAAACTTTGAATAGTTGCCATGCATTCAAACTATCACTTAGGTTATAGGCTTGTGGAAAGTATTATTGTAATAATACCTGTTTTTTTAAGTTGGCTCATATCTTTCAGAAACCATATTATGTTGACATTTCGATAACTATAATGAAACAAGTTAGCTAAAAACTGTATTACATTTGTTTGAATGACACACTTTGTGTAGAAGTCTTACGTTCAAATGATAATTTAGGTTATTGCCTTGTAGGAAGTACAGTATCTTAGAAAACCGGATTTTAGTAATAATTCCAATCTGTAAGGCTTTATTTCGTACCAGAATACTATCATATATATAATATTTTGGTAGGATGAACGGCAATTTAGAACAGAAGTAGAAATTTCCTTCTGGAAGGTCTTTTATCCTAACTAGACACAAATATAGGGTAGGATTCTGGTACGAGATAAAGCCTTAAAAGTAAGCTTCCTTCAAAAATCATCGTACATATTAGGCTACATCAACTTATTTAAAGAAAAAACTAACCTGTTTTGAACTTTTATATGCTCTTCAAAGCTTTAACTAACATATTTATTTTATTTAACCACTCTCACATTGATGTATCTCATATAATCAATCAGATTAATGAACGATGTCAAAATGCCACATTGCTTTGTATGGGTGAAAGAGATACCCGAAAGTTTCTTTCTCTCTTACCCAATGGTATGCAGATGACAGCTCGAAAATTTCAGCCACAGATGTCCATCCAGTTATAGTATAGAGATCAATGGGTAGCACAGAGTTTAAAAACTAAAACCTTTGTGGCTATGTCGGACCTTCTTGCAATTAATTGTCAACGCCTATGCTCTGTAGTGTAACATAATTCCCTTTTTTCAGTACTAGTTTTACTCTACTAGTAGTGTAATAGTTTTTCGAGAGAATTGACAATGTTTTTCATAAAGGCCTAGACCTAGTAGTTGTATTAAATAGATATACTCTGGTATCATAATTAGCGTTTCACTTGAAACCTAAACCCAGTTATTGAGGGGGAAAAATTCACATCCAGCTATGGAGGTCTGGTGCTTATTTAAAAATAAATCAAGTAGGCCTAATGGCTTAAACAAATCAACACTAACTAATATAATAATGATTCAGTAGAAAAACAAATTTTACTTGATTCCTTAATTCCTTTTTCTAACACTTCATAAAGGCCAAGGTCCAGTTCTATTACATTGCCCACACTAGTTAAAGTTTCACTTAAAACCTGGGCTCAATCTTTGAAAAATAATTCACAAACAGCTGTGGTAACCTATAAGGTGATGTTGCATAAAATCCTCTACATATAAGACACTTTTATTTATACAAAATAGCAAGTAATAAGTTATTGTATGTAATTAATTCCCTCACAAGGATACGGAGAATCCAATGATACCTTACTCATATTATAATTATTTGAAAACCTTTTTATATCTACTACTTTAATCAACTCACCAAAATCACAAAGAAACGTAAATATTAAACTGATGTTCGAAATTTTAATCTAAGTTATTTAGGTTTAAATGATTGGGTTACCGGGCTATTAAAATATTAAAATATGCATTTATTAATCCTTTTTATTATCATAAACTATTCCAAACTGTCAAAACTTAATATTTCAAGCATAATTAACACGTTTTTCTTGAAATATTAGGATCCAGCTTAGCGATATGGCAATATCCCGTGGTTTAGATGAGTTTTGATTTAAATGTTTATCATAACAAATATTTTTATTAATTTTGGTTTTAGCTTAAATCGATTCTCCGTATCCATGTGAGTAAAAGTATGCCGTTAAATTATTAATTTACTAGCTGTATAAAAAAAGTTTCTTATATTTATTGGTTTTTACGCCCCCTCCTCACCCCTTTTTTAAATACTCTAGTTTATTCTTAAGTAGGATAAAATAAATCATTAAATCTATTAACTAGATTTAAAAAGATTGTAATAACTTTTGGAGGCGATACTAGTATATAATATAATAGTAAAATATGTCTGAAACATTCAAATACTCGCAAATGTATTTAAAAATAAATTATATAGTGATTATAAACGCATTTCAGCATTCATTTATTCTAATTTCCACTAACATATATTTTTGTTCAAGTGACATTTGAATAAAAATATACTACCAAAATCCGCATTCAACAAATTAACTCCAAGTCAACTAACATCCACATAAAAATCCATTCAAACAGTAAACTACATTAACCTGAAGTTTTAACTCGGGGTTATATTAAACCTCAGCTTAGTTAACTAGTGGTTTAATTCGATATTGAAACAGTCGCCCTAAGATACTTACCTAACTTGACATACCTTTTTATGTATTGGTAAATTAAAATTTTAATAATATTTATCAATAAACAATGAAATGTTTATAAGAAAAAGTAACTCTATACAACACAAACGATCATAATTTAATCAAAAAGTTGGTCAGTATTTATGTTTGTATGTTTCTTTTGTTTTCATTATTTATTAGTTAATAAAAATTATAGTAATTATAAATATTGTTTAATTTGTGGACTTCATAAGTGTGTAATAGTAGTAAAAATAATAGTATATACATATATAATATATATATATAGTATATATACATATATAATATATATATATATATATATACACTTACACATCATTCCCTACTAAAAAAAATTAAACCGTGGGAACAGCACCTGTAAAATAAAACGTATAAAAGTTTATGAGTTGTTACCTTGCAATATATATATATATATATATAATATATATATATATAGCAATTTTATACGTTTTATTTTACAGGTGCTGTTCCCACGGTTTGATTTTTTTTAGTAGGGAATGATGTGTAAATACATGATCATGCATTTAACTTAAGATTTCAAGTCATAATTTTTTTTAAATACCCACAAGGAAATTGCAAATCCAAAGGGACAATACAGCTATTATAGTCATTTGAAATTATTCTGTCACAACTTTTAGAAAATCAATAAAAACTAAGTCGAAACGTAAACATACTAACAACACATGGTTGTTCCATGATCTCGTACGATATGACGTTGTTTTATACCATGTAAGTGAAATTGTTTATTTTCTTAATACTAATTGAGATACTAATTTATTAGGAATGTTGGAAGGTTAAGTTATGCTTGGTTGGAAAGTAGCCTTAATTTTATATTTAAACATTATTTAGAAATAAAATGTTTTTTTTTGTTTATTTTAATATTTGACTTTCAATTGATTAAGTTACGGGGGTGTGTCTGTTCTCGTTATAATTTTTGTCATGTTTTAATTCAGTTCTAATCGATCATTTTGTAAGTTTGATGGATACAAAGTCGTTAGTGAATGTGCAAGAGTGTTTAAGGCCGAGTCAGAAAAAAAAACATTTTCAAGATTTCTTCTGTTGTGAAAAGTATATTGTGGTCGATGCAGAAGATTATCGCGCAATAATCGGTTCTGTAATATTCAAGTAACGCTTCGGTGGTTACATTAGATAGATCATTTAATAATATTAATAGTTCCTTCGTAATTTGGGTGAGTTTGGTTTTTAATTGTTCACTAAGCAAAGTTTCATTACTATATTCTTGAATTTTGTTTCACTAGATTCTCCGCATTTTTTGGGTGTATTAATAGTATACATTTTTGTGATTTTTTTTTTTAATTTTAGAGAAAGAAGAACACCTAAAAGGTACGGTTCTTGGGTTGCATCCCACAAAATAATCCAATGATTTGTTTTTGGCTTTGACAAAAATTCAAGAGCAATATACATTGTGTTTGAAAAAATAAACCATAAACAAATCTATTCAGCACTATTTTATATATTCTAGCCAAAAAAGTTTTCTTTCTCAATAAAATTAACAAAAGTACGAAAGCTATCTCTCATTTATTTCCACTCCCCCACAGGCAAAAGATTTTATATCTCACCTCAGTTTTAATTCCCGATTGCCCACACATATCAAATTCATCTTCATTCTGAGGCTCTGTCTTGATAAGTTCAACAATTTCCTCCTTCACGGGAGAAATATCAAACGGCTTCATATTGTCACATATCACAGATAGAACATATAAATATAGAAATGGAACATTAGTTTAATCAAAGTTAAAATGTTGGCTGAGCGTTTTTCTCTAAGGTGCTGCGACCTACAATTAATGTCAGTACTAGTAGCTCAATTAAACCATTTGCCATAATGGTGGTCCCGTTTAATTTTAATTTCCATTTAATATTACTATAATTTAATTCTCTTAAATCTTGTTCTAAGATAAAGCAATCTGCTCATTGAGGGTATTTTAATGGGCTAATTTTCACTAGTAATTTTAATCTATACAGAAAATGGCAATTATATATTTTTTTATGTATTGTATTATGACCTTGGTCACAGACAAGAAAATAACAGATACGTAGCCTTACGGGAGATTTGTTGCGCCCCTCGAGTCAGGTAGAACTTAAAATATCCAGTGATAACAACACTTCCAAGTGAGAATTCTTTAAAACATCTCACTTGCAAAATGTTACTCGTGAGAAATACAAGCTGAGAGTTAAGAGCTGCCGTCTCTCCGTGTACAATAGTCCAGGTAGCGGTAATCCCTTACTCTGCCTCACACCCCTTTCATTGACCAAAACTTTCCAAAAAATTGAGAGTGTTAGACCAAAATATACAATGCCAGATCTTCTACAGTTTAAACGTGACAAGAGTCTTGGAACTGCACTTTTAAATGAATTATTAAATATTTTGTGACCAGCTTCTGCGGTCACAATTCTTTAGGATTAACTTTTTCGTTAGAATGGACTGCAAATAACTGGGATATCAATGTTCGAACCCTGATCGGGTGAATGAGAGTGCTTTTTCCTAAGATTCTCATAGCTCTCCTTCAACGCAAATACTGGCACATTTACCAACAAATTTTCCTCACTCATTTCTAATCCATTAGATCCAATAGCTGTAACAGGAAGAAAGGGTGCTCAAAATATACCAGTAATTAAAATTAAATACCTCATTTTATTAAGGTTGCATTTATTTTTAACATTTTGTTGTCAAATCTATACAAAATATACAAAGGGATGCTACTTTATAAACTAGAAAAAAAAAGTTAAATGCATAGAAAATACAATAAAAAGAGTTTCCTAGGTATATATTTGGTATCGGTAATACCTTCTTATTTTAAACACTGGAAATATTATATTCAACATTATTTTAAACTGATATGCAATGAGAATTAACAAACCGGTTTTAAATCAGTTTATAATAAAATCAAGTATGAAAATGAAGCTTTTCTCCCTAAATGCCTTTTAGGATTACACAACAAAAAGCTCATAATGTTTTGTCCAATTATTACACTCTTCCAACACCTTCTCGTGTCTATATGAAAAAATTAAATATATCTTTTAATTTTAGTGAAAGGGAATAGAAATAAATATATTTTTTACACTGAAAACTCTTTCAGTATAAGATTATTTTACTATAAAAGAACAATATTTTCATACAATTAATAATTGCAGATTTTCTTAAAAATAAATATATTTTTTTCAAAATAAAATAGATTTAACTAAAGTGAGTAAAATTGTTGACATTACAAAGTAGATGAAAAAAATACTCTTAAACTATTCCCAAATATGATTTTAATCACAACTATATTTGCTAATTGTTTTGTGTAAAAATTAACTGCTAAAATGTTAAGACAAAAAAGCTATTTTTGTGTAGTTTGGACAGGCTTGAGACTAAAATTATGATCAATATCATAAAAAAAAGTACAACATTAATAATAATACAGAAATAAGATTTAACAGAAATTTGATTTAAATAAGTGTCACACAAATTTGGAAATTGATATTTTTCTTAATATTTTGGTCACTTTGATTTTTAATGTACTAGATCGAGCTTTGATGATTTAGCTGAATCATTCTTGATTTATTTGTGAACATCTAGCTGTCATAATTTTGAAAGTTCCTTCGTGTACATTCCTAAGCTAACCATGGCAATCACAAACTAGTTATGGCAATTAATAGATAACAAATCTTATAAATAAAATATTACCTAATCTATGAACTGAGTGCACAAACGAGCGCAATCACAGGGCGGCCGTCGCACTCCATTGACATCGCAAACTTTAATTAAGCACGTTCATAGAAACATGTTTGAAAAAGAGCATCACATTTCACAAAATAACATAAATTAAATAATAGACTCTGTTACAGAAACATATTAAATATGAAGCATCATGAATTTCCAAAGAGAATCGTTCCACCAAGCTATGTCACCTGAATTGGTATATTTTAATTGTTATGTTGCTCCTAGATATGCGATAATAGCTATATATTTGTAAATCTAATGTATCCACTTTAAAATAGGCTTTAGTTTGCGTTTTCATTTACTTTGAGTACTTTAAACCTTTTTCCTCTGCCTTTAGAACATTTTAGGAACCCCTCCCATTTCCCAGCAGTAAATTTTAGAAATTCCAAACTTCCCAACTTGTATGGTTATGTTTGGTGGTCTTTTTACCAGCTTGGCCAATTTAAATTTTCTTTCATGAATAAAAGTAGATCATCTTTTGGAAGGATGGCAATTTACTCTCATTTACAACCTGCTCTCCCCCCTCACCCTCCTTAGCTTCCACAATTCCAATTTGAGATTTTAAGACGTATTTGAATATCTTATAAACTATTTCAACCTGACCACATCAAAAAGAGTGTTCTATATTGTTTGTGTACATTTTAAACGCTTATATTTCCTCCTTTCAATTTTTAAATTCCATTTGTTCAGGCATCGTTCAGCCATCCGGGAAGGTCTATTATATTACATGTCGATATTTCAAGTGTCCATCCCTAAAACAATTGTATCTATATAGCTTTGGAAACATTTTGAAATTTAAGGATTTAGCCCTTGATACAGTTTGAGTTGGTCCTTATATCCACCTGAATAATGTCAATTATCTAACACTTTAAGAAGTAGTTACCCCCATATCACCAGCCTTCTTAGAAATAAATAATATTTGAAATGTATTTGTGGTTATTTGAAATTATCTCTCTACACTCCTGACAAATTTAAATTTTCTACCTCCTACTTGTACACCCCATCGCCCGCCACCCCTCACTCTCCTTCCCTATTTCCTGTGGTCTCATTTTGAAATTTAAAATGTTCAGACATTCTAGCTAAATTGAGTGTCCCTATATCTTCTTGACGAATTACAGTTTTATATCCCACAGAGAAATATTTTATCCACTGGCTTTGAAAATTAGTAGCTTCCCGCTCCCCATTTCTCTAACTCCACAAAATCTCAAATTTAAGATTTATTTGGTTATCTGAAGCTGTACTCTACAAGCATGTATAATTTAGATTATCTATAATACTTAATATTTCTTTTAAACTCCCTTTTATTTCCTGAACTACCATTTTAAACTTTAAAATATTCGGACTTTTATAGTTATTTGGAGTGGTATCTTTGGCTTTGTACAAAATTTTAATTTCATACCACACTGAGAAGTTGTTTCTAATAGGTTTATAAGTTTTTAACTATTCAACCCAATTTTTACAAACCACTCTGACAAATTTTAAATTCTACTATTCATTTGGTTATCTGAAGTTTTATTTCTACTCGTCTTTCAAAGTTTAATTTCTAACCTCATCTCAAAGTTATTTCTAGCTGTAGCTAGCCCCTTCCCCAATTCCCATTATTTAATTTATAAAATATAAGATTTTCAATTTTTTATGTTTATTTAGAGTAGTCCCCATACCTATGAATTTGAGTTATCTACCACACAGAGAAGTAGCTGAATGTATTAGTTTTGGAAATGTTGAGCACGCCGCCTTCCTCTACCATTTCTTCAACTCCCGTAGTTTTGTTTCTAAATTGAACTATCCCTTCCAAAGTGTTCAAGGGCAGATCCACTACTTCCGTTGGGCAGGAGAAGGGGGAAGGGGGGAGAGCCTGGGCACACTCACGAACAAGGCAGAGGATCATTTAACAATATTACTAATTAAAATATAAAAGATGAAATAATTGAAATCTGGTATTTGAGATATTATGTGACAGAGGAACTAGTACTTCGCTTCGGTGGTCATGTGCTTTAAATTAGGTAAGCGTTAGCTTTCTTCGAAAGATATACAGTTATTGATTTTGTTTGTAATTATTATTATTTTCATAAGGAGATTGCGCACTCCCTTCTGGATCCGACCCTGAAACGGATCTTATATTAAATAGATATATTGGACATATAATCCCGATTTTTGTAAAAATAAAGGACATCTTAAAGACTTTTTACCAACCAGAATCCTCAATTTTAGTATTTAAAAAAAAAATTTTTAGGGCTGTAAACATTCAAAAAACATAACTATATTTTTTGTTTAGATCGAATTAACACTTTAAATCAAACGTGGCCTTTAATTAACTTTTGAATGTATTAAATATATTTTGTAAATGTTACAAATGTCTTATAATATCCTTTTGTACAGTTTATTTTAGATGTATTTAGACACTAGAAAGTAGATTTAAGCCTGTTCCTATATACAACCCTACCATTATTATTTATAACAGAGAAATAGGTTTTCACAGAAAATTTTTATTCATTATATTGTTTTATCAGTCATAGGTTATATCTTGATTGGATATAAAGTTTTGAAATATTGAAATAATATACGTTTTGTTCACAGGCTTATTTGAAATACATCAGATATATTATTATATCATAAGATTGAATTTATCTTTTATATAAGTGATATATAACTTATTATATCCAGATTCATTGCGCTGGGGGGGGAGGTGTTGTTTGAGGTGCCACCCCTCCACGCCCCCGCTACCCATTGTTGGTTAAAACTCGAAGCTGTGAATTTTGTGAGATTTGAGGTCTTGAGTTGGGAAATTCTAGGATTACTCTGTACCCCATTAATTTATATCATGAAAGTCCTTAACCACAGACTTGTACAGACAAATTTAAAATTTCCCAACTGTTGATCTGTACTCTTCAAAAACCCCAACTTCAAAAACTCATCACACATTGAAAGGAGAGTCTTATGTAGTAGATTGTAGAAAGCTTAGATAATCAAGTAGTCTAGTAGCGCCGTTATCAGTAGGCAGAGACAACGGCCATAGTGGATGCCGAATGAGGTTTGGAAACGAATCATAGGGGAACATGAGCTGCCCATTAGGGAAATTTCACTCAACCAAACAATGTTTGAAGTGGCAGCATTGTCAGCCAGTGTTTTGTTTATATTTTATTGTTTTTAGTTGTGACTTTCATGGCTGCTAGACTGTCGCAGTTTTATGACTCAAATTATCGTGTTGTACAGCCAATGCCTTAATTAAGACTTTATTAAATTTGTAAGGCAAAAATGCAGGTAATGTTACGCAACATTTTATTGTTTTCTTATTGAGAACTCTGACTAAGATGAAATGAGAACATTGAGGTTTGTGTTAGTGTTTTGACTTATGAAATACACACTGATTTTTCTAGCAAGTATTCATTCTGGTTTGAATAGAATCTGAGGTATCTTATTTCAATGTTTATTAAAAAAGGCCTTCATGAAAGCAATTTAGGTTCAAAGCAACAATGAAGATAGAGGAGTAACTTGGGCTATGTTCATTGTTACAGCTCTTATAATTTTTCATTTGATTAAGTAGGCTACACTAAACAAAAACATGTTTTTTATTCCCCCTATAACTTTTTTAATTTGGGATACATTTTTTAATTTGTTACTTGGTGTTCAATTTGCATTGAAATCCCGTATAGCTATGTTTAGAATGCTGGTTTCAAATTTATCAACAGTTATTGCATAAAATGTCAAGGGAAGCCCCTTCACCCCAACAAACTAAATTACAATACATTTTGAATAGTTTATTGACGTACCCGTATTAACATTTAAGGGCAACTTCCGTGATGATATGAAACAGGAAATTGGTAGACAAGCATCAAAATATTGTAGGAATATCGTTAAATTCAATTTGTTATTGTTTTATTTTACAGCTGAAATTAAAAATAATAAACATGGCCAAATTGCTAATTCTTATTTAAAGTGACGAGCGAGTTCTACACCTAATGGAGTTTACTAGTTAAATATTGCGTCCAAGTGTGTTATAAATAGAAAGCAGTGGTATCCAACCTGGCGGTCGTGGCGTGTTTTGAGAGGGGTCACAATATTGAGGATTAAGCTTTATATTTACTTTTTAAAGAATTTAAAGAGTATAGAAATATGCGAGGTTCTAATGGAAATGTAAGTGGTTAGAATGGTAAAAACTATATAGTTACTGCTTAGGTTCATTCTGGCTAATCCATTCTGGTAGCTTCTTGCTGACTTGGTTTACTGTGACAGTCTTTTAATGCTGTTATATTGGATGATATGATATGATAATAGATTAATTTGAAATAAAATATTATGTGTTTTATTTATTTACACCTATCGTAGGATAAGGTTACATGGTCCACAGGTATAGCAAATAAAATAATCAGAAAAGTACATGGTTTTTTTAAATTTTACAGTAAAACTAAAACAGACAAACAGACTTTGTCAGTAAGTTGCCAACAAATCTTCTAATTTTAGGGAAAATAAACATTTGTAAATTATGACTTAAATCGGTATTGAGATTTATGTTAACTATATATACACTGACTATCCAACTTTGTAGGCCTGATAGTCTTAAGTTGTAGATAATGTTTTCAATTTGATCACTTGATTTGTTTTGAACCAAAACTTTATAGTTTTCCTACAAACAATGATTGTGAGTGTCAAAACAAATAACACTTGTAGCTTGAAAAATCTAGGATTAACAAATAAATTTAAAAATACAGTTGCCTAAAACCTCGATTCAGGGCTTGATTATCTCCTCAAATTTTAAAATTTTCCTGGGAGCCTTCTTCCCCGTACCCCCTTTACCAGCCGTTCTCAACGTTGCCCTTGTACTCTCCTTTGCCACTTGGACATTTTTTATATTTCAGAATACTTTGAATATCCAATATTCCAGTCGTTAAACACTAACGTAACCGGAAGGAATAACTTCCAATAGTGAAAAAATTAAGTGGGCCATTTGCTAACTTTGGAACCTGTATCTCATTTTGCCATCGTATATTTTTTGCATTGTACTATTTTTTATTTGCAGGATCTAGTTACATAGCTGACTATCATGAATTTAGTTTATTTACCTACATCCTTCCAACATATTACTCATATTATTATAAGTAAATCTAGCCAAGTCAAGGTTGAGAATGTAAGTCTTTGTTAGATTCAGTTTGGCTATGTTATCTAAGGTTTTGTATTTTTAATTGGCTGGAAGATCAACATAGCTTGTTAATTTCAAAACTTTGTTTTGATACGATTCTCTATTATTATTTAAACTTGGTTTAATCTGTTTAAAAGTAGTCCCCAATCCTTCAAATGTAATGTATTTTATTCGGTTTAGGTTTAGCAAAGTTTGGATATAGTTGGTTTTGGTTGGTTTAGGATTAGTATGTAAGCTTGTATTAACTTTTGGAAAACTTAAATATTTCAAAGTTTAAGATTTTAATTCTTTTTTCAAACGATTGTTTAAGTCATTTTATTTAAATTAATACTTTTAACCTTATCTTCATAGGATATATAATCACTATTTGTATGTACTGGCACTAGATTATACTATAAATATCAACAAAGGTAACTTTGAATGAACATATTTTTAGAAAATTATGTTTAATACAGTTTATAGAAAAATTACGAAAATAATGGTTTCCAAACATATATGTATGGTTTTAAAACCCTCAATATCTTATTTTAAATTAAGATATGTGATTTAATAAAGATGTGCTCAAAAATTATCCCAATTGAAGATATTCAAAGTTGGGGCACTATATGGGAAAGCACTGAGACCCACGCATACGTTTAGAAATCCCGGATTATTTAAGAAGGGGTTTGATATTTTTAAATATAGTTTTCAACAAAATCCTGGCAAACATTATAAGAATGTTTCTCTGAATGGTTAGAAAGCTTGAATTTTGATTTTAAAGTTAATAAAAAAAAGATTCTACGTGTAAAAGTGTACTTCTAAGATTAAAGCAAATAGTTTGACACCTCTATCTAGCCTTCCTCTATCAAATAAAGTCATATTTTGATAGGGACACAAATTGTGGAATAGTTTTACACGATTATATATAAGATATCACATGATTTATATTAACTTTAGAATTAAAATCTAAACTTTTGAACTGGTTAGAACTTTCACCCTCATTTTGGTGAAATCATTATTAAAAAATATCTAACCCCTTATTACAAAATGCGATTTCTAAACCACCTGCAATTCTTCTCAGTGCTCCTTAACAAATAATTGCAGTCGACAACCAGTCCCTTAGTTACAAAAAAAAAAAAAGACCATTGTGTTTCAAGTTTTTATTTTGTAACGTGCAGTCAGAGTAAACTTATTTGTGTGGCAGGATTATGGTATTTAGAGACGAGGGGTGGGGTTAGAGAAAGGGGAGGCCACTTGGCGCTACCTGAAGATTGCTCGTTGATAGCCGACTGGTGTAATCGAGGAGCTCATATTTTATATCTTCCTTCTAGTTAATTTGAGTTTAAAGTGAGTCGTTTGAAAAATGCTCACTTGGTTGCGCTGTAGTCACCGCTGACCCCAACTAGCGACTTAACTTAGTTTAACTTAACGCAAGTTAACTTTAGTGTTTATTACGTAATTTTAAATAACAGAAACTCTTAGAACTATTTAAAACTATCTTAGATTTTTGTTTTAACTTTAATTACTTGAGTGTGGGAATTTTAATTTACACCGGGAAAATACCAGTTTTTAAATTATTCCAAGTATACTTTAATTATTTTAAATACATAGCATCAAATAAATATTAAAGACCTGCATTGGTGGCCACGCGGTATGGTGTCTAGCCATCCTCTATCAAATAGTCATGTTTTTATAGGGTCACAATTTGTGGGATTGTTTTATACGGTTCTATATAAGATATCATACATTTAAAAAAACACTTTATATTAAAATTTAAACTATTTAACTGGTCAGAACTTTCACACTCATTTTGGTGAAACAATTTTTAAATATATTGGTATTTCTAAATGTTTGCAATTCTTCTAAGTGCTCCTTAACAAATAATTGCAGTTTACAGCTTGTCCCTTAGTTAGAAAAAAAGAAAAGGTCCATTGTGTTTCAAGTTTTCTTTGTAATGTGCAGTCAGAGTAAACTTATTTGTGTGGCAGGATTAGGGTACTTATGGACGAGGGGGTGGGGTAGAGATGGGGGAGGGCACTGCACCAACCTTGGACTGTTATATTTATTTTAGGTAGATGGTCGCTGGTTTAATTAACTGAAACCTTAACAGTCCCGTGGTGCACAAACACATATACATGAATTGAATGAAAGAAAGAGGAGATTTGAAGCAATGCAATTTAATAAACCAAAAAAGACATAGACAATATTTAGCACGTAATCTTATTAAGAACCGTCTTAAAAAAAAACTAAATATAGTATGAGGTAGTATTGCCTAAGCCACAGCCAACAAGGGGCGTGAAGCACCGAAATAATTAACTCAGACAATCGAGCTATGTCACTGGTAGATCTACCAACAAGGTATATTGGTTGTGCAAATACAGTTATAACTTACATAGGGATAGTTCAAGTCCAGTTACATAAGAGCTACCCTGGATATAGAGCAAAACGCCTCCAAGAGGTACGACCAACTTACACTGATACATCAAAATCTACGGGCCGTGCCCGGTCGATAACGCGTGCCACAATTTTAGCACCTAATGGGCGATTGACATCATTATACTCAAACAAGTAATTAAAGACAACTTCAGCCGCGCCTGATGGGCAGAAGTGGTAGAAGAGTTACATACTCCAAAGGGGAGCAACGCAAATTTAGATTAACCACGGGCCAATCTTGAGAAGCAAGAACGGCCCACAGGTTAACTACCTTACACACAAGTGTTAGGGATTCATCAATGAACCTAACTAGGTATGGATCCTGGGCCTCCATATAACTTGAACTATCTCTTTCCCGGGCAAGCTACCTCTCAGTTACATGAGTGGACACATAGTGTGTGCCGCCAGATTCCCCATACAGTCGAGTGGCTGGCCCTAGCGGCTCAGTCACGGGAACGCGAGAAGCGCGGTACAAAATAAGTGTTGCTTACAATCTGTTCTCATGAAAAAGGAGACATAACTCCATACACAACTAATCTAACAAAAATACACTAACAATGTCAAAAGACAGACAAGGGTTATTCCCTATTCCTAACTAAAAACTATCCTATAAATCCTGCCATGAAGTTGGCTAATACTAATCTCCAACATCTGACTGAAAGTATACATCCTGCCATGAAGTTGGCTAATACAGCGGCTTCCTCCTTTCCAGTGGAGGGTTGATCAGTACTGAAACGAGCTCGGGAGGCTTCGGGGAATAGCAAGAAAGGCTCGTCGGTGGTACCAGGCTGAAGAAAAGCCGATGAGGAAGGAGGTACTTCTGGTGACTTATAGGATAAGGAAGGAGGAATACGAGTCTGCCATCGTCCTGGCGAAGAGGGAAGGTTGGGGGCGCTATGTTCAGGAAGAACTAAGAAATAACGCCTGGAGGATACCGTTTCAGATGGCAACCGGGAAGATAAGGCCCCCAGCCATTATTTCGACGCTTTGGAGGACGGGAGGGGGCATGACGTTTGGGATGGGAAGAATCTGCGAGGCTACTTGTAGATACCTTGCTTCCTGATGACGATGGACTGGACAATGACGAGCAGGTGAACATGAGACGTGAAATGATGGAGCCCTATGAAAATAGGGTGAGGACGAATCCGGTAACACAGGCAGAGGTTACCAGGTACATAGCCCTGATGAAAAGAAAGAAGGCACCTGGACCCGACGGTATCAGAGTCGAGGTGCTTCAGGAGATCAATGAGCAGATAGCGCCCTTCATTACGGGACTGTTGAATGAGTGTACCGCTCAGGGCAAAGTACCAAACGTGTGGAAGCAGAGTGAGATAGTCATCCTCAGTAAGGGTGATGAAAAAGACCCCAACTCCCAAAGTCGTACAGGCCCATATGTTTAATGAATACATGTGGTAAGCTGCAAGAAAGAGTGATCTGCGATAAATTGATGAAACACAGAAGAGAGGTGGGAATGCACGAGCAGCAGTACGACTTTAGGAGGGGCAGATCAACTGAGGACGCTATCTGTGAGGCTATGAACCTGGTTGATAGGTGTAAGGGGAAATATGTTGTAGGCATCTTTGTGGACATCTCGGTGCATTTGACAATCTGTGGTGGCCGGCGTTGTTTGAGAGATTGAGGGAAATACAGTGTCCGGGAGACCTCTACAGGTTCTTTAGGGACTACTGTAGGGACCGGTATGCTACCCTGAGATGCCCAGGAATGAAGATAAGTAAGATACTAACCAAGGGATGTCCACAGGGATCGGTCTGTGGGCCTATTTTCTGGGACTTAGGGCTCGAGTCTGGGTTATCGGAAGTGGAATCTCTCCCTGGAACGGCGGGAGTGGTCGCCTTTGCTGATGATGTTCTCCTGATAGTGGAGGCAGGGACAAGGATGGAACTAGAGACCAAGAGTGGGGCGGTGCTTGCAGGGCTTAACTCTTGGTGTAAGCGGGTGAAGTTAAGCTTGGCGCCAGCAAAGACGACCTACGTGCTATTTAGGGGAGAGTTGAAAAGGGATTCAATGATAAAAATGGACGGACGGAATATACGACGTAGTAGGAATACCAGGTACCTGGGCGTCACTCTTGACGAGAAAAGGAACTTCATTGCGCACGTGGAGAACGCATGTGGTCGGGCATTGAGAGTGATGAATAAGATCATAGGCATTGGAAATAAAAGATGTATGCTACCTATAAGGTGCATAAGGCTTTATCACCAGGCACTGCTAGTCTCCATCGTGGGCTATGGAGCCAGCGTCTGGGCGCATAGATTAAAGCGAGTGGTACAGAGAGTGAGAGTAAGAAGCATGCAAAGGAGCGTCCTTTAGGACGGTGGCAACTGACTCGTTGTGCGTGGCCCTGGGTATCTGGCCGTTGGACTTGGAGGTGCGGAAAAGAGCTGCTCTGTACTGGCTCAGGAAGGGGGATGTTGGTAAGGTGGGAGAACTGACAAGAGTGGGGGTGAGTACCAAGGGACAGGTCCAGGAGGCTCTCCTGGATGAGTGGCAAAACGACTGGGATGCGAGTGACACGGGCAAGAGGACCTACCGGATCTTTCCTGATGTAAGAGAACGGATGAGGATGGAGTATTTGGAGCTATCAATGGAATGGTGCATTACATAACTGGCCATGGGCCGTACAGAGCGACACTTTTTAGTAGGGGGATGACTGATAGTGACAAATGCGATTGTGGAGAGAAGGCCACGCCTGAGCATGTCGTATTAGAATGCCCCCAAACACTAGAATCGAGAGCGGATATGCAGGTACCTCTACAGGATAGTACAGTGTACCATATAGTGCGGGACGTGAACAGGTGGGGACTTCTCGACAGAATTGCGGATGATGTGTCACGTAGAGAGAGGGAGAGGTACGTGAAAAACTTAAAGAGGAGACGACGTGACAGGAGACTGGACGTAAATCTAGACTTGACGATTAGGGAACTGGTAGTGACGACCAGTAGTAGCGATGAGATAATACCAGTAGTGGTGACAGGACTGACATGGAAGTCTTTTAAGACCATAACTATTAGGAAATGTATTGGTTTAATATATAGAAAGAGACGGTAGGCTGTAGGGTGGACCGAGATGAGACTCCTGGATATCCGGAGCCCAGCTGAGTGCGGCATCCACTGGATTCCGGAGGTGGGAACCTCCGATGAACCGCGGGGAGCCGCAGTTCCAGTTGGGGTAGAGCCAAGATGGAAGAATGAGTCGACGGCGGAATTCACCCCTCTGCTCAGTGGATCCGTACACTTGTAGACAAGTGTTTAGTAGGGTTCGAGTGATCGGGCTTCCGGACCGTCGGGGACCCTCTTCGTCGGCTGGCAACAGTCGTCAGTATGAGAGGACCAGGTAAAAGACTGCAGCCTCGAGGAACTGAATTAAGGATAAGTTAGGTTAAGCTCTTTTATTGTATTATATATTATTATCTAGTAATTAGTATATTAGTTAGATTTAAGTCCATGGCGTTGGCTTCGTGAGGAAGGTAGGCGGAGCGAGATCTCTGATAGGGCGCCTCCCCAGGAGGTGGATAGGGGGATGCCCACCCCCGTTGGAGCTCTTGCCGACCCGGGACCACTGGTTCCGGTAGCGGCGGGATATCCAATGGGGTGGGGTACCTGGGGCGTAATATACCTATAATATATATATATATTATGGACATTAGGTTTAGGTGCCAACATCGATGTAGTTACTAAATAAAATGGAATTGTTACAATAGGAGAATAGAGTCAAGTAGGGTAGCATGCCCCAATTTTTAAATAGGTACTGAGGTTAGGTTTAGGATAATGTCCAGGTTGTTCCTTTTCGCTTAGTTGAATATATTTGTTAAAGTTTATCATTGTTCTAAGAACTTTTGTGAATTACCTAAATTGTACTTGACTGATTGTAGCACTAATTTGTCTGTATTTTTTAACTATGTCTAAATAAACTAAATAAACTGTCCAGTGGATCCATTCCCCTGAACTGTAAGCCCACGTTGATATGAAAGTTTACTCAACGTGATGAGAGTACGTTGTATGCCAAAGACGCTGATTCTGGCCCAACGTGTTCTGTGTTTTCTTCCATGCGGCTCGGCGAATATATAGTATCAGGACTTCACGTGATGGGGTGGTCAGAATGAAGTAGGGGGGGGGCGCTTCCCTCAGATTCCAGAACATCGACACGCGTGAGCCAAAAGCATTCACGGAGCTTTCAGTTGGCTCATACTTGTCGTTGAACGCGGAGTTTTCTCCTGTGGCCGCGGTTCGGTCACTTCTCTTGGTGTTGTTCATTCCAGTTGGGCATCGAGCTCGCATGCAGAGTCGGTGAAGTAGGTATGTAAATAAACAGATATATGTTATGGGCGTAGCATTTAACACAAGATTGTCATTTATTAACTCTTAAAGACTTGCTTGTACCAACAAACATTCGTATTTTATATTTGAACGGGGCTAAGCCAGATTATCCCGTTACAGCGCTACCTGAAGCTTGGTGACCGCCGTCCGACAGGTTAACTCAAAGAGCTCATATTTTGTATCTTCCTTCTAGTACATTCGAGTTTAAAGTGAGTCGTTTATAAAATGATCACTTGATTGCGCTGTAGTCACTGGGGATCGCACCTAACGATCCCAACGTTGAAGGAATAAAGCCTCGAAAAGAAGCGCAACACGTTTAATCTAGCGGCTGTGGATCTGTTCTTTCCTTCTCTGTGACCTAGGTATATAAGTTAATATATTTCCCAGTTTAAAGTCTTAATTTCAGTATAGCATATATTATAAAGTTACAAACTATAATTATATAAAGGCACCATTTTCTAGATCCTGATCCAAACAAGATTAAAATGAGTAAACATAGCGTAATTAATTTACCACACAAATTATGATAATAAATTAGCAATTTTTATGTTTTGACAGAATGCAAAATAGCTATCATAATATGACATTTATAATCCATATGTAGTATTGTGAAACCGACATTAGAGAACTATAACAAGTATAATGTACCTGACAATATCATTCATTTACACAAGCCTCTTTAATTAACTGTGGGAAATTAATTTTTTAACCAATAAACAAAGAAATAAATAACAATCCATTAGCCTATATTAATTCGGAGGATTTATTTATCAATAGGTGACTTTGTGTGGAATACACAGAGGTTGAAACTTTAAGAACAACTTTTAATATATCGTTATTTGGTAATTATTATTATAAACAATTCGTTACTTAAGGGTGAAGTGCCATCAAAATTTAAAATTACCAACATATTACATAACAATATAATATTAGAGGAGTGATAACGACACAAAGATATTTGCAAATTAAAATCAATTTATTTATTGCAAATAATATTAAAAGTATTACATTTTTTTTCAAAATAGAATAATTCCATTTCTAAATAAGATATAATTTTTATTTACAAAAATCAATATTGGTTTGGAGCTAGATCTGGGAAAAGGGTGTATCTTTCGCCCTATCTGATTTACCACGGAAATATTGACAAGGTCAAATTTGTACAGGATTATTCATAGACATAGTAAAGGCATTTTATACAGTTGACCATAACATATTAATTTACAAAATCGAATAAATTGTGTAATAGACTCCCTTAAGTTGTGACATAAGCTATGTAAAAGACAGAAATACGTTTATTAACATTACTGCCAATCTCAAAATTCTCAGACAAATGCCCTAATTTATTTAGTGCAATCAAAAATGTAATTGGGGTTTATTACATATTTATAATGTTCACGGTTCAATTCCGGTCGGGTACAATCAGGTGGTTTTTCCTAAATAGTTTTCCGGTCTTATTTTAACCATCCTGATGCCTAACACATTAGAGTAATTAGTACATAAGTGTACAGCCCGAATGGTTAGTAAGACGCGTTGCTATAAATAAATAATAGCGTGTTTGGAACTGTTTTAAGAAAAAAACAGCCTCAGTACACTCTACTGGTGAACCCTCCTTAACCAAAATAAAACGTTTAAGGATGCCCAAACGACAAAATAATAAAAAAAGGGGCAGAAAAAAAGAGCTAAAGAAGTGAGTGTTAGGAGTTCTCACTTTGATTATCTGAGTACGAATATTCGAAACTCAGAGCACGCAACTCACATCAGTTGCGGGAATAATAAATAGATGGCCTTCCTCAAGGTAACTCTAATATGTATATATATATATGTTCAAAAGCAAAAAAATATGGAAATACATAAACACAGCTTAAGGGTATCATGACAATTTAAAGAAAACTTGAAAATATTTTGTTGATATTTATTTATAAATATTTTTAATTGAGTATAAAACGACAAATAGAGAAGCTAATGAAATTATTCTGATAGCCGTATATTTATAACACAACTATATCCATTATGAATATGATTGCTTGGGTTAAAGAAGAATTTTAAAGTTATATATGGCTTCAAGCTCAAAACCATAACATGAGAAAAATTTAATACTAACAATACTATATCTTTCTGAACTGACAACATTAAAAATATACATAATCTATCCAAAGTGACAATAACAAAAATTATATTAACAATTTATCAAATGAGTCCATAACTTCCCTCATTAACGTATACACATTTACAAAAATCTAAATAACGATATTCCCACAAACATCTAATATCGATATTTCCATGAAATCTAAGTATCGATATTTCCACAAAATCTAAGTATCGATTTTTACACAAAAATCTAACTATCGATATTCACCTAAAATTCGATTATTTTTTTTTATCCTTGACAAAATTAACATCTACATAAGATTTACATGACAAATAATTTACCCATTTTAAATATTTTAAATATGGCCGAAACGAGAAATTTGAAAAGTTAAAAACAAACCATTTTTATATAAAATTAATATTAAGCCAAAATTGAATTTGTTCTTACATTTTATCAACACGAAGCCTCAGCTTCTTATTCCCTCAATTAAGCCATTACCAAGAGTGAGTGACCAAGAGTGACGACAAGTAGCCCCGTTACCATTATATATACACAAGAAAACCCCAGAGAACACTGGAGAACGGAATATTAGGAGAGGGAGGACCTATGGATCACCAAGGAAGGGATGCGCATGACCACAATTGCTTCCACTATATTCTCCATGGAACTGGACCTTTCTAGAATAAGGTAGAACAGAATATCTTCACAATTACGATCTTTGGAACACTTTCACTACGCTGCCAGTAGGCGCCGTTCGAGCCTTGAGGCGGGCGGTCAGTTTTTATTTCGTCTTGGCTAAGCTTGCACGTGTTATTGTTTATCTACGACTTGTAGTGCATCGAAGCTGGGATGGTGAAACCGGATAAGTTGTATACTTTTTATGACACGACTCTTCTACTCTTGTAGCCAAATGCTACACTGGGAGTTGAACCCCAATCTCATCACCAGCAAACCAATCTATACGAGAAAGTCAAATGAAAAAGTTTTCTTCCGCTAGGTAAGAAATATAAAGAAAACGATACTACCGATTATTTGACTTCAACCTAAAAATAAAGCAGCAGATTTCTTCATAGTGTAGTCTTTGATAAAAGCCACACTCTTCCCTTTCCCTTCCAAGAAACTTGACCCGTGTGAACAACAGATTAGCTCGCTGTCCCTTCACTCTTTAGACCAAACTTGACAGATATGACAACACCGCAAATCTAGCCCAGTGTCGGCTAAACAGTCCAAATAGTTAAATATATGGACGTTTCTTATGAGTTGCGCTGATAGCGCTTCTCAAGTTTTACAAGGTAGTCCTTCCACTTAACAAAGTTACGTGGGTTATGGATTACTTCTATTATTAAAATGTACCCCCTTTTTCCAATATTTTGTAATAAAAGTGCCCACCACCAAAGTTAAACAGAATTCGCATCTAATTATACGATTAAGTTCCTACCTCTTTTCCTAAACTGAAAATACTAATCTTGTTCTCTAATATATAAAATATTAAAAATTATGAAATTCAGCAATAGAATATTATATTTTAATAGAGAGAATCTTGAACTTAGAAATAAGAAGCTAAATTATTTTTATCTCTCACTTTAAATACCATTAGATATGGATTCAAATCCGGTTTATATACCCTAGGGAATTAAAAGTTATTAATAATTACGTGAAATTCAGAAAACGATTAGTCCGAGACTTCTTAATTTGTACATATTTTTTAAGCTTGTTGTTTATACGATTAATTTACAAATATTATTTGTATTTATTTTATTTTACTTGAGCTATACTAACCTAGTAAATAATCATTATGATATTGATTCTTGAATATTTGTTCAATAGTTGGCACATTGTTTTACTTGCGATAAATATTCAGCAGGCCCTGGGTTGTAAACACCCTAGTTCATTGGCCAATGTTTGTTGGGGTGGGGAAAGGGGGAGTGTTGCAACCCCATAGACATTGGTCAAGGTCATTAGAACTTCTCGAGCTTTGCCTGCTCTTTTCAAGAAGCAAGTCCCGAGCTTCGTAAGCTAGGTAGATATATCCTTTTGGAAGAATAATTACTTAAAACACAATATTCTTCGAATATGAACAAATATTAGTTTAAATAATTAATAATATAAAGATACATTATACATGTATATTACTTCACAATTCAAAGATTACTACTTACACAGTTTGCACAGACAGCATAGAATAAAGAATCTAGTCCATATAATGATGGATAGGTATGCGGTGCAGGATTAGCACAACAAGAGATTATGCCACTGCTTTAATGTATCATTTCATGTCATGGTTATAAATAAAATGAAACATATTACTGATTCCAAACATAACTCTTTCCTGCCTTGGTTTGGGTTTGATTTCTTCGGAAACAGTGTTTTTTTTTTACATTACCCTATCTACCATTCTTTAAAGCCAAAATTTGAGATGTTTTGACTTCTTAAACAATCAACTTTCTTCGTCTACTACTTATTATAATATGCTCAGTGACTTCGTGAATGCCAAAAATTATATCGTGTTTGAACAATCTTCGTGTAATAACTTCAAACTCCCTGTCGCAGGCTAAAAAAAACTGTGCCGTCTAACCGGGAGAAAGTGTTTTTTTAATATGCCTGTATCTATCAATGAAAGCAGATACCTAGTTAGAGCCTGATTTTTTATTTGAGTACCACAATTTGTTTAGTGAGATTCTTAAAATCTTCTTACATTGAAATATTTCTCGCCAGGAATCGTTTTATGGTTAGCATATACTTTGCCATGGATTCTAGCTGCTTTAATTTGTTTCTCGCATATTTACTTGGATGGTATCCTCCTTTACGTTCTATACCATTTTCAGCACTCTCACTCCTACTCATATTAACTATTAACTGATTTTACACATCCTTTTTACTGAGATATTTTATAAAGTGAATTCACCAAGATGTATCTACAATCTTCAAGTAAATAACAACTGGCGGGAAATAGCTGAACCCTACAATTGCGCTACCACTAGTGTTTTGTTTGAACGCCATGAGTCAGTGACTGATGCCCCTATAACAAAATCCATAAAATTTAATCTTCAGGGTGTCTACCATCCGGGAAAATCAGGGAAAACGGGAATCAGCCGGGAATTTGAGGTGATCGGGAAAAAACGGGAATAAGCCGGGAATTTGGTAAATTACAATAAAAATCTGGGAAAATTTGGTTTTAACTCAAAATATGAAATATAATAATCATTAAAACAGTAAATAATAATATTATTCAAACTAGTTTTTTTTTGTAGCTGTGTAATAACTTTTATAATTCCTAATAAACAATGTTAATACAAATTTAAAACTTATTATTATTATTCATAAAAAAGAGATTAATAGAAAATGAGTAGGGAGGTGGGGGAATTATAAGGATATGACATACCATTTAGTCGGGAATTTTAGGAACTGGTCAGGGGAAATCAGGGAAAAAGTCGGGAATTTCATTGGTCAAGTTGAGTAGACACCATGATTTCTTCTTACACAAACATACGAATACAGTGACTGAAGTTCTTTTAATACTAAATGGCAGCTCTACTAATGTGGTTTTCAAAATGTAGAAAACATAAAAATAGCCAAAATAGTGACTGATGCCGTTTTAACCAATCACGATTAATTTAAGCTTTCGTACTTACAGGCGTGAGATGGTATCCGCATGTACATGCAAGCATAGCCATTACGCTTGTGTTCTTGTGAGTTAGTCTTTTGTTGCGTCTTGTTTTCTGTTCATGTACAAAACTAGAGTTCATACAAACCAGTTTCTGTGCGTATAATAGCGTGGAACAATTATACGGGTTATCCCATACAAATACAATTATATTTATCTCATGTTCTAAAAGGTTATGGGCCCAAATACGTTGCGTGGTTAAAATAAAAAGTGATTTGATCTGGAAGAACGATTTTTGGAAGGGACGCGTCGGTAAAGTTCTGGCGGCCATTTTTTTTTGTCTCGTCGAAAAACGTGTGTCGTGTGCGAAATAAAAAAGCCAGAAGAAATATTTACAAGGCACATGACAAAATTCTATGGAAATGACTTTTTAGCTTTAAGTTTCAAGTCACACAAATATTAGTTTGGTCCGGATTAATTGATTTGGAAGTGTCTAAACAAAACAAGGTGAATTTAGAGACAAATAATGATATAACACATGACACTATAATTTTATAGTTATTAGCCAATGTATGTCCCAGCTAGAGATAAAAAAATTGTTTCAAAAATAGTAAAATGGACTGATGGTCCATTACATCAGAGAATGGCTGAAAGGCAACCAGGTTTCTACCCTAAGTAGTACTATGGCCGGTCCTTTCCCAATGGGAATTGTCAGAGCATTCAATAGTACTTAAATGACATCACCCAATGCCCGGGGTGAAACTCACGTTTAGAAAACACTTATTTTAAACACCAAATCCCAAGAAAAGCCATCCAAAGGGGCGAAAGAAAAGTACTATCTGTGCGGGCCACCATAGAAGATTAGCCGTGTTCCGCACTTTGCTCACCCAAAATAGTAACACAGAAAAAGAGATTCGAATAACAGTGCTGTGATATACTGACCTAACTAGGTCCTCAAATAAAGGCGTTAGACACCATGGTTGTAACCATTCTAAAAGTAGCACATATGAGCATGACGCCCAAGGCGTCATGTGATACTGTGAAGTATTAAGAACTTACTCCTGAATAATGAACTTGTGAAAGAGAGGGCCCTAAAGCCTGGATCCTATCTCAAATAGAGCTCAAGGCTCCCGCATTTAAGCTATATCATATGGACATAGTAAAATATGTAGTCAACACCTCTGACATACAAAAAAAAATTAGCCCTATTGACTAAAATAAAACGTCATATTGACGTACCAAAATAAAGGTATCATACAACTCATCTGACTGACGTTCAACATAAAGTAGTCCTTTTGACTAAACTAAACACGTCTAAGTGACGTACAAAATAATAATTTCACAATGACTTTATACAATTCATCTGACTAACGTTCAAAATAAAGAAGTCCTTTTGACTAAACTAAACACGTCTAAATGACGTACAAAATAAAGATTTCGTAATGGCTAAACAAAATTTTACATAGGCTTAAGGACAAATTCAACAAGTCTGAAGGACTTGGAAAACAACAGAATACTTGGATTATTCGTTGGGTTTCCCTCGGCGTTAAGGCGGTGATTCCCACGACCTAACCGTCATGGTCAGCGGTTTCTTCTCTAGGTGCTGGAGCAGAGTTTCCTTCTTCGACGAAAGCAAAGTGATGAACTGGAATAAATGGGCCTAGGAGATTCCGGTTTTATACTCTTTCCCAGACTAACAAATAGGGCAATGTCAACAAAGGAAAAGCGTGGACAGGGGAGGGAGTTTTTTTGAAGCGAAGGGGAAAGGGTTGCCAAGGAAATCCGCTAGGGGCGTAACTGTCGTAGCTCTTGTCGTCGCTAGTGATCGAGCGAGGTACCTCTGGTCTTTCTTCGATGTTGAGGTCAAGAGGTTAGACGTGCGTTGAAACTACCGCGCCTGTTCTTCCGCCATGCTAGTAGAACCGTCGGTGAAAGCATGGTGATCATATCCGGGAACATCCGTGTACTCTAAGTAGAATCCTGTTTATTTTACTTCTAAATCTATCAGTATTAATTTTCCTCTTCTGATTCTCTTGTCGTAATTTAGGATTTTTTGTGGATTCTGTTTGTAGATGTCCTTTGATTTAAGAGACATGCTACAAAAGATATTGATTGGTCAAGTAATGGATGAAGTGACAATTATGGCAAAGATACTCGGAAGTTTACTGTTAAAACATAATTCTCTGAAAACAACATGGGGTAGTGTGCTAGAACAAAATCAAACAGTAAACAGTTTGTTAAAAAATATCACAGCAGATGAAGAAGCAAATGATACATTTGCCGCCATAAATTTTGGTGAGAGGGAAAAGGCCGTGAATCCGGGAAAAAACTATAAAAAACAAATAAGAAAACACAAATTCGATGGAGAATGCTTTTATTGCGGAAAGAAATGTCATATATCAAGGGATTGCTGTAATTAAACTCCGTGACAGGCAGATGAAAGCTCAGTTATCAAAAACATCATCAAAGGATGTGCGTTCATAGCAACAAAAATTGAAGAGAATACTAACTTACCTTCAGAAGAACAAGTACAGAACCTACTAAGTCTTGATGGCGATAATGGCGCTTCACCTCTCATTACTTACCGGTGAGATTGGATTAAAGAATATCATCCATCAAGTAGTCAAACAATCCATTTGGGTGATAATGGTACCTGTTATGTTAAAGGCAATGGAATAATCCAAATAAAAACACTCGTACGTGGTCAATATGCAACGATTGAAGACGTATTTTATATTCCTAAAATACACAAAAATCTTTTTTCTGTTGGTGTTGTAACGTCTAAAGATTTCAAAGTGTTTTTCAAAGGAAAAAGTGTAGTTATCAAAAATAATAATCAAATGTTTGCATACGGTGCAAAACAATGGCATTTTCATATTGTTTTTCCATGTTAAGAGTTCATTTGTATATCCTCAAGAAGCAAACATCTCCACAAGTCTCAAAAGATGGCCTGATTGTCTTGGTTATGAATTAAAGAGCAGCGTATAACCCGAACGGGTAGTAAGACGCGGTGCTAAATAATAATTAAAGAGTGTTAAACGGGATGGTGAAACAGGTAGCTGTAGATTGGGTGATATTGAGTGACTTGAAAGAATTCTTATGTGAGCCCTGTCAGATTGGAAAATATCAAAAATTACCTTTCAAGAACACGGCTGACTGGTCCAATTATAAGCCAGGACAGTGATCTCTATATTATACTGGATGGACATAAACATACTCATTGCCAAGGATCAAAACGTGACACTCAAATTTATGGTGTGCTTCATTGTTGAAAGAAAGATTTAACGGTTTCTTTCAATGTTATTATTCGAAAACATGTCACTGATGACTAAAAGTGCTATTGTTTGAAAATAGTGACGTATTATACCACTCTTGCCTGACGAATCATTTACATTAAAGGATATATAATTCAGTTTCACGTTTAATACTGTATAAATACGAATAAAATATTTAATATATTTAAATATGTTGTTATTATCCATATTGTTTACAGTCTACCAAGACTACACTTATATTTAAAGTTAGTTATTAGCTTGCATATTGTTTTCAGATATACAGATATATTGAAAGTTCGATAAATATCATAAATAAGGTATCTTTAAACTTGATTACATTTGTTTGAATGGCAAACTTTGTCTAGTTGCCATACGTTATAGGCTTGTAGAAAGTATAATTATATTACTTTTTTAAAATAAAGTTGGCCCATATCTTGTATATTGCTTTCAGAAAACCATATTATGTTGAAATTTAGATAACTATAATTAAACAAATTAGCTAAAAATTGTATTACTTTAGTTTGAATGGCATACTTTGTGTAGAGGTCTTACGAAACAATAACTTAGGTTATATACTTGTAGGAAGTACGGTATCTACTAAACCATGATTTTAGTAATAATCCCAATATGTAAGGCTCTATTTTGTATCAGAATACTATCATATATTAGTATTTTGGTAGGATAAATGACCATTTACAATGGAAGAAGTAATTCCCTTCCGGAAGGTTTAAATACTACCTGACCACTACTAGAGGTGTAGGATTCTGATACGAGATAAACCTTCCAAACGAGCTTCCTTCAAAAATCATCGTATATATTAGCCTACATCAACTTAGTTTAAAGAAAAAACTCCCCAGTTTCGAACTTTGTTATCTCTTCAAAGCTTTTACAAACACATTTATTTTATTTAACTAATCACACATTGATGTATCTCATATATTCAAATAATGAACGATGTCAAATGTATCTTTTTGGCTTGTATGAGTGTAAGAGAGAAAGAGATACCTGAAGGTTTCCTTCTCACTACACATTAGTATACTGACAACAGCTCGAAAATTTCAGCCACAGATGTCCATTCAGTTATATTATAGAGATCAATGAGCTAGGAGAATTTCTGCATTCGGACGTGTGTGGACCAATGCAAGTTCCGTCTATCAGAGGTGCGAAATATTTTGTAAGTTTCATTGACAATGCCTCAGGGTACGGACATGTATACTCTATTTAACACAAGAGCGATATTTTAGATCGATTCAAGGAATTTGAAATGATGGTGTCAAATAATTTGGGAGAAACATGAAAGTATTGCACACGGACAACGGCATAGAATATTTGAATCAAAATATGATAACGTATTTGACTTCTAAAGATATTAAAATGGAAACTCTGCGCCATACACACCTCAATAGAATGGAAAATCAGAAAGTGAAAATCGAACAATTGTGGAAAGCGCTTGCATCATGTTGAGATCAAAAAATTTACCACTAAATCTTTGGGTTGAAGCACTAAACATTGCTGTTTTCTTGCTGAACCGTACAACGTCCAAAAATAATACAAAGTTGACACCATATTAAATCTGGAACGGAAAGAGGCCAGATGTCTCCCAATTACGTGTCTTTGGGTCAGTTGCATATATAACTGTTCCAACCCAGTTGAAAAAGAAGTCTGATCCTAAGTCAGAGTAATAATGGTTGGATATGAACATGATTAAAAAAATTACAGGGTTTACGAAGAAATTAATCTCTGTCACTCGAGATATCGTATTCAATGAGCAAGATTCAAATCCATTGTCAATTAAATTTGGTGATGATTAATATTTTTTGTTACCAAAAATTGAGGTAAGTGAAGAATAAATAGAGGAGTTAAGTGACAATGAATCCCAAGACTTGTATGACGAAGTCAAAGAATCAGCTTACAAAGAGATTGTTAAGACAGATAAAATTCAAGTCAACCAACTTGGTCTCAGGGATCGTAAAAACATCAAAACACCGAAAAGATATGAAGTTCTTTTCACTAAGCACACTCCAAATTCATATCAAGAAGCCATAAATGGATCTGACAAAAACATAGTGGTTGGAAGCAATATTAAAAGAATTGCAATAACATGAAAAAAATGGAACTTGGCAAGTTATTAAAGGAGACCCAAAGAAGAAGTTGATTGATTCAAAGTGGGTATTCAAGATTATGCGTGATGCAATATAAAGCACGTCTTGTAGCACGGGGATTTCAAAAGAATTAAGGTGGTGATTACACTGAGACCTTTCCACCGGTAATCAAATATGATTCTCTGCGAGCTTTTCTTGGGTATGGTAACACAAAAGAACATTGAACTCATCCAGTTTGACGTCAAGACCACTTTTCTACACGGCTATTTGAAGGAGGAGCAATTCATGGTGATTCCAGAGGGATGGTTCGTCGATTGTGGTAAAAGTGAAGTGATGTGTGAATTGAAAATGTCATTATATGGTGTAAAGCAGGCTGCTCGTTGTTGGAACGAAAAGTTTACTCAATTTTTGCAAAAGCTCACTCAATTTTTGCAAAAGTTCAATCCAATACTGAGTGAAGCCGGAAAATGTATTTATAATGGTATGGTTGATGGCATAATAGTATTTTTAGCGTTGTTCGTTGATGATGGAGTCGTAGCATCTGAGTCAACCAAAGTATTAGAATCTATTGTAAAGGAGTTGAATGATTAGTTTGAGTATACAATAGTTGATGCAAGTTGTTTTGTAAGATTGCAAATAGAAAGAGATAAATCAACAAAACAACGCGAATCTACCAAAGCGCTTATGCAAAACTGATTAATGAAAAGTATGGAATGGACGAAGCACAAATTGTAAGCGTGCCTGCTGACACACACAAATGTAAATAATTATTAAGGAAACATGAAGCAAAGATTATATGTTAAAGAAAAGGTCAAGATAGAAAACGATTTTATTATTAGAAGGGAAATCCATTCCAACGCGCATAAAGTAGATATCTCAAAACATCTTGAAAAAAATTTTAAGGATTTTCATTTATATCCTCATTTTTGAAAAGTATTTCAATCAATTTTTCGTTAATATCTACTTTAATAATTTCGCGATTGGTAGAATTACTAGAATCTCTCGATAGCTTGTTTTACATAATGTGCTCTTGTCAAAGAATGCTTGGATCAATACATCGTTTTCATTTTATTTCCTTCGAAATCTTCAACAATATTGTCTTATCAGAGCCTACATATTACAACTTAAAAAAAGATATTGTGGTCTAAAATCGACTTCAGCATTTGAATAGTTTAAGGTATTATATAAAAATAAATTGCACTTTAATTTACAAAACGAACAGGGGTTTGAATCTCGGTCTGGTGTACAAAGGGTTGTTTTTGCTTAAAGGTTGACTTTACTCTCACCCTCCATGTTAATTAGGGTTCACTTGTTCTAAATTCATTCTTACTCATCTCTAACACATATTAGCGAATAGTAAAACGGTAGTAATACGCGGTGATAAAATGCAGAAAATTAAGGTGCGGCCGAAGGGAGCGCAAGTAGTTTTACAGTTCTTATATAAATGAAATTTGGTGGCCAAAATAATTCAAATATTTCTCCAGTAGCAACAAAGAGTTTAGTATTCTGCACATGCTAATATTAACAGTTCTTGAATATTAGTCAAGGGTGTCCTGGAATTTTCTCAAAACTTTTTAAATAAAGAGAAAAAGTTTTGACAAAATTCCAGGACACCCTTGACAGATATTCAAAATCTGTTAATATTAGCATGTGTAGAAAACTAAACTCTATGTTGCTACTGGAGAAGCATTTGATTTATTTTGGCCAAAATATGTAATGCTATAAAAACTGTTGAATTATTCGCGCTCCCTTCTGCCGCACCTTAAGCTAATGGGTTAGGAATTGTCTAGGCTTAATTTAGAGAAAGTTAACCTATATTTGTTTGGAGAGAAAGTAGAAAACCATTTGGGAAAAATCTCCCCCAGCACACCCGATCGAGATTGAACCTTGATCGCTCCGTCCACATTAGTCAATTCAACTCAAAACTAGCGCGTTAATTAACTACGCCACCGAGACGAGTAACAACCTTAAGAAAACACAAATTAGTTATATAATTTTAAATAGGTCTCGACCATATAATACTCTCTTTCTTTTGTCCAAAGCTAAACGGTTTTAAGTACCTTCTTATTGTCATATTTTTAATTAGTAATTATTGTTGTTCATTTAATTTAAAAAAAATTAAAATTAATAAACTACGAAATTATAATTGTTTAAATCTAAGGTAAGAAGTGATACAGTTTTGAAATTGGCGCACAGGATCTCGGGTCATTGCTCGTAACCATACACTTTAGTTTGGTCAAGAAAAGCCTGACCAAATCGAGCTCTGGTATCGTCTCGGTCATAAACATTTCGTTAACATCGATACCATGTCAACTGTGAAAACGCCGTGGTCATAAATATCAATACCAGGGCAACCGACGAAAACACTGTGGTAATAAATATCGATACCATGTCAACTGTGAAAACGCCGTGGTCGTAAACATCGATACCAGCACGGCAAGCATGGATCTCTATGACGCGTCACCGCTATGAAATGTCATCCGTAGCCCGTCGTATGGATGATATGCAAGCATCAATCTTTTTAATGGCGTCATATGATCGATGACGCCGCCATCTACCCGTCATTCATGTCATAACTTAAAGTCGCACTCAGAGGCAGGTCAACCGCGAAAATACGTCTATAGGCAGGGTTGTTGTGTGTACGGAGGCTTTAATCATCAAGAAACAAAAAAAATATCAAATAATGCTTTTACAACAGTTTGCAGAAGAGTAAGCCTAAGAATATATGAGGTTTAATAAACTGTTCAACTCTAATTTAAAAGTTTATTATGACAATTTATTCGATTTTTTTTAAATGGAACATCACAATTTAGAATTTTATTTTTAATGGCGTGTTTGGGCTATACGCTCAGAAAAATATTTAATACCTCATTTTGAAGAGTAAACATGATAAAGTAAAACTTTTTTAATTTAATTTTTATCAATCATTGACTGCAACAAAGTAATTTATTTTAAAGCACTAAATAAAACAAATTAAACACACTAAGCAAACAAATCATACAAAAAACAATATTTCAAAAATATTTGTTTAGTAGGGCTCTCTTTTTCTGAACAGATTATGTATCTTCTAATAGTAAAGTTTTGAAAAATATGAGGTTAACAAAATAAATTTTGTGTTTGTCATTTGAAAATATTAAATAGTTAGATGCATTAAATTGTAAAATGTAATTTAATCTAAAATTTAAATTGAAAATTGTCATACATATGGAATAGAATATTATATTATTATAGTATTTAAAAAAACCGATTAACATATTTTTAAATCTAGGTGTAATAAAATAAAGAATGCCCTTACCAATTATTGTAGCTTAATTTGGATTTTTTTGTACATATTTAACATAAACAAACATGTATTAAACTATACCAAAAAGTATTTTTGATAACATTATATCTTAAATACCACAACGTGAATAATACTAACTTAATTAAAATAATAGTGTTATCTCAAACAATTCCCCTTCATCTGTGATCTGTGTAATATTTACAACATTACTTCAAGGATTCGACAGTTGTGATTGTCATTATTAACACATGTTTGGAGATAATAATGTTCATTTCTCTTAGTGCTCGCACATGTTTCATCCTTTGAGCAGGCAAGCTTGCACCTTTTCACGTCATCTCTTAAACATCTATAGTTATTTTTTCGACCAGGAGTCACCAAAGATGTACACAAGTTTAGATCCACGCAGATGTTGAAATCACCCGAACAAGGGCTATCCTTGCAATTGTCGGCCGCCAAACCCATGTTCATTGTCGCCAAAATGGAGGCGCTGAAGAGTGCAATAAACATGGAAAAAGCTGTAAACAAATCCCCAAGGCATTCATCACAGTTAAGAACCTTACATAGTTTTAAATTTATCCTTGTCGGTGACCTTGCGGTCTAGGGGTAAGGTGTCGAAGGACTTCTGTGCTGCTAGTCCGGGGTTCAATCCTCGGTCCTGGCACAGATTTATCTGATCGCCAAACCGTCCCTTCACCTCTGATAAGACATGTATTAATCACAACTTGTGAATGTGTGCCTCATTCGTGGTTTGGATCCCACGTTAAGCTGTAGGTCCTCATTTCATCTAACAATCGCCCTACCATTACACATTAACGGAAGTTGCGTATAACCCGAACGGTTCTAATAATAATAATAATAATAATAATATTATTATTATTATTATAATTATAATGATAATAATGGTAATTATTACAATAAATATCATTATTAATAATTATCATTATTATAATAATTATAATTATTATAATAATTACCATTATTATCATTATAATAATTATCATTATATCATTATAATAATTTTATAATGATAATAATATCATTATTATATTATAATAATTATCATTATTATCATTATAATAATTATCAATTATATAATAATTATAATTATATAATTATTTATTATATTAATATATTTATAATAATATATATATATATATATATATAATAATATAAATAATATAATAATAAATATATAATAATAATATAATAAATATAAATAATATAATATAAATATAATAATAATATAATATAATATAATATAATAATATAATATAATATAATTATATAATAATATAATATAATTATAATACTATTAAAATACTTAATTAAAATTAAGTATTTTATAAGGTAAGTTAATCTTAACTATTACTAAGTTTAATTCACTTTATTCTATAATTTTATAAATTTAATTCACTAAAATATATGATAAAAAATAGATCTTTAAACCTAAAATAAAAATTATATAATTTAAAGAAAAGGAAGAAATATATATATAATATAATATATAATATAATAATTATAATAATGATAATTATAATAATAATAATAACTATAGTAATAATTATAATAAAAATAATGATTATTATTATAATAATTAATAATAATAATTATAATAATAAATTTATCCTAACAATCTTATTTATGTTTCCTACGGTTTGTTACATGCACCATTGTCAGTTTATCACCCAGGATGCTAAAAAATGCAGATCTCCTTGAATTTTCAACCAAAGATTCTAATGCACCCTATCCCAGTCCTTGGTGTCAACTGATGCATCACCCGCCTTTATGGCGTAGTTAGCTAACGCTCTAGTTTCGTGTTGAGCTAGACTGCCAAGGATGGGGATATTGAAGCTCAAATATCGGTTGGGTGAACTGGGGGTGTATTTCCTAGATGGTTTTCTACTCTCCCTCTACTCAAATGCGGGTTCACTTCCTCTAGATTCAACTTTCCCAATTCTTAAGCCATTATCGTAATTAGTACTTAAAAGTATAGCCCGAACGTTTAGTAAGACACAGTGCTAAAAAAAAAAAGGTAGATAGAAATGACAAGAAATGGATAATGTATTATTATTATTATTATTAGCACCACGTCTTACTACCCATTCGGGTTATACGTATTTACGCTAATGTGAAATGGTGGTGTGATTGTGAGATGAAATGGAGGACCTACAGTTTAACGTGGAATCCGAACCACGGTGGAGGCCTGGCATTTCTTACATTCACAAGTTGTGATTAATACACGTTTTGTCAGAGGTGAAGGAAAGGTTTGGAAAACAGATAAATCTGTGCCGGGACCGATGATTGAACCCCGGACCCCCAGCACAGAGGTCTGACACCTTACCCCTAGAACACCAGGGCACCTATTCCTTTTAAACTACTTTACTTCTTTAAGACCATCAACAATTTATTGATCACAAGTATTTTAGTTTATTAATAACAAAATTATAGCTCCTAGCTACGATTGAAGTATTACCTTTATTAATCGACAAATACATATGTATTTATTGTTCAAGGACTAAATAATATTGCTAACACATTTATTTCAAAAAGTTGGTATTGCGTCATATCTTAGGACAGTTAGAGCTCAAAAATTTCAGAAGGAAGAGGTTGCCTGTATACAATAACTGTTATGGAAAGGTGTAAGAGATGGATCCTACACCCCACCCCCATACCCCACCACCAAACCACATCCTGAGGTTCAAAATAATTTTTATAAAAATTTAAAACATAGGTACTAAACAAAACGCAGCAAATTCTGCATCAATTCACAAATATGGTGGGCAGTAAGAAAAAAATAAAAAATAATGATAATGTTAAAATAAAACTTTAATTTTAATATTAATATTTATATCAGTGTAGAAGTACAATATAGTGTTATCAGTACTATACTAATACATTTTATTCATTGAGATTACTGATCTTGTTTTGTTTTTGTTTTTTGACGCAAGATTTTAGACGATACAGACATGGGCCAAACGCACTGAAGCGGTTTTTTTTCCCCAAGTTGTTTCTTTGTCTTTCTCCGCGTGAATGAGGGTGTATACAGTCAAAAATCATTGCCCCCTCTTTATAACAACATTAATAGATTTAATTAGAGACATTATTAGGGGGAAGGAAGGGTACCAACATTTACTAAACTAATACAAACAACAATTTTTTATGTGTGGCAGATAAAGGTTGAAATTTGAGAATCAAATAGCCAAGCTATTATTTATGCTTTTTAGTGAGGAATTCTCCATCTAGATATCATATTCTTAAAATTGAAAAATCATACCTGGATACGGGAATCGAACCCGGGACTTTTGACTTAGTACGCCAATACTTTAATCACTGTGCTATCCAGGAATCGTCCCATGCTCAAGGTCATTCCTCACTCATATTTTAAGGCAGAGTCTATGATGGACGTGCTGAAAATCATCGGCTACAAATGTGTGATTTTATTAAGATCACGAGATATCAGATAACGCAGCCACCTTCGACTCGGTAGTTCGAGGTTCGGAGGCTCGAAGTTGATTTTGGTGAACTGAGGCTGATTTTTCCTACATGGTTTTTCGCTCTCCGTCCACACAAATGCGGGTTCACTCGCTCTAAAACTCATCCTTTTAAAATCTAACCCATTAGTATAATTGGTACCTAGGCTTATAAACTGACGGTTAGTAAAACTAAGTGCCAAACAAAGACTTTTTTTTTAAATAAGCAACTTAAAACTATATTTAAATTTTTTTATTAATTCGATGATTAAAATTGATAATAAACTTCAAAACAATTTTTGATTAAATTACTTTTTTTAGCACCGTGTCTAACTATCCATTCCGGTTGTTCTACGCTTAGGTACTAATAATGCTAATGGCTAAGGAATCAAAAGGGTGACTTTTAGAGGAAGTGAAGTGAACCCACATTGGCTTAAAGGGAAAGTGAAAACTTTTTAGGAAAAACACCTTTAGTTCCTGTTCACCTAAAAGAATTTTAGAACTTCGATATATCCGTCCTCGACAGTTATGTTTAACACGAAACTAGCGCGTTAGACCACTCAGCCATTGAAGCGTGATTGTATAACTATCTGCTAACTAAACTAAGCATTATACAGTTTCAAACATAAAGTAGTGTCAGTGGGAAATTATATGTTCCTTGATACATATGTACTTGGAAAATTTAAATTAAGCTAATGTAAACTAAGTTTTTAAACTTTAATTTTTTTAAGTTTGAATCGTGGTTTTAAAATATAATAACCCATTAAAATTTTTATTTAATAGAACTAATATATTTAATGAATTTATATTCTATATTTTACTTTTATTTTTTTAGATATTGTAAAAATAATGTGTTCAGTGATATCATGCCATGTGGAGTGCCTAAATAAAACAGGAAAAATGGATTACAGCAAAAAAAAGCAAAAGAGTCAAGAAATAAATCACTCCAAACACTAGCTGGATCCACGTTTCAATATGTCAAAGACCGGTTGATGGCCAGGGTTAATCAAAAGACACTGCTCGTCAATCCGCAATTGATAAAGCTGATTCATCTGAGGCTAACATGTGTTCTGTAGAAGAGCAAGTAGTCGAAATGACAGAATTTAAACAGAAGAACAAGTAGCGGCAGTGTAAATTGGATAGTTTGAAGCAGAAGAACAAGGAGTGGCAGTGGAAATGGAAGAATTTGAAGCAGAAGAGGGTGCTGAAGTGACACTAACCATGAGACTGTAAGTGAGATTAAAGACGTAAAAGAGAAAAATTTGAAAATTGTGTGTGATGTTTCTTTCTAGGAGATACCAGTTCCATATAATTTTGGGGTTAAAATCATTAAGAGGAGAAGTGCTTGATTTCAAAACCAAAAATTGACCTCTCAGTACTGCGGTAAGGCAAGATTCAAAAACCAAGTGATATGTACGCCAACTTTCAAAAGAGTTGTTTTACAAGATGATGTTAAATGACGAGAAAATTATCCGGTCATGATGGTTTACTCACTCGTCAGCGATAATTTATAATGTTTCTGAATCCGACTCTTTGCCGTTAGTGCTGCAGATATGATATCAAAATTTCTGACTGGGTTTAAGATGTGTTGGACACTGAACCTGAAAGTACATAACCATGATACATCCGAACAGCACCTGCGTTGCTTGAAAAGTGGAAAACTTTGGCAGCACTGCTTTTAGGCTGGACTAAACCATTAGTGCCAAAACTGTTACTTATATATAAACGGACAAAAGAAGCGGAAGGACATCATGCATAGATTGCTTGATATAACATTGTTTCTTGCCAGGCAGAATTTGGCATTCTGTCACCTCAAGGAAGATGAGTCTTCATTGAATAAAGGAAACATTCTTGAGATGGTTGAGATCCTTTCAAAATATGATTTATTTCTGAAAGAGTACCCGATGAATTTAAAGCAAAGCACATGTAAACTTAAAGTATCAGTCTCCTATCTTGCACCCAAAAACTCAGAATAAGTTTAATAAGCGCCCTGGCAAAGAACGTGAAGAAAATATGTATTTTCATGGACATAAAAGGTGTGAATTACTTTTGGTTAGTCTTCAACAGCACACCTGGCATATCATATACCTACCAGATGTCCGAAGTAATCAGATATGTAAAAATTATCAATAGGAAAGTTGGGGTGAAATAATCATTGCAAGGATTATTTTTTAATTTAAAGGGGAAAAAACTGACGACATGAGTTCTGGCATTCTTAAAAATCTGGGATGGAATGGATATAATGATGTGCCGCGCTCAAGGTTACAATAATGCTACCACTATGGATGGAATCCATGGAGGTGTACAGGCTATTCTTAAAGGAAAGAACAAGAAAGCTATTTTAATGAATGTGTGGACTATTCACTTAAGATGGGGTGCTAGTGAGCGTGAGTTTAGGGAAGTATTTTTGAAATTTTACAGCATAAACATTTTTGGCCAAAATAAATCAAATATTTCTTCATAGAAACATAAAGTTTAGTTTTCTGCACATGAAAATCTCAACGTCTTGAATATCTGTCAGGGTTTCCTGGAATTTAATGACAACTTTTTCTCTTAATTTAAAAAGTTTGTCACCAAATGCCACCATGCTCATGACAGATATTCAAAAACTTTTAGATTAGCACGTGCAGAAAACTAAACTCTATGTTTCTATAGAAGAAAAATTAGATTTATTTTGTTCAAAAATGTTTATGCTATAAAAATTGCAAAATTAGCGCACTAAATTCCTCTCACTAGCACTCAACCTTAACTCTTTTGCTGAAAATACATCGTGTGTGAGATTTTTTGGAAATCCCGAGACAATGTTTTTCTAGAGCGTCAGTGACATGGCTACCAAAACACTCTAGAGTGTTCATAATGATGCAATTACGGAAATTAAAGAAAAGTTAGATGAGTTTGTGGTGGTGATTGACGCTCTTTGTAATACACATGAATGTTTGGACACAAGAGTTGCAGAACAAGGTATTTTGCCTGCTGTACTGTGATTTCACTTTTCTGTGCTACATGTACTTCTGGCCTGATGTACTTCAGGAAGTTAATCTTATACAGCACTAACTCAGACTAAGAGCTTAACTATCGACAAGTGATGGCAAAGTTTGGTGCGCTAAGACTTTTTCTGCACGAGGAGCTCAGTAGCCTAGATGAGCATGCAATTTAACAAGAACTTTTAAAATCAAACTAATATGGAATTGCAGTAGAGTGAAGAGCCAGGTTCAAGAAGAGGCTGGCAGGGGAGCAACAAGCAATACTGGACTCACATTGCGAGAAGAAAATAAGAGGGTGATGTTTAAGTGCATTGATCACTTTCATTCTGAACTCCAGATCAGAATACGAGCCATAAGGTAGTAGCAACCATGTTTGAGGATGTTCAAGGAAAGAGTCTAATATCTGCCACAGAAGAATAGTTAAAAGTGTCAATTGCAAAATTGACAACATTTTATGATGGGGTATCCGTGAGTGCGCTTTTAATAGAAATAACAAAGCTGAAAGCAGCAAAGATGGATCTGAAGAAGCCAAATATTGGGTTATACTAGACTTTTTGACATTCATCGTTAAATGGGACTTCTGTAGAATCTCTCCCGACTCTCTCACTTAGCCTAAAATTATTTCTGAATATTTGTGTCACTTGCTTCATGTGAAAGGAGCTTTTCAAATCTCCAACTTATACAGAACTATTCACGATCTACCATGGGACAGCCAAGGCTTTCCGAGCTTGTTATATTATAAATTTAAAGTGAGTTGGCGAAAGGCATTGATTTCGATGAAGTGATTAACAAGTTTGTAACTTTGAAAGCCAGGAAAGGAAAGTTCTGACTTCTGGGTGATATAGTCGAGATATTCACAGGTGCGAAATGTTTGTATCTTGTTTATTTTTTAATCTTAGGTAGTATTTCATTTATGAATAATGTACATATGCAAACCTAATCCACTAATGTATCTAATGTTACGGTAAAGTTTAATGTTAGAATGAACTCAATTTTTGTAAACGCATTAGTACTTAAATGTATTTACTTCAAATACTATTTTTTTTTACCGAATTCTCATTTTAACCACATGAAACTATGTAATGAATATTGCAATTTAAAGGTGTACTGCTTAACTTTGAATTTTCGAAGTTGTTGATGTCACTACTATTGCTATTACATTAAGTGATATACGTTAAGTACGATTTACGAGTAACATTACATGAAAAATATTACTGAGGATTCTAAATGATTTGATATGGGAGGAGGTCCATGGAGGTGACATCATGAGTTACCGCCCCGGGTGACACCAACCCTAGTGATGCCACTGGATATATCCACTGACTTGTGGCTTAGCTACTTAAGATTTATAGGCCAACACACAACCATTCTATGCTAAAGTTAAATTATTATTTACATTTATAGAATCAAAATTCATACTCACACATAGTTCAGGATGGCTCTAGATGTGATGAACGAAGTGTCTTGGAGAAATAAATTATGTCGAGTACATTTGTCTTTTATAGTGACAATAACGTGATTATTACAAATGGTCTTACGAAAGCCACACTGCATTTAAACACTCAAAACTGAAACCATTCGCTTTTTTTTAAAATATTGATAATTAACTAAAACTTGTCTCGAAATTATAGTATATGTCTAACAACTGCTTTTTATTAGAAAAACCTTTCAATGATAATGGTGTAAGATAATGATAATTGAAACAAATAATTATATAATTATAGGTTTTGTTAAAAAGCCGCTTGTGCACTCAGCCTCATATCATATAGCCATTTAGATAAAAATAAATAGCCTTTGTTGTGAAACCTATACAAAAATTATGGCCACTTCGTTAAAACACTATTCGAATCTTGGTAAATGTATCGTTGCAGCGATGGTTTCAGATTGTTGCGCTAAGATATTTTCAAAACTTTTTCATAAGTTTTATCTAATGAGCCTCACTCGACTTTTTAGTTAAAGGTTTGCTCATCAAAGACTACACGCTAGATGGTTTTCGAAATTTTAGCTTTAATTTTTAGAAAAATATATATTTTCCCTTCACAGCACGATGAGGACTTTAAAACTAACCCTCTCCCAGCTCTTTATTATTCAAAATGGCTACACGTGTTGATATTTTGTTAAAACTTTTGTAATCATCTTAAAAAAAAGCAAGGGGTAGAAACTTGGGGGTCCTGTGGTCCAGGACCCCTGGAATGTGTTGGACCCCCTAATTGGGGTTCCCCGTATACATAAAATATGTTAACAAATATAACCATTCAATGTTGTTTTGGAAACAATAGGGCGTTTCTTGGTATGAGTCGAGTTGTGAGGTCCAAGAAAAGTAGTAAACATTTTTTATATCAATTGCTAAGCTTTTACTTTAAATTGAAATACAGCTTAAATAAAAGGATAATATTTGTCAGAAATGAAGTCGGAACCTTATGTAGGCTGAATATTTGTATTTCCCCCATCCTCTTCTTCAACATACATACTGATGCTAAACCCTATTTTGTAACTATAAATATTTTGAAACCATTTACTATATTTAACAGCACCACACTACTAATTAGGACAGTGTTGATTGTAGTGAAAAGTTGTGTGTTGTGTGGATGAGTGATTTTGGAGATAGGATTCAGTATTATAATATTATTGGCTTGTTGGTTGTTGCTAATGTAATAAATATTAATTAGTGTTAGTTAAATAATTATATAAAAATGTCAATCCTTAAAAAACGTAAATATACACTTGAAACCTGGCTTGTAAAATAACCACCAGCAGAGGCACCAAAAGAGTGAAATTTTTTTAAAATTAATTTTACTCCGCCAAATTTCACTATCAGTTCGGAGTTGTACTAATTACGCTATTGTTGAATGAGTGTGATGGTTTTACCTGTGAGGGCTCGTGAATCGTGATGTCAGTATAGGCCAGGGATGGCGAATCTATGGTACGATTTGGGTGGTCAACCGACAATTCAACCCTAAGGGGCAAGGTGAGAAATGGTGGCTTTTCCGTATCTTCTAAACCGCTTGAGTTGGAAATATGAAACGTGGCGGAGAGGTTATTTTAACATAATGGGCCTGAGGATTTTTAGAAGATTTCAAAATCCAACCCCTATGGTGGTGAAAAGGGAGGGGTAGTTTTTATGTATCCTCCAAAATACTTGACCTGGAAAGATGAATCTTGGCAGGGAGGTTTTTTTCAGGTCAAAGGACGTAAGCTAATATTTATTTTTCAAAATTCAACCTTTCATGGAGTGAAGCAAAGAGGGGTGGCTTTTCCGTATATTCCAAACCGCTTGTGCTGGAAAAATGAAACATATCATAAAACAATCCCGTGTGAAAAACGAGTTATTTAGCAGGGATTTAACAATTTATTGTTTGTATGAAAACCAAAGCTATAGTTATTTTATACTTTAATACTAAGTTTACCAAATATAGTATATAAAAATACATTTAATGCTGTGGAATAGAATATGTTGTGTGTTTATATATCACGTTTGTGATTATGTATATTATGTAAAAATACAGTATACATAACATTTTATCCTAATCACACGTATATAGTATATAGCCTATCAATATTTATACACACATAATCAAGGCCGTAGCTAGCCAATAATTTCAGGGGGTGGGTTTGGTGGGCACATCCCCAATTGTTTGAAGCTAGAAAAAAATTCTAAATGATAAACAATTCTAGAAGCTCTCTGAAGTGGTTTTTTTTCATGGCAAAATAACCTACTAACTGCTGTCTTAACAGAGCCTACATATTACAACTTAAAAAAAGTTATTGTGGTCTAAAATCAGACTTCAGCATTTGAATAGTTTAAGGTATTATATACAAATAAATTGCACTTTAATTTACAAAACGAACATGGGTTTGAATCTCGGTCTGGTGTACAAAGGGTTGTTTTTCCTTAAAGGTTGACTTTACTCTCAACCTCCATGCAAATTAGGGTTCACTTGTTCTAAATTCAATCTCACTGATCTCTAACACATATTAGCGTATAGTAAAACGGTAGTTAATACGCGGTGATAAAATGCATGAAAATTAAGGTGCGGCCGAAGGGAGCGCAAGTAGTTTTACAGTTCTTTATAAATGAAATTTGGTGGCCTAAATAAGTCAAATGCTTCTCCAGTAGCAACATAGAATTTAGTTTTCTCCACATGCTAATATCAACAGATCTTGAATATTAGTCAAGGGTGTCTTGGATTTTTGTCAAAACTTTTTAAATAAAGAGAAAATAATTTGACAAAATTCCAGGACAGCCTTGACAGATATTCAAGATCTGTTGATATTAGCATGTGCAGAAAACTTAAGTCTATGTTGCTACTGGAGAAGCATTTGATTTATTTTGGACAAAATATGTAATGCTATAAAAACTGTTAAATTACTCGCGCTCCCTTCTGCCGAACCTTAAGCTAATGGGTTAGGAATTTTGAAGGTTTAATTTAGAGAAAATTAACCTATATTTGTGTGGAGAAAAGTAGAAAACCATTTGGGAAAAATCTCCCCCAGCTCACCCGACCGAGATTTGAACCTTGATCGCTCCGTCCACATTAGTTAACTCAACACGAAACTATCGTGTTAGCTAACTACGCTACCGAGACGAGTAACAACCTTAAGAAAACACAAATTAATTATATAATATTAAAAAGGGATCGACCATATAATACTCTCTTTCTTTTGTCCATAGCTAAACGGTTTTAAGTACTTTCTTACTGTCATATTTTTTAGCTAGTAATTATTGTTGTTCATTTTAATTTAAAAAAACTTAAAATTAATAAACTACGAAGTTATAATGGTTTAAATCTAAGGTAAAAAGTGATATTGTTTTGAAATTGGCGCACAGGATCTCGGGTCATTGCTCGTAACAATTCTCTTTAGTTTGACAAAAAATCCTGAACAAATCGAGCTCTGGTATCGTCTCGGTCATAAACATTTCGTTAACATCGATACCAGGTCAACTGTGAAAACGCCGTGGTCATAAATATCCATACCAGGGCAACCGCGAAAACACTGTGGTCATAAATATCGATACAGGTCAGCCGCGAAAACGCCATGGTCGTAAACATCGATACCAGCACGGCAAGCATGGATCTCTATGACGCGTCACGGCTATGAAATGTCATCCGTAGCACGTCGTATGGCTGAAATGCAAGCATCGATCTTTTTAATGGTGTCATATGATCGATGACGCCACCATCTTCAAAACTTAAAGTCGCACTCAGAGGGTAGGTCAACCGCGAAAATACGCCTATAGGCAGGGTTGTTGTGTGTGCGGAGGCTCTAATCATCAAGAAACAAAAAAATATATATATCAAATAATGGCCTTATAACAATTTGCAAAAGAGTAAGCCTAAGAATATTTGAAGGTTTAATAAACTATTCAACTTCAATTTAAATGTTTATTATGACAAATTGATTCGCTTTTTTTAAAAAAAATGGAACATCACAATTCAGAATTTAATTTTTAGTGGCGTGTTTGGGCTATACGCTCAGTAAAATATTTAATACCTCATTTTGAAGAGTAAACATGAATAAAGTAAAACTTTTTTATTTTATTTTTATCAATCGTTGACTGCAACAAAGTATTTTATTTTAAAGCACTACATTAAACAAATTAAACAACTAAGTAAACAAATCATTCAAAAAACAATATTTCAAAAATATTTGTTTAGTAGGGCTCTCTTTTTCTGAACAGATTATGTATCTTCTAATAGTAAAGTTTTGAAAAATATGATGTTAACAAATTAAATTTTGTGTTTGTCATTTGCAAATATTAAATAGTTAGATGCATTAAATTGTAAAATGTAATTTAATCTAAATTTAAATTGTAAATGGTCATACATATGGAATAGAATATTATATTATTCTAGAAAATGTTTTTTTAATACCGGTTAGTATATATTTTTTAAATCTTGGTGTAAATAAAATATAAATGCCCTTACCAATTTGGTTTAACTTAATTTGGATTTTTTTGTGTACATATTTAACATAAACAAACATATATTTAAACAATACCATTAAGTGTTTTGTGATAAAGATTATATCTTTAAATACCACAACGTGAATAATACTAACTTAATTAAATAATAGTGTTATCTCAAACAATTCCCCTTCCTCTGTGATCTGTAAAATATTTATAACAATATTTTAAAGTCTGTACAGTTGTGATTGTCATTCTTAACACATGTTTGGAGAGAAATACTGTTAACAATCTCAGTGCTGGCACACGTTTCATCCTCTGCGCACTCAAGCATGCAAGTTTCCACGTCATCTGTTAGGCATCTATAATATTGGTCCGATCCCTGGGCTCCAAAACTTTACACAAGTCTATATCCACGCAGATGTTGAAATCACCGGAACAAGGGCTATCCTTGCAAGTGTCGGCCGCCAAACCCATGTTCACACTCCCCAAAATGGAGGCGCTGAAGAGTGCAATAAACATGGAAAAGCTGTAAACAAATCCACAAGGCATTCATCACAGTTAAGAACCTTACACAATTTTAAACTTATCCTTGTCGGTAACTTTGCAGTCTAGGGGTAAGGTGTCAGACTTCTATGCTGGTGGTTCGGGGTTCAATCCTCGGTCCCGGCACAGATTTATCTGATCGCCAAACCCTCCTTTCACCTCTGATAAGATATGTATTATCACAACTTTTGAATGTGTGCCTCAACAGTGGTTCGATCCCACGTTAAGCTGTAGGTCCTCCATTTCATCAAAATATCGCCAACCATAACACATTAGCGGAAGTTGCGTATAAACCGAACGGGTCTAATAATAATAATTATAATATAATTATTATAATTATTATAATAATGATAATTATTATAATAATCAATAATAATCATAATAAAATTAAATAATAATTATAATAATAATTATAATTTATAATAATTATAATAATTATTATAATTATAATAATTATAATTATATAATATATATAATTATTATAATATATTAATTATTATAATTATTATAATTAATTATTATTAATTATTATATTATATTTATTATAATTATTATATTAATATTATAATTATTATAATATATTATATTATAATATATTATAATAATTATCATTATTATAATAATTATAATAATTATTATAATAATTATTATTATATAATAATTATAATATTTAAAAATTATTTATTAATAATTATAATTATAATAATAATTATATAATAATTATAATTTATAAATAATATTTAATAATATTTTATTTAATAATATTAATAATTAATAATATAATTACTATAATAATTAATTTAATAATTACTATAATAATTAATAATAATTATAATTATTATAATAATTAATAATAATAATTATAATAATAAACTTATCCTAACAATCTTACTTATGTTTCCTACGGTTTGTTACATGCACCATTGTCAGTTTATCGCCCAGGATACTAAAAAATGCAAATCTCTTTGAATTTTCACCCAAAGATTCTAATGCACCCTATCACAGTCCTTGGTGTCAACTGATGCATCACCCACCTTTATGGCGTAGTTAGCTAACGCTCTAGTTTCTTGTTGAGCTAGACTGCTGAGGATGGGGAGATTGAGACTTAAATATCGGTTGGGTGAACTGCGGGTGAATTTCCTAGATGTTTTTCTACTCTTTCTCTACGCAAATGCGGGTTCACTTCCTCTAGATTCAACTTTCCCAATTCCTAAGCCATTAGCATAATTAGTACTTAAACGTATAGCCCGAACTTTTAGTAAGACACAGTACTAAAAAAAAAAACCAGATATAAATGACAAGAAATGTACAATGTATTATTATTATTATTATTATTATTATTATTATTATTATTATTATTATCACCACGTCTTTCTACCGAATCGGTTTACACGCACTTACGCTAATGTGATATGGTGGTGTGATTGTGAGATGAAATGGAGGACCTACAGTTTAACGTGGAATCCGAACCACGGTGGAGGCCAGCCATTCCTCATATTCACATTTGGTGATTAATACACATCTTGTCAGAGGTGAAGAAGGGTTTGGCAATCAGATAAATCTCTGCTGGGACCTAGGATTGAACCTCGGACCCCCAGCACACAAGTCTTACACCTTACCCCTAGACCACCAGGTCAACTACATTGTACAGGGTGACCTGGTGGTTTAGGGGTAAGGTGTAAGACTTGTGTGCTTGGGGTCCGGGGTTCAATCTTCGGTCCCGGCACAGATTTATATGATTGCCAAACCCTTCCTTAACCACTTGAAAAGACGTGTATTAATCACAACTTGTGAATGTGACGAAAGCCAATGCCTCCTCCACCATGGTTCGGATCCCACGTTAAACTGTATATCCTCTATTTCATCTCACAATCACTCTACCATTACACATTAGCGTAAATGAGTATAACCCGAACGGTTAGTAAGAGGCAGTGCTAATAGTAATAATAATATACAGTGTACATGTATGAATGTATGAGTCCAGCCCACAACGGTAGACATGTAATCTGGACCTTAAGGTGGGGTTTTAGTGAGCGCTAGTTTAGTGAATTAATATTGCAGTTTCTATAGCATAAACTTTTTTTTGACATAATAAATCAAAATTTTTTTTTCAATAGAAACAGAATTTAGTTTCTGCTCATGCTATTCTAAACAATTATTGAATATCTGTCAAAGGTGTCCTGGAATTTAATGACAACTTTTCTACTTTATTTAAAAAGTTTTGTCACCAAATGCCGCTATGCTCATGACAGATATTTAGGAACTGTTGAGATTAGTATGTGCAGAAAACTAAACTCTATGTTTCTATAGATGAAATATTTTTTTTGGCAAAAAAAAGTTTATGCTATAAAAACTGCAAAATTAATGCACCAAACACGCGCTCACCAGCACCCCAACTTATAACTTTCTTTCATTTGATTGCCTTTGATGGGATAGTAGTTTTTATCCTTGTTGGGACTTTTGAAGGGTATTCATTATTTATGATCATTGTGGTGCTCTCAAACTCTTTCCCTCCGTATGTGGTAGCGCTTCCTTTAAACTATTACTATAATCACCGCGTCTTACTAACCGTTCAGGTTATACGTACTTACGCTAATGTGCAATGGTAGAGTGATTGTGAGATGAAATGGAGGACATACAGTTTAACGTGGGATCCGAACCACGGTGGAGGCCTGGCACTCCACATATTCACAAGTTGTGATTAATACTCGTCTTGTCAGAGGTGAAGGACGGGTTTGGTAACCAGTTAAATCTGTGTTGGGTTCGAGGATTGAACCCCGGGCCCCCAGCACAGGAGTCTGACATCTTTCCCCTAGACCACCAGGTCACCTATTCCTGTTAAACTACTTTACTTCTTTAAACCCATCAAAAATGTATTGGTCACAAGTATTTTAGTTTATTAATAACAAAATTATAGCTCCTACTTACGATTGAAGTATTACCTTTATTAATCAACAAATACATATGTATTTATTGTTCAAGGACTAAATAATATTGCTAACACAATTATTTCAAAAAGTTGGTATTGCGTCATATCTTAGGACAGTTAGAGCTCAAAAATTTCAGAAGGAAGAGGTTGCCTGTATACAATAACTGTTATGGAAAGGTGTAAGAGATGGATCCTACCCCTCTCCCCCTCTATACCCCACTGCCAACAACCATATCCATAGGTTCGAAATTTTTTTTTATAAAAATTTAAAACATATGTACTAAACAAAATGCAGCAAAGTCTGCATCACTTCACAAATATGGTGGGCAGTAAGAAAAAAATAAAAAAGTTATGATCATGTTAAAATAAAACTTTAATTTTAATATTAATATTTATATCAGTGTAGAAGTACAATATAGTGTTATCAGTACTATACTAATACATTTTATTCATTGAGATTACTGATCTTGTTTTGTTTTTGTTTTTTGACGCAAGATTTTAGATGATACAGACAGGGGCTAAACGCACTGAAGCGGTTTTTTTCCCCAAGTTGTTTCTTTGTCTTTCTCCGCGTGAATGAGGGTGCATACAGTCAAAAATCATTGCCCCCTCTTTATAACAACATTAATAGAGTAAATTGGAGACATTATTAGGTTGAAGGAAGGTTTACACATTTACAAAACAAATACAAACAACAATTTTTTATGTGTGGCAGTTAAATGTTGAAATTTGAGAATAAAATAGCCGAAGCTATTATTTATGCTTTTTAGTGAGGAATTCTCCATCTAAATATCATATTCTTAAAATTGAAAAATCATACGTGGATACGGGAATCGAACCCGGGACTTTTGAATTAGTACGCCAATACTTTAATCACTGAGCTATACAGGAATCTTCCCATCCTCAGGGTCATTCTTCACTCATATTTTAAGGCAGAGTCTATGATGGACGTGCTGAAAATCATCGGCTACAAATGTGTGATTTTATTAAGATCACGAGCTATCAGATAACGCAGCCACCTTCGACTCGGTAGTTCGAGGTTCGGAGGTTCGAATTTAATTTTGGTGAATTGAGGCTGATTTTTCCTACATGGTTTTTCGTTCTCCGTCCACACAAATGCGGGTTCACTCGCTCTAAAACTCATCCTTTTATATCCTAACCCATTAGTATAATTAGTACCTAGGCTTATAAACTGAACGGGTAGTAAAACGAAATGCTAAACAAAGACTTTTTTTTTAAATAAGCAACTTACAACTATATTTAAGATATTTTATTAATTCGATGATTAAAATTTATAGTAAACTTTCAAAACAATTTTGAATAAATACCTTTTTTTTTTTAGCACCGTGTCTAACTATCCGTTCCGGTTGTTCTACGCTTAAGTACTAATAATGCTAATGGCTAAGGAATCAAAAGGGTGACTTTTAGAGGTAGTGAAGTGAACCCACATTTGCTTAGAGGGAGAGTGAAAACTATTTAGTAAAAAAACACCTTTAGTTCCTCTTCACCACTCAGCCATTGAAGCGGTTGATTTTATAACTATCTGCTAACTAAACTAAACAATACACAGTTTCAAATATAAAGTAGTGTCAGTGGGAAATTATATGTTCCCTGATGCATACTTAGAAAATTTAAATTAAGCTAATGTAAACTAAGTTTTTAAACTTTATTTTTTAAAAGTTTGAATCGTGGTTTTAAACTATAGTAACCAATTAAAATTGACATTTGATAGAACTATTATATTTAATGAATTTGCATTATATATTTTATTTCTATTTTTTTAGATATTAAAAAAAAAATTGTGTTCAGTGATATCATGCCATGTGGAGTGCCTAGATAAAACAGGGAAAATGAATTACAGCAAGGAAAAGCAAAAGAGTCAAGAAATAAATCACTCCAAACACTAGCTGGATCCACGTTTCAATATGTCAAAAGACCGATTAGTGGCCAGAGTTAATCAGAAGACACTGCTCATCAATCTGCAATTGATAAAGATGATTCTTCTGAGGCTAACATGTGTTTTGTAAAAATGCAAGTAGTCGAAAAGACAGAATTTAAAGCAGAAGAACAAGGAGTAGCAGTGTAAATGGGAGAAATTTGAAGCAGAAGAACAAGGAGTGGCAGTGGAAATGGAAGAATTTGAAGCAAAAGAGAGTGTTGAAATTGACTCTAACCATGAGACTGTAAATGAGATGAATGACGTGAAAGAGAAATATTTGAAAATGTTGTGTGATGTTTCCTTCTAGAAGATAGCAGTTCCATATCATTTTGGGGTTAAAATCATCAAGAGGGGAAGTGCTTCTTTCCAGAACCACAAATTGACCTTTCAGTTCTGCGGCCAGGCAAGGTTCAAAAACCAAGGGATATGTACGCCAACATTCAAAAGAGTGGTTTTACAAGACGATGTTAAATGACAAGAAAATTATCCAGTCACGGTTGGTTTATTCACTCGTCAGTGATCATTTATAATGTTTCTGCTGCCAACTATTTGCCTTTATTGCTGCAGATACGATATCAACATGTCTGACTGGGTTTCAGATGTGTTGGACACTGAGTCTGAAAGTACATAACCATAATAAATCCGAACAGCACCTGCGTTGCCTTGAAAAGTGAAAAACTTTAGCAGCAGTGCTTTTAGGCTGGAAAAAATCATTGACGCCAAAACTGTTTTTTTATAGAACCGGAGAAAATAAGCGGAAGGACACTATGCATATATTGCTTGATATAACATTGTTTCTTGCCAGGCATAATTTGGCATTCTGTGACCTCAAAGAAGATGAATCTTCATTGAATAAGGAAACTTTTTTGAGATGATTGAGATGATTTCAAAATATGATTCATTTCTGAAAGAGTACCTAATGAGATTAAAGCGAAGCACGTGTAAACTTAAAGTATCAGTCTCCTATCTTGCACCCAGAAACTCAGAATAAGTTTATAAGCACCCTGTCAAAAACGTGAAGGAGATACGTCTTTTCATGGATAAAAAGTCTGTGAATAACTTCGGAATAGTGTTCAATATCACACCTGGCATATCACATACCTAGTAGATGAACGAAATAATCATATATGTAAAAATAATCAATAAGAAAGTTGAAGTGAATCAAATTTTCTAGGATTATTTTTCATTTAAAGGTGGAAAAAAACTGACGACATGTTTACTATCATTCTTAAAAATCTGGGATGGAATTGACATAATGATGTGCCGTGCCCAAGGTTACGATAATGGTGCCACTATGGCTAGAATCCATCGAGGTTTACGGGCTATTCTTAAAGGAAAGAACAAGAAAGCTATTTTTAGTGAATGTGTGGACCATTCACTTAACTTGTGCTAAACATTCACTTAACTCTTTTGCTGAAAATACATCGTGTGTTAGAATGCAACCCATAGTGTCAATGACATGGCTAACAAGAAAACGCTCTAGTGTTAATAAGGATGCAATTACGACAGTTAAAGAAACGTTAGTTGAGTTTGTGGTGGTGATAGACGCTCTGTGTAATCCACATAAAAGTTTGGACACAAGAGGTGCAGCACAATGTATTTTGCCTGCTCTCTGTGATTTCACTTTTCTGTGCTACATTACTTCTGGCCTGATGTACTTCAGGAAGTTAATCTTATACAGCACTACCTGCAAACTAAGGGCTTAACTATCGACAAGGTGGTGGCAAAGTTTGGTGCGCTAAGACTTTTTCTGCACGAGGAGCGCAGTAGCCTAGATGAGCATGCAATTTAACAAGCACTTTTAAAATCAAACTAATATGGAATTGCAGTAGAGATAATAGCCAGGTTCAAGAAGAGGCTGGCAGGGGAGCAACCAGCAATACTGGACTCACATTGCGAGAAGAAAATAAGTGGGTGATGTTTAAGTGCATTGATCGCTTTCATTCTGAACTCCAGATCAGAATACGAGCCATCAAAGTAGTAGTAACATTTTTGAGGCTGTTCAAGGAAAGAGTCTAATACCCGCCACAGAAGAATAGTTAAAAGTGTCAATTGCAAATTTGACAACATTTTATGATGGGGTATCCGCGAGTGCACTTTTAATAGAAATAACAATTCTGAAAGCAGCAAACATTGATCTGGAAGAAGCCAAATATTGGGTTATATTAGACTTTTTAACATTCATAGTTAAATGGGACTTCGTAGAATCTCTCCCGACTCTCTCACTAAGCATAAAATTATTTCTGAATATTTGTGTCTCTTGCTTCATGTGAAAGGAGCTTTTCAAATCTCCAACTTATACAGAACTATTCGCGATCTACCATGGGACAGTCAAGGCTTTCCGATCTTGTTATATTATCAATTGAAAGTAAGTTGGCGAAAGGCATTGATTTCGATGAAGTGATTAACAAGTTTGTAACTTTGAAAGCCAGAAAAGGAAAGTACTGAATTCTGGGTGATATAGTCGAGATAATCACAGGTGCGGAAATGCTTGTATCTTGTTTATTTTTTAATCTTTAGGTATTATTTCATTTATGAATAGATGTGCATATGCAAACCTAATCCACTAATGTATCTAATGTTACGGTAAAGTTTAATGTTAGAATTAATTCAATTTTTGTAAACGCATTAGTACTTAAATGTATTTACTTCATATACTATTTTTTTTTACCGAATTCTCATTTCAACTACATGAAACTATGTAATGATATTGCAATTTAAAGGTGTACTGCTTATCTTTAATTTTGCAAGTTGTTGATGTCACTACTATTGCTATTACTTTAAGTGATATACGTTAAGTACGATTAACGAGTAACATTAGTACAGAAAATATTACTGAGGATTCTGAATGATTTGATATGGGAGGAGGTCCATGGGGGTGACATCATGAAACACCGCCCCGGGTGACACCAACCCTAGTGATGCCAATGGATATATCCACTGACAGTGGCTTAGCTACTTAAGATTTATAGGCCTACACACAAACATTCTACGCTAAAGTTAAATTATTATTTACATTTATAGAATCAAAATTCATACTCACACATAGTTCAAGATGGCTCTATATGCGATGAACGAAGTGTTTTGGAGAAATAAATTCTGTCGAGTACATTCGTCTTTTATAGTGACATATAACGTGATTATCACAAATGGTCTTACGAAATTCACAGTGCACTTAAACACTCAATACTGAAACCATTCGCTTTTTTTAAAAAAGTATTGATAATAAACTAAAACTTGTCTTGAAATTATAGTATATGTTTGGCAACTGCTTTTTATTAGTAAAACCTTTCTATGATAATGAGTGTAAAATAATTACATTATTATAGGCTTTTGTTAAAAAGCCGCTTGTGCACTCAGCCTTATAGACTATCATATAGCCATATAGACAAAAAATAAATAGCCTTTGTTGTGAAACCTATACAAAAATTATGGTCACTTTCGTTAAAACACTATTCGAATCTTAGTAAATGTATCGTTGCAGCGATAGTTTCAGATTGTTGCGCTATGATATGTTCAACACTTTTTATAAGTTTTATAGAATGAGGCCTCACTCCACTTTTTAGTTAAAGGTTTGCTCATCAAAGACTACACGCTAGATGGTTTTCGAAATTCTAACTTTAATTTTTAGAAAAACATATATTTTCCCTTCACAGCACGATGAGGACTTTAAAACTAACCCTCTCCCAGCTCTTTATTATTCAAAATGGCTACACGTGTTGATATTTTGTTAAAACTTTTGTAATCTTCTTACAAAAAAGCAAGGGCGTAGAAAGTTTGGGGGTCCTGGTGGTCCGGACCCCCTGGAATGTTTGGACCCCCCTAACTGGGGTTCCCCGTATACATACACATATGCTAACAAAATATAACCATTCAATGTGGTTTTTGGAAACTATAGGACGTTTTATGGTATGAGTCGAGTTGTGAGGTCCAAGAAAAGTAGGTAAACATTTTTTATATCAATTGCTAATTTCTTACTTTAAAAGAAATATAGCTTAAATAAAAGGATAATAATTGTCAGAAATAAAGTCGGAACATTATGTAGGCTGAATACTTGTATTTCCCCCATCCTCTCCTTCAACATAGTTAATGACGCTAAGCCCTATTTTGTAACTATAAATATTTTGAAACCATTTACTATATTTGAACAGCACCACACTACTAATTAGTACAGTGTTGATTGTAGTGAAATGTTGTGTGTTGTGTGGATGTGTGATTTTGGAGAAAGGATTCAGTATTATAATATTAGTGGTTTGTTGGTTGTTGCTAATGTAATAAATATTAATTAGTGTTAGTTAAATAATTATATGAAAATGTTAATCCTTAAAATAGGTAAATATACACTTGACATCTGGCTTGTATGCCAGCAGAGGCATAAAAAGAGATGAGTTTTTTTTTTATTAGTTTTACTTCCCCAAATTTCACTATCAGTTCGGAGTTGTACTAATTATGCTATTGTTGTATGAGTGTGATGGTTTTACCTGTGAGGGCTCGTGAATCGTGATGTGAGTATAGGCCAGGGATGGCAAATCTATGGTACGATTTGGGTGGTCCACCGACAATTCAACCCCTAAGGGGGCGAATTTAGATGATAGTGGCTTTTCCGTATCTTCTAAACCGCTTGAGTTGGAAACATGAAACTTGGCGGACAGGTTATTTTAAGGTAACGGGCCTGAGGATTTTTGGAATCATTCAAAATTCAAACCCTATGGTGGTGAAAGAGAGAGGGGGTAGTTCTTATATATCCTCCAAAATACTTGACCTGGAAAGATGTATCTTGGCAGGGACGTTACTTTCTAGGCAAAGGACGAAAGTTAATTTTTCTTTTTGAAAGTTCAACCTTTAATGTAGTGAAGCAGTGAGGGGGTGGCTTTTCCGTATATTCCAAACCGCTTGTGCTGGAAAGATGAAACATATCATAAAACAATCCCGTGTGAAAAACGAGTTATTTAGCAAGGATTTAACAATTTATTGTTTGTATGAAAACTAAAGCAATAGTTATTATATACTTTAATTCTAAGTTTACCAAAGAGAGTATATAAAAATACATTTAACGCTGTGGAATTGAATATGTGTGTGTTTATATATCACGTTTGTGAATATGTATATTATGTACAAATACAATATATATAATATTTTATCCCAATCACACGTATATAGTATATAGCCTATCAATATTTATACATACCTAATCAAGGCCGTAGCCAGCTAATAATTTCATTGGGGGGGGGGGGTTGGTGGGCACATCCCCTAATTGCTGGAATCTAGAAAAAAATTCTAAATGATAAACAATTCTAGAAGCTCTATGAAGTGTTTTTTTTTCACGCCAAATTAACTCACTAACTGCCGAAGGCTTGGAAAATTTCTAAATATTAAACACATTTTGAAGCTCTGTGAAATTTTTTTTAATGTTAAAATAACCCCCAAAATGCCGAAGGCTAGGAAAATTTCTAAATATTTAACATCTCTTGAAACTCTCTGAAGTGCTTTTTATGGTAACACAGCCCCCTAATTTGTATTTGTATCTTAATTTTAATAGTGTTTGGACCATAAATGAAACCATATATATTTTGTTCATCAATTTCGCGGGGGTTTGAACCCCCAAAACCCCTCCTGGCTACGGCCTTGCACATAATTCCACTTCAACATGTAATATTATTTTTATCTCCATAGTGAATATATATAAATATATCTTCCCCATAAGAATTGTGTAATAATTAAATCATAAATTCTAAATAAAATTATAATATCTAAAAAATTCAAGCAGAGTTATAAAATAATTTAGGTTGACCTAAGACTCACAACTCAAAATAAAAATTGACGTAGTTTCAATGTAACCAAAGAGTCTCTTTGGTGACCAATGGGTCTTAAGCACTACTCTCGCTGTGGGCTGGACTGCTGATGACAGGAGAGATCAAGGTTCAAATCTTGGTAATGTGTTCCAAGGGTGGTATTTCCTTAATGGTTTTCTAGTCTCCCTACACGCATAGGCTGGTACACTTCCTATAAAATCAACCTTCCTCATCCCAAACATATTAGCGTGATTAGTACATAAACGTATAAAACAAACGAGTAGTAAGAAGCGTTACTAAAAAAAATTACAAAAATATATGCACTATCACGTTAGCTTTCAAGTGGACCCCCCCTGAAAAAATTTACTTTCTACGCCCTCGCAAAAAAAAAAAAGTGTTTTATATCGATTTATTTATATTTTTGAGGTCAAAATATCCTTTTATATTTTTTAAATGTGTATTTAATAATTCCTAAATAACTTAATATTTCCAAATTGAGCATTTCTTTTTAAAAACATCGGCAGGCACTTGATCGTATTTCACATTTGTTCTTACAGTTTCACATTGGTGTGCAAGAGCAGCCAGTACTTCTGCAGCCGTACGTGCTATTACAGATTTTATACACTCATCATTTGATTAGCTCTTTACACTGATCGAGGGGGGGGGGGGGGTTCAGCAAGGTTGAAACCCTTCCCCTCAGGCCACGCTACCCACCTACCTCTTTCTCGTCTCTAAAGCTGTTGAAATCATACATGAGGAACTCTACAAATGAAGGACAGACTTAATGGGTTTCATGTACATAACATCCAGAGGTGTCAGTTACGGACCCATGTGGAAAAATGCCACATCTGGGCCAGAACTGGAACTGGCCAGATTCGCCCCAGATCTGGATTAGATCTGGGTACATTATCTGCCCCAGATATGGACCATTTATGGCCAGATATGATCGTTCCACATGGGGAGGATAAAGTGCTCAATGAATTTTCTATGAAGTCAAGGAAAATTAATATAAGACTAAAGTGAATTAGTTCAAAAGTGATTTTGTGAGTTAGAGTTAATGCAAGTTGTTTATTTAAATTTTAGATTTTTGCTCATAAATAATTTTATAAAGCAAATTTCCAAAACACAATTTATTGAAACTTGCATGTTTGTATATTTTAGCAGTACGCATAGATAAAAATTTGTTCATAAATAGTCATAACAATTACAGAATTATACAATTTTTAGTAATTTTAAATTATTTGGAAAATTATTGTATTTATTTTGATGCATTTGCATTTTGCAGTACATAAATTTTCAAAATTTCCAGCGGGAAAAACCGATGGACCCCGCTTAGTTGGTCAATGAAAATACCCCCCTCCACTACTAATTAATCCTGGCTCCGCCAGTGGTTCTTTGCATTGATCAGACATTTCTTACTGCTCCAACCATTTCATCGGCCATGATTCATCAATCCAAAACCATGCTACAATATCAGGTACAGTGACTCCGAGGTTGGACCTTACACCTCATATGATCGTTATTGCGGACCGGTAGCGAATATGTCAGTTTCACATGCCACATGTCAACTAGAACGAGTATTTGATATGCATGCCTATAAAAACTTCATTCAGTACACGTCCATGAAGAGCAGAAAGGTAATATGTAATCAGTGAATTACCATGTTTAAGCCAGGTACCTGGATACGAATCAGCGTCGGCCTGGCTCATCTTAAGGCCCTCGGCTGATATTTCATAGGACCTCCCACAACTCATATCGATCCGGTGAAGTTTGATTATAAAATTTTAGAAATAAATTACCAAAGACAATTTGTTTTTAGTATTGTTTCCCATAATTCTGATACGCCCCGCTAATGCAGAATTAAGATTCGTGACAATCCAATATAATTAAATACATTTTTTAACTGCACTTACACAGACTAAGCTTAAAAAATACCTAACTTTAGTGTAAAAATTAAAACTAAATACAAATATTCAGATGATCGAAATAACTTTAGCTCACACAGTTAAAAATAAATACAATTGTACAGCTTAGTAAAATGTAAAAAGAAAAAAAGAAAACATAACACATCCCTTTAACTATAGCAAGGATATATTTGTTAATTAAACATTAAAAAGTGTATAACTCTAAATAATATTATAGGATGTATAATTGAGTAAATAAAAACATGTTTTTAAAGCAGTTTCAGAATGTATTACAAGTTATACCTTTTGTGCTGTAACAATCATTCAGAATTTTTTTAGTTAATTTACATAATCGCCGACGCTAAAAGTACCAAATTAAAATTCATAGTCATTGAACAAAAGCAGCCAACCATTCTGGGAAAGAGCTTTGACAGAAAGATTAATTTTTCTTGTCAAAGTAGTAACTTAAACTCTTCATTGGATGCTGTTATTCATCTATTTTTCAGATTTGTTGAGATCGTGAAAATAGTATTTTTCAATATACATTAACAAGAGTGGAGAGAAATAAATTGTCTTAAGAGATATTTTAATCTATTTTTGAAAACTTAAAGCTTAGAAAAAATCTCTCACGAGCTACTTGCATACGAGTAATTACATATTTGAAAGCGGTGGCGTTCAGGTTAGTGAAGAATCCGGATCGCGCTGATATTTCATGTAAAACAGAAAATGCTCAACGTTAACAATTAGACCATTTTTAGAGGCTGGGATGTTCTTTCATACAGAGCTCGAAATTAACATCTTGGTCTTAGATATCATCAAGCTCGTCCTCTTCTTCAAACTCACTATAACCAATATCATTGCTGAGGGAACTGCAGGTTTTATGGAGAAAAGCTTTATATTTGGTCTCTCTGTCAGTTAATTGTTGTCAAATCCCCTTCTTTCAGATATTTCGAAAGGGAGTTTGCCGTGGTAAGAAGGAGCTACTGGCAGCAGCATAATTTCGAATTAAATGGTTTTTAATTTATGGACAGTTCTATATTTTAAAATTATTATTTTTTATCGGTATTTCAATAAAATTGTTTCGCATATTTACAAGAGAGTTGTCTTTCAAATATTTTGGGCAAATGTTTGGCATTTTTTTGAGTCGTTTTAAGAGATAGCATTAATTTGTTTAACTTTAATTAGCAACAATAATGTCTCAACTGTGTACCACGCTTTTAGACGATTCATAACATTCGTTTGTAAAATTATTGATACTATAAGGTTACAGAAAATAAATTTAAAATAGTTAGCGCCACCAGTACATTTTCAAATTTGATTCCATTTTTCAAGTAATGTATTGACTCAGAATTTGCTTTGCAGTAAAGGCTACTTTGCTTCACATCTACTAAATAAATAATATGGTGCTAAGCACATACTTACTCTGTTATCTTAAAATAGAGACATTTACTAAAAACGTATAGGATGTGTAAAACGAAATAACATATATTGGTGCAGAATCACTCCGCCAAAGAGCATACATAAAATAATGTAAACTGTTACAGTAAAATTGAGTAAAAAGGAAATCTCTGTCCACCAAAGAGGATAACCGTCAATTTTAAGATTTCAAATACCAAAATAAATATTTGATTATAGCTCAGAATATAAACATTTATTTCAAATAACCTTATTTTTTAATAGCACTACAACTTATCAATGGTACATTCTTTCATATCTCAAATAGCTGTGGGGATATGATCAAAATTGTATGTTTCTTCCAATGTAAAATACCCTCAAAGTAATTTTCATAGGAAAGTAAGAGTATGTAAAGAACCCTCATAGTTATTTTCATGGAAAGTGAGAAGTGCCATTTTTTTTTTTTTTTTTTTTTTGTAATATCAAACAGTGCCTAGATGCAAATCTTAATAAAAATCCTGAAATTTTAAAAATGACACCTGGACACGGGAATTAAACCTGGGACCTCTGGCTTAGTACGCCAATGCTCTAACCACTGAACTATCCAGGAATCGTCCCATGTCCAGGGTCATTCTTCACTCATATTTAGTAAACTAGGTATCCTTAATTTTAAGGTTAGACGTCTAATTAAAAAAAACTAGATAATTTTTTGTCGCCCAATCGGTAAAATGGTTTCGGGTCTAGGCCGAGATACAAATAGGTTTGAATGCGATTGCCTTTATGCACCCAGTCCATTAAATGAACAAGTGACAGCATTAAGATTTGAATTCCTAATTTGTTGAGCTCTGACTAAAGAAATACATACAATTCGTTACCGCTATAATCATCTACTACTATTGATTGCAGCAAACTTTAGTATATATTAACATGATTCACAAAACTAACACAAAGAGCTAACTGATCCATTATGGCCACCTCTTGAGTACCATCTATCCACCTCAAATTATAAATGACTGATTCACGAAGATTTCACAAAATTACATTTTTATCCAATAACTTTTATTTTGTTTTAATATTAAAATCTTTGGATGGAAACATATCCAGTGAATCTCACTTCTCGTACACGTGTAACAATACAACGAACACTTTTTCTCTGAGACGGGATATCAGGAATTCACCTCAAACTTGTATATGGTGGGGAAAAACATTGTTTCAAATTTGTGAAAGTCTATTATGGGGAAAGAGATTTTTTTGAAGAAAATCACGTTTCAAACCAAACACAAATTGTTATAGTTTATCCTCCGCTGGCCCCCTTTGGTAACCCGTAGGCCCATTCTGGTTGGCGATCGCCGACTAGCTGACCTGGCCGGGCCGACGCTGATAACAATACTGCGGACCTGGCACGAAGTTGGCAAAATGCTTTAAACGAGGTGACTCAGGCGTTAACTAGCTGTATCGAGCTTGTAAAGAGCACTATATCGCTTGTTTCAAAATATAAGATCAGGGGAATTTGTCATACGGTGGATCGAGAAAACAGAGAAAGCTTAGAAAAGAGTACTCGCACTCAATTAGAAAATGAGTAAGAAGGTGGCTGCTTGGGCTTTAGTGAGCGGCTAAAGTCAATATGTGTATTGGTCTAACAAAGGACGTCGTCACCAACGACATGCGAATAATCAACGTGCTGCCACTAATAATCGTCATACAAATAAGAGTAAGAGTAAGAAAGAAGGGTTCCTGCCCATACTACCTCTCTCTCTCTCTCTCTCTCTCTCTCTGATTGCCACATTAAGAGCTGTTGCAGGAGAAGCATCAGACATCACTAAACTGTGAAAAGTGTCAAGGCAAACACGAAACAAATGAACAAAGGCTCAGAGACATAATCGTACACTCGAGAATATAGCAATGGGAAAAGGAATTTATCCTCTTCCGTACTCAAATACTGATTGAAACTCTATTTAAATGAGCCTTTAGTGAAATAGATCTGTCCAAGTACGCTAAAGAGTTAAAAATTCCTTATTTTGGAGGAGTTTTTTCGAGAGATATCTTAGGTACCTACTGGATCTTCGTGGAAAAACGTGTGTGATGTAATGGTTATATTTTATACATCCTTTTTTTTATTAATTAACAAAGACAGTCAAATCATAATAAAAATAATATTAAAAACTTAAAAACAAACAATAATAATAATTATAATAATTTTAAGAACTAACTTAATTCTTAAAATTATTATAGCGTTAAGGGTAAACATTGAGTGGCGCATAGAAAACACAAATACTTTTGATAGTTTCGGCAATCTAAGACCACCACTTTAACTAGTACGATATTTCAGAGACATAACGATCAACTACACTCATAAACAGTATCAAGAGTACAGTACTCTATTCTGCGAACATCTTTGTCTAGCTTTCCTCAAATACACTAATGACGCATCCTAGTAAGCATGTATATGATACGCTGTTACAGGGCCGTACCGAGGAGGGGGGGAGGTTTGGGGGTTCAACCCCCCTCCAGAAATAATTAGGGTAAATTAAGAACTTATTTTCATACTTTTGTACTTTTTGTTTTGTTTTTGTACTACTATACTTTGTATTTATACGGGTGTTGTTATGCAAGACTTGAGGAGTCAGAATGATTTTAAAGCTTGTTTGGGACTGAATTCTCAAATCTATTAATTATTTTCATTATTACGAAATGTCAACTCCAGAAATGTCAACTCCTGTTATTCATTCTAACTTTGAAATTTCCAAATCAGCTAATCCCTTATTTTTGGTTTCATAACTAGCCAGCAAAACCTTGGTAGAAGGAGGGGCTATTTCCAATAAAGTAACAAGGCACAGTTACACCAGATAGTTCAAATATTTATTAGTTTTTTGTATGTCGTTAAGACCTCATAAATGCAACAAATAATCATTTTATATTTGTATAAAACTTGCATGAGTTGGTTCTTACGTGCTAAGACTAACTTTGCTAAAAATTTACTAATAAATGCAGCTGTAAAAAAACTTAGATATTAAAAATGTTTAGCAATGCAATGTTTAGTGAAATAAATAGTTTAAAACGTACATACAATTGATAGTCATAGAGTTTCTAAGTAAATAACCAACTTAAAACTGTTATATTATCTGTCCCCCTCCCTTCCTAGTAACATCATATTACTCGTTGAAGCATGATTGAAGTATACAATTTGTGTTCAGTCTCAGAGAGAGACACCACACACACACTGTAAGCAGCAGTTGAAATTTGAACAACAAACATTTCGGGTGCTTTACATAGAAGTTTGTTTTAAAAGGTGTGTTAGTGCTTATACACTTAATTTGTATTTTACTTGAGTTGATAACTTGTGATTGAATCATGAATATAAGTAATGAATAACTTGCTAGGGTCTAAATTTATTTATTAGAACATTGTTTATGGTTGAATAGGCCGTGTATTTCAGTTAATATTTTAAAATAAGAAATGGCGCAATCTGGCCTAAAAAGACAGGCATCTTTAATTAACTATTTTATCAAAAGAAACTAAAGCGATAATGTAGGTACATGTGATCAACCCGTTAATTTAAATTCAACAAATGAATCATTGTTCATCTCTTCCAGGTGTTAGAAATAATTGTATTGAAACAATTCAGTCTGCAGGAACTTTCAAGGCCATATCCAGCCAATAATCAGGGGAGGATTTGGTAGGCACATCCCCCAATAGCCGGAAGCTGGAAAAAATTATAAATGAAAACAGTTCTAGAAGCTATCTGAAGTGTTTATTTATAGTAACACAGCCCCCTAACTACCGAAGTCTAGGAAAAATCATGAGTATTAAACACCTTTAGACGATATCTGAAGTGGTTTTTTTTGTAACATAGCTCCCTAAATGCCGAAGGATAGGAAAGATCCATATATTTAAACAACTCTAGAAGCTATCTAAAGTGTTTTTTATGGCAACATAACCCTCTAACTGCTGGAGGCTAGGACAAATTATAAATATTAAACACCTCTAGAAGCTATCTGAAGTGATTTTTTATGTCAACATAACACCATAAATGTCGAAGCCTAGAACCAATTCTAAATATTAAACATTTCTAGAAGCGTTCTGAAGTGCTTTTTATGGTAACACAACTCCCTAATTTGTGCTTTACCTTATTGTTTATATTGTTTGAACCATAAATAAAGCCATTTATATTTTTTGTTCATACAATTTCGGGGGGTTTGAACCCCCAAATCCCCTCCCTGACTATGGCCTTGGGAACTTTCTTTTGTTCATCTGTAAAACGCTATGATGCTTTAAAACAAGTTGTAAGTGAAATTTTACCCGAGTCAAATCCAAACACTGTGTGAAACAAAGAGACATATCAAAAAGCACACCAGCTAATTAGTGCTGTGCCCCAAAGTCAGTTTGTGATTTCTATGACAGTTTTAGAAAAAAAATTGTTCAAACATTTGTACCGGTACCATGCAAAGCACTTCAAAAAGTTTCATATGATTTTGAAACTGCATGTGATTATGTTGAAAATGTGGTTTCTGTTCTCAATACTATCAGGAAGAATAGGGATAAAGCGTTTAGTCAACTCTATAATTCAGCGTGCCTCTTAATTGAAAACATAGGTTCAGCAATGAAGATACCACAAATAATATCGAAAGAGTTACACAGAGAAAATGCTCCATCTGACATACCATTGGAATATTGCAAAAGAAACACATTTCTTCCATTTATTGATCATGTATGTACTCAGCTAAAATACATTTGTAAAAATCACAAGTCTGTAATTTACATCTCTGCAAAAATTCATTTCAAGCCATTGTGTCGACTCAAACAACAAGATTGGAACTACCCTTTACGTCTCACTGGTATTAGCATTATTTATAATATATAATTATATATAAACTTCTAGGTACAGTAGTGCGCTGTTAGATCAGTGACATATTTTTTTTACAAGAACCTTGAAAGAAACCGTTACAAATCCCCTCAGAATAAAGCAGACCACAAATTTGAGAGAAAGTATGGATTAAAGATCGCTAGCCTAAACAGTAGTGATGGGTCGAACCAGCTCGTTGACGCGAGCCAGCTCACATAAGCTCGCTCATTCAAAAGAGACGTTCATGGAGAGTCGTTCATAGGAGTCATATCGTTCACCGCATGGCTCTCTCGCTCCCAATTCCTTCAACCCCTTAACTTGATGAGCGAACGCTAACTAGTTATCACAATTCCCATTCCGAGCGTGCAAGTCTGTCCCTTCCCTTTCAACTTATGAACGAATTAAGATCTATGTGTAATTTATCCGAAGCCTATTGCGTTTGATTCTTTAATTTTATTACTTACGCATATTACTTATAATAATTAACCTTAGCATATAGCTTTTATTGTCTAATTCTGTATATTGATGTTAAGAAAAATAGTTTAATATTGTAGGCAGTGCTGATATCTAGTAAAGGTAGTAAGCATTTATCATTGATCTCTATAATATAACTGGATGGACATCTATGGCTGAAATTTTCGAGCTGTCGTCTGCATACCATTGTGTAAGGGAAAAGGAAACTTTCGGGGATCTCTTTCTCTCTTACACCCATACACGGAAATGTGGCATTTTGACATCGTTCATTAATTAGATTGAATACATGAGATACATCAATGTGTGAATGGTTAAATTAAATAAATATGTTAGTTAAAGCTTTGAAGAGCATATAAAAGTTCAAAACTGGTTAGTTTTTTCTTTAAATAAGTTGATGTAGCCTAATATATACGATGATTTTTGAAGGAAGCTCGCTTGTAAGGCTCTATCTCGTACCAGAATACTACCCTATAGTTGTGTTTAGTTAGCATAAAATACCTTACAGAAGGAAATTTATACTTCCGTTTTAAATTGTCGTTTATCCTACCAAAATATTATATATATGATAGTATTCTGGTATGAAATAAGGCCTTACGGATTGGGATTATTACTAAAATCAGGGTTTAGTAGATACTGTACTTCCTACAAGCCAATAACCTAATTATCATTTGAACGTAAGACTTCTACACAAAGTGTGTCATTCAAACAAATGTAATACAGTTTTTAGCTAACTTGTTTCATTATAGTTATCGAAATTTCAACATAATATGGTTTCTGAAAGATATGAGCCAAATTAAAAAAAAACTGTATTATAATAGTACTTTCCACAAGCCTATAACCTAAGTGATAGTTTGAATACATGGCAACTATACAAAGTTTGTCATTCAAACAAATGTAATCAAGTTTTAAGATACCTTGTTCATTATATTTATCGAACTTTCAATATAATATTGTTTCTTAAACCAATATACAAGCTAATAACCAACTTTAAATATAAGTGTAGTCGTGGTAGACTGTAAACAGCATTGATGACAACTACATAAAAACTGAAATATATACGGTTTTATTCGTATTTGTACAGTATTACCTGTAAAACTGGATTGTATATCCTTTAATATAAATGTTTCTTCAGGAAAGTGTGGTATAATACTTCACTATTTTCAAATAATAACACTTTTATTCATCAGAGACATGTTTTCGCATAAGAACATTTAAAGAAACCGTTAAATCTGTCCCCCCCCCTCAGTGTAGCAGACGATACACTTGACCGTCACGCCTTTATCCTTGGAATGTGCATGTATATGTCCATCCAGTTATATTATAGAGATCAATGGCATTTATATTAGATTTTTTCGTAGTAGCTAACGAAGAACGACAGAATAATCGTGAATGACAAACTCTCACGAAGCGAGAGTCGTTCGTTCATAGCTCTCGTTCAAGAGTCGTTCAATTTGAATGACTCGCTCACGAGCGACCCATCACTACAAACAGTAAGAACGTTTCCTAAAGGGACACACATTTACAGTCTTTGGTTTGTTTATGTTATTGGTATTTATCATCTTTGGTGTGCATGTTTATTTGTATGTTTATTTGCTTATATAATACGTTTAAATACCTGACCGGTATTTATTTTATGTAATTTTTATTATTTTAAAAATAAAATAGAGCTTATAAACACGACTTACAAAAGGTTTTTTTCTAAGTTTTACATTAATGTTAAAAAATACTTTTAAAAAAGTTTTGATATCTCAAGAGACTATGTGCAACGTTCATTAAAACTTTAACCTCTAGGACTTTTAAATTTTATCTTGCGTTATAAGCTCATGATAAGAACTCTGTAAATAAACTTGGAATTGTTCTTCAAAAGATTCATGTTAGTGATATTTATGTTCGCGTAGACAGACAACTTTAACCAGATAACTTCAACTGTTAAGATTTGCAGTGCTAGTTCTATTTTGAAAAATGGCTTCAGAGGTAAAAATAACAAGCTCAGGACCAGTAACTTAGGTATTGGGGATGGTACGCTTTGGTAGAATATTATCAGACGCGTTTTATTTGATTTGTCATGGTATAAAAATACAGTATTACATTTATCGAGATAAACAAAAGATGGAGATTCAAATAATTATAATATTAATAATGTTTATAGGTTTTTAAGTATTATAAAGCTAAAAATATACTCTCCTACTTTAAAGAATAACGTTCTGCTGTAAGTCCTTAATGGTCATTAGAAATAGTAATTGCGTCTATACTGTCTGTCTACTTAGTCATGTGATCATGCCAACCACTGAGAAAGTCGGAGAGTACTTACAATTAAACTATTTTAAAGAAAGTTGTCTCTAACAAGGCGTAAGCAGAGATTATATTTGAAGTAGAGGTTATTAAGAATATTAATGTGAAGTTTAAACTACTGAAGCAACGCCACGCTTTCTGAGAACTTGGTAGTTATCAGGAAACTGTTTCTGGGATTTCACACTTCCTGAGGTTTTTAAATTTTTAGAAAAAATATTTATGAAATAGCTTTCTTTGTTAAACTCTCATTTCAGTTTGTATTTTTTTCCATAGCAATGGATCCGTTCACTACCATTAGTGATTTCATTTATATCCGTGCGCACACACATAAGCTATTTACTTTTCTGTGATTGGTAGTCCTTATCAGTCTATATCGACATATCCCAAGAAAGCTAAAAGTTGAGTAATCTTCTATGAAGGGATAAGTACTTAAGGATCAGGACTCTGTAGACAATACAATCTATTATGGCCCTTCTACAACCAACATACCCGCTTGTTGGACTCGCAATCACGCAATCGCAAACACACTTGTAATTACGCTTCTCTTAAATACAAAATAGACTGTCTAAAATGAAAAGTCGTAAGTCGTAATTTCAACCAATAGGAACAAACAGCAAACATGACTATAAAAGTCAAATTCATATTAATGTTTTCAAATAACAAATAAATATTTTTAAAATATTTAAATGTTTAAATTTATAGTTATTATAGACCAAACAATTTATATTATTTGATTTTAGTAGTCCATCCATATTTGTTTTTTATTGGCTGAACACAAGCCAACACAACTATATAAAAGCAAGAGATAGACAATGTTCATCTCCTCTCGACAAGCGGATCCGACATATGATTGTGTTTACATAAGCTATTGTAGACAGACAAAGTTACGTTATTGCGAGTCCGACATGCGGGTGCGTTTGGTTGTAGACGGGCCATTAGTGTGTAGTTGATCTATTATGGACCACTACATGCCTTAAGGATACACTAAGTCACTTTCATTTTAGGTCTAGTGGTAATTAATTTAAAAAAAAATAATTATGTAGGCTTACTTTTCAAATTTTACCTGCTTACTACATTAAATTTAAGTTCAGTTTATCCGGGGTTCAATCCCGGTCCCGGCACAGATTTATCTGATTGCCAAACCCTTCCTTCACCCTGACAATAAAGGTACCTGGTAGGTAGTGTCGACTCGTGTAGGTCGGGTCAATCGTCCGACGATTATCGATTGCCAAACTTCTCCTCGACAAATGTGTTTATCAACTGTGAATAGGAATGCCAACCTCCACCGTGGTTCGGATCCCACGTTAAACTGTAGGTCCTCCATTTCATCTCACAATCACCCTACCATTACACATTAGCGTAAGTGCGTACAACCCGAACGGGTAGTAAGACGGGTGCTAATAATAATAAGTTCAGTTTAGAACAATATTTATTGTTAATTATTATTCCACACCATTAATTTACACCTTTACATTAATAATCACTAGCAATTTATAACTTGCATGAAAAATATTCATTATTCCTGTAAATATATTATAAGAAAGTCTACAAATATAATATAGTATATGTAATAATATATTTTTGCTTACAAAAGGGGAAAAGAGGTCCAAAATGGCCCAAAACATGCTTACAAACTCCCCCTAGGGTACAGACAAGGTACACGGCAGATCTTGGGCCTTACAGAAGTTTCTCAGCGCTCCTTGACCAGGTTGAGTCCATCAACACTAGGATTCGCTAGTGTCATTGGTCGGATGAAAAAAATCGCTTCCAAATATGCACTTTTTATTTACGACTCACTTTTAACATGGCCGTCATAAAGGGACCATTGTAATCTTAATGTGCAGTCTGTGTAAGCTCTTTTGTGAAGTGGGATTATGTGAAGAGGGGGTTGGGTCACTACCAGAACCTAGCTTTGTGGAAGATAGCAGATTGACTTGAGGAAGGATACGCCTGTTTGTGTTTTCTCTCTAATGAAACCATAAAGTGGTTAAAATGAGCTTTTTTAATCACCCTTGATGGCGCCATGCTGAAGGACTCAAGCTCACCCAATGGGTGTAGTCCTTTTAACCTGGAGGCTGTGGGTCTGGTGTATACCTTGCCTGTGCCCTGGGGTAATGTACACCTTATTATACATTATCGTTCAAAATTAAATCAAAAGAGCGGGGCCTACCTAAAAAAAAAAACATGGGGCCAGCCCACAATTTAACCATACCGATCGAGCGGCCGCTGTCCCTTGGCCTAAATATGTCAACTTTTACGGATAGAAGGTGTGGTCAGCACAGCAAATCCTCCACCATTAATTTCAGTTTTCTAGACTCAAGCTGCTACTTTTTCCTTTTCATTCAAACAGCTCCTCATTTGTCCTCACCGATGCTTAGTTGACCCAGTTACAGACTCACAGCTTCACAGAAAAATCTGAAAGCACCAGGATTGACCTGAGACCTCAGGATCTATAACTAAGAACGCTTACCACTAGACCACAGAGGTGGGCCTTCCTATTTTAAAAAAACGTAAATGCATCCAGGATTCATTTGGGAAAGAGTCAAGAGAGCGAGTAGGTAGCCCTAAGCAAAATAACACCCTCAATACACCCAACTGGTTTTCGAACCCTGATCTCCCTGTCTCGGGGCTATAATATAGGTACATAGTACATGCATATATATTTTATTATTTAGTATAAATATATCTAGTAAAAACTGCCTTGTATATTCAGAAATCAGTTACTAGTATGGTATGCTTCAAAATGTTAATCAATAATAAAATAATTACTTAGGTTTATAGTAACTCGCCAAGTAATGATAGTAATAATAAACCTTATCATTTATATTAATAATTTTACTCCCTAATGCAGAGTGAGTAATTGCAATTATTAGGCTGATAAACAAATCCTAATTAATCTTTATTATAATACTGTCACCCGTCCCCTTTCTAATGTGTGGGCTTAAGTTTGTCAGGATGTGTCGTGGCCGAGATGGGGGAAGCGACTGGATTCTGATTGTGTGGGCTCATAATTGACGTACGGCTTGGATTTTTATGGTTTTAATCTGTACTATGTCTATTACAAAACGCGATCTTGTTAAGTGATATTAAAGGCTATGAAATAATTTAAGAGATTAATTAGAAGCTTGTTGCGGAATGAAGTATTGCAAGGAATAATCAATGGCCTGACTGATATTTAGGTGATCCTATACGTTTGATGAAACCCGGTACTCTGGGCTCGAGCGGTAGCCCCCCAATTTAAGTACTGGTGATCCGGCGTCCTAACTCGCGTAGCCCCCAAAACGGGCAGCGGACCCCCTAGACTCGATAGTGATTAGTCAGCCATAATAGTTTATATTCTACTTTTTATTCTGCCTTCTGTCCTGGTTTCTCGTTAGGAATGCTGACACTCTGTTTACTGGTCAAACGCATAGGTTCTATTTGTATACAAGCTAATCACAACACCTTGTAATGCTTCTTTTGCCATTCACATTCAAGAGCACAGCACTGTTAAATAAACACACGTCTCAATTTAGGACATGTGATTACAATAACAAAATATTAGCCCATCCTACCTTAAACCCAAAACAAAATGTTTTTTAAGTCTTTATTATGTTTGCCATGATACCATATTTTTAGAGGCCAGATAACCAGATAGGGCCTTCTTGTATAGGCCTATAGCCCATTACAATTTAGGTGGCACACATACATTAAAATTAGTATTTAAAAATAAAATAAAATTATGTCTTCCTAGTAATCCAACAGGTGTAATATAAAATTATAAACGGTTAACACAAAGCACAGGCATGTCATTCAAATTGAGAATCAAAAGCTAAAAGTTTTGGATTAATAATACACTTTACTTCGATAAAACAAATATATATAGCTGGTATATTTTTCAATGGTCAGTTTTCAATAAAGGATTTATAAATAACATGGAACGCATTCCAAGATGTTGATCATGAGCAAATCTCCCTACATTATGTGTCTGGTGAGTTAATGGCAAGCTTAGTGTTTCTACATTTTTTAAAAAAGCTACATTGAAAATCATTGATTTGCATTCTTTTATTTAAAATATTGTAGCTTATATCCATATAATTTTATTTTCATGAAAATACTCTCTAGAATTATTTATATTAAATTTAATTAGTGTATTCAAAAGTAAATTAAATAAATTAACAATTTAATAAAAGCGGTAAATATTGGAAGAATGATTTGAGAAAATGCATGAACATTAGCGTTGAAAGGAGACGTGAAAATAACCACCTAAATTAGAACCAACTGAAATTTGAACATCAACTTCCCGTTCATCAGTAATCCAGTTTATTGTCAGTTAAACCAGTGATTTCCAACCAGGAGTCTGTAGGCTTGTGTCCGAGGTTTCAAGAGAATTTGCAAACGCCTGAAGGTTTTAACGTGACCTGCATTTTGAAAGTGGCAAGGAAATCCAGCTGGCATTAATTAACATTATCAGTGCTTCCTCCTAATCGCACTACTGTCATAAAAGAAAGGCAAAGTTTCACATTAAATTAGGAGACAATTAGAATCAATGTTGTTCTTTTGAAACTTGTATGATTTCAATTGTGATTGTATTACTAAACAATTAACTGTAGGCCTATCTTGTTATTTTTCACTAACAACTATATTAAAAAAACTAACAAAAAATCATTAAGTTACCAAATATTTACACAATATCTGTTTTTAATCAGGACGCCAGAGGTAAAGTGAAAATGTTTTGGTAGTTTTTTTTTACTAGCAATGATTATTAGATAAAAATAACCAATAAACACTCTTAAATATTTTATTCTAAAGTACGAGTTAGTTATTATTTACCAACCCTAATGCCTTACATGTCTATTTTGTAACCTAATCCTGTTTAACCTAATATGTCTTAGTCATGTAGGGATTCCCCATAGAAAAGGGATAAATATAGGAACGTCACTCTAATGATGGCAAGTAGAACCACATCGCTAGCGCTCGCGGTGTAGTGCCGCAAACTAAAAGATTCGAAGCAGGGCATTACACTTTGAACACAACACATTTTATATTGCAGAATGTTAATTAATCAATTCTTATATCAAATTCAATCAAATGAAACTAAATCCATTATTTTATAAATAAACCATGTTATAAAATGTAAAATCTAGTTACATACAGTAAACGACAAATTACTAACAAAAACAGTAATAGTGAATTTTACATAGACTTCACACTTCTTTTCTATGGACTTACTCGCCTCAGTGGCGTAGTTGGCTAACGCGCTAGTCGTGTTGAGCTCGACCGCCGAGGACGGGGAGATCGAGGTTCGAATCTCGGTCGGGTGAACTGGGGGTGGTTTTTCCTAAATGGTATTCCACTCTCCCTCCACGCAAATGCGGGTTCACTTCCTCTAAATTCAACCCTCCCAATTCCTAATCCATTTGAGTAATTAGTACTTAAGCGTATAACCCGAACAGGTAGTAAGACGCGGTACTAAATATTATTATTTTTATTATTCTATGGACTTCACGTCCATGCATACACATTCCTCTGCGACGTCATTGCAAGCTTCTCCTAGCAATGGTGCCCCACACTAGTTTACAGGATCAGCTAGACCTATAAGAGTGCCCACCCAATGGGGTTCCCTGAGATTTCAATAAATATTTCAAGGGTTCCTCCAAACAAAAATTTTTGGGAATCACTGCCTTAGATTGTGTGGAAAAGCTGTAACTATATTAATAATCTGATAGGAAAAATAGTCCAAATAATACAAAACATATTCTTTTGCGGTTAACTTCGTTAACATTTAACTATATTGTTACCTGCCTCATTGGCCGAACATTCTTTGACATTAATTTCTTGTTATTTTGGCCTAATAATGACAGGGAGGTAGTAAATCGAATCCTGGTCAGGTCTACTGAGGGTTTCCAAGTCTCCTTCCACGCAAACGCAAGTAGATTACCTCTAATATGCTTCCTTTCTCATCCCTACATAATTAGATTGATTATCAAATATACATAAACCTGAACAGGTATTAAAACACAGCGATTAAAAACAACCATTATTAGTAGGCCCTATTATTATATAAGTATTAATAATATACATATCAAAAGTTTCGACTGCGGCTAATTTGAGTTGACGTATACATGATTTAAGTAGTTTTAGTAACTGCCATATTCTGTGATTACCAGAATCCAACTTCAGTTTCTGCTCCATTAAAGATTTTGATGAACTTGATTAGGTTTGTTGTTAGTGTGGGTACTCGCTTCAGTGGCTGCATGGTCTAAAGCGTCACTCTCACAATAAACTAGAGCGCCGATGACTGGGAAATTGGAGTTCGAATCCGACTCAGGTGCAGTGAGGTGCTTTCTCCAAAATGTTTTTCCACTCTCCATCCACACAAATGTAGATATATTTTCTCTAAATTCAACCTTCCTCTTCTCCAATCCATTAGTTTAATTAATACCTGAACTGGTAGTCAGATGCGGTGCTAAAAAAAAAATGTAGTGCTGAGATGACACATGTAAATATATTCGGGGAAGGTAAGTAATCAGCTGGTTTTTCAATAAATTATAACTTATAAGAACTAATTAAAAGTTTTTTTTAGATATTTTTGTAACTTAAAACTTAGAGTTGCTATGGATAATATACTTTCTACTTTTGCACTATTGCTACTTTTTTAAAGTTGTTTGCTATTTTTATAAGAAAGCGGTAGAAAATGCATTATCTGACAGCTTTAAAAGCTATTAAATCTATGTATCCGTAGATAAAAGCATCATATGTTAGGTTTAATGGTTTATTAAATTATAAAATAATGTCTAAAAAATGATATAATGAAACATTTGAAAATGTTGACAGCAAAAAAATATGTCTGTATTTTATAAAGTGTTATTATCGTAGTTAATCTACTTAACTTTTCACTCTAGCTTGCTACAAAATTCAATACATAATGAAACAACTATTGCACTACAAATAATGTGTCACAGAGGGCTACCAGTAATGTGGCCTAACGTGCTACATACCACCCACATTGGTAGTCGCATAGCCTAACACATTATTCTCGTGTTAATCTGGTTTGCCAGTGGCGGTGAGTTCAGGGCTAGAGTCTCAGTCGAGTGCACTAAAGGTGCTTTATGCTAAATGGCTTCTCACTCACTATGCACACAAATCCTGGTGCATTTCCTTTAAAATCCTACCTTCCTAATCTCCAATTTATTAGCATAATTAATATATGTGTAAAACCCAAACACGTACCGAGACAAGTTTAAAAAAAAGTGTGACCTTTATTGGAAAGGCAATGAACTACTCCATAAGAATGCTTATTTATATGTCTATTACTGCTTTATTTTATGATACGATATAATAAATAATGTTATTTCAGGTTGAAAATATTGTTAAGGTATTCAAAAAGGTCGCTCAGTATCCTTCGCCGACTGCTGCTCGTATCTTGAAACCACCCAGTAACAATGGAGGTCTTACCATTGCTTCGGTTTGGTCACAGAAAAACTTGGAGAGAGAAAAATCGATTAAATTTCAACAAACTCATTTTGTTGACTCGTCGTTACAAAAGTCTACAGATATGTATCCTGTTGATATATCTTTTGAGTAAGTTTCTAAGTTCCTTTTTATTCTAATTGAACATTTCCAGCTGAGATAAAACTAAATTATGTTTATAAATAGCAGGGCTGTGGAGTCGAAGTCGGACTCTGTAAAAATTTACCGACTGACCAAAAAATAAAAACTTTTAGTATAATAAATTTATGGCAAATATATCATTTTAATTTTATTCTTTTTTATTCTTTAAGACCGATATTCGTAATTTTGATTGACAAATTTATTCAAAACAAAGGAGTCAAGAGTCGGACAGAAAAATAGAGAAGTCAGAGTCGAAGATTTGACATACCGACTCCACGGCCCTGGTAAATAATAGCATGCATTTAAACAAGATTATTAGCGCTGCCGTAGCATATTTCAGTAGTTTTTAAGGTTATGTTAAACTCATTTAAATTAATTACAACTGAGACCTTACTTCTAGCTAGCTAATGAAGCCGCTCTTAGATATTGTTTTGTGGTTGTCAATCATGTATCATTTGCTTTTGAAAATATTGATAAATTAGAGTCCAATTTTCATAGTAAAGATCCCTTGGAAAATATTAACTCTGCGGTCAACATTGATAACATTTTACATTTTACATTTTAATATCTATCAAAAGTGAAAGCCGCAGATTACTTGACTCAATGTACAAGAATGTTAAAGTAGATCTAGTAACTTTTCTAGCTGTCAAATAAGTGTTCCTATGAAAGTTGGACTCTTAAGAATATATCAAGTATTCAAATTATGATTTAGTAAAATAAATTAATGTTTAAATAATAAAATAACTAAATGGAATAAAAATACCCTGCTACTAGGCTATACTAATCCGTTTTAGTGGTTGGATGATTAAACGCATCAATCTTGCAATATATCTCAATATGGTGTATTGAATTAAAAAAAAATATCTGTTTTTCACTCTTCCTTATCTCAAATGCGGGTACACTTCCTCTAAAGTCAATCATCCTGATCCCTAATACATGGGTATAATTAGTACATAAATGTTAAACCCAAATTGGCTGGGAGATGTGGTGACAAAAAAAATAAATAATATATTCTGCCTATTAAATAATTGTACAGAATTTATTTGAATTACCTTACACCACTAGATGTAACCTTTAATTTATTTTTAGACTATTGACCTCGCTGTCAAAATCTGAAGAACTCCGGGCAGTAATTCGTGAAATTCCCACAGATTCCACTTCAAAGAAACAATATCTTGAAGTATGGAAATTGGGGCAACTTTATAGAAACTTTGATTTAGCAGCTCTTGAAGTCCATGGAGATGTATATGCTGATGGTAAATATATTACATCACTTACTCCACCTAATTTATTTACTAGTATATGAGATATCTATGTGTTTACACCTGCATATACATTCAAACTTATTTGTAACGAGCACACAAATAACAAGATCATGGCTGTAATGAGCAAAAAGTCGTAATGCTTTTAATTTCCACATTTTACTATACAATTAATCTCATATTGAGCGCGCTACATGGATATACCGTACAAATTTGGATAACTATTCAAAAATGTAATGTTCTTAATTACCAAGGTAGTCAGAAATACCCAAATCTTGGACTAGACAAAAATGAAAAGAGTGACGTAGCTTTTATGACCACTCATTTCGGGCCAGCTTATGAACCTGATTTGGCCTTAAAGACTTTCCGTACTCTACCTACCTCTCCAGTATTGAGTCACCAACCCTGCTCCCCGACTTTACCCAAACACTGTAAAATCATTTAGAACCTAACCCTTCTGAAACATGTCTACTAACAAAAGAAAGCATCTCTTGATTTTTGAAGGGGTCAAAATTATTTGTGAGCTGAAATGTGGAATGTGGAATGTGGAGTTTGGAGTTTGCACAAAAGCTTACACATCTATATACTGTAGTTAAATGATTATATTTAATTCTCTCTCTTCTAATATTTATGTTGTTTAAATCTATCTTTTAGTCAAGTTATTGAAAGAAGAAGAGGATATAGTGAAGAAAACTGTATCATTCTCCTAATGCTCGTTATAAACCAATTTCTATTGTAATGCGTATAAAATATGTACAGTCCATTGTCAGAAGCTTTTAGAAAATAACTTTTTTTTCAGCAAAAATATATATTATTAGTTTTACTACCCGTTCAGGTTGTACGCACTTACGCTAATGTGTAGTAGTAGGGTGATTGTGAAATGAAATGGAGGACCTACAGTTTAACGTGGGATCCGAACCACGGTAGAGGCCTGGCACTCCATACATTCACAAGTTGTGATTAATACACGTCTTGTCAGAGGTAAAGGCAAACATTTATAACATTATACTACCTGATGTTAATTTGTAGGTATTGATAATATCTCTCAAAAGTGACGTGTGCTGATCACACGAGCTGACATATGAATAATTGAAAGTCGATAAAGTAACTTTTATAGGTTTCAGATAGAGCTCTTAATAAAATAGGGCTGTTAACTTAACACTAGCAATGATATATCTGCATGTGGACACCAACATATAATGTGTATAAAACATGTAGTAGCCTACATATGTAGATGAAATTTAAATCGATCTAATATTGGAAAAATATATTATAATTAATGTATTTTTTAAAAGATAGGCATAGTGATTATAACATTACATACAATTCTAAATAAGCTAAAATATTATGTATTTTTAGCACATATGTTTAGTTCACAGGATAATTAAAGGTAAACCGAATCTGATTATAGAAAGAAAATTTTGAAAAATTGAAACTTTACTCAATTTCTTATTGCATATCTGCTGGTACATCAGCTTACTAGGAACTCTCATCTATTATGTTTTAATTGCACTTGATATATGGCGTTGCTAGTCATAAGTCAAAGTACCTCAACCGCATATCAACAAATCTGTGTAAGTCAAAGAGTTTATGTAGTAAACAGTAGGGGTGTGCGAAGGCCAATTTTTAAATGCGAAGCGAAGCTTGAAACTTGCGAAGAAAAGTCGAAGTTGAAGTCGAAGGCCTATATTAATAATGTATGCACACTGGCTTACTGATAAACTTAGTACATTATGAATAAAGTTTTAATATTTACTTACAATGTGGAGCTCATAAAATTATTTTGTAAAGTTTACATATGTATGTCTTTTTTTTTTATATGCATTTCAATTATAATTATAAATTAAGTTCTGTTTTCGTTTACCACTTTCCGTATTAGCCATTTTCAATATTAAAGAAAACGTGAAGAAGCTATGAAAAACTTGTGACAAAATGCACTAGTAAATTTGTGACAGGCTATTGCAAAGAGATGGAATATTAAGGACTAAACATTAGACGCGAGCTGGTATGATATCACAACTAAAGCGCTTTCTCTGCTTCATACCAGAGACCTTGGTGTTATTTCTTTTGTGTAATGTAGGTCTAATATTTAGTAAGATAAAATTAAATCGTTTGGTAATTTATCGAAGTTTAATCCTTCCTTCGAAATTTTTCGAATATGCGAAGGCTATTGTAGATGTTAAAGTCTAAGCCGAAGGAGATTTGACCTTCGACTCCGACTTTGACTTTTCGAAGCTTCGCACACCATTAAATAATAATATAAATGTTTTAGTTTTAGTATGAATCTCAGTGCTATATTTTTCAGCAAGTGTAGACCAGCATTCCGCAAAGCATATAACATGTTTTAAAGTTCAAATGGAAGATAGTACAAGAAAGATAAAGGAAATATAATATGGCTTTTACAATGACATGAAGAACACAGTTCACATTTTACATTGCTGCCACTGGACAAAGAGGTATTAACTGCCTCTTGAAGAAATGTGATTGTTACCTCCTAATCTCCCAACCTAGGTTTCATTCTATCAGAAATCAGTAGAGGGAGTGTGAAATGCCTAACACAACTATTTCTCAAAAAAGTAAAAAATAAAAAAAAATAAAAAACTTGTGGCAAAAGGAAATAAAGTAAAGAATTATAGGAATATGTAAAAGCAATGACTAACATAAATGACAAAGCCAATAAATTAATTCTGTATGTAACTATATAATAAATTGCTCTTTAAGGTGGGGATGTAGGAGACATGATGAAATGTAAGTAAGGGCTTTTGCAATTTTTATAGTATAGCTTTTTTTTTTTTTGGTCGAAAGAAATCAAATATTTCTTTTGTACAGTAAAACCTTGAATTGCGAGCATAATTCGTTTCGTAAACATGTTTGTAATACAAAGCACTCGTATATCAAAGCGAATTTCCCCCATAAGAAATAATGGAAACTCAGATGATTCGTCCCACAACCCAAAAATATTTAATCTAAAAATGATTAATACCTTTTATATTCTCGTTATTTAAATGTAACTGTACTGTAATCAAATTTATTAATTAAATTTAATGGTGGCTGGTGTGAGGTAGACGAGAGAGAGGAGAGGAGGAGGTGGGTTATAGTTTAGGTCGACTTTCACTGTCACTAACGGAATCACCGCTATATGTTGGCTCACTGGAATATTTTTCTTTTTGTGCGACTTTAACAAAGAATCTATCCAATGACACTGCTCGGCAGACAAAGCGTAACCGTAGTACTACTCGTATTGCAAGTTATCGCTCGTTTATCAAGTTAAAATTTATTGAGAATTTTTGCTCGTCTTACAAAACACTCGCAGACCAAGTTACTCGCAATCCAAGGTTTTACTGTATAAAAATGGAGTTTAATTTTCTTCACATGTGACCTCAACAATTCTTGAATATCAGTCAAGGGCGTCCTGGAATTTAATTACAACTTTTTCTCTTAATTTAAAAAGTTTGTCATTTAATGCCGCTAAGCTCACGACAGATATTCAAAATTTGTTGTTATAAACATGCATAGAAATTTAAACTCTATGTTCCTGCTGAAGCAATATTTGGTTTGCTTTGACCTAAAGAATGTTTTACTATAAAGACTACAAAAACAATGGCCTTTTCTCGCGTTGTCTACATCCACACTTTAAATAAAATATCTGTTTGCTGTACCTTATTACATACTTAAAAAATGTACTTCAAAAAGTAAAAATAGTTTTTTTCATGGAGAGTTATGTAATTATGTGTAAATATCACATACATTAGAATTCATCACTATTTTAATCCTACTTTTTATGAGTGTTGTATGTACATTGTTTGGAACAGTGTGACTGGTAGATCTGGTGTTTGACTTTTGATGCGGTTTGTTTGCACTAAGGCTGATAATACGAAAAACCTTGTTTGCCTAACGTTGCTTTGCACTTTTATATAGTTAATATGGTACTATCCAATTTTCATAGGCCTTATCTGACAGCTGTAAAATTTACTATATCTTACTTTCACGTATTCATACGTCGAGTCATGTGATTTGCATATGTCAGGTTTGATATATATTATCAATAAGATATAACACAAGTACAATGTTATCAATATTGATCATAAAAGAGTTTTTTTTTGTATTTTCCAAAAGTTTTTTTCCTATGAAAATTGTACTATGGTTTCCATGTGGCGTAAAGAAGACCTATTACAGGCTGTTTGATTTATCGCTTTACATCTTAATGCTCTGTCAAACTATATCTAAAATCTTACATCACTAATATGTTTACATCAACTAATCTAATGTCAAGAGGAGAGTGGTTAATTTTAATCAACTGCACCACCATTCATCTATGTGGGAAATAGAAAAGAATTAACGAGATAAGGTGAGAAGGATGTGAGTGGAGACCTCACCATAATGCATCCAATAGGGATTGTGATGTGGTCTTTATAGGTTTCTAACTAGCACATTTAACACCAGAGTTTACAATGGCGTAATATAAATTATAGTGTCCACTTAAGTGGCCGAATGTTCCAAGGCGTTACTCTCCCAATAGACCGGATGGTGATGGTAAGATGAGTGTTCATATCTCCGTCGGGTGTACTTATGGTGTTTTTTTTTACAAAACGGTCCACTTGTTCTTCTGTAAATGTGGGTACACTTCCTCTTAGTTCAACTGTACTCATCCATAACACATTAGCAAAACTATTACATATGTGTAGGCTAGGTTAGGAAAGCGATGGAGGAGTCCGAAGTGGAAAGAAGAGTTGTTATTAGAGTTGAAAGCATTTATATGAGGATAACAGGAGTTGTATTAAGACGTCGAGTAGAAGGACGGTTCCAAATAAAAATGGAGTGAAGTAGGGGAGTGCCTTCTCACCACTATTATTTGTAATGGTAATGGAAATGGTCATGAACAAAATAGCAGGAACACTCGGGGAGGAAAATATGAAGGCCATGATGTTTGCTGATGACTTGATGGTATGAGGGGGGGGGAGAAGGAAGAGGAAGTAGAGGAACAACTACAAGAGTGGAATGACCAAATGAGTGTGTGGGATGAAATTTAGCATGGTAAAGTGTGAAAAAATATTAGTGATAAGGAAGAGGGTAAGGTTTATCCAAGCTATAAAGTTTGATGGAGTAGAGCTGAGAAAATTACAGAACATAAAATATCTTTGAGGCGTGATTGAGGCGAAAGGGGTGGAATTAGAGATGATCTAATGAGAAGAAGACAGCAGCGAGAGTTGTTCTATAAGTGTGTATGAGACCTGCTATGGAGAAGAGAAGTGTCCTTCAAGTATAAGGAAGTGTTGTACAGGTGTACTCTGTACCCATTGTCACACATGCAGCAGAAACATGGATATTGAATGTCAGAAAGACAAGGAAAGCGGAGGGTAGGAGAACAAAGTTTGTGAGGAGCATGTTAGCTGGCACAAGGAGAATCAGGATAAGGAATGAAGTTATCTGAGAAAGAGTAGGAGTACATAAAGTATAATTAAATAGTCGAGAAAGCAAGACTGAGATGGAATGGACATGTAATGAGGATGGAAAAAGAGAGGATGCCGAAGAAAATGTTGGGAATGAGGTATGTGGGAAAATGACTGCAAGGGAGGCCGAGAAAGAGATGTGAGGAGCAGATAACAGAATGTGTGCAATGGAGAGGATAGGAATGGAAGCAATTAATGGAGGAAGAATGATGTAAGAATAAAATAATATGGAGGCATTTTAATAAACTGACCCAGCCACAGGTTGGAAACAGTTGATGATCAGTTATATTTATAACCCAAAGTGGATATGGTATTAAAACAATATTACATAATGGTGTTTCTTTTTATAGGCGATTTTGGAGCTTTTGATTGGTCCCCATGCGAACAAAAGGTTCTCTACATTGCTGAGAAGAAGTCTTCTAAGTCTGAACCTTTCACTAAGGTTAAACCTCAGGAGGGAAATGAAAATAAGCTTGGAGGAGGGAAGAAAACTTCCAAGGTATGTGTTACTTTAGTGATATGTTCAACACAACATGCAGTCTGATTCTCATTGGATGATTGTTATTTGAAAACTGGAGACTAATGTTGCTACAATGGCGTAACAAAATTTGTATTTGTATTCTTAGTTTGTTTAGTTAGCTGTGTAAATATAAATTATAGGAATACATAAGTACTATTGGAAGCTTTTGATAACTTTTAGATACATTTTATAACTAATGAATCAATTAGGACATATTTATAGAATTTCAAAATTTAGTGACATTCAATTAATGTTGGTGGGAGAAAGTGGGCCTTCTATGGAAATAAGGGTTTGGGTATGGTACACTTTTCATAGAAAGTCCATTATCTCTTCATCATCATGAACTGTTTCCAGCCTTTAGTCGGATCTGTTTAGTAAAATGCCTCCATCCCTCTCTATCCTTCCACTATTCTTCCTCCTGTACTCTTTTTACACTTTCCTCCTCTCACTTGCACTCTTGATGCTATCTGTTCCTCCCATCTGTTCCTTGGTCTCCCTTCTGGTTTCTTCCCTACATACTTCCTTACACTTCAGGGGCATTTTTCTCTTCTCCATAGTAGGTCTCTTACACACCTGTAGAAAACCTCTGCTGCCCTAGTCTCATTATATCTTCTCTGCTGCCCCCGTTTGCCTCAAATCACACTACCAAGATACTTTACTCTCTTTGCTTTTTAAATATCTACTCCATCCAGTTCTATTGCCTTTCTTGGCCTTGTTCTCTGTGTTTTCATTATCTCCTTCCCCATCAACCAACCGCTAGAAAGATTACTAGAACTATTTTAACATTTTCATACATCAAATCTATTAAAATAGTTTCAATGTTAACTGCAAATAATATGTTTATAGTTTCTAAAAGACCCTTTATTAGAATATTGAGATGCTAGATGAGAAAACTTCCTTTGAAAGTACAAAAATGAAAAAAAATATTTGCCTTATTAAATATATATATTTTATAGAGAGCTAAAGTTTCTTTCGAAATTTGGTCTGATGCTTGAAATAAACTATTATATAGTTCATTGAACATTTTAATATATAAATCATACACATTTAAATGTAATATATATGAAAAAAGTGCATTGAGCAAAAACATTTAGTGATAAATAAAATGATAGAATATTAGGAAAATGGTAGAGCACAAATAAAAGTAACAACACTGACACATATTTACACACACTTCAATATTTCGATGCTATTGTAGCATCTTCCTCAGGGTGTCTTTGTGAATTTTTGGAAGCATGTAGAATTTAGGCGTTATTGGGTTTTTTGGTAGAAGAATCTGGACCATGGGTGGAGAAAGGTTTTGTCGCTTGGTCTCTTTGGTGATGAGTTCTTGAAGCTGGTTGGCAAATATGATAGTGGGATCATGCTCAATTTTTTGGTATGTGGATGAGTCCGAAAGCTGTCTGTGCGCTTCTGCGATGTAATCACCTTTGTTCATTACAACTGTTGTGGATCCTTTGTCGGCCGGTAGTATAAGGATGTTCTGATTTTGTTGGATAGAATTTATGGCTTGGCTGTGTTCACGAGTTAGGTTGTGGGTTGTGGGGAGTGTTTTGTAGAAATTTGGATCCGAAACTTGCTGAAGTATAAAGTTAATATACATTTCAATTGGGTGATCAGCTGGTAATGGAGGAGGGTCCCAGTTGGAAGGGGGTGAAAATTTGCTTAGAAGCTGGTTAGATGTAGTTGACTTGAGGAAGATGCTACAATAGCATCGAAATATTGAAGTGTGTGTAAATATGTGTCAGTGTTGTTACTTTTATTTGTGCTCTACCATTTTCCTAATATTCTATCATTTTATTTATCACTAAACATTTAAATGTAATTAATAAAATTGTGAATTACAATGTATACTATTTATAATTTAATTTTATGGTGAAACGGTTTATAATATCAAAGTTTGATATTGAAAAATAATATTTTTAACCAAAACATTTCTTAGATAAGGCTCTTTTTGGAAAAAAACTATGGTCTGTCAGGTATTTACGAAACTATTAGAATTAATAACTTCTCGGTTTGGTTTGTAAATTTCTAAGGAGAGCTATTTGCTTTTTCATTGTGTTCAAATTTCTCTCCATTTTGAGATTCATTTTTAACTTTCAAGATTAGGCTCTAGCTTTTTTTTTTCTGTCTCAATCGAAATATTTTTGAATCTCACACATCCCTAACATAGAACTGTAGTCAGTCACCTAATAAAATAGCCACACGAATCCTAGCCGCAAACCTAGCATGGATAGGAGGCTGTGATTTTAGTTTGTGTTGCATCATTCACAGTCTTAAATGTCTGTTAGTACAGCTAAAGAAAATATTGTTTTCTCTTGTATGTTCTTGGTTTAAACTATATGGTATTTTAATTATCAGTCTCGGCACAGATTTATCTGATGGCCAAACCCTTCCTTCACCTCTGACAAGATGTGTATTAATCACAACTTGTGAATGTGAGGAATGCCAGGCCTCCACCGTGGTTCGGATCCCACGTTAAACTGTAGGTCCTTCATTTCATCTCACAATCACCCTACCATTGCATATTAGCGTAAGTGTGTATAACCCGAAAGGGTAGTAAGACACAATGATGATGATGATGATGATGATGATGATGATGATGATAAATAATAATAAATAATAATAATATTTTAATTAATTTCATTAACATTTCTAAGGCTCGAATTTTAGAATAGGACTCTTTCTTAACTAACTTTTTTTGCATTGTTCTCACTGCCCATTCGGGCTACACACCAATGCATGCTAGTGTGTTAGGTGTGAGGAAGGTTAAATTTAAATAAAGTATACCCAAATTGGCATTGAGGGAGGATGTAAAATCATTTAGGAAAAATCAACCTCAATACATCTGATCATGATTCAATCCCTTATCTCTCCAATATTGGCAGTCCAGGATAGTGCGAGAGTGACGCCTCAGACTATACAGCCGCTAAAGTGGGTCTCTTAAATCAGTCTACTCTCTCTTCCACCATCATTTAAAGAAAATGACTGACTCCTAAACTCGGTGAGGTGTATTTGCAGTCATATTAACATATAAAGGGCCTTTTAGAAAAATACCAACTTTTTTTGCAGTTAATATCAATACTATTTTATTATAGTAATAGTATTAATTATAAGGGACATGTGCAGATCACTTGATTCGATCAAGTAACTTTTATAAATGTCAAATAAGTATCTTCATATAAAAATTGTACTTTATATTAGGTGTCTGCAAGCCCAAATCTTTTAATTCTGAGTCTAACTCTAGCAACTTTATTCTAAGAAAGCTCTCAAGTATAAAATTGTGTCAAATTTTAAATCAATAAATACATACTTTTAAAACTTAATTGCATAGAAGAATAAAAAAAAATTAGTAAGTTATATAAAACTCTTACAAGCCCAATTTAAAATAAAATAAATATTATCATTGAAATTATAATAGCATTAATATGTTTACAATGAAACAAACACATGACAACTTTACTTTTCACAAACAACAAACAAACAAGTATATATATAAGGACAAACAGTTAGTCATACATCACTAAACACATAATAAACAACAGAAATAGGCCTATCCTTATCTGTGGTCACATAGTCTAGTGTGTCACTCTTGAATTAGACTGGACCGCCGATGACGGATATATCAGAGTTCGAATCTCATTCAAGGTGTATTCTGGGTGATATTTCCTAAATTTGTTCTCATCTCCTTCTACTCAAGTGTGAATACTTTTCCTCTAAAATTCTCTTTCTCATTCCTATTCCATTAGTGAAATCAATGTATGAATACATCCCAAACACTGAACAAGATACGGTGAAAAACAGTTTTCTACGATTTTTCCAATCTTACAAAGTTGTCGAGTTTAAACTGAGCCTCTAATAACACATTAATATCTGACCTGTAACTTTGGGTGCTGCTGGTGGCAGCATATAATTATTTTAAATTATATTTGTACTTTTCAGGTAATTAAATATTAAAAATAAATTTTCTTAAGTCATTTTTCTTGAAACACATATTCACACAGTGACAACAATGGAAACACTGTGTCCATGATGTAAATGTGTGTCTTAGATATTTTATTTGTTTTTAGGTACAAATAAATACGAAATAGAAAATCTTATTAGGGAAAACGTCTTTTAAAAAAATTATATGTTTAGGTTTTGGGTTGCCAACACTAGTAAAAGATCACTGTTTTGTTATGAATGTTAAGTTTTTTAATTGCATGTTAAGTTTACATTATTTTTAATGTAAAATATATGTTTTCGCACACTATTTAATCAATTTTAATAATTTCTTTTTACCAAATCTGAAACTATATTCTTGACATAATTAAAAGTACTTATTCTTAGTTTTGGAATGTTATATATTATGTGTAATATAGTGCATACATTAATACCTTTTAATACAGGCATCGTATTTACTTGGAAAAGAGAAAATACTTATCATATCTTTTTTATATATTTAATTATTTTATGATTATTTTATCGTATTTTGAAATATTTAACTAAATAAAATATTTTTATCCACTGCGTGGGTATACCATTGTAAAGAACTGTCATGATCAATCACATGGTTTAAATTCGTCGGTCGCCATTTTGAAGCTATATTCGTTAGACCTTTTGTGAAAGTGCTGTAAAAAAAAAGTTTTTAAGTGGAATAAAACGATAAATAACTTGGTGCCCAACCTCAAATAAATATAAATAATATTGGGTTAAATTACTTTGGTTAACTATCACTTTCATACATTACCATATGTTTAAATTACAGTTATCCAAACTGACATGTCAGCTGTTGGCGTAGGGATACATTAAGGACTATTTCTAGTAACATTTTGAGCTGTCATCCAAGTAAACTAAGGTCGTGAATGTATTATAGGTTCCTTTCTATCGGAACTGATCAGGGGAAAGTGTGAAACACAAAACACAACTTCTTAAAAGAGCAAACCAAAAAAACACAAAAAGTTAGAAAATACAATTTGGTAAAGAATGATAGGACACTTAGCTAGGAACATGTAAAATAACAAACACGAGAAATGAACAATGGATGCGAATTTATAATATGTCTCTTTAAAGAAAATCTCTTTTCCTATTTTGACGTAAATTTGCTATTATATGAAAGAAGGTATGAGAAAGATTTATAATAACAAAATCCATCATCTCTTTGTCCAGTGGCATTAGTGTAGAGTATGAACTGTGTTTTTCATTTAATTGTAAAATCCATATTATGTTTGTCCTCTTTTATATGTCTAATCATGAAAGTTTTTAAAACATGATTCCAAATAAATTTCAGGGTAATCAGTTTAGACCTCACAATTGTAAATGATATTGGTTCTTTTTCCTTTTTGTGAACAGGTCAATTTTTTTTTTTTTTTTTTTTTTTTTTCATCATTGCTCCAACACCTCTTATTTAACGATGAAACTTTCGATTCACTCTGTCATTCATGTGCATTGGTAGCATACACACAGCACTCCCATTTTACTGTTTGCACAAATAAACATTGTTATTTTGATTTGTACATTAAAGTTAACATTTAAATCAATTACTGTAAATATTATGCCTTAACTATTCAAAATTCAAAAGTGTGGTAAATAAAACTAAACACAACGACAATATTCCCGCCAGTATGAAACATATGCAAGGATAAATTAAAAAACAATGTCTTTTTTTGTATGGGGAAAGGGGGGGGGGCTAGGGGTTAGATCACACCAAAGCTTTTGTTCAATGGAGGGGAGTGGAAGGGATTTGCGATCCTAGCTAGCTCTATTGGGAGTTTTGAAAATGAGCAAAGTTCTTCCAGGAAATGAGTCAAAAGGTGAATGATATGACTCATTTAAATGACTCTTTAGAGTGAATAACCCTCTGTGTGCTAGCAAGCACAAATGAGCCGATTCGACACATCACTAGTGTGTATGACGCTCGTGTGCATTGTGTGCAGATAACATTTTAAAAGTTTAACCTCAAACTTTGAGTACTCTTACACACCAAATTGGGCATGTTGCGTCGCAGGGGGAGGAGTACCTGTTCCGAGAGGACTGGGGGAGCAGTTGGTGGGAAAGCACCGACCTGTGGTGGTAATGTGCGACACCAAGCTGGAGACTCTGTCGGTCCTGGAGGGGATCCCAGACCACTTCTCTTCAGGTCAAGTGGTGTGGACACCCGACGGGAATGGCGTGGTGGGAGTAGCCTGGCTGCACGAGCCCCGACGTCTCGGCCTCATCTACTGCACCAATAGGGTCGGATACATCTTCCATCTCACCCTCGGGGGAGTCTTCAGTGAGTAACTTGAAGAGGGGGCCCCTTGCACATACACATGTGGATTAATATTTAGTGGGTCTGACACCTTAATTCAGCTGGTAGTACGTCTGTCTACTAAATCAAGGGTCTTGGGTTAGATTACCAGTATGGCCTAAAAATTAATTGTTACAATTGATGCTTCCTCTTTCACAGTGATGAATTATTTGCCATAAGTCTGGGTTTTCTGACTGTACTATAATTAAGTGGGTTTGTTAGTCATGTGCTAATGTAATCATTAAGCTCAGAAAGTGTAATTTAAATACAACAAATAAAAATAGTTATGTGTAAATAGGAATTTTTAACTTGTTTGGTTTCGAGTTTGAACATTAGCATTACATTTTATAGAATAATATTTGCTAAAAATGTTTCGAGTATAATTTTAATAATTGAACCATGCACAAAGCATAGATAAAAAACCGGTTTTTAAGTGGCCTGCTTAGGTAAATATAGTATTACTCGTGCGTTTAGTATAGTTTAAATGTTGATAAAACCTATAAATATACACACGTTTGGCCTTCACTGAAATGAATACACAAATATTTTCTATGGCTCTATACATATACAGACTTGTAAACATAGTTTAAAATTGAAATTTTTCACTTTTAAAAGTCTAAAAATATATACAGTTTGGTAATCGCTAAGACCTAAATGTGCAGGAAAAAAGGTCATTAACCCTTTCACTGTCATGTATATTTTGCATACACAAACCCACTCTGTTGGGTTTTTTTAACTGAAAAAAGCAATTTTTGGAAAAACGGTTGTATTATCAAATATTTTAAGCAAAATGTAATTAAAATTATGTAAAAAACATCCCTCATCCAAAAAATAATTTTCTGAGTCACTGTCCACTATGAATCCTTCAATTTCGTCATCCCGCAATGTTGTTTGATTTCCTCGCCACGCCATCTTGACTGTAGTGAGTGAGCTCAAGAAAGTAGATATTTCACTCGTAAATATAAACTAAAAATTATAGATGAACCTTGGAACCAGTGCAGTATTTTTTCTTTACAACATCTTTGCACTTTAGCGCGCGCAATTCAATTAGCTCTAAGGCTCCACATATATGTACGGGTTTGACAAAGTGAGCCCTGCACAAAAACGTATATTTACGGGTTTGACAACACCGGCATGTTGTCACACAACGTATATTTACGGGTTTGACAGTGAAAAGGTTAATATAGGATTACAGAATATATATTTGGAATTCTTATGATGTAGTTTATTAGTAGAGTCACGACACAAATTCTATTTGAATTTGTATTTTATTGCGAGGTAAAAAATGACACATTTCCCTTTCAGTAACGCCATCACTCGACCAACGGGCTCTTGAAACTTTGTTCTTGACTAACACAGGCGGAGGGGTAGAAGGGAACAAAGAGTGCCAAACTTGTCATGTCAATCTTTTCTATCTCTTCTTCTTGCCCATCCTTCTTTGATTTTGGCCTCTTAAGGATGTAGGCTGAATGTTTTGTTTCACAGCTCTGTTGTCCGGGCATGACCAGGCCGTACGCTCCCCAAGGTTCAGTCCTGACGGGGAGTACCTGGTGTGGTTGGAGAGACCAGCCGGAGGGGGACACCACGCGGCTCACAGGCTCATGGCCTATAAGTGGCCCCCCTCACCACAGGTAAGGATTGCATGGAATTATTCAATGGACCTCCTCTAATTATTTGCAAAAACTAATTTTTTTTTTTCAATCTGAAGTGAGGTGAATGTAGGGAGGGACCTTCGAATCCTCAAATTCGTGAATCACCAAACCCTCAAATCTTTGAAAACTTTAAATATTTTGAATCTTTAAGGGTATTTTAGATTTCAGGATTAACATATGTAGATGATTCAATATTATATACATATAGATATAAGATATAGAAATGAACTACACGAATCCTAAATTTCCTAGGATTCTATAGTTTTATAGATGTTCAGTGTTCATTGTATGATAAAATCACAAAGAAATCTCAAATCTTAATAAAGTGTTTACTTACCATCTCACTTTTATACAAATGGTAAAATAAACTAAATAGACCTATATAAACATGGAAAATGGTATAGTTTAGATTTATTTGGCTAAAAAGAATATAAAGAAATTTCAAAATCATGAGAAAATAGTTAACTTACTCAAAAAGTGTATTATTATTCTTTAAAACCATATTATATATTTATACATGACAGACAAAATTAAGAAAGATAAAAAGTTTCATTGTTGCCAAACCTTTTAACTTTTTTACTTTATCTTGACCTTTTGGAAAATTAGTGTAATCCTAAAAATAATTTTAAAAATCATACTCAAGATTTTTATAAATGTCTAATTTCATCACCCACCGAAACCAAAAATAGTGGTTTTCGCAAAGTCGTCTGTCTTTCCGTATGTATTTCGGGGTAGAGCCGAAACAATTTTACCAATCGGGATAAAACTTGCTATCCAGGGTTTTCATAAGTTTCACTCGAGGAATTTTTGTAATTAGATATCCAACCCTAAAATTTAGGGTAGTTTACTAATGAGAAAAAAGAGAAAAAAATTAATTTCTTGAAATTTGCTCTAATGATTTTGACTACATTTTGTATTTAGGCACAATTTAATATTACAAACAAAGTGGAAATATCAATAACGGTATTAAATTGTAAATTAGGAAGATAATACAGTCGGGGAATGCGTGCTATTACTCGGTCAATAAGTTGTTGATATCTCTATTATTATTATTATTATTATTATTTATTATTATTATTTTATTATTATTATGTTATTGTTATTATTGTTATTATTATTGTTATTATTATTGTTATTGTTGTTGTTGTTATTATTATTGTTATTGTTATTGTTGTTATTGTTGTTGTTATTATTATTGTTATTATTATTGTTATTATTGTTGTTATTGTTGTTGTTATTGTTATTATTATTATTGTTGTTATTGTTATTGTTGTTATTGTTGTTTTGTTGTTGTTGTTATTGTTGTTGTTATTGTTGTTGTTATTGTTATTGTTATTAGTATTATTATTATTTTTATTAGTATTATTGTTATTGTTGTTATTGTTGTTATTGTTGTTATTATTGTTATTGTTATTATTGTTATTGTTGTTGTTGTTGTTGTTTAGCACCGCGTCCTACTACCCGTTCGGGTTATACGCTTAAGTACTAATTACGCTAATGGATTAGGAATTGGGAGGGTTGAATTTAGAGGAAGTGAACCCGCATTTGCGTGGAGGGAGAGTGGAAAACCATTTAGGAAAAACCCCCCTCAGTTCACCCGACCGAGATTCGAACCTCGATCTCCCCGTCCTCGACATCTCTATTGCTTTCAAGGTATGTAAGACTTAAGATGTACAAAACAATAATTTTACTGTTTCTCTATGATTGGGAAAACAAATTTGGCTTGTTTCAAAACAAGAAATATATTTGATTTAAAAAGGATTGAAAATACAGAGGAGTGGAGGAGGTTACATAATGATGAGTCACATACTATTTACTCATCACAAGACACAGTTAGGGTAATCAAGTGATTATGGTGGATAGGATATACAGTGCATTTGCGAGAATATAGAACCATGTTCAGGGTATTAACTGGCAAACCCAATAGGAAGAGACCAATGGGAAGACCTAGACGCAGATGGGAGGATAACATTAGAATGGACCTGAAATAGATAGGATGTAATGAGGTGGACTGGATGGAAAAAACTAGCTCAAGATAGGAATAAGTGGTATACTTTTGTAAGTGCGGCATTGAACTTTCATACCATAGAATAAGTAAGTAGCAACTTAAGAATTATTAGCCTATAGTAAAATAAATGTCTTTATGTTTACCATGATTTCTAAGATTCTAGATATATCTGTAAAATCAAGATTCTGGTTAGTAAAATAGTGAATCTGACCCATCTCCATGCAAAACATTTGTAAAATATGTGTCGCCTTAGTCGGAGAAAATATGTAGCTGTCCAAGGAAGGAAAAAAGTATTTGTTGCCTCGTATTAAAAGACTGGTTAAGTTTCATATATGTTCTTTCCAAATATAATTGTATTTCTAACAATTGGTATAGTTAATTTTTTTTTTATAATTATTTCAACCGCATCTTTGTAACCGCTTGTGTCGTACATGTACATTAATTAAGCTAATGCAATAAGGATGAGGAAGGTTTGAATTTAGATGAAATGTATCTAAATTTGTGTAAAAGAGTGGGGAACAATTTAGAGAAAAAAACTCTTTTTTAAATCACCTCTAATCTTGAATTAAATATTTATTGAATTCTTGGATGTTGAATATACTTGAAAGTTAAAGGGTCCAAGCCCTGATACATATATATTACATATAATATAGATATTAAAATCATATGCAATCCCGTCCAACTGTGCTTAGGGTTGTTCTGCATAAAAGGTACCAGCATTTGTAGTCACATGGTCTAACATCAATTTTGTGTTGGGCTGGATTGGCGGTGACGGAAGGATCAAAATTAATTCCAATTAGGTGTACTAAGGCTGTTTTTCCTTAATTGTTCTCCACTTTCCCTTCATACAATTCTGGGCTCATTTTATCTAAATTATACCTTTTTCAGCATTAACCTATTAATTCAATTAAAGGCGGATTGTCCATATGAGAAGTAAGACTCAATCAACAAACACTACAAAAAATAAATAAATTAGTGATATAGTTTTCTAAACATTCTATTTTGTTTTTTATTTTAAAATTTCATAAAAACTTTAATTGGAAGTAATTTTAATATTCCAAAATAATAATATGATTTTTAAACTATTTAAAAAAATAAATAAAGTGTTAAAATCGGCTCCTACAAAATTGTAATTTTTTTATTTGTCTTTTTGCCGTTTTCTGTAAAATTTGAGAAAAGGGAAATAGCAGGTTTTGTAAATGGCCCACTCTTTGTTGTTGTGTTTCAGACAAAACCAGAGGCAATAATAGATGTGGTCAGGCAGCAGGAACAGACAACTGGGGGCACTCCCTTTTACGGACTGTACAACCTTAACCTTCCTCGCCGCTGTTGGGCCAAGGACTCTCGTCGCATCCTATTTAGCACACCTCAGCTCTATAGCGTCAAGTCATACGTCGTCAATATAGGTAACTCACAGACACTAGATTTGTCATCTACACTCGTGTTCCATTGTTAAGGATTGCGTCTTTTTTTTTTAGCACCGCCTCTTACTACCTGTTCTGGTTATATGCATTTACGTTAGTGGGTAAGGGATGAGGAAGGTAGTACCTCAAGACTATCTGGTAGAACAATACATAAAATTTGTTGTACGGAATGTCTCCACTCCAGATTTTCAAAACCGACTTGTGAAAACTAGCAATCTGACCAACCAAGTACATCAAGCCCTCCAATTAAAATTTTTTCTTTATTTGAAAAAAGGAAATATTAATATACTCTATTTCTGATGAACTTGTATCCTAAAATTGGATAAAATAAATTAAACTGGGAAATTTTGAGAAAAAGATAAAAAAAAAAGGATCAGATTACTCAAATTTTTCGAGTTTTGTAAAAATCATCAAGCCTGAGTGGCTAATAAAACTTGACTCAAACTTGAATTTTCTACTACTCGCACACCCATACCTTTCATGTTTATCATGTTTTCTAAAATTTGAATTTTTGGATTCAGATTTAGGCTTTGTATGTACAAGGAAGTTTCGGATTCGCAAATTAGTGGATTTTACCCATGTTTACTTTTAAGGTAAAAATGTTGTACATTTACAAAACTATATTTAAAAAAATTAAGTAAATAATCAAAATTCAGTTCAATGATGTTTCAGAAAACGGCAATGTGACTGAGTTGGAGACCCCTAAAGGGGGCCAGTTCGTGATGGACGTGTGCGAAGACTTTGTGGTGTGTGCCCGCAGTTCTCTAAACTCTCCGGCCAGTCTAGTAGTGGGACAACTACCTGCGACGGGGGAGGAGGAAAACATGCGATGGTTTCCCGTAACCACCTGGCAGCCCCTGCAGGCCTTAGAGTCCCTCACTTCTTCCTTCATGACCTTGGATCGGAATGAGGAACAAAACAATTCGCACTGCAGTGAGTACCATGCTTTCATTTTACTTTACATCCATTACTGTTTCCAGCCTGTGGTAAGTTTTTTATTCAAGCCATATATTTTCCACTACCGGCTTGCTATAGGACTGTTATAGCTTCATATGCCTTATAATTTAATTAAAAACTAGGACAGGCACAACACCCAGTCCCGGCCATTAATTTATCATTGTGAAAGGGTAAACTCACTTTTCAACAATGATAAATTTTTTGGCCATGCCGGGAATCAAACCCGGGACCCTTGCTTCATTAGATAGAAATGCTACCGACTGAGCTTAAGTGTCGGATGCAAAGAAAAGTATCAAGGTAGTGTCAAAGTTTTGTATTTTTTTTCCTAATTTACCCCTACTGTTAGGTACATGAATCAAGACAGCAGTCTTATCTTGTTTAGCTAGCGAGTGATAGAGAAATTTCTTACCTGTTGTAGTTAAGATGGTTTTCCTAAAATGTTTATTTGGCGTAAATATTGAACATTCTTTACATCTTTTTTTAGGAAGTTACAACGCCATTTATTTTGGTCCGAGCAGCTCTCGAGAGCAAGAGATTCCTCTTATTGTGTGGCCTCATGGTGGCCCTCACGGTGTCTTCACTGACGATTTCAAGATGGAGGCTGCGTTCTTTGGGTTGTTGGGTGAGTCGCTAAACATACAATATGGTTCAACTTCAAATTAACCTGCTTCATTGGCCGAATGGTTTAAGGAATCGCTCTTATTTTAGACTGGCCTGCTGATGACTGAAAGATAATGGTTCAAATCCCTGTCGGGTTTACTTAGGGTGGTTTTTTCCTTAGTGATTTCCCACTCTACCTCCATGCAAATGTGGGAAAATTCTTCCTTGTTCATCCCTACCCCATTAGAGTAATTTATATATTTGTATAGCCTGAACAGGTAGTAAAAGGCGGTGATAAAAAACTTCCAAGTATCATTACCACAATATACTCGAGATTTTTCCATTTGAATATTAATTTCCAATGTATTATATTTGGAAGAAGGTACAGGAAAGGTGGAATAGAAACATATAAAAGGGACAAACACAATATGGCTTATACAATTAAAAGAAGAATACAGTTCACACTTTACTATTATTATTAGCACCTCGTCTTACTACCCATTCAGGTTATACGCATTCACATTTACATTGCTGTCATTGGACAAAGGGTTGCTTCTTAAAGAAAATCGATCGTCACCGCCCAATCCCCTGACCTAGGTTTCATTCTATCTGAATTCATCAGGGAGGAGTTTTAAACGCTCAACGCAACTATCTAAAAGAGTAAACCAATGTATCTAAGAGCTCAGAATGGAAATAATTGAACATAAATTGACTATTTTATTGGCGAAGCGTTGTAATTGTTGAAGACAGAGTTTTTTTTGTTTTTTTTTTTCAAAGCAAAGCCACTGCTGATAATATTTTTGAAGCTTTGCACAATCCCTATTTGTTTTACATGTTACTATTTATATGTCTCATCACCCTTTAACAATTTAATTTTTCTCCCATTTATTTTGATTTCCTAATTTATGAAGTTGCATAGAACATTTCACACTTTCTCCTGATGAGCTTGAATTATATTTATGTGTAGGGATTAAATGATAGCAATCTATTTTATTCAAAGGCAGCCATTACAATATAGTGCGGTGGTAGCAGTGTGAGGTGTGAAATGTGTTCTTCTTTCGATTGTAAAAGCCATATTGTGTTCGTTCCTTTTATATGTTCTTATCACTCTTTCCTGTGCCTTCTTACACATGTAACCAAATATACTTTAAAAATAAAAAATAGGTTTTTCTTAAAGAAAAAAAAAAGTTTGAATCAATTTTTTATATGTATTGGTCTGTTTACAAATTTTTTCAAATATATCTTTAATATTTACACCTGTATATGAGAATCAATTTAACTCACGACCTTTGACTTATTGCACCATTGTTCTGGCTTTTAGCTATCCAAGTTGGTCCTGTGCTCATTAGTTTAAGGCAGCCTACGCTAGATGTGTAGCACAAAAACCTGATTATAAGTCCTTGTAACTGTGCTTCTTATGTCTATAAACTAATTGACAATTCCACACATCCATTATATATTCTCTCCTAAATCAATAGATGTTCTAATACCATAAGCATGGAACAAACCTGAAGGTAAACCGCTTCGATGGCCGCGTGGTCTAACGCTCTACTCCCATGTTAGACTAGACTGCCGAAATGGGGAAATTGGGGGTCGATCATGGCCGGTTGCACCGAGGGTGGTTTTCCCTAAACGGTTTACCACTAAAATGCGGGTACACTTCCTCAAAATTAGGCCCTCCTTATCCCTAACATTATTATTAGCACCGCGTCTTACTACCCGTTCAGGTTGTACGCACTTACGCTAATGTGTAATGGTAAGGTGATTGTGAGATGAAATGGAGGACCTACAGTTTAACGTGGAATCTGAACCACGGTGGAGGCCTGGTATTCCACACATTCACAAGTTGTGATTAATACACGTCTTGTCAGAGGTGAAGGAAGGGTTTGGCAATCAGATAAATCTGTGCCCGAACCGAGGATTGAACCCCGGAACCTTATTCCTAACACATTAGCATATTTAGTACATGGGTCTATAGCCCGAACGGGTAGGAAGACGCGTTACTAAAAAAAACACCAACCTGAATAGTAGCTGGTAAAGCATTGACGTCCTAGGCAAAGGACTCAAGTTCTATTCCTCGATCCATGTGTCTCTCTCTTTTTTCCCCCAAAGATGGTCAGTTGGGGTGTGCTAACATCACTTTTTCACTTCAAAGCAAATTTAAATCGAGTATATGAAATATTTACAAAGCCGAAGCCGATGTTTGAAAATTTTTTGTTAATTGTTTTATGCTTGAAAATATACTATATTGTGGCTATTTAATATAACTTTATGCACATGCATTCATATCTTTTATATGAATGGCAATGATTAAAAAAAGTTAGTATTATTTTAGCTGTCAACATTTCTAATGGTAAGCTCCTCTTTAAGTAAAACCTTGTTTCGCTTTTTGAGGTTTATTTTGTTATGTATGGGAGACAGTACATCAAAGGTAGATTTAAACATATACAAGGGAACGACCACAATATTGAATTAGTTCCCATCTACATGTATATATTGTACCTTCTTTCATATTTAACAAAATATTTTGATGAGTTTCATAACTGTCAAAGCAATTTTTTTTTTAAAAACAAAGTCAAAGCCATTATCTTTTTCACAATCAAGTTGATTTTTCTAAATTTCACACACAAATAGAGGCATAGACCAAGTCATCGTTCAAACTAAAAAATAAGCAAGCTAATTATTAAGTACCTGAAAAAAAAACCTCAAATATTAAAAAAAAAAAAATTCTACTGAATGTTAATAAAAATAAAACGTTTGACTGAGACCAATATTGTCGCCAGGTTTTGGTATGCTAATGGTGAACTACCGAGGTTCGATTGGCGCCGGTCAAGACTGTGTGGAGTATCTTTTTGGTCGTATTGGTGACTCTGATGTGAAGGATGTTCACCACGCGACAACAACGGCCTTGAAGGAGTTCTCCTTCCTCGACCCTAAGAGGGTCGTATTGTTCGGGGGGTCCCACGGGGGTTTTTTAGTAACGCACCTCAGCGGACAATACCCAGTAAGTGGACAATTATTTCAAGATCAAATAATAAATTATGAGAAAAGTCCATTGGCTGATTTCGTAAGATTTCATTAGAATGCCTAATAGTACTTGCTCTTTTACATCTATTACTGTTTCCGGCCTGTGGCCTGGATCAGTTTTTTATTCAAGTCATATATTTTCTAGGGGTGTGCGAAGTCCACTTTTTCTAATTCCAAGCAAATTCGAATCGAATATATGAAATATTCTCGAAGCCGAATTGAAGTTTGAATTTTTTTTTTGTGGATTTTTTTACACTAGAAAAATATATTAATTATTGTTTATTAAACTTTATATATTGAAATTACTTTGAAAATATTTTATTGTACTCAATGTTACCAATATTTCATTTTAATCTAATAAATCAAGTTATATTACAACTTACAATTCAATTACTTAGGGTTTTTTCCAATTAAATATGGTTTTATATCAATTATAAATGGCAATAATTGACCATATATTGAGTATTTTAGCTGTCAATATTTTATTGGCGAAGCTTCGAAGCCGGAATTATTTTTGAAGCAAAGTCGAGTCGAATTTTCCCACTACCCTAATATTTTCCACTACCAGCTGGCTAGACCTGTCGTGGCTTCATATGCCCTATAATCTATCTTAAGACTAGAACAAGCACAACATCCAGTCCCCAACTGTTAACTCAGCACTGTGAAAGGGTAAACCCACATTTAACCAATTATAAATTTTTAAGCCCTACCGAGAATCGAACCTTGGCAATATAAAGTGTGAACTGAGTTTGTTTTATTGTAAGAGCCATATTGTGTTTTGTTCCCTATTATACGTTTCTATCTTTCTTGTACTTTCTTCTAAATATAACAAAATGCTTCACTGATTAGTCATTTTTATAAAAAAAAATTAAATTTCCTTTCTCTATACTACTCTCTAATTTGTCTTGTAGTATGGGAATTCCTTCCGAAAGACTTAAAAAACACATGGTATTTTGTATTAAAGAAATAGTTGCAACCCTATATTAGGTAATTATTCACTTTATTTGATTAATTCTTGTCTTAGTATTTTTTATTATTATTTTTGTTGCAGTCTTTTTACCAAGCAGTAGTCGCAAGGAACCCTGTCATAGATGTGTCGGCCATGTTTTCTGTCACTGATATACCAGACTGGTAAGCAACAAACAGTCAGATTATCTTCTAAATAATTAGAGATGTGTCTAATCCTATATCTCTTCTCGAATCTGAGACTTAAATTTTCTTTTTAATCTAGATTCCAAACTTGAATATTTGAATCTCTAAACTGTACAATTTTAGAGTGGAAATATTTAAAAAAATTCTATTCAAAAAAAGTTCCTTAAGGCTTTGGACCACCAACAATATGACATTTTGTGTGCCATGTCTATTACGTTATAAACAACAAAGCCAACAATTTATATGTAAATTAATTATACTATAACATTTTACATTTTTTTATGTGAGTTTGTTACTCTCCCAACAACACAACTCTTAGCTACTTTTACCATTACCATTATTAAGAATTAAATAGCCAAAGCTATTATTTATGCTTTTAGTTAAGATTACTCCATCTAGATATCATATTCTGAAAATTGAAAAATGACACCTAGACACAAGAATCGAACCTGGGACCTTTGGCTTAGCACGCCAATGCTCTAACCACTGAACAATATAGGATGTGCGGAAATCGTCGGCTACAAGTATGTGATTATATTAATATCACGAGCTATCAAATAACGCAGCCATCTTCGACTCTGTAGTTGGCTTATTGCTGCCATTTGTACAATTATTTTAACTGTACGGGATTTCATATTAAGAATTAAATAGCCAAAGTTATTATTTATTATTTAAGAACAATAATAGCTTTGGCTATTTAATTCTTAATATGCAATCTCGCACAATTATAATAATTGTACAAATGGCTGCAATAAGCCAACTACAGAGTCGAAGATGGCTGCGTTATCTGATAGCTCGTGATATTAATATAATCACATACATGTAGCCGACGATTTCCGCACATCCATCATAGGCTCTGCCTTAAAATATGAGTGAAGAATGACCCTGGGTACGGGACGAATCCTGGATAGTTCAGTGGTTAGAGCATTGGCGTATTAAGCCAAAGGTCCCGGGCTCGATTCCCGTGTTCAGGTGTCATTTTTCAATTTTCAGAATACTGCCATTATTGTCTAAAATTGCTATTTCAAGTCAAAGTCCTCATAACTGTATTTGAGATACTTTTATTTTGAAGGGATGGCATTTTTATTGCAGGATGAGAAAGGGACGAAAAATGGGTCAAAATAGCAAGATTAGGGGCGGGAATGGGAAATTTTAACAATTATTCTTTATAAGACATGTAGATTAATATATTCATTTTAAAACTAATATGGTAAACTTGTAAAATCTTTGACATTATTAGATGTAATATAAATAATAAAATATGATAACATCATAAGAACATAGTAATACAGATAAGGATGTGTGACTAACATTTTTTATCTAATTGAATAGCTAAAATTACATTTTAGATATAAATTAATCCATCAGTTAATTTCTTTTGAAAATGGTGCTATAAATTTAACTAATGTCATAGCGAAAAATATAAAAACAATTTATTTTTTTAAACCTTCTTAAATATTCTCTAGGCTTGAAACCACTTAAATATTCTCAATCTCAATACCTATTAACTGTTCTCTAAGTTGATTAACTCTTAATATTATATATGTTTGAAGCCCCTTTAATGTTATCTAGAATTGACACCCCTTAAAGTGATCTTTAGTTTAACACCCCTATTGCTGGCTGTTTGGTTTGCTAACAGCAGACAGGCTGATCTCTCAACAATAGTTGACCTTAGCAAGCTACTTCCTCTCCTTCTCATTTGCACGCTCTAAAATACGGTAGAGTAGAACATATTTATGTCCCTCTATAAATCTTTCACGCTTTCTCGCTTGCTGAACTTAACAAATAACTATTTATAGACAGACCGAGTCAAGCGCTTCACAACTTATTTGTCTCTACAGAAAAGTTAAAATACTGTACCACAACTCCTACTCTCACCCCTAGGTATGCTATAGAACGAACAAAGACTTCTCTGTAAAAAAGTGAACAGTGATGAACCAGCAGTACCGCCTGGAACAATATGCACTCAGTTTCCAAACCGAAAATGGTTGGTAAGGAGCAAATCTCGCCCAAGCTTTGAGCCCCTATTTTTTTTTTTAGATCTTTAGGAATCTCGAATCTCTAAAATAGTATAGAAATTAAGGGTTCAAACATCCCATTTTTAGTACTAATAAAAATAAACTTCGGATAGTAATAACGCATTCAAAAAAAGTAAAACTAGAGAGGTGACAATTCTCGTTTTTTACAATTTGGATGCTTGAAAATTATAACCTTGATTTTTTTTATTTTCGATTCTAGAGGTTAGCAACTTACACTATATAAATTCAATACAAACACAATTGGAATATTATAAAATAGTCCTGAAGCCGAATCAAAGTCTGAATATTTAAAAAAGAATTTTGATGTTGAAATAAAATATTTATTTACTGTCTTTATTATATTTAGTGAAGTTAAGGTTAGTTTGCTTTATTTTACATTTAACTAAAACAATGTTACAACTAAACAATGTATATAACTAAGGAATCATAACTATATAATTTATTTTCTACTTTCAAATATTTAAAGTGAAGAAGAGTTTTTCACTCTTATAATTTTACAACAGTTAAAATTTCATTCCTTTTCCAACCTCACATTAAAATATGTAATTTATAGCAATGGGACCCTCGGATCCCTATGGATAGATATTCGAGATTAGAGAAAATTTCAAATTTGAGACTCAAATAATTTAAAAAAAAATTTAAAAAATGAAATTTGTCTCAGAGCTCCTACTGCTTATTGATGGTTCAGAACCAATTATAATTATAGGATGAACCTAACAACCAGACCCCAGACCAGTAATTTAACACTTAGCTACTCTTTGTATTTTCTATTATTCTTTTATATTTTTATTTCCTCTTGTGATCATAATTTTAGATTTGGATTCGAAATTTGGGATTCAAAGGTAAATTGAAGGTTCAGATTCGTGAAGTAGTGGATTCAACCCAACTCTAATTATTTATATAACATATTATAATATGGTTTGAAAAAAATCCCACATAAAAAGTATTTATTGCAGGTTTAAAAAAATCCCGGGTTCTTTTAAAATAGCCCAATCCAGTTGTGTTATGTTGGTAGGGACCCCAATTTGTATTAAATAAAATTATTGGATTTCGTCAATAAAAAGTTGTGACTTTTCTAGTCCCTCTTACATTCAATGTCCATGTTTCTGCAGCAATGTTAAGTGTGAACTGTATCTATTTTTTCTACGTTTAAAAAGTGGTGAGGAGAATTAGATGGGGTTGGGGGGGTGTTAAATAAAAACACTTTGAACAAACAATAAACTACTACATCTTATTAGTGCATTTTTACACTGATTCTATCCTGGCTCTGTAGCTAGAGTCAAAAGTCTTGGAGTCGGAGTCTTAAGCAGTTTTGGGTGTAGTGGGAGTCAGAGTTAGTAAAAATGTACCGACTTTGACTTCAACTTCAAAATAAAAACGTATTATATTATAACAATGTATGATAAATATATATAATTTTAACTTTATAAATTTTTATTTTAAGAGCCGATATTTATAGTTTGTATTTACAAATGTATTTAAATATAAACTCACAAAGCCAATTAAAAAAGTTACCATGCGCGTTGGAGCAATTTTTGCAGTAAATTTATTATTACTAAGGAATATAAATTAGCCATTTATAGACGTGAAGTTGGAGTCTTAAGTTGAAAATAATAAAAATATTGGTGTTAGATTTGAATTTTAGTTAGATACTTTATCGTTTTCTTAAATAATAGTATTAAAATATTTTTGATCTTGGCTCAAAAGTAAGATCATTTAGTAGTTTTCTTTTTCACAATTAATAAAAATAAGTCATACAGGTCCAATATGTTAAGAGCTAATAATCTTCTCTGCAATTGATGCTAATATTTGGATTTACAGGACTGCTGTAGAGTGTGGTATTGAGTACAATATCAAAGAGGAGCCCAGCTCAGAAGTTTTTGAAAAGATGAAGAAATGTTCACCCATCAGCCATGTCTCCAAGGTAGTGGCCCCCACACTGTTGCTGATTGGCAAGAAGGACCTAAGAGTGCCCAGCACCCAAGGCATACACTACTATCACCTACTCAGGGCAAATGACATCACAACAAGGTACTCAACAACATTACGATTATATTTTTTTTAACAGATTGGGTTACTTGACGCAATTTGAGTAGGCTAATTTATAGGGTTGGTTTATGGAGAGGGCGGTGCTACTATCTGTGATTTGTGAAAGCTGATTTATTGACACTAAAATACATTTTTTGTCAGTCTTTTCTTATTCTAAAATTATCTTTAAAGTAAACTTTTTTTTTTTAATACTTGCCTGATAACTATGTTGTCATTTGGGACTGCACTTTGTAATCCCTCTGTTGAACATATCAAGCTCTCTCAATGAGCGATGCCATTTTAATTGGCTTTGGGTTTGATGTATACCTGGTCTGTGACCTACGGCCATATGCACACCCATTACTAATATTGTATCCCTTGTAGCATCCTCTAACAACAATATTTGAGCTAGATAAGTTGAACATTTTAGGTTCAGGGTTAAGTCAAAAATCTAAATAAAGCACCCCTTTTTGAATTAAAATACTCCACCAACAGTGTTGGCACTAGCCTAGCACATGTGCAAATCAATCCGACTGATTGGAAACCACTTTGATATAAACTAAAGAATCAGAAGTGCCAAGCAGGCACGTTCCTCGCCATTCTCAAATTTTAGAGCAAAGGTGGAGAAGGGTCGGGGGAGGAGGGCTTCCAGTCCCCATTTGCCATCAACATTGTACATTAGGGGTGTGTGCTAAGTAGTATTATTTTTCAATTCAAAGTGAAATATCGACATTATTTTTTATAACTTTACGCACTAAAATCTTTTCTTGCGCACTCGTTTTTAATATCTTATTATAATCTGATATATCACATTATCATCAAAACATAAACTATAATTATTTCAGATTTTTTCATTTGATTATTAATTTGTAATGTGTTAGGGGTCCGATTCTTGAAAACAAGTTGTATAACCTCGAGTGTCTTGCTAGGCCAATAGCCTCGTAGCTTCATCAGAGCTATCCGCCACTTTTCAAGGCTCCTGCCAACCCTTCACAGGGCACATACACAGTCCCCACTGTACTTCACCCCTGCGGGCATTCCTCTACTTCATGCAGTTGCCTGTCTCCCCTAACACGGAAGAGTACTATAGGAGTTACAAAAATGGATAGGATAAGAAATGAGAGGGCTGGAGGAATATGTAAGGAGCCAGCGCATGACAGAATAGAGAAGTAATGACTAAGATGGTATGGCCATGTGAGGCGAAGATGAGGAGGGAGGGGGAGGAGGGTAGGAGGCCAAGAGGGAAACCAACGGACAGCTGGCAGAGGAGTTTGGAGGCGGCCAATAGGAGAGGACTGGATCATGGGGTGGGGAACGGCTTCTGTCCTAATTAGAACTGGCCAGTGGCTGGAAGCTGTGCATGATGATAATGATAAATAACTTATTGTAAACTGTGTTTTCCCTGAAAGTTAGCAGAATTAACATGTATGTTTCCACTATAGTGTTGCTTTATTAAAAAAAAAAGTATATGACATAGTTGACCGTGAGAGATGCAATATTTAGTTCAGTCATTGTGAATGCATGTATGTAGACTCTTAGCCGCTACCCGCCTCGGTGGCGTAGTTGGCTAACGCGCTAGTCGTGTTGAACTCGACTGCTGAAGGTGGGGAGATCGAGGTTCGAATCTCGGTCGGGTGAACTGGGGGTGGTTTTCCACTCTCCATCCACGCAAATGCGGGTTCACTTCCTCTAAATTCAACCTTCCAAATTCCTAATCCATTAGCGTATTTAGTACTTAAGCGTATAACCCGAACGGGTAGTAAGACGCCGTGCTAAATAATAATAATAATAATAATAATCTTAGCCGCTTTGTGGGAACATAGCGTTGCCCAGGGTATATCTTGGAGTTTGTCTACACATCATAACCGCAGTGAAATTACATCATGATAGTGATTATGAAGGTGTGGAGCCGGTGGGAATTTTAAATTTAATTTAAACCTAACCAGATCTAGGTTACCATAGAAACAGTTCCCCCTTTAGGGGAAAAAAACCTATGCTACAGCCAGCAATCAAACCTTGAACCTTTATATTATTAGCCCTAAACCAAGAGGCTGGTCAACTTGTGTCATCAAGGATGCTATCTTCCAGGGTGTTTGAAGTGCACACAACAGCTCAGATTGGTGACATTTGAACATAAATGAGTATTTTAGCTGTCAATATTTTGGTATTGGCGAAGTTTCGTAATTGTCAAAGCAGGAATTTTGTTTTTCGAAGCAAAGTTTAGGGATATATATTTTTTTTAAAGCCAAATGAAAGTTTTGCGCACATCCACTTATTATATTTTATGGAAATGCTCTTAATATTCATGGTGAAATAAATATTTTTTTATTATTTTATGAAAATATGTTTCCAGATTGTTGCTGTACGAAGACAATCATCCACTTGGACAGACAGCAGTTGAAGTGGATAACCTCATCAACTCAGTGCTTTGGTTTTATCAACACATGAATTAGATTAAGTCATCCACACATGATCTCTAGATGCCTTAAAATTCAAATAGAATTTTCAGGGCTGCCCAAGGTTCAGTGAAAATTTGGGGGGTCCCCCTTTCTAATCAAATTAATTTTTAAAAATATTTTAACTTTATTTATTTTTACTTGCATGGTTTTAAAAATATGCTCTTGAAAATAAAATACATAATTTCTATTCGTTTATAAATCTACAATACATTCTTAACTGCTTTTAAATCAGTGATATCCAACTAAGGAGTTGCAACGCTTTTATAAGTTATAGCCTGTAGTGTGATTCAGCTGAATTGTATCAGTGCAGATGAACCTGTTTCTATAATTACCTAAGTTCATCAAACTGCTCCTTAATTATTTTGTATCGGCTGCTATTCACATTGCTGTCAGGTGTTTTTTTTTTTTTTTTTTTCCATATTAAGGTGCTTCATTAGCAAGGTTTGAGAGGAAGCTCAACCATCGACCTAGGTTATATCGACTGAATAGTTGATACACACCTTTGCTATTGAGCTACAAGTCGACTTACATCCTACATATTATTTTAGTTCCGGGCGCTAGCACCGCAAACTCTTACACTATGGTTCTACTTACTAACATTAGAGTGGGGCACTTCTATACCATATTCTCGTATTTATGGCCCAGGTACTCAGGTGACGACATAAAGGGGAATAAAAATGTCCCTTGTTTTTTCATAGAGACAGTAATAGATTCTTTAAAAAACACTAATAATAGATATAGTCTAAGAAATTTCCCTTCTCTCTTTTCTCTTTCAAAACAGAAATTTAAATTCACAAAGGGCGTCTTATGACTACCAGATGAATATTGCTATCGTGAGGTTAAAGTTAATGAGCAAATAAAGGTTATCAGCCACTTTAATATTTTATGCCTATTATGAACTGAATTTATCTGCCGGATAGCTATCTGAAGGATAAATATATTTTTATGCAGAAAATGCAAGGTTGGTACTGTTTTTACTGGTGCGCGCATGCGTATAAGCACTTACTGCTACCACTATTACCTCGCAAGTGGCTACAACGCTGAACATTTTGTTAAATAATGGCGGCTAAACTAGTGCGAGTAAACAGATGGCGTCACCTGGGCGCAGAAGCTAAGATGACTTGCAAGTACTAATCTCGGTGTCTGCCAAATTGTGGTCAATAGTTGGGTACAACGTTTACAAAATTTCATTTATTATACTCACATTTTGATAGTTTGTTCTTATATAAATATAAATCTACAAATAGCTTGGCAGTTTTTATAAAAGTGTGAATTAAATGATTTAACTTTGTGCTAATAATAATAATATATATAGTTAGAGCCTGGGCTTGTGCCTACCAAACACGTGAACCAAGATTTTAACCTAAAAACAGATTCTGATAGGTGAAACCTCATGAAAAACAATGCGTCACTATGGCAACAACCATTTTAACATTCACATAAAAGTTATCATGTACTTAAACCTCCCAATAAAAATGTGATGGATAGATACATTTTATCTGACTGCTAAATGCTATCTAGCAGTCATAAAATACACTTTTAACTTATCGAACAGATATAAATATTTATCAGCCAGATTAATATTTATCCAGGACTCATAAGACCGGCCCTAAGAGCTGAAGAATTAGTAAAAAGAACAACTAGTACATTAAAAGTACTTGAATCAAGTTGTGGAAACTTTGAAAAGAAAAGTCGAGCCTGCAATAAATTCTGATGCTTTTAAACATATTGACTTAGCTGAGAATCAACAATACTTCAATCTTCCTAGTCAAAAACTATTGACAGCAGTTAACAACAGGTTGATGTACAGTGATCACTTATAATCAGTAAATAAGCCAGAAAATAGTGATAGTAAAATTCAGGAAGTTGGAACATTGATGAAGTTGTTGTCCGTTGGAAGGGTTCCGAAGATAAACTGTGAGTTCAATAGATTCTTTCCTTATGAAATCAAAATCATTGATTACCGTGCCTATGTGAAAAATGTTCTTAAAAAAAAAAAACACAAGATTCCAATAGTGTAAGAAGGGCAACAAAAAAAAATCAATAACATTGCTGATAGTTCTGTGGAGGCAGAGAGTGTTTTCTACAATTAATAATAATAATAATATATATTCAGATAAAAGAAGCCGCCTCACAATTAAGAATGTTGCAAATTTGATGACAGTTAATATGATTGGCCTCCCATAGGACTCCTGGAACCACACTCCTTTAATTCAAACGTGACTACAAATAAACCACACAACAGGGTGAAAAAGGGCCTAAATATGATTATAATCAATTAGAGAGTTGGAATTAATTTAAGAAAGGTGAATAGATAATTTCAATAAACCAAGAGAGTTGGAATTAATTTAAGAAAGGTGAATAGATAATTTCATTAAACCAATCTTAAATTTTTATTTTTCACTATGGAAGGGTGCTGGTAAGGTGAAAGAGAACGGGTTGTTAGACAATTTTTGAATCCCACCACCGGTTTTGTCTTTATGTCTATTCTATTAAATGATTATAGTGGTTATAAGAAAGTACAAATTTCAAATAGCAATTAAAGATGTTAGAATTGTAAAAACTGTTTAAGACAACAAGTTCAAGGTTTTGTTTTGCTATATGAATGACATTTGCTTACTAACTTAGTTTGTTTACTTTGTCATTAAATAAAGGTGTAAGAACTGTAAAAACAAAACATGGTAGCCATAAACAGGAAAAATTGAGAAATGTCTGGCAATTTAATCAAAAATAATTAAAAATTCAAGGAATTTAACTAATTCTGCACCTAAAATTTTATAAAAGTGTGAGAGAGGGTTTCTCATTGTTAACAAAATGCATTGCCTTTTGTTATTCTAACATGAGATGGGTGTACAAGGTTTGTTTTATAACACGTCTACACAGGTACAGTAGTCTCGTGGCTTCTTTGGTGCTGACTGACAGCTCACAGCTGACAGCTGACGGCTTTGAAAACCTACCAGACCAAATTATGCACCCCTACGCCGAACTATATGAACTGCAAAAAACATCTGTTTAGCAGCTGTCACTTCTGACAGTCAAAATTTAGGTATATACCTAAATGTTGACTGTCAGAAGTCAGCACCAAAGAAGCCATGGGGATACTGTACACAAATAATACATGAAACATGAAATAATGGGAAAAATTGCCATTCACCAAGGAAAACTGTAAAAAAAAAAAGTTTAGTAGGGAATTTTTTTTAAAACAAAAACATACGATATAAAAACACTTAAATATTTTGGTTTTATGATTGATTTTCAATAGTTACATTTTTATTTAACTATATATTATATAACACAGATTTTAAAAACACTGCAAAATTTCAAAGCCTGGAATCGTCCTCACAAAGTAGTAGACACAAATAACAAAATAATAATTGCGTGGAGAGAGAGTGTAAAACCATTTTGGAAAAAACCACCCTTAGTGCACCTGACCGATATTCAAACCTCGATCTCTCTGTCATCGGCAGTCTAGTATACTGTGAGAGTAGCGCCTTAAACCATGTGGCCACCAAAATGGGTATGAGTTAATTTTATTTTATTTTAAGATATTATTTCATATCAAAGCGAGTAGTTTAATATTAACTTTTGTCTAATTTAAAAATAATAAGTTGAACATGTATATTAAATTTATTTAAAAATCTTAATTTGTGTGATAATTATATTCACAAAAAAAAATCACTATAAGTATATTATATTGGTTTTTATGATTTATGCATGGATCGATCTATAACAAAAATTCTACTTGAAATTTAACAGTACAAATCTTACTTTATATTAGTCAAACTAAAAAAAAAAAACTTTTATTCATTCAAACTAGACTCAAAGTGAGAAATGACTTACACACTGAATTAATTGTCAGAAAATTGATAACTTAGTAAGATGTAATGATAATAATTCGATTTATCAGCTTATAATAAAATTTGGTAAATATTTTTGTAGTAATAAAACATTTTGTAAATATATTTGGTGTCTATATAGTTCAATAACCCACAGAGGTTTTATGGGTTTTTTTTCTTCCAACATAAAACCATAGCAACTATAATTCTGCTTCTAAAATAATTTACAGACTTGATTTTGCTTTGTTCCAAGATTAAAAAGAGGACTTTGCACATCCTTATCAATATATTACAGTTTTTTTTACCAGTGTATCAAAGTTTGGCAGGCAGTATATATTGTTTATATAAAAATAAACTCGAACAAGATGTGATTTTTACTCAATTTAAGAGAAAACATAAATCTTTACAACTACTGATATAAAAAAAAAATTGTAAAAATGTATATGCCAATTTTAGTAGCAACATTTATTGCATGGCAAAATACTATTATTATACATTATGTTTTGAAACTTTTGTGGTCGGGTGAAAGTACACTACTTTTACCCTGTGATCAGATACAAGTACACTACATTTATCCTGAAATTTTACCTTGGCAAATTATAATCTGAACCATAGAATAACCTTTCAAGGTAAGCTTGCTTCCTTTCATAATGTAAGTGTAGAATTATATCTCATTCTTAAGCCTATTCATGATGTAACAATATACTCATATCATATTTTGTTATATATATTAATCATGTTCTCTAAACTCTATTTTGTAATATTTTGTACTATTTAGGAATTAAAATATCAAACATCCACCTCCACACAAATACGGGTACACTTCCTCAAAATTCAACCTTTTCATTCCTAACATATTAGTGTGATAAGTTAATATGAATATAACATGAATGGGTGGTAAATAAAAGCTAATGTGTGCTTTATTCTTTAAGCCTTTCTCTTAACATAGATGTAATTAACAAACAATTTAACAGAGTTACTTCATACATACTTAGGACCTTCACAAAATCTGTATATTAAACTAGCGGACCCGACAGACGTTGTCCTGCCCGAACGTTGGCTTTTAGTTTGGGTGGCATAATTGATTTCGATAGTAAAACAAATACTATGTGATCATCACAATTACAAATTCACAATGAACTCCAATAAGTGAGTAACACAAATATTACAAATTCAGTGTTATTGTTTATTATTATTATTATTTATTATTATTATTATTATTATTATTATTATTTTTATTATTATTAGCACCGCGTCTTACTACTCGTTCGGGTAAATTCAGTGTTTGTCAAGACAACATACAAAATAAAACATCTTTTCACTCTTGGCATTTCGCCCACAACTCCACAAATATCAGCTGTATCGAAAAAAAATTTTGAGGTTACATGTTCTGATATGTAAAAAATCTAAAAAAAAAATCTAAAAAAAAAATTCCCTAAAAACTAAAAAATAAAATCCTAGAACCCGATTGCAGCGCCACCTACCGGGTCCAATTGTGAATCTAAACCATCCACGAACCCACTCAAACACGCACACAAAATTTCATCGAAATCGGTCCAGCCGTTTAGGAGGAGTTCAGTGACATACACACGTACAGAAGAATTATATATATTAAGATTAAACATAAAAAGGAGAATAGAAGGGCAAGTTCTACACACTTAGCAGAAAACTAGGCCTCAACGTTTCACAATTAAAACATAACAAAACACATAATTATATAATTTTCTGGGTACATCAGTCCTGTTCTTCAACAGAAGAGTAAAACACAGACTGTACTATTTAATATAGTAGCATAGCTATAAGTTGAATGTTTGGGCTTGGAATATGCAGTTGCCTGTTTAAACTTGTATCTTGACTCTTGGTAGATGGATAGAATGTTGTATTTATAATATATTTGATCATTCACATTAGTTTGAACGGTCTTATTGGTTGTTGGAAATAATCAAGTCTGTACCATCACTACTCCTACATAATGCGCCCTTGTCAAGGAATGCGTGGTGCAACTTTTTGTTTACTTTTATTTTCCTTCCATATTTTAAATAACGATGTCTTGTAAGAGCTTACTTATTACAACATTTTTTTATATTTATTACTGTCCAAAATCCGTTTTAAATTTACAATACATTCTTTTTTTGGCATTTAGAGTTCTGCTATAAGTCCAAGCGTCTAAGCAAGGTTAATATAGATTTAGGGCTGTACGCAATAATGTCACTAAGTGGATGCTGAGGGGGAGCTGAATTGTATCCATTCCGACAGTTTTGTAATAAACTGCTTTTGTGAAAATCCTGAATTGTATCCACCTGAATTATACCCAAAAAACACTGGAATTGTATCCTATTAACATACATAAGATAATACAAAACATAATACACAACTTAACTTATGCAAAATGAATTTTGAACATTATTACTATATAACATCATCGGTTTGGAAACACAATAATTGTTGTTAAAAATGAAATTAAATGTAGTTTTCCTATTCTCCAACACATGTGAACAACAAGTAAACCTCAACTAGAGGGCCCATCTTACATTTAAATCCACATAACAAGGTCATCTTAGAGATTACTTTAAAGGAAAAGAAATTAACAAAGATCAAACAAAGGAGTATTAATTACTGACAACAATGGAAATAACTTAGAAAAATAAGAAGAAGCAACTTATTGAGGGAATCCACCCATCTCTGTCCAATACTGAGAATTTAGATCTATAAAAAAAAAAGTAGGTTGCAAGTTAAAACAAAAATGGTTTAAATACTAAATATGGTGTTAGCCTGATTAATACAAATTAATAAGTTGTCATGGGTTAAATTAAGGTAAGTAAACCGATTGTTCGTAATCTACATTTAAAATCCAAAAGAGTCAGTAGCCCAGCAGCTCTTACAGTAAATTTATTTGGGGGGGGGGGGAGGATTTAGACGAGAGGATGGAGATATTTTCTTTTATGGGGGGGAGGAGGGGAGGTATAGGGTGGAACAGAAAGGAAACAACGAATCAGGAAACGAGAGAATTTGCTTCTCAGACATTACTCTTGGCAGACACTATAACAGGCAATGGAAACAATTTGTAAAATTAGATTTTTTTAAAAATAATAAACCAAAAGTATTATCTACATAGTAACCAGACAACTTTAAAAAACCAAATAAAAAGTGCAATTGTCAGTTTTTTAATCTCTCGCCATAAGATAACACCACCTTACCCGCGTCGGTGGCGTAGTTGGCTAACGCGCCACTCGTGTTGAGCCAGACCGCCGAGGACGGGGAGATCGAGGTTCGAATCTCGCTCGGGTGAACTGGGAGTGGTTTTTCCTAAATGGTTTTCCACTATCCCTCCACGCAAATGCGGGTTCACTTCCTCTAAATTCAACCTTCCCAATTCCTAATCCATTAGTGTAATTAGTACTTAAGCGTATAACCCGAACGGGTAGTAAGATGCGGTGCTAAATAATAATAATAATAACACCACCACCTTCTAGTCTCAGAATCTAACGACCAAACACTTGGCAAATAAAGAAAACTCTGTCCTTCCATAAATATTTAGAGATGTTCATAATGTGTTTATGTATCTCAATAAATACTTCCTCCCTTAAAGATATCCCCACTTTCTAAATAAGGGCAGAAATATCCATGTTATTCAACACTAGCTAACCTTTCACAAGAGCATGTTACCCTGATCAATTGAGATTAAAGAAGCAAAAATGCTTTGTCCCCATTAATCCCTGCATTCTATACTGTAAAGATAATACATTTACCAAAATAATTTGGTTCTCGCCTTTACAAGAGTATAATTCTATATACATTAAGGAAAACTAAAAGTTGATCGTAACAATAAAGTTTGCCGATTCTAAAGCGGTGGAAAGTAAAGAACTGTGAGGGAACTATTTAAGAAAATAATACACAAAATAAACCAGTTTTTGACACATGCAAGCGCGTGTATATGATTGATATCGAGAATATGTGTTGATGATCCAGTAAATGGTGTAGTTCAGGTAATGATTTAATGGTGAACCGATCTGGCTGGAGAAGTTGGTGAGCGTCCATGTATTCTTGTGTGTATGGGTGTTTGACCAGAAGTGAAGATGTGGGCGATGGAACCTTTCCTCTAAAGATCCCAGTAGCTGTAATACAAAACACAGGACATTATAGTAAACAGATTCTTAAGGTACTGAATTGACTTTACTAGGTCACAAAAAACAAATAAAATTAAAAAAATACACAATCATTCAATGAGGAATGGAAAAATTTGAAGTTTGTAATATTTCTTTATATACATTTTTAAAAATAGTCACAATATAAGAGGAACTTTTTTTTTGTACTAAAAAAAGATAATTTAAAAAAAGCTGAGAGAGATTAGTTATAGTCATTTTAAAAACAATAAGAGGAAAAAAATTGAACTAGAGCCTAGGAGTCATTGCAACTTACAATAAAATAAAAACATAACAAAGTATAAATTACCAACATAAAAAACAATTCTCTCTTATTCACAGATAAGTCATATCAAAATATTGTATTATTCCACTACACCTCTCAAAAACACCTCCACAAACGTACTTACGAAGGTCTAGTTTAGTCACCATGGAAACTAGATTTAGCAACTTTCCCCATGTTCAAAATATTATTACTAGAGTACACGTCTTTCATAATTAACAAAAATTACAATAAACAACCCGATTTAAACTTCCAAATTTCTATAGGACACTTGGAATGTCCTGAACCAGTTCGGAGTCGAAAGGAGCACCTACAATAATAATCTTGGAAACTTCTGGGCGCTTGACAACAACGGACAAGATTCATAAGAAGTATCAGATAAGCCCAGTGGATCCAAACTTTATTGTAAATAGGAATACTTGTAAATAAAGAAAGTTACATATTTATCACATAATTATTATTTAGACAAACATTACTAAAAAGAAACCCTAACTAATATGCATCTGATGAATGACAACACTTATTTCAAGTGTTGTAGAACATATTCATAAAAGCCAATAAAACAATATAGTTACATTATTTTATTATTTTAAAATCACAATATGATCAAGAAAAATAATATATGTATCCTTCAAATAGACGCTCATCAGTCCTCTCTTACCTGAACCTGTAGTAAGGACATTTAGAAGAGCAGGAAAAATCTCGGATACTAAATAAAATAAGTATTTACCTAGTTACCATCTTGTTTGAGAAAATAAATTACTGCTGGAATTTAGTGACTCTTGTTCTCTTCTAGTCGTATATTTGTGTTGATTTAGTAACTAAACAAAAAAAAACTTCTTCCTTCTAGCTTCAAAGCACACCGATGAGTGCTTTGTTTTTTTTCACCGTCTTGACAGGGTATAATCAGACTTTTCTAAAGATTCTAAAGCTGCCTACCATTTAGCGTTTGATGCAGGGTATAGAGGATTTGCTAAATTCCCATATAGATAGTGACCATTGGAGCACTAATGGGTGCTATGACTCTCTTCCTAAAACAAAACTAGAAGGAATACAATCAATTAATTCATTATCAGAAGAGCTAATGATTAACGTGAGAGTGGTTCAGTGATTATGCTAATTGCTCTTACAGATGAGTGCAGCTCACCAGTTCCTATTAAAATTCTAGGCTTGAGTGGATTGAGAAAAATAAGGAGCATTGAAAATGTTTGATATCAGCTTCAAAGTGCATATAATTGAAAACTACTGACAGAAACTGAGATTTACTATCAGATATTCTTTTCCAAGGATCACTTAGTCCTAAAGAAATAAAAAAAAAATAAGGATCTACAGTTTCCTTAATGTATATGCCTGTCTCATGAGAAACTATTTTATCCATTGAGATATACCATCTACCATGACCATCAACAATATGTTTCTGTCTTAACTCGCGCTAGTGGTCACAAATAAAAACGCTTCATCAAGTTCGAGTGGGAGTGGCAGAAGATAAATATCCCATTTTAGAATACAATTCTACTCTCTGACAAAGTTCACAAAACCTAACCAAATTTCTGACAACACTAGGTATTTCACACCAATAAAAATCAATCTTAATTTTATTTATTTGCTTAAAAATTGATAGGTAGTGAGTGAAAGTATTGATGATCATAGGCGTTAAAACTTTGGGTGCTACAGCTTGGAAATTATTTGAATTTAGAAATTTGAATAGAAGAATTATGTTTTTAATTTGTAAACAGGAATTGTTTCACCGTTTTTGACGCAGTCATATACATTTGTTAAGAGGTTGTAAAGACATATAATATTCATGAATACAAGTGAGGACTGAGTTAAATAATCCAAAAGATGGTAGTTAAGAAAACGCCTCTACTAAGAAAATTCTGGCCAAAGAGTCGGCCACAAAATATCTAGAAATGCTGATATGTATGACGTCAAAATCCAATAATGATATTATAGGACCCTACGACCAAATCTACAAAGTTACTTCAGATGTTTAAACAGTCCTAAAAGTAATTGATTAGCTGTGATTATCTCAAAATGACGGTTGTTCAAGTCCGTGTCAAAAATGATTAAATAATTCAATCTAATAGGTGAAATGTATTATTTTAAAAGCTGAGCTATTTCTCCCAGAAAAACATACTGGCACCAAATATGCACAGGTTTTTTTTTGTTGTGGAATAACCCCTAAAGAAACATTATTACTGTCTGTAGCCAAAGCAAGAGTTAATTTGAAATGTATTATGTAAAGTACAGAATGACTGATTAGAGCAGCTTTAAGTGATTAAAAATATCTTTGTTGAGGTTCTTGTCAAAACGAAGCAGCCTTTTACCTTCAGAGTTAATTAATAAGAAATATGTGAAAAATTAGGTAGGCCTACACATTTAGAGTGAAAATCGATCGTTCCTTGAAAACATGAAGCTCTATAATTTTTGAAATGAGAACAGTATTTAATAAATCGATTTATCTCAGAACTTTAAGAGATTGTGCAATTAATAATGACCTAACATTTTATAAAGTTTTATCCTAATGTAATCTTGTCGGGATTGATCAGGCCAGCAGAGTGCCATATATGAGAATTCCTCTGAGATATTTCTCAAATTTTTCCCAAGATTTGGAGTAAAGTATGAAATCATCTAAATATGCAACAACAACAAAAATTTAAATTTAATTTCACCGAAAATGTATACATTAGTTGATTCCGCAATGAGAACCGACCGAGACTCAAATGGCCTTTTCTTAAAACAATAAGTTTCTCAGAGTGTTGCAACAGCGGTGTATTTTTATAGAACAATGAGTAAGAAAGCACTTATAGTAAGCTGAATTTAGATCCATGATCGACATGAATATATTGGAAAACACCATTGATGTTGGGTGGAGGAAGGAAGTTAAATACGAGTTGATGAAGTTATTTGTAATATAAAATCAATCTGAAACCTTTGTCCTTCTTTGGAAACAAAAAAAGCATGAGAATCATAGTAATTCTGTAAGATTAAAATCACATCTACTTTCTTCAACAACATGTTTTTATTTTCTTCATCCCTTTCATTTTGACATGGTTACAAGGATAAGGTGCACAACATATTAGTTTATCACTTTATAGCTTAATGTCATATTATACTAGCTTAGTAGATCCTAAACTATCAGTCAAAACTGAGGAAAGTTTTCTTTTTAATTCTTTAAGCAGATAATGTACATGTCATAAGTGTCAAATATACTCACTAACATTTTGTCTAGGACTGAAAAAAATTATTTAGAACAGTGTGAAATTTGAAGGAAATGATATTGTCTCAAATATATATGATCATATAAGAGAAATTAATAAAATTAGATCCAATAAAATGGCATAATATGAAAAAGCGGCTATAAGAAAATTCAATTTTAGACTGTTTTATACGTTTCTAAGATACACAAGGTTGTATTAATGGAATAGTTGGTAGGCCTACCTTTATTCACAAGTGCAAGAAAATAAATCAGCCTATTCTGAGAAGAAGCACTAGGACAGTAAAAGGAATTAATTTAATGTGTACTCTTTTAAACTCTGGTTAGAAATTGGCTTACGCTACAATGTTTTGTAGAAAAAAACACAATTCTTACTTTCTTCAGAATATAGATTTTTGGACGCAAAATCGTAGTAAGCCCAAATTATCCTAAGATGCAACATTGCTTTCTTATGTTATTAGAAGAATCAGTTTTAAGGTTATGTTTGTAAATTGGTCATGACAGTCACATCTAACTTGATTGACCACTCCCTTATACGTTCATCTTACACCTATTAAACCATGGCTTAAAGATATCATGGTTTAAATGTATAACCCCACAAAGCTTTAATTTTTTTTTTAATTTTAGAAGCATGTCTTACTACACATTCGGGTTATATGCTGATATCTGGGCAGTGATATATATGATATTCTGGCCCAACAAAACTTCAGAGATGTGTCTGTTGAGGGTGTCTTCACTGTCCAGGTAAAGTGACACATAATATAAATCAAACTTGTTTCACAGATTATTAAAAATATATATATATAAATATCGTTGAATGTCATAACAAGTAAGGCATTGCCTAATAATGCACTCCTTTAGAGCAGCGGTTCCCAGCCGGGGTTACACGTACCCCAGAGGGTACGCGAGAGGCCTTTAGGGGGTACGCGAAAAGAAAACGGTAATTGCGGCCACCAGCTTAAAAAAAGTACAAAAAATTTATAAAAGATGAAAAATAATTTTAAATAGTAGGTAGAGGTTTTTACTAATATTGTCAGTTTTAATATTGGCCTCCTTATCAATAAAATCTTCGATCAAATAGGGGTTGAGTCCGCTGGAAGGATGGGCCTTCCCTCCCCTCGCCCGCGCCAAACCCCTTGCCTACATTCCTCCATTCAAGATTGGCGCTCTCTTTCCTCGCGGCTCACCCTTCCTCTGAGATTTAGATTTGATTGTTGACGCGTGCCGGGCTGTGCATAAAAACAAAGAATTAATTAATTTGTGTTGTGTTTAAATTTTGTTGTGGATGTTTGTAATGAGTCGTGTGCGTGTTATTCCTACAATCCTACGTCAGTTTTTCTACCAACTACCTACTATTCACGTGATTTACGCTTTGGATTAGTGGCTAAAAACTGGATCTGTGTGGAAGTTAACTGAAACACCAAATTAAGTACCATGCACTTCATCTGACACTGATTGGACCAACAATACGACACCATAACAGGTACAAGAACCAGTGCCAGAGCAGGTGAATAAACAAACTGCAGTTCCTTCTTATTCTTCTTCAGATGGAATAATAAACAAGAAAAGAAGGTACTTGGACAGCTACACTCATTATGGGTTTTCATATATAGGAGACTAGGCCTGCCCTAAGTCTCTCTGTTTTGAATGTGGGGAAGTATTAAGCAACGATTCAATGAAGCTTTCTTTGCTCACACGGCATTTATGTACCAAACATCCCGAGCACAAAGATAAAGATGCCACTTTTTTCGACAGTTGAAACTTCAGAGTTCTGTAAACGTGAAAACATATTTTTAATCTGCCAAAAGTGATTCTGTCAAAGCTAGTGAGGCTTCCTACTACATTAGCTATCGTATTGCGAGACGAGGTAAAAACCACAACATTGGTGAAAATTTAGTTTTACCGAGCCTCAAAGATGCTGTCAGATGCGTGCTTGGAGAGGAAAGTGCTCATAAAATGAGTTTAGTACCTCTCTCAAATAACACGGTGTCTCGAAGAATACGGGATGTCAGATGATGTTGAGAGCACAGTCATAAATCACGTCAAAGGTTGTGATTTTTTTTCTATCCAAGTCGACGAAAGTACCAACGTTGCGCAATATTCCGTGCTACTTGTAATTGTTAAGTACTTGAAAGACTTAGCAATCGAAGAGAATCTCCTTATTTGTCACCCATGGAAGGGTCATACGACTGGTAAAGACGTATTTGAAGCAAGTGATTATTATTTCATTGAAAAAGGAATTCAATGGTCAAAATGCGTTGGGACCACCACAGATGGAGGAAAATCTATGGAAGGTAGCTACTCAGGCTTTAGTACACGCGTTGAAAAAGCTACCCTCACAAATGAAATGGACGCACTGCTGTATTCACAGACAGAGCCTCGCATCGAAACCTTTGCCTCCAGATTTACAAAGGTTCTTGATGAAGTGGTCAAAGTTGTCAACTTTATCAAGGAGAATCCTATCAACTCCAGGTTGTTTAAATTGCTGTGTGAAGACATGGACATCCTTCACAAAACTTTGCTTTTGCACACTGAAGTTAGGTTGTTGTCCTGGGGTACAGTCCTGACGTGGCTGTTCAAATTTCGACACAAATTAGCCCTTCTTTTGGAAGATCATCCTTTTAAAATCTTGGATTCATGATTCATGATTTAGAATGGCTAAAAATCCTTGCATACCTGAGTGACATTTTCTACCAGATTAATAAACCATTCTTTCACTTCAAAAAAATTGTAACACTTTTCAAGTGTTAAACAAAACTGAATCCATGAAAAAAAAAATTGTTTTTTTGGCAAAGTGCATTACAAAAGGACAGCCTGAATTATTTGTAACACTTCACGATTTCTTGTCACAAGCCGAGCTATATTTAACAGTCAGTGATAAGATAATTGATCACTTGGAAGGATTAAAATCTTAGCTGTATATTTAAAGGTAGCAGAACCTACTGGGAGCAACAGTGTCACAAATACATGTTTGTTCATGGTAGCGATATTTTAATCATTACTAGTTTAGATAGAAAAGTATCTGTATTACTAAGCGGGAAGTTTTATACAAATAATATGTTGTCTTTGTGTTTTTATATATGAGAATGAGAGATTAGGAAAGGGAAGGCCATGGGAATGAAGTTTGTTAGGCGCTTGTTAGATGTCATGAGGAAAAACAGGATTAAGAATGAAGTTATCCGAGAAAGAGTGGAGGTACAGGAAGTACATGAGATAGTAGAGGAAGCAAGACTGAGATGGTATGGGCATGTAATTATGATGGAAAAAGAGAGGAAGACAAAGAGAAATATGCAAATGAAATATGTAGGAAAAAGACCGCAAGGGAGGCTGAGAAAGAGATGGGAGGAACAGGTAGCAGAAAGTGATCAGGTTATCAGAGGGGACATAAAATTATAGTCAGGTTCACTAGGATAAATACGTAATTATGAACAAATTATGGTTTCTGTGAGTAAGAGTATCAAGCAAACATTTAGTATTTGTATCAAAAAGGGGAAATAATGATTATTAGTAAAGTATCGACATTTTTCACATAATATAAGAGTAAAAGGAAAGGAGAAGAAAGTAAAATATTAAATCAGATTGAACTAGTGCTGCCATCTGTTAGACAATCTTGAGACCTTCCTAACGAACTTTAGATTATGATTAAAAGAGGTCTCTGTCGTATTTATATTTATTATTTTAAAATAAAGTGTTTCCTGGGGTTCTCGTGAGGTTTAAGAATCGAAAGGGTTTTTATTCATGGAAAATGTGGGTATTGTGACCCTCCTCCTTTTCCCCTGTATCTCTCAAACATATAATTAGAGGATACATATTAATATTTAATATTCTAGCATGAAGATACTTTTATAAAATACAAAAAATATTATTTTGAGGTCAAAAATGATAACATTTTAATATCATTTTTGTTATTTTATATAATTAATAATATATCTATCAAAAGTGACAGTTGAGGATTGCATGACTTGACGTATGAATATATGAGCCCCTGAGAATACAAGTGGTGTAAGTCACTTTTTTTCATAATTGAGTTAGCAATCTAAGCATGTGAAGAATTATTCATTCTATCAACTGGCAAAATGGTGTAAGTCATAGTTGATATATTTGCAGCCAGATTACATGACATGTTTTAATATGTTAACACACCAACGCGTTTGTTGACAGAACAAGTGGTGTAAGTCGTGATGTGGTCTGGCATTTAGATGGTCTGGCTCAGATTTTGAAGCTATAATGACCACACTTACTTCTTGTTTAGCGTTAGTAATGATAAATCTTTACTGACGCTACTACAATATTACTATGAAAGATAAATTTGTTTAGACTTTCAAAGTGATGGGATTGACAACGGCCATGTGATGTGTGTCAAGTTAGGGAAATTTAAATTTAACTTAAATGAGTATTTTTATCTCTAATTCACAACTAAAAAATTACCTCGCATACATAAACAGCTTTTGAGTTATTTAATTAGCCAATTCCATGGATTTTTCTGAGCACAAATTGTGTAAGTCATCAAATAATACAAATAGTTGTAAAAATAATTTCTTAACTCTTAAAGTTTTTAATATTTTCTAATTTTAACCAACGCATAAGTTAAGTTGATTCTTTATGTAGGCACTTAATTATTTTGAAAAGATCAGAAAAATCGGTGCACTTATCATATACAGCCATATGTATTTTGGCATCACATTGTTTTTAAAATTCTCTCTCTAAGCAAATTCCCCTCAGTATTATCACAGTTCAAACTTTTTTAATCCTCTTTTATTAGATAAGGTAGCTTTTTTGTTATTTATCTTAATACCCATCTGAGAAAAAACATTTAATTACACCAGTGGCGTAGGTATGAGGGTGGTAGAATTTACAAAGAATGAATCCGCATTTCATGAGGCTATAGTGGGAAACGATCTGAAAAAAACGCACCCACAATACAGTCAATCCCGGTGGTCTTGGGGTAAAGTTCTCGCCTCAGGGCCCGATGTTCACGGGTTCAAACCCAGCCGAGGTCGACGGATTTTTCTTGAGCGATAAAAATCCGTAGCACAACTTCCTTCGGAGGTGAAGTAAAGCCGTCGGTTCATTGTAGATTGTGGCAAGTAAAAGAAACCTGAAAGATACCTTTATCGGAGAATCTGGTAGGTCCCTCCGCTCTCGCTCATAGAAATTCTCGTGTGGTGATATACATTTGGTTCAGAAAATGTACGTTTAATATATTTAATAAATAATAATAGAACCCACATTTCACCCACCCAAGATTCGAGCCCTAATCTTCGCAGTCCGGTCTAACTCAGGAATAACGCCCCAGACATTACGACCACAAATACATGTGGTCTGGAAGTTTCTCCGCTCTTTGAACGAACCAGACAGATAAACAACTCCTATCTTGTTTACATAACAATGTAAACACTGTGGGAGGTATGGAGGGGCATTGATTAGCCACAACGATGGGCAGTCTATACACGGTTAACAGGGACACTATACACGGTTAAACAGTTGGACAGTTAAACAAGGTTTTATCCTACTAAGCGAGTCCTCGTCCTTCCAAGCTCCTCAGAGAAAGGTAAACTCTTATAAAGCTGTTCTCCGGTGATTCCTCCAATCAAGAGTATCTTTGTTACCTCCTTCTCACTCCTGTACTCCTGGCTACTCTGTGTTTGTCTCCTTCTCTACTGGCCAATCAGAACCTCTCTCACTCTCTCTGTTCTGACTATTCTACCCCTCCCCTCCAAGGTAATCACTGCCCTTCCTATCCAACTGACCGTTCATTTAGTGACCTCCTGACAAGTTCTGCTGCCCTTGCAACACTCAACGTTCTCTCTCCTGATAATGCTATGCAGGGGTTCCTTTTTATACTTCCTTGGTAGGAAGGAGTCAGGATCACTGTGGCTGTAGGAGTCAGGAGCACTGTGGCTGGAGGAATCTAGAGCATTGTGGCTGGAGGAATCTAGAGCATTGTGGCTGGAGGAATCTAGAGCATTGTGGCTGGAGGAATCTAGAGCATTGTGGCTGGAGGAATCTAGAGCATTGTGGCTGGAGGAATCTAGAGCATTGTGGCTGGAGGAGTCAAGATCACTGGGGCTGGAGGAGTCAGAAGCATTGTGGCTGGAGGAGTCAAGAGCACTGGGGCTGGAGGAGTCAGAAGCATTGTGGCTGGAGGAGTCAAGAGCACTGGGCTGGAGGAGTCAGAAGCATTGTGGCTGGAGGAGTCAAGAGCACTGGGGCTGGAGGAGTCAGAAGCATTGTGGCTGGAGGAGTCAAGAGCACTGTGGCTGGAGGAGTCAAGAGCACTGGGGCTGGAGGAGTCAGGAGCACTGGGGCTGGAGGAGTCAGGAGCACTCTGGCTGGAGGAGTCAGGAGCACTGTGGCTGGAGGAGTCTAGAGCACTTGGGCTGGAGGAGTCAGGAGCATGTAGACTGGAGGGGTCTAAAGCATGTAGACTGGAGGGGTCTAGAGCACTGGGGCTGGAGGAGTCAGGAGCATGTAGAATGGTGGGGTCTAGAGCATGTAGACTGGAGGGGTCTAAAGCATGTAGACTGGAGGGGTCTAGAGCACTGGGGCTGGAGGAGTCAGGAGCATGTAGAATGGTGGGGTCTAGAGCATGTAGACTGGAGGGGTCTTAGAGCACTGGGGCTGGAGGTGTCAGGAGTCGGCCAACTAGTGTATCTGACCACAGAGCTATGTACGCCTTTATCACCCAAATTGTTTTAATCCTATGCACCTGTTTAAGGTACACCCTCACGTTAAGGAGGGTCTCACACATAGAAAACCACTAGATTTACTTTCACGTTTTCATACGTCAAGTCATTTTAACTACTATTGTCACTTTCGATAGCTAATATCAATTCTGATAAAATAATATATTAAAATACCATTAATAATGATTGTAAACAAAACATGTTTTGTGTTTTTTTTAAGGCTTATACGCCTCTGTAGCGTAGTTGGTTAACGCGCTAGTTTCGTGTTGAGCCAGACTACCCAGGACGGGGAGATCGAGGTTAGAATATCAGTCGGGTGAATTGGTGTGGTTTTTCCTAGATAGTTTTCTAGTCTCCCTCCAAGCAAATGCGGGTTCACAAGCACAAAATCTGTAATGGATTATTCATAGACTTACTTCTTGTGCATTAATGGTGGATCCATTTAAACTAAATTTTCCATTTATTATTACAATAATTTTAATCTCTTAAATTTTGATTTAAGAAAAAGCAATCTGTCCATTGAGGTAATTTCAATTGGCTAATTTTCACTAGAAATTATAATTTCTACATAAAAAGGCATATTGATTTTTAAATTTTTATGAATTGTATTATTATGTAGGTCTATCAGTTACATAGTTAGATTATTTCCCAGTCCATAAACTAAATTCAATAATACTCGTCCTTAACACACTTTAGCCTATAGTAAGACGATAATAAGATGCAGTGATTAAATAGAGACAAATCTATTTTCCAAATGTATTGTACAATGCTGGACTGGTATATTAAGCACAATATTATTTATTATAATCTATAGTTCCAGTCTTAAGTGCAGTACTATAACCTACTTTATTTTGAAACTTTAGACCTTATAAACTCAACGGTAGTCCGTTATTCTGATGGATAAATTGAGGTTCATATTCAAGTTGTGTGCAAAAGGGTGGATTTTACTAATTAATTTCCCCCTCCCTCTACACATTGTAGGTAAATTTTTACCAGATTATAGCATCGTCATTTTGATTCCTTTATTAAAAAAATGTGTATAACAAAATTAAGGATAGTTACGAAATATTAGCTTTCACAATTGGAACATACTCAATTTAAAAAAAAAAAATTTTTTTTTAAATAGTGTGCAAGCTTAATAATAATTAATGAGATATAAACTTTTTTGTTTTACTTTTCCTTCCCCCGTCCATTTCCAAACAATGTCATTCTTTGATAGGTATAATTCATTCACGATAGGTCTTTACCTGGATGACAGTTCAAAAATCATATGTTTAGGTTTTAGGTTACCAACACTTGTAAAAGAACACTGTTTTGTTATGAATGTTAAGTTTTTTAATTACATGTTATATTTTACATTTAAAATAATGTAAACTTAAGTTTTCTCACATTATTTCATTACTTTTAACAATTTCTTTTTACCCAATTCGAAACAATATTTTAAACATATATTAAAAGTACCTATTGTTTGTTTTGGAATGTTATCTATGATGTGTAGTATAGTGCATGCATTAATACCTTTTAATAAAGGCATCGTATTTACTTGGTAAAGATAAAATATTTGTAATTTATTTTATATATGATTAACTATTTTATTATTAGTTTATTGTTTTTAGAAATATTTAACTGAATAAAATATAATCGTCTGCTACGAGGATACACCATTTTAAACAACTTGTCCGCATCATCATCAACCACATGGCTAATAGAAGGATAAATAAGCTTTGTGGACGACCTCAAATAAATATTAAGACTTTGTTTAATTTAAATATATTTCATAGAATTTATTACTGTGCGCGTTTATTATATTTTTAACTTTAAATTAAGTCTCTAGTTTGTTAGGTCCACGCCTTACTCTAACTTATAATAATTTATAACAAAGTTAAATTACCTTTTATTTTAATTATTGGGCTTCTGTATTAACGTAAAAAAACTTAATCCTAGATCATATTACTAATTATTTTAAGAATAACTTTGTGTATACAGATATTTTCTCTTTATTTCGAATACATATTAGGCCTAATTTGGTTAATTTTAATCTTACTTTAATATAACTTTAAACTTACTTTAATATAACTTTAAACTTACTTTAAAATAACTTTAATCTAACATTAATCTAACTTTAATCTAACATTAATTTAATTTAATCTAACTTTAATCTCACGAAATTTTATAAGGGGTTCTTTTTATTTGTGGATAGATTTGTGTGTGTTTTTTTGATAATGAGTTCCCAGGAGAAAAAAAGAAGAGAAGTTACAGATCACCAAGTCATTCAAAAATTTCAATTTCAAAATTCTTTGAGGCATAATATTGGCCTAAATTACTGTGGTTAACTCTCACATTACTCTACATAACCATATGTTTTCATAACAGCTGTCCCAAGTGACAGTGGCAGATATCAGCTGTTGGCGTAGTGATATTTTAGGGACTATTTTTAGTTACTTTTTGAGCTGTCATCCAAGTAAACTTAGGTCGTGAATGGCGTATACGCTTCCCCTCTATGTGGAGTACAATGTCCTCCTACAAAAGCCTTCTTAGTACAATTTTCAATTATGTTCCATGTTCAATACAATGTCCTCCTACTATAGCCCACTTTGTACAATTTTCAGTTCCACATTTCCTTCCTCCTCGGTGAGCAAAAAAATGTCCTCCTTTCACAGGAACTTAATACAATTTTCTGTTTTACATTTCCTTCCCCCTACATGTTCAATACAATGTCCTCCTACTTTAGCCCGCTTTGAACAATTTTCAGTTTTACATTTACTTCCACCTCCATGTGCAAACGAATTTCCTCCTTTCAGAGCATACTTAGTCCAATTCTCAGTTTTACATTTCTAAACCCCTCCATGTGCATTACAATGTTCTCCTGTGTAAGCCTTCTTTGTTCATTTATTAAATTTACATTTCTTTATATCTCCATGTGCATTACAATGTCCTTCTACACACGCCATCTTAGTACAATTTTCAGTTTTACATTTCCTTCCTCCTCCATGAGCAATACAATGTCCTCTTACATAAGCCTTCTTAGTACAATTTTCAGTTGCACATTTCCTTCCCCCTCCGTGAGCAAAACAATGTCCTCCTTTCACAATAAACTTAGTACAATTTTCTGTTTTACATTTCCTTCCTCCTCCATGAGCAAAACAATGTCCTCCTACATGAACCTTCTTAGTACAATTTTCAGTTATACATTTTTTTCCTCCTCCATGAGCAAAACAATGTCCTCCTTTCTCAGCAACCTTAGTACAATTTTCAGTTTTACATCTATTTCCCCCTCCATGTGCAAAACAATGTCCTCCTTTCAGAGCATACTTAGTACAATTCTCAGTTTTACATTCCCAAACCCCTCCATGTGCATTACAGTGTCCTCCTATGTGAGCCTTCTTAGTACATTTATTAAATTTACATTTTCTTACACCATCATGTGCATAACAATGTCCTCCTAATTGGACCATCTTAGTACAATTTTCAATTTTACATTTCATTCCTCCTCCATGTGAAAAACAATGTCCTCCTACAAGCGCCATCTTAGTACAATTTTCAGTTCCACAGTTCCTTCTTCCTCCGTGAGCAATACAATGTCCTTCTTTCACCGCAAACTTAGTACAATTTTCAGTTTTACATTTCCTTCCTCCTCCATGAGCAATACAATGTCCTCCTACTTTAGCCTTCTTAGTACAATTATCAGTTCTACATTTCCTTCCTCCTCCGTGAGCAAAGCAATGTCCTCCTTTCTCAGGAAACTTAGTACAATTTTCAGTTTTACATTTCTTTCCCCCTCCATGTCCAAAACAATGTCCTCTTTTTTGAGCAACCTTAGTACAATTTTCAGTTTTACATTTCCTTTGCTCTCTATGTTCAAAACAAATACCTCCTCTCAGAGCACACTTACAATTTTTGTTTTTACATTTCCTTCTTTCTCCCTGTGAAAAACAAATTCCTTCCTTCAGAGCATAATTACTACAATTGTTAATTTTACATATTCTTCCCTCTCCAAGTACAATACATAGTCCTCCTTTCTTAGTATACTTTTCCAAATTATATTTTTTCTCGATTGCTTCAGTTGATATACCAAATCCTCCTAGTTTAGAGTGTTTACATGATATCATATTGTCTTGATGTTCTTTACCATATTTTGTTTGATCGGAATTTAAAAAAGATGTTTTATATTCTGTTTTATTATTTTCCTTTAATTTAAAACATGATCTTTTTAGTAAAAGGTTCCTGTACTCTGCTTTCTTTTGTAGAGAATTAAAAGTTAAATCTTGATTCTCATTAACACATTCAATATTCAAATTAGAATCAGTGCTTGTTTGTGCAAGTATGTTTGACTGTAATATTTTACTTGACAAAGTAAATTGATCTTGTTCCAGTTTAATCTGCAAGAACAATTAAATGAAATAATTAGGTTATGATTCAAATATTAAAAATATATATATTTAATTAAATTATAGCATCATGTCTTAATACACATTCAGACTATAATCTTAAGTACTAATTAGGCTAATGGGCTAGGAATTGGGAGGTTGAATTTATAGCAAGTCAACCCACATTTTTGTCGAGGGAGAGTGGAAAATCATTTAGGAAAAACCACCCCCAGTTCACCCGATGGAAATATTAACCTCGAATTTCATGTCCTCGTATGTTTAGCTGAGCACGAAATTAGCGCGTCAGCTAACTATGCCCCCGAGGCGGGTTTTCAAATAACTTAAACTAGTTGACAAATGAGACCTGGACACAACCTAGACCTGTTTGGCCCTTGGTTTAGCGCACCAATGCTCCAGAGTGATACCACAGCAAATGTCCAAACGGGAACTTACCTATGGTCATTAATTTATACTTAGTGTGTGTGTGATTATTTATCTTGTAGCTACAGGTACAATGAACACAATATTAACTTAAAATTGAAAAGAAATGTCATTACATAATAAAATGGTTTTCTTAAAATAGAAATATTTAATATGGATATTATAAAAACTTATTTGTGATTTCAATAAATTACTAAAATAGAATGACAAAATGAGATACAAGTAGTTATACTGTTATATGTTTTAATCTATAAAAAAATCTCTAAATAGATTAGACTAGCGATGACGAGGAGATCAAGGTTCGAATCTCAGTTGGGTGTACTGAAGATAATTTTTCCAAAATGGTTTTCCACACCAATGCCTTTAAATATAACCTTCCTAAACCTAAAATATATGAAGGTAACTAGTAGATAAGCTTATAGCCCGAACGAGTATTAAGAAGCAATACCGAAAGAGAAAGTTACAATTATTAGAGCCAAATACCTCAGATTTGTCAACCAGGGTGAAGTGGTCCATGTTCGAGTCCATAATTCCGAGAGAGGAATCATATAACTTAATTTCAGTCTTCACAATTTCATGAACAGAATTTGACATGTCGGCCTCATCCTACAAATACAGTACAAATCAACATTTCTCATTAAAGACAAACAAAATGGGCCACATATATTTTTTTTCTGAGATGTAAACCTATTATACAGGAGTAATTAAAGTAGCTTGGTATTTGGGGTTCCTAAATAATTAGACCTAACTCTATTGAGGAACTAATGCAGCATAATCATAACTCTAATAAAAGGTTGTACCTGCAATAATGTATGAGTAATCCAAGTTATCCAAGGTTTCAACCCTATGAAATGTTACCACCCTAAGGTGATCCAAGGTATATTATAGGTCGGCGTGATCCTGCTGAATGTACACCCCAAGCCCAAGATTTGACTTCCCCTGGGTTTTTACCTCTGGGAATATTTTAAAGTCTTTGTGATGAAAATCCAGACAATATTCAACTCAGATAGTTATTAAACCTTGAATAGTTATATCTGGAAGTTTGTTACGAGCAGGTTAGGTATATACCTGAAGAATCGGGAAGATATAGGGAATTTTCTGTGTCTAAAAAAAATAGGGAAAACAAGAGAAATAGGAAATTTTACCCCAAAAATTCTTTAATATATATATATATATATATATATATATATATATATATATATATATATATATAATATATATATATATATTTGTGAGTTTGGTCCATTGCAATTTTAACCCTTTTAGTGCCACGAGCCAATCTGATCGGATCCGCTTACTACTGTTAAAAGTGCTAGAGCCGATCAGGTCAGCCCTCCGATTTGAGCTAATTCTCGTTTTATCTGGTAGATAGTGTAGTATTATTACATATCACTGGAAAGAAAACATTTCCCTCTATTATTTTATATAAGGTTGTCAACAAAAATCAACCGTAAATAGTTATTGGAAATATAGTGCATTTACAATTACACAGTCACGTACTCAATTTGCTAAGTGCAACGCAAATTTACGTACAAACATCATGGAAAAACATAAGTGTTGCTCACATTCATATTGATGTAAACAGCGTTCAAATGTACAGTTAGATTGTTTTGAGTTTATAAAAATATACTTTTTAGAATTTCATGTTATGTTGTGTTAATGAAAAGATTTCTTTACTAATGTAAGTAAATGGATGTAATAATTTATAAATTTGATATATAATTTTTTTTAAATATGAAATTATTTACCATTATAAAAGGGGTTTGATAAACGCGTTCATTATGTATACGCCTAAATATTTATACATTAGGTAAGCAATATATAAAATCTTGTTGTAAGGTAATAAATAGCGCCCCAAAAATATCTGATGTAGGATATCAAATTAAAATTTCTGTAATTACTATTTGTAATCATATTCATAATTTTATTTTCTTGTTAAAACTTAATGCACTACAGCATGATAGTATTGAAATGTAATTTTTTTTAATATGTTAAATAGCATTAGTTCTGAAAAAAACTAAAGATTAATTAATTTAAAATTTAGAAATTAATAATTTTAATAGATCGTATTAATTTATTATTATTAAAAAAATGAGGAAATATCTGGAACATTTCTCGCACACAAAAACTAACAGATCTCTAGCACTCTTTGCGCGAGAATTCTGGATTAAGTGTGGCACTAAAAGGGGTTAAAAAAATGAGTAAGGATAAAAAGAGAATTGAGGAAATAAACAAGCAGACACACACATTTCTAATACTAACTTTCGTACAAATATGTCTTTCCATGGAACATTGGGTCGCGGTAACAGATCAATGAATTACTCCATAAAGATAAACTTCTCCTCTTATAAACTTTAATGAAAATACTTTACAATAGTCTATTTTATTGCAAGCAAAGTTATTGTTCTCTACACTACCCCCAAAGAATTGCTTCGAAAACCTTTACAAAAAGATCATATTATATGTGATTAATGAGGAATAGTTAACTTTATAAGCATTTGGAACATTTGAAAAACTTGATAAACGTTTGATGTATATGCGGATCATTTACGTTACTATACTACCCACGTGTACCCTAAAAGAAGCTGAAAATGCTATTAATATTCCTATTTATAACTCAATAAAAGATTTTCCTTATATGTGACATTTCTTATACACATTCAACATGCCATAACATATGCGGTACAAAGTATTGTTGACTTGGCAGACATAGCATGTAAATCTTGTACTCCTTATTAAATCTTGCCCTACATTGTTATCTGCAAACCACATGACTCAACATTGCATCCCACCAGTCCATATACCCTCATGTAGTTTTAAAAAATATATAGAAATGTATGCTTATCTAAAATAAGAAACAGGAACATTTGTATTTTGAAATGCTTTCACTGTTGTCTCGAAGAAAATAGTAAAGTGGCTGTTTATAAGCATCAGTGGAAGAGTGGGAGTGTTATCATAAGATAAACAAGAGTCCCCTAAATAGCAAACTACTCGTTTACTTTTCTCTCTTTCTATTTTTTACATTGGCATCTCAGTGTTATAGTGCTTTATTGACTCAAGTTAAGAGAATGGTTGATTCACAAAATAAATTTTAATTAACAAATTGGCAATTTTGTTAAAATACATACTTTGATTTTATTTGACTAAGAGAATAAAATAATTTTTTCATTTGTTAGACAGTGTTTTAGATATTTTTTTAGAAAACCATAAAAATTTCAGAAATCTGATGAACTTACTTAAGGATTCCCTAATTCCACTTTGAAAAAGCTAATACATTGAAATTTTTCTGTTGTCAAGTTTGATGACTTAAATATTAATGCCGGTATGTTACAAACTAGCTATAATGCGTTTTGAAATTTTCATAAAAAAACTTCAAAATATATTATTCCAATATTCTAGAAGTTCTTTGTAAATAATTTATTAAATAAAATATAAGTTTGACAATAACAATTCTATATATTTCAGGTATAAATAATTAAATTCAGTGTGTATTTAAATATTTTCAAAAATTTTCCAAATATTTATAATTATTATTTAATTCCTTAGTCCAGTTTTAAATGGAGAAAGATAATATGAATATTACAAATTTAATGTATAGAGGATAACTACCTTAATTTGTTCTTTGATTGGAAGAAAGCCATCCCACGGAGATTTCATTCCCACGTCTGAGGTTTGAAAACTTTGTGCTTTATAATTTATGGTATCTTTAAAATCTCCCACCAAATTGGAATCATTATAGAATTAAAAAAAGACATACATGTATTAATATAAATTAAACAAGTCAATAATGGAAAGGAGATACCCATACACAAATATAATACAAATTGTGTTTATAGTTAACTCACTCAAACACGAAAAAAGTTTAATAAACAAGAGTACAAATGCTAGAGTTTATGTAAGAGTAAAATCAATATTTAAAATAAAATAACAAGTGATTCCTTGAGGAGATGCTATTAAAACACCGTTTTTATGCCTAATATTTGTGAACTAGCTTTATTAATATAGGGACAAATATGTACTTTCTATTTACACATTTACCTTTGTGTTCATAGAAATAGAAATCTCCAGTCAAAATTTCAAAGCTAAGCCTTTCGTAAATTATAAACACATTTTCAAAATTGATAGAATTTTATATTTTTAATGAGTGTAATTTAATAATTATCAACGATATATCTTTAAAGTGACAGCGGTAAATCACATGAAATAACATATGAGTTTGTGAAAGCAGATCTAGTAACTTTTATAGTTGTCATATAAGTTTCTACCTATGAAAATATGACCGCAGCTTATTTATTTCCTTCATTAACATCAATATCAAAATAGTTCAATTGTTCTTAGTATAAAATAATGATCAAACAAGTGGATATAGCTCGGAACCTTTGGCTTAGCGTGAAAATGCTCTACCATTGTGCTATTTTGTCTAGAAATTATCCAGTGCTTAGAGGAATTCTTTACTCATAGTTTAATTCTGGTCTCTGCTCTAGCTCACAATATTATATTTTAAAAAAGTAGAAATAAAAGCTAAATTAATCAACGTTAGAGTCAGATTTTTTACAAATTTTATATGAAAAAAACTTTTTTTTAACAATAAATACAATATCAGTTCAATACGTGAGATTGTGTTTGGTTTATTGTTGTGAACAATTCACAAAATATAGGCGTATATGGCCATTTTTTTAAAAAAACTGTCTCTGGTAGTTCTACCAATCATATAAATGATTGGTGATGATATTGTTTATATTATAAAAAATTCTAAAATATTGCATTTTATGTTAAAATTACATTTACAAACTAATACGATGAATCGATGTATACGAAAATTACTTTTTGATATTTAGATTTTGATATAAAAATAATAACTCAACAATGAAACAGGAACCTGGTTCGGTGGCTGCATGGTCTAAGGCGTCAATCCTGCAATAGACTAGACTACAGATGACAGGGATATCTTGGTTAAAATCAACTCAAATGTACTGAGATTCATTGTTTCCTAAATGTTTTTCCAACCTTCACGATAGCAACTGCAGGTACACTTTCTCAAAACTATGCCTTCATCATTCCTATCTTATTAGTTTTGTTGGTAACTATAAAATATGTGTATAGCCTGAACAAATAGTAAGACGAGAAACTAAAAAATAAATATAAGCAACAGAAAATTAGTCGCCCATGCTACTTAATAAATCCTGTAAGGCATGAATCTGATATCTAAATCGAGTGATATACCTAAGTCTATATTCCAAAGAATAAATATTGTTTTTACACAATTTGTCTTTTAATATTGTCCGAAGAAATTAAGAGCATTTAGACTAACCTAATGAAATATATAATCCAAATGTCAACCGAAAATAAACGTCTTAAAGGGCCACGCCTATGTTAAAGATTGATTACATCACAAATATATAAGTTCAAATTAATGTTTAACATATTTATTAGGACAAAGCTATCCTAATTAATCCTATATAATTTTATTTTATCTTCGAGATACTTACCTAACTTAGCGTAGCTTTTCATTATTGATATATTAAATTTTGTCTAATATTTATCAAATAAGAAATTAAATGTTTATAAGAAAAAATAACTATATGCAACGCAAATGATCATAATTGTTGATTGTAATTCAATCCACAACTTGATCAGTATGTATGTTTGTACGTTTCTTTTATTTTCATTGTTTATAAGTTATTCAAAATTATAAGTAAATATTATAAATATTGGTATTGTTCAATTTGTGGACTCCTTAAATGTGTAATAGTAGTAAAAATAATAGTAAATATAGATATAATGCAATGAAACAAAGCAAATAATTTTATAAGTTTTATTTTACAGGTGTTTTTCCAAATGTTTGATCTTTCTTTTTTAAAAGGGAATAGTGCGTAAGTACTTTATCATGAAATACAATCTATTTAACTAAAGATTTCAAATCATAAAAAAATGTAAATTAACACTATAACCACATGGAAATAGCAAATTCCAAGATACAATATAGCAATTATAGTCAATTTGGATAATTCTGTCATAACATTTAGAAAACTCAATAAAAACTAAGTCCAGGGTAAACATACTATCAACACATGGTTGTTCCATGATCTCGTACGATATGACGTTATTTTATACTTTGTAAGTAAAATTGTTTATTTTCTGAATATTAATTGAGATACTAATATATTATGAACGGGACAGTATCAAGGTTAGTAGAAGGTTAAGTTAAGCTAGGTTGTAAAGAAGCCTTAATTTTATACTTGCACGTTTTTTAGCTTTAAAATATATATTTTAATATCTTACTTTCAGTTGAGTGAGCTCCGCGGGAGTGTCTGTTCTTATTCTAATTTTTATTGTGTTTTAATTCAGTCTTAAGCATTCTTTAGTGAGTTTTCTGGATGTAAAATCGTAAGTGAATATGCAGGAGTGTTTAAGGTCGGATCAGAAAAGATAAACCATTTTCAAAATTTCTTCTGTTGCGAAAATGAGATTGTGATCGATGCAGAAGATCATTACATATTAATTGACTTTATAATATTCAAGTAACGCTTCGGTAGTGATAATTGACAGATTTTTCAATAATCTTAAATTGTTCTTATGTCAATTGGGTGAGTTTGGTTTTTAATTGTTCACTATAAGCAATGTTTCATGATAGTCTCTAATTTGATATTACTAGATTCCCAGCATTTTTTTTTTTGGGTATATTGATATTATAAACATTTGTGATTTTTGGATTGGTGGAGAGAAAAATAAACTCAGAAGGTACGGTTCTTGGGTTGCTTCGCCACTAAATATTCTAACGATTTGTTTTTGGCCTATGAAAAAGATTCAATAACAGTTTATATTGTGTGTAGCTAACTAAACTACAAACAAATCTACTGAAGCACTTATTTATTTAGTTTAGCCAAAAAAAGTTTTTTTTTCTATAAAATCTACAAAAAATACTAGCCCTAAATGTCATTTACTTCCACTCCTCAATAGGCAAAAGATTTTATATCTCACCTCAGTTTTAATTCTTGATTGTTCACAAATATCAAATTCATCTTCATTCTGAGGTTCTGTCTTGATAAGTTCAACAGTTTCCTCCTTCACCAGAGAAATATCACAAGTCTCCATTTTGAACACAGATCACAGATAGCACATATAGATATTAAACTGGAACATTAGTTCAGTCAAAGTTAGAATGTCTACAGGGTATTTTCATCTCAGGTGCTGCTAATTACAATATGTCAATAGTCAGTACTAGTAGTTCTATAACTCCATGTGCAGTCATGGTGGATCTGATCAAACTATATTTGCCATTTATCATTATATTTAATTTCATCACTTAAATTTGTTATTGAGACCTAGAAATTTGTTGATTGAGTGTCATTCACTCATAAACAATGGCCACTGAAAAAATTAAATATACCAATTAGACTTGTTTTATTTTAGCAATAATGAGTATGTAGGTATATAAATCTATTGGTAAGACTATTACCCCAACTACGAACAAAATTTCACTGTAGCAATATTGTTATTTTTGTTATTATTGTTGTTATTGTTATTGTTATTGTTGTTATTATGGTTGTTATTGTTAATGTTATTGTTGTTATTATTGTTATTTTTGTTGTTATTATTGTTATTGCTGTTGTTATTGTTATTGTTGATGATGTTATTATTATTATTATATTATTATTGTTATTGTTATTATTCTTATTATTGTTATTATTATTATTATTATTATTATTATTATTATTATTATTATTATTACTACTACTACTACTACTATAGGGCTACGAATTAGAAGGCAGGAAAGAAACAATGAACAGGACCACATCCTAGCAATATCAAAATCAATAAACAGAAATAAAGTTGTTTATTGAACAAATAATGACAATATAGCAGCAATTTCTGAGTTTGGACAAAATGATAAAATAGTCTTATAATATACTACCATAACAAATCACTTATAATACACTATATTAAGTGGTGAGAGCTACTTTGGAGCACTACTATAGTGCCATAATGTTCACGACAATATCACTCGTACCACACCACACACACCTCTTTAATTAACAAAGTCACATCGCTATTTATACTACCAACACCTGAATAATTAGTTATAAATAACTTTTTTTAGCACCGCCTATTACTACGTATTTGGGTTATATGCTTGTGTACTAAGTACGCTAATGGTTCTTAGGGATTAGGTAGGCTATAATAATAGGAAATGTAACCACATTTGCGTGGAGGGACGGTTGAAAACCATTTGAGGGAAAACCACCCTCATGACACACAACCAAGATTCGAACCTCTATATCCCCGTCATCGGCAGTCTAATCCAACACGAGAGTAGCGCGTTATACCACGTAGCCACCGAAGCGGGTAATATTATATCAAATTAGAGGAATAAGGAGTCAATATATTAATATGGGTTGAATGCACAGAGGCTTCAAACTTTTAGAACATTATTTAGCAGAACGTTAGTTAGTAATTAGTATTATTATTCAAATCCATTAATGTTGGTGCTGATCAATACTCAGCCTTATTGCTTTGAATATCTCAACTGTCATATTACTAGGGGAACAGTACTATGCTCTTTGTTGCTGATCAATAGTCACCCTTACGAATTCGAATGTATTCTTTGTTAGACTTATGGAAAATATTCATGGCTAATAAGGTCTAAAATAAAAGAGAGGTTTTACACAATTGGTTACCGGTATAGTAAGATGTTTTAGATCACTAGACCTACTATGGAATGTATGAATTCCTCCCAGTGAGATCTATATGCTAACAGAGGACACGAACACCTTCCCTCCCCCTTCACACACTTCCTTTCCTCTTGGGGAACGGACTTCCCGTATCCCGGAAGTAGGAACTCCTAATTCGGTTTCCTGCCGTTTGCATTGTTGTATGCAAGATAGAATAACTTGCAAGGGTAAGCAGCGCTGTGTGTTTACAGGTACAGAACCGACTGGAAACAACAGTGTCACAAATACAGGTTTGTTCGTGGTAGCTATATTTTAATCATGACTAGTTTAGGTAGACCAGTATCTGTATGATTAGATGTATGTAATAAGTGGAAGTTATATCTGAATAATATGCTGTCTAGTGTTTTATTATACGTAAATGAGATATTAGGAATGGGAAGGCCATGGGAATGAAGTTTGTGAGGCGCTTATTATCTGTCACGTGGAGAAACAGGTTAGGAATGTAATTATGCACGAAAGAGTAGGAGTACAAGGAGTACATGAGATAATAGAGGAAGTAAGATCATATGGTATGAGCATTTAATGAGGATGGAAAAAGAGAGGATGACATAGAGAAATATGCAAATGAAGTATAGGGGAAAAGACCGCATGAGAGGCCATGAAAGGAACAGATAGAAAAAGTGTTCAAGTTATAGGATAATAATGGTAGCAATTAAAGGAGGAAAAATGGTGGAAGGATAGAGGAAGATGGAGGCATTTTAATATAAACTGACCCGGCCACAGGTTATAAACAGTTGATGATTGTGTACGAAAATGTAATGATATTTCTCCGTATCTTCTATAATTTGTGTTCTTGTCTCGTAACAATAAATAAACAAAGCTTACATTGTAATATAATTTTTTCCTGCACAGTATATTAACTAAATCATTAAAAAACTATGATGTATTCATGATATTATACCTTAGGCTATTGTTGAGCATTTCCCACGGGAACAGGGACTTGTGACCAGGTTATCAGAGGGGGCATTAAATTATAGTCAGTATGACTAGGACAAATTAGTAAGTATGAACAAATGATGGTTTCTGTGAGTAAAATTATCAAGCAAACAGTAAGTATTTGTATCGAAAAGGGAAAATAATGATTATTAGTAAAGTATCGATATTTTTCACATATGAAGATTACAAGGAAAGGAGGAAAAAGTCCAATATAAACTCAGATTGAACAAGTGCTGGGATCTGTTAGACAATCATGAGACCTTTCTAATACACTTTAGATTATGGTTAAGAGAGATCTCTTTAGTATTTAAATTATTATTTTAAAAATAAAGTGTTTCCTGGGGTTCTCGTGAGGTTTAAGAATCGAACGGGTTTTTATTCATGGAAAATTTGGGTAAAGTTAAATTTCTCCTTTCCCCCTGTATCTCTCATATATATAAAATCAGAGGTTAAATATTAATATTCTAGCATGAAGGTACTTTTATACAATACAAAAATTATTATTTTGAGGTCAAAATTGATAACATTTTAGTATTATTTTTGTTATTAATCAACTGTCTTCCGATTGGGCAGCACTAGTTTATATATATATTTAGGATCCACTGACGGTGTCCTGGAGTGTGTAATATTTGCGGTCGCACAGGGTTCCGAGTAAAGAGAGATACCAAATTGGATATTATAGTTTATTTTCCCTCGATAAGACATTTTTTATTTTTATTTTACATACTGGGTTTAAAGAAATGTATAACCCAAACTATGATTACCTCGCCATGCATAATTCACAACAAAGAGGTCAATCAAATCATTAGAACAAGAACTTGGTAAGCCCTGTTGACACGTTATAGGTGTCATTAAGTTGATTGATATGTAAAAGCTTTTAAAACTAAAATCCAGAATGTTGGCCACACGTCTACCTGAAATATCGTCAGTTAACCGACAAACTGCCAGCGATCATACCACCCCCTACTGAGCTCAGAACGGATTATTTCATTGGTTGTCTCTACCCCACTGTCACAGTCGGGCCTTTTCATTTCTTCCCAGACCCGCCTTGGTGATGTAGTTGGCTAACGCGCTAGTGTGTTGAGCCCGACTGCCGAGGACGGGGAGATCGAGTTTCGAATTCGTCGGGTGAACTGGGGTGGTTTTTCCTAAATGGTTTATCCACTATCCATCCACGCAAATGCGGGTTCACTTCCTCTATTCAACCTTCCCAATTCCTAATCCATTAGCGTAATTAGTACTTAAGCGTATAACCCGAATGGGTAGTAAGACGCGGTGCTAAATAATAAATAAATATATAATAATAAATCATTCTTCCCAGGTTCATATTTGTATAAGTCCACGGCCCCCAGTGTGTTTAGTAGAGCATCTCGGGGTTAATAAATTAATGGTGAGGGTAAAGAACATCGCCGATCAAATAATTATACTTTATTGAGTAGAAGTTGAAGTTTTAATTTTAGATAAACGTTATTAACATTTTGCACCATGGGTTACTTAATAATAAAAAAAAAACTGAGTACATGAAGATGTTAAATAGTTATTGTAATGGTCATTTACCACATGGTCTACATTTCCTCACTCCAATCTCTTAGTACGCTTTGATTAACATGAAAAGAACTTCTGAATATACGTCTTACCTGTTCGCGTGGTAACCTGCAAGTGTTTCCCAGCACGTCCTCTTAGCTCGCATGCTGACTGGGAAGTGCCTTGCCAGTACGTCCTCTTAACTCGCGTGCTGACCGGGCAGTCTCCCAGTACGTCCTCTTAACTCGCGTGCTGACTGGGCAGTCTTCCAGTACGTCCTCTTAGCTCGCGTGCTGACCGGGAAGTGCCTTGCCAGTACGTCCTCTTACCTCGCGTGCTTACCGGGAAGTGCCTTGCGTCTGACGCTTCCCTTCCACATAGGCTCAAACACAGACGCTTAATCGGATGTGCCGATTGGCTAGCTGTTCAAGCCAAACCTCCCCTTTCCACTGTGAGGCCACAAGTGCATCTCACAGCTTCCGGGTACAGATAAGATTAAATAGCACGATGCTAGAAAGTGAAAAGTAAAAGTAATAAATTTAGATGAAGCTAAAATTCTCACAAAGATTTTACGAAAATAAAAACTACTAGATTTAAAAGTTAAATGCCGAAAAATGAAGTTAATGAATTGAAATTTAAAACATATATTGCTTACAACTTTAGTTAAGATTTAGACAACTTATAATTCATATCAAACCCCCACATTTAAATATAATTAAAACATTTGATCCTAACATAGAGCTTAAATTAGGCCTAGACGAATGAAAAACAATAATGTATTATAAATTTAGTACTTTCAGTATCTTGATCAAAACAATGGCAAACTAATTCAATTATATAAAAGAAATAGTCTAGAGCTAAAGACCTAAAACCACGACCACTTTACACCACATATTGTTTGCTGCTTATACGTTCTATGATTAGTTGTGGAGTTGTCCACGAACCCACGTGGTCTAGGAAAGACTTACTTTATTTTAACTGTAGTATTTAGTGTTCAAAGTACTTGTAAATAAGTCTCCTTTTTACCTAAACTATGAAAGGAATACTATACGAATAAAGAACTTAGTTTTCATCAAGTTTACTCATAAATAATTATCTATTTTAAATTTTTATCAGGTTACCAAGCAAATGGGAAAATTCAAACTTGGCATTTAGAAATAGTTGGGAATATCATATTTATAAAGTACTTTATATGATGACAATAATAAATCTGGAATATTAATTTACAATACATTCAAGGTACTTATTTATGAAATGGCCTAATTTCTAGAACCAAGATTCGTTTCTCTAAAGAGGCCACATGAATAATAGTATACATTCGATTTTTTTTCTTTCTAAATAATATTATTAGAGGAAAAAACTGGACCTATAATACTACTAGGTTACACAAACAAACTCCAATTTTGCCATGAAAATAATGTATGTTAATATAGTTTTTTATGTTTGTATCAAATTTACCTGATTACTAAGGAAACATAAAACATAAAAATGAGAGGTTAAAGGAAATGTCAAAGAGAAAACGATTATATTATTATAAGTGAAATCCATTCCAACGTGCATATAGTGGATATTTCAAAATATCATGAAAAAAAATTGTATGGATTATCATTGAAATCCTCATTTTAGAAAAGTATTTCAATCAGTTTTTTTGTTCAAATCTAACTTAACGATTTCACGATTGGTAGAATTTCTCGAATCTCTCGATAGCTTGTTTAATATCATGTGATATTGTCAAAGAATGCTTGGATCAAAACATCATTTTCATTTTATTTCCTCCAATATCTTAAACAATGTTGTCTTACCAGAGCCTACTTGATACAACTTTTAAAATATTATTGTGGTCTTAAATCGACTTCAGCATCTGAATAATTTAAGATTTTATATCCCCATGGATTGCACTTTTATTTACATAAGGATCAGGGTTTTAAATCCCGGTCAGGTGTACAAAGGGTAGTAAATGTTAAATTTACTCACACCCTCTATGCAAATTAGGGTTCACTTGATGTAAATTCAATCGTACTCATCCCGAACATAGATCAGGGAATAGTAAAATGGTATTAAGATGCGGTGATAAAATAGAGACAATTGTATTTTCCGAATGTGTTGTATATTAATGAACTGGCTTATTAAGCACAATAGTATATTTTTTAGCCCCTTTCATCCTCCAGGACAAAGGCAGGTATATAAGATTATAAAATAAAGAGGAGAATAAACATAGAGTGAGCAGATAGGACATTAAAAAAGAATAGATTATTAAATATATTAGCTCATGTTTCCAAGCAACCCATTTTGCAATATTGCGCTAAAACAACAAGGATAAAAAAAAGGATGAACCAGAAAATAACTAAACAACATTACCAGGAAGGTGTATACTAATTAGTAAAATAAAAATAAATTCTAAATCAACATGTTAGAACTTAATACATGAACTTAAGTTTTATTTATAAACAAAGAATATATATATATATATATTTGGTTCATTGAAAACATCTTGGATATTTACTTTAAAATATGCCTTTGTCTCCCAAACTACTAATACATGATTAAACATAATATAAACTCGCATATCTTAAGGACTAATAACATATTTCCACAAGTCTGAATATATAATAACATATTTCCAATAGTTAGAAGACCTATAAATATATTGTTAAAGCCTATTACCAATAGTCAGAAGGACTCTGAATATATCATCAAAAATATAAAATACTAAGGCTGAAAAATAATTTTGGCATACGAAAACCATTAACTTACTTTTTTTTCATCCTTTTTAACACGTAGACGTGTCCAAGATCGATATCCTACCAAGAGTTAAGTGTCCTCCAATCTCCTGGCAGTATTTATTTGATATATTTTACTCAGAGAGGAGGAAGGTAGGGGCTACACACAAGACAACACAAAGAGACAAAAAGATTGGTGGCAGTAGTAATGAAAGGGGAATATGTGACGATAAGGCCGATAAAAGCCCGAGAACAGTCATCTAGGCAACGTTGAACCATATAGCTTCGGATATGTCATACTTCATGGCGGCCTTAGTGAACACTCGATGTTGGTCCGGTTAGTTCCCTCGCGCATTTAGTCTTGGCTAGATGTTCGCATAGCTTGTTGTGTGGCGTGGGAAAGTCAGCTTGGGATGTACATAGTGAAATTGAGCATGGGTGAGTTTAGAACAACATCATAAAATGTAGGCTTGGAAGAATGTTATTTGAAGTAATTTAGAGTATAATTTTTAAATTAAATGTTGTAGCTATAAGACGCCACAATTTTATCATCTCGAATTCCAACCCTAAGAGTAGTACTATATCTTATTTTATTATGAAGCTTAATACAAACTTATAACTGCTACAATAGTCCTATGCCGCAAGCCATATTTCTGATGGAGAGATTGAGGTTCGGATTGATGTGTGTGTAGAAAGGGTGGTTATACTAATTTGTTTCCCCTTCCCTCAACACATTATAGCTAAACTTCTACTAGATTATAACATCCTTGTTCCGATTACTTTAATAAAAATAATACAAATAACTAACAATGAGAGTACCAAAAAAACTAGCTTTCACGTTTGGATCATCCTCTAAGTATATCCATTTCAAAACAATGTCCTTCTTTTATAGGTAAATTAGTACAATTTTCAATATTACATATGATTCCCCCCCCCCCCCCCTAATTACCTTGTGCAATACAATGTTCTCCTACCTTAGCCTTAGTAAGATTTCAGTTTTAAATTTCCTACCACTTCCATGTGCAAAACAAATTTCTGCTTGCATAAAATACTTACTACAATTTTTGGTTGTACATTAACTCTCCCTCCATGTGCTAAACAGACACCTACTTACAGCGGATACTCACAATTTTCGGTTTAACATTCTTTACTCCATGTACAGTACAATGTCCTCCTCCAGGGTTTAAATGTACCATTTTTAGTTTATATTCTGCTTACACCTCCATGTACTTTACAATTTCCTCCTTTCAGAGGATATCTAATACAATTTTCAGTTTTACATCTCTTTCTCCCTCCATGTAAAAAACAAAGTCCTCCTACCTGAGCCCTGGTAGTACAATTTTCACTTAAACATTTCCTTCCTCCTCCATGTGCAAAACAATGTCCTCCTACATGAGCCTTCTTAATACAATTTTCAGTCTTACATTTTCCTCCTCCTCCATGTGCAAAACAATGTTCTCCTTTCACAGAAAACTTAGAACAATTTTCAGTTTTACATTTCGTTCGTCCTCCATGTGCAAAACACAGTCCTCCTTTCACAGAAAATTTAGAACAATTTTCTGTTTTACATTTCGTTCCCCCTCCATGTGCAGAACAAAGTCCTCTTACATGAGCCTTTTTGATACAATTTTCAGCTATACATTTCCTTCCTCCTCCATGTGCAATACAATGTCCTCCTTCCTTAGCCACCTTAGTACAATTTTCAGTTTTACATTTCCATCCCCCTCCATGTACAAAACAATTTCCTCCTTTCAGGGCCCACTTTCTACAAAGTTTAGTTTTACATTTCTTTCCCTCCATGTTCAATACAATGTCCTCCTACATGAGTCTTCTTAGTACAATATTTAGTTTTACATAATGTTTCCCCTTTATGTGAATTACAATGTCGTCCTATAATAGCCTTCTTAGTACAATTTTCGATATTACATTTCCTTCCTCCACCATGAGCCAAACAATGTCCTCCTATGCGAGCCTTCTTAGTACAATTATTAGTTCTACATTTCCTTCTACCTCCATGTGCATTACAATGTCCTCGTGCCTGAACCACCTTAGTACAATTTTCAGTTTTGCATTTCCTTCTCCCTCCATGAACATTACAATATCCGCCTATGTTAGCCTTCTTAGTACAATTATTATATTTACATATTCTTACACCTCCATGTGCATAACAATGTCCTTCTACCTGAGCTCTAGTAGTACAATTTTCAATTTTACATTTTCTTCCTCCTCCATGTGAAAAACAATATCCTCCTACCTGAACCTTCTTAGTACAATTTTCAATTTTACATTTCCTTCCTCCTCCGTGAGCAAAACAATTTCCTCCTTTCATAGCAAACTTAGTACAATTCTCAGTTTTACATTTCCTCCCTCCTCCATGTGCAATACAATGTCCTCCTGCCTGAACCACCTTAGTACAATTTTCAGTTCTACATTTCCTTTTACCTCCATGTGCAAAACAATGTCCTCCTACTTGTGTCTTCTTAGTACAATTTTCAGTTTTACATTTCGATCCCCCACCATGTGCAAAACAATGTCCTCCTGTCTGACCCACCTTAGTACAATTTGCAGTTTTACATTTCCTTTCCTCTCTATGTTCAAAACAAATTCTTCTGTTCATAGCGTACTTACTACAATTTTTAGTTTTACATATACTTCCTTCTCTATGTACAATAAATACACAGTCCTCCATTCTTAGTATACTTTTCCAATTTACATTTGGTCTTAGTTCCTTCAGTTGATGCACCTAATCCTCCTATTTTAGGATGTTTACTTGATATCATATTGAGTTCTACATTATCTTTAAATTCCTCACCTGTTAAATAATTATCTGAGTAAGCTTGTGTTTTATCTACATTTTCACTAAAGGCACTTTGATGTTCTTTACCATATTTTGTTTGATCGGAATTTGAAAAAGATGTTTTAAAATCTATCTTAATATTTTCCTTTAATTTACAACATGATCTTTTTAGTAAATGGTTCCTGCACTCTTTCTTTTGTAGCACATTAAAAGTTAAATCTTGATTCTCAGTAACACATTCAATATTCAAATTAAAATCAGAACTTGTTTGTGCAAATATGTTTAACTGTGATATTTCACTTGACAGAGTAGATCGATCTTGTTCCAGTTTAATCTGCAGGCACAATTAATTAAATTATGATTCAAATATTAAACAATATATATATATATGAATTAAATTATAGCAATATGTCTATTACGTTAAGGCTATATGCTTAGGTAATAATTACGCCATTTGGATAAAAATTAGGAAGGTTGAATTTAGAGTAAGTGAACCCATATTTGTGTTGAGGTAGAGTGGAAAACCATTTTAAAAAAACCGGCTCCAGCTCACCCGAGAAAAATTATAACTTCGATTTTACCATCATCATAAGATTAGCTGAGGTTGTTAGCCAAATACGCCCCCAAGGCTGGTCGTCAAAATATCTTAAACTTGTTGATAAATGAGACATGGGGTCAAACCTAAGACTGTTTGACCTTTGGTTTAGCGCATCAATTCTTCATAAAGATAACACAGCAAATGTCTAAACGGAAACTTAAGTACAGTCATTAATTTACACTTTGTGTGTGATTATTTATCTTGTATTTACAGGTACAATGAACACATTATTAACTTAAAATGAAAAGAAATGTCATTATTTAATAAAATAGTTTTCTTAAAATAGAAATATTTAATATGGATTTTTATATAAATTTATTTGTGATTCCAATAAATTACTAAAACAAAACGACAAAATGAAAAGATGAGATACCAGAAGTAGTTATACAGTTATATGTTTTAATTTATAAAAAAACTCTTAAGAAGACTAGACTAGTGATGACGAGGAGATCAAGGCTCAAATTTCAGTCTGGTGTGGTGAAGGTGGTTTTTCTAAAATGGTTTTCCACATCAATGCAGGTACGCTTTCTTTAAATATAACCTTCCTAAACATAAAAATAATAACGAAATTAGTAGATAATCGTATAAATCAAATCAGTATTAAGACGTGGTACTAAAAAAAAGTTAAAGTTATAGCCGAATACCTCAGATATGTCAACCGGGGCGAAGTGGTCTATGTTCGAGTCCATAATTCCAAGGGAGGAATCGTATAACTTAATTTCAGTCTTCACAATTTCACGAACAGAATTTGACGTTTCGGTCTCATCCTACAAATACAGTACAAATAAACATTTCTCATTAAAGACAAGCAAAATGGGCCACATATATATTATGTAAGGTGATTGCATCCAGGTGTGTGTGAGTTTTGTCTATCACAGGTTTCTGAAATGTAAACCTATCATACAGGAGTAAATAAAGTAATAATAATTTTTGCACCGGATCTTACTACCCGTTCGGGTTATACACTTATGTACTAATTACACTAATGGATTAGGAATTGGGAAGGTGTAATTTTAGAGGAAGTAAACCCGCATTTGCGTGGAGGGAGAGTGGAAAATCATTTAGGAAAAACCACTTCCAGTTCACCCAACCGAGATTCGAACCTCGATCTCCCCGTTCTCAGCGGTCTGGCGCGTTAGACAACTACGCTACCGAGGCGGGTCCTGAGTAAAGTAGCTTGGTATTTGGGGTTTCTTTATAATTAGACCCAACTCTATTGAGGAAATATTGCAGCATAATCATAACTCTAATAAAACGTTGTACCTGCAATAATGAATGAGTTATCCAAGTTATCCAAGGTTTCAACCCTATGAAATGTTACCACCCTATGGTGATCCAAGGTATATTATAGGTCGGCGTGATCCTGTTGAGTGTACACCCCAAGTCCAAGATTTGACTTGCCCTGTGTTTTTATCTCTGAGAATATTTTAAATTCTTTGCAAAGAAAATTCAGACAAAATTTAACTCAACCTTGGATAGTTATGTCTGGAAGTTTGTTACGAGCAGGGTAGGTATGTAGCTGAAGAATCAGAAAGATATAGGTTATTTTTGGTGTATGAAAAAAATAGGGAAAACAAGAGAAATAGGGAATTTCACCCAAAAAATTCTTTAATAAATACATATATATATATATTTGTGAGTTTAGTACATTGCAATTTTAACCCTTTTAGTGCCACGGGCTGATCAAATCGGCTCCGCCTACTATCGCTAAAAGTGCCAAGAGCCGATCAAATCGGCTCCGCCTACTACCACTAAAAGTGCCAAGAGCCGATCAAATCGGCTCTGCCTACTACCACTAAAAGTGCCAAGAGCCGATCTTATCGGCTCCGCCTAATACTGTTAAAAGTGCTAGAGCCGATGAGGTCAGCCCTCCAGATTTGAGCTAGTTCTCACTTTATCTGATAGATAGTGTAGTATTGTCATATACCATTTCAAGGAGAACATTTCCCTCTATTATTTTATATAAGGTTGTCAACAAAAATCAAACGGAATTAGTTATTGAAACTGAGAATGTAGTACATTTATAATTACACGGTCACGTACTCAATATGCTAAGTGCAACGCAAATTTACGTATGAACTTCATGTAAAAGCATAAGTGTGGCTCACATTCATTCTGATGTAAGCAGTGTTCAAATGTACGGTTAGTATGTTTTGAGTTTATAAAAATATACTTTTTAGAATTTCATGTTATGTCGTTTGAATGAAAATATTTCTTTACCTATGTAAGTAAATAGGCATAATAATTTATAAATTTGATATATCTTTTTTAAATATTAAATTATTTATTATAAAAGGTGTTTTGATAAACGCATTCATTATGTACACGGCTAAATATTTAGTCATGAGATAAGCAATATAATAAATCTTGCTGTAAGGTAAGAAATAACGCCCCAAAAATATCTGATGTACGATATCAAATAAAAATATCTGTGTTTACTATTTATAATCATATTGCAAAACTTTATTTTCTTGTATAAAACTAAATGCACTACAGCTAAATAGTATTGAAATGTAAATGTGTTTAAAAAAATTGGTTAAATAGCATTAGATTTGAAAAAACTAACAATTATAAAAAACAAAAATTTAAAATTTAGAAATTACATTATTTTAATTAAATTGTATTAATATATTATTATTAGAAAACAATATTTACTGATTAAAATGATTGAAAAATCAAAACAATCACTTCATAAATTAATGCTTGACGAATTTTCTTTAAAACCCTTACAAAAATGAGGTAATAGATAGGATATTCTTTGCACACAAAAACTAACAGACCTCTAGCACGCTTTGCGCTCGAATTCTGGAACAGGCATGAAATTAAAGGGTTAAAAAGTGTACCTTTACAGAGGATAAAAAAAGAACCAAGGAAATAAACAAGCAGACACACACATTTCTAATGCTAACTTTCATACACATATATCTCGCCATGGAACATTGGGTTGCGGTAACAGCTCAATGAATTACTCCACAAAGATCAACTTATCCTCTTATAAACTTTAATGAAAATACTTCAAAATAGTCAATTTTATTAAAAGTAAAATTATTGTTCTCTACACTACTCGCCAAAGCATTGCTTCTAAAACATTTACAAAAAGAACATTATATGACATGCGATTGGTGCGGAATAGTTAACTTTATAAGCATTTTGAATGTTTAAAAATATGATAAACGTTTGACGTACATGCGGAGCATTTACCTTAATATACTACCCACTTGTACCCTAACAGAAGCCGAAAATGCTATTAATGTACTTATTTTTAAGTCAATAGAAGATTTCTTCTCTGTAAATGACATTTCTTATAAATATTTAACATGCCATAATACTTGTGGTACAAAGTATTTTTGACTTGGCAGACTTAGAATGTAAATCTTGTACTCCTTATTAACTCTTGGCCTACATTGTTATCTGCAAACCACATGATTCAACATTGCATCCCACCAGTCCATATAAACAGGCAATTAGTCAGAAGGAATCTTTCTACCTTCATGTAGTTTAAAAAACTATATATAAATGTATGTTTATCTAAAATAAGAAACAGGAACATTTGTATATTGAAATACTGATAATGTTGTCTCAAAGAAAATAGTAGAGTGGCTGTTTATTAGCGTCAGTGGAAGTGGGGAAGTGTTATCATAAGATAAATAGGAGACACCCACATGGCAAATTAATCATTTTCTTTTCTCTCTTTCTATTTTTTACATTAACATCTCAGTGTTATAGTTCTTAGAGTGCTTTATTATCTCAAGTTAAGAGAATGGTTGATTCGTAAAATAGATTTGAATATACAAATTGGCAATTTTGATAAAATACATACTTCGATTTTATTTGACTAAGAGAATAAAAGATATTTTTACATTTGTAAGACAGTGTTTTAGATATTTTTTAGAAAACCATTAAGATTTCATAAATCTGATGAACTTACTTAAGGATTCCTTAATTCCACTATAACTAATTAAATTCCGTGTGTATTTAAATATTTTCAAAAGTTTTCCAACTATTATTAATTATTATTTAATTCCTTAGTCCAGTTTTAAAGGGCTAGAAATAATATAAATATTACAAATTTAATGTATAGTGGCTAACTACCTTAATTTGTTCTTTGATTGGTAGAAAGCCATCCCACGAAGATTTCATTTTCACTTCTGATGTTTGAAAACTTTGTGCTTCATAATTTATGGTATCTTTAATATCTCCCACCAAATTGGAATCCTTATAGAATTAAAAAAAAAGACATACATGTATTAATATAAATTAAACAAGTCAATAATGTAAAAAAGATACCCATACACAAATATGTTACAAATTGTGTTTATAGTTAACTAGCTAATTATGAAAAAAAGTTTAATTAATCAGAGTACAAATGCTCGAGTTTATGTTAGAGTAAAATTAATATTTAAAATAAAATATCAAGTGATTCCTTGGGGAGCTGCTATTAAAACACCGTTTTTATGCCTAATATTTGTGACATAGTTTTATTAATATAGGGACAAATATGTACTTTATATTTACAAATTTACATTTGTGGTCATAAAAATAGAAATCTACAGTTAACATTTCATAGCCTTTCGTAAATTATAAACACATTGTAAAAATAGATAGCATTTTATATTTTTAATGAGTGTAGTTTAATAATTATCCACAATATCTCTTAAAAAATAAGGCAGCAGATCACATGAATCAACATATGAGTTTGTGAAAGCAGATCTAGTAACTTTTATAGTTGTCATATAAGTTTCTTTATATGAAAATACGACTGCAGCCTAATATTTACTTTACAAAGCCATTAGCTTTTGAAAAATATGAACCATGAAAATTCAACAATCAGCAGAACATCAAACTCTCTACAATGGTCAACGAGAAACCCCTCTATGAGAAACCTTTAGTTATTTATTTATTTATATTTAGCACCGCGTCTTACTACCCGTTCGGGTTATACGCCTAAGTACTAATTACGCTAATGGATTAGGAATTGGGAAGGTTGAATTTAGAGGAAGTGAACCCGCATTTGCGTGGAGGGAGAGTGGAAAACCATTTAGGAAAAACCACTACCAGTTCACCCGACCGAGATTCGAACCTCGATCTCCCCGTCCTCGGTGGTAGAGCTCAACACGACTGGCGCGTTAACCAACTACGCCACCGAGGCGGGTAAACCTTTAGTTCACTGTAACTGTAAACTAAGCTCACAGAATAGTTTGGTGAAACTTTTCACTCCACAAACCCATCCTTATTGAAAGAGTTGGTGGAGTTAGCTTTCCTTACATTGAGCAAACAATGCTAAAGAGGAAGTACAGTATTAATCTTATGTGAAGATTTAAATGATAAATGATGGTATACAGATATACACTTCATTAACATCTATATCAAAATAGTTCATAGTTCAAAATAATGTTCAAACAAGTGGATCGAGCTCGGAACCTTTGGCTTAGCGCGAAAATGATCTACCAATGAGCTATGTTGTTCAGGAATCATATAGTGTTCAGAGGAATTCTTTAAACATAGTTTAATTCTGGTCTCTGTTTTAGCTCAAAATATTAAATTTAAAAAAATTAAAACTAAATGCTAAATTAATAAAGATTAGAGCTAGATTTTTTTACAGATTTATATGAAAAAAAATTTTTTTAAACAATAAATACAATATCAGTACGTAAGATTATGTTTGGTTTATTGTTGTGAACAATTCACAAATATCAGCATTAAAGGCTTTTTTTTAAACTATCTTTGGTAGTTCTACCAATCATATAGATGATTGGTGATGATATTGATTATTTTTTACAAATCAACACGATTAATTGATGAATACGAATATTATTTTTTGATGTTGAAATTATGATATAAAAATAATAACTCAACAATGAAACAGGAACCTAATTCGGTGGCTGCATGGTCTAAGGCGTCCATCCAGAAATAGACTAGACTACAGATAACAGGGATATCATGGTTAAAATCACACTCTGATGAAATGAGATTTTTTTTTATTTCATAAATGGTTTTCCACCTTCTCTAGAGCAAATAAAGGTAAACTTCCTCAAAACTAAGCCTTCTTTATTCCTATCTGATTAGTTTTGTTGGTAAATATAACATATGTGTATAACCCAAACAGATAGTAAGACGCGATTCCAAAAAATAAATATAAGAAACAGAAAATTAGTCGCCGATGCTACTTAATAAATCCTATAAGGCATACATTTGATTTCTAAATTGAGTGATATATTTAAGTCTGTATTCCAAAGAATAAATATTGTTTTTTACACAATTTGTCTTTTAATCTTGTCTGAAGAAATTAACAGCATTTAGACTACTAATGAAATATATAATGCAAGTGTCAATCCAAAATAAACGTCTTAAAGGGCCACGCCTATGTGTTAAAGATAGATTACATCACAAATATTTAAAAGTTCAAATTAATTTTTAACGTATTTATTAGGACAAAGCTGGCCTAATTAATCCTTCATAATTTATTTTTATCTTTGAGATACTTACCTAACTTAGCGTAGCTTTTCATTATTGATAGATTAAATTTTGTCTAATATTTATCAAATAAGAAATAAATGTTTATAAGAAAAAATAACTATATGCAACGCAAATGATCATAATTCAATCCACAAGTTGGTCAACATATATGTTTGTATCTTTCTTTTATTTTTCGTTGTTTATAAGTTACTCAAAATTATAAGGATAAATATTGGTATTGTTAAATTTGTGGACTCCTTAAATGTGTAATAGTAGTAAAAATAATAGTAAATATAGATATAATGCAATGAAATAAAGCAAATAATTTTGTACATTTTATTTTACAGGTCCTTTTCCCAATGTTTGATTTTTTTTTAAAGGGAATAGTGCGTAAGTACTTTATTATGTAATACAATCTATTTAACTAAAGATTTCATATCATAAAAAATATAAATCAACACTATAACCACAAGGAAATAGCAAATTTCAAGATACAATATAGCAATTTAATCAATTTAGATAATTCTGTCATAACATTTAGAAAACTCAATAAAATCTAAGTCCAACGTAAACATACTAAAAACACATAGTTGTTTCATGATCTCATATGATACGATGTTATCTTATACTTTATAAGTAAAATTGTTTATTTTCTGAATCTTAATAAAGATACTAATTTATTATGAAACGGGACAGTATCAAGGTTAGTAGAAGGATAAGTTAAACTAGGTTGTAAAGCATCCTTAATTTTATACTTGCACGTTTTTTTGCGTTAAAATATATATTTTAATATCTTACTTTCAGTTGAATGAGATGCGCGGGAGTGTCTGTTCTCATTCTAATTTTTATTGTGTTTTAATTCAGTCTTAAGCATTCTTTAGTGAGTTTACTGGATGTAAAATCGTAAGTGAATATGCAGGAGTGTTTAAGGTCGGATCAGAAAAGATAAACCATTTTCAAGATTTACTCTGTTGTAAAAAGGAAATTGTGGTCAATGCAGATGATCATTGCATATTAATTGACTTTATAATATTCAAGTAACGCTTCGGTAGTGATATTTGACAGATTGTTCAATAATATTAAATTGTTCTTTCGTCAATTGGGGGAGTTTGGTTTTTAATTGTTCACTATAAGCAATGTTTATAATAGTCTCGAATTTGATATTACTGGATTCCCCGAATTTTTTTGGGGTGTATTGATAGTATAAATATTTGTGATTTTTGGGTTTTGTAGAAAGAAAAATAAAAGCAGAAGGTATGGTTTTTGGGTTACTTCGCCACAAAATATTCTAACGATTAGTTTTTGGCTTGTGACAAATATTTAAGAGCAGTTGAAATTGTGTGTAGCAAACTAAACTATAAATAAATCTAGTGAAGCACTATCTAATTTATTTTAGCCAAAAAGGTATTTTTTTTCTCTATAAAATCTACAAAAAATACTAGCCATAACTGTCATTTACTTCCACTTCACCATAGGCAAAAGATTAGATATCTCACCTCAGTTTTAATTCCTGATTGTCCACACAAATCAAATTCATTTTCATTCTGAGGCTCTGTCTTGATAAGTTCAATAATTTCCTCTTTCATGTGTGAAATATCACAAGTCTCCATTTTGCACACATATGGATATTAAAGTGGAACTTCAGTCAAAGTTAAAAAATGTTGGCAACACGTTTTCTTCTCAGGTGCTGCGACCTATAATTTATGTCCATACTAGTAAGCCACTAACTCTGTTTGCAATCATGTTGAATCCGTTTAAACATGATATGCCTTTAAATCATTATATTTAGTTTTATCCACTGATCTCTATAGTATAACTGGATGGACATACATATGCACATTCCAAGGACAAAAGCGTGACGTTCAAGTGTATCGTCTGCTACACTGAGGGGGGAAAGATTTAACGGTTTCTTTAAATGTTCTTATGCGAAAACATGTCTCTGATGAATAAAAGTGTTATTGTTAGAAAATAGTGAAGTATTATACCATACTTTACTGAATAAACATTTACATTAAAGGATATACAATCCAGTTTTACAGGTAATACTGTACAAATACGAATAAAACCTTAGATATTTCAATTTTTATGTAGTAATCATCAATGTTGTTTACAGTCTGACACGACAGCAGTTATATTTAAAGTTGGTTATTAGCGTGTATATTGGTTTCAGAAACCATATTTTATTGAAAGTTCGATAAATATAATGAACAAGGTATCTTAAAAATTGATTACATTTGTTTGAATGACAAACTTTGAATAGTTGCCATGCATTCAAACTATCACTTAGGTTATAGGTTTGTGGAAAGTATTATTGTAATAATACCTGTTTTTTTAAGTTGGCTCATATCTTTCAGAAACCATATTATGTTGACATTTCGATAACTATAATGAAACAAGTTAGCTAAAAACTGTATTACATTTGTTTGAATGACACACTTTGTGTAGAAGTCTTACGTTCAAATGATAATTTAGGTTATTGGCTTGTAGGAAGTACAGTATCTTATAAACCCGGATTTTAGTAATAATTCCAATCTGTAAGGCTTTATTTCGTACCAGAATACTATCATATATATAATATTTTGGTAGGATGAACGGCAATTTAGAACAGAAGTAGAAATTTCTTTCTGGAAAGTCTTTTATCCTAACTAGACACAAATATAGGGTAGGATTCTGGTACGAGATAAAGCCTTAAAAGTAAGCTTCCTTCAAAAATCATCGTACATATTAGGCTACACCAACTTATTTAAAGGAAAAACTAACCAGTTTTGAACTTTTATATGCTCTTCAAAGCTTTAACTAACATATTTATTTAATTTAACCACTCTCACGTTAATGTATCTCATATATTCAATCAAATTAATGAACGATGTCAAAATGCCACATTGCCTTGCATGGGCGAAAGAGAGAAAGAGATACCCGAAAGTTTCTTTCTCTCTTACCCAATTGTATGCAGATGACAGCTCGAAAATTTCAGCCACAGATGTCCATCCAGTTATAGTATAGAGATCAATGGTTTTATCACTTAAATTTTTATTAAGTCCTGGAAATTTGTTGATTGAGGGTATTTCACTTATAAATAATGGCCAACTGAAAAAATGAAATACATCAAGTGGATTTATTTTGTTTTAACAATAAAGAGTATCTAGGTATATAAATGTATTAGTAAGACTATTACCCAAACTACGGACAAAATGTCACTGTATCAGTACTATTATTATTATTATTATTATTATTATTATTACAGGGCTATGAATTAAAACGTGGAAAAGAAACATTGATCTGGACCATGTTCTAGCAATATCATAATCAGTAAAAAGAACACTTATAATACACTATATTGAGTGGCGAGAGCGACTTTGTATCACTACTGTAGTGCCATAATGTTCACGATAATATCACTCATATTACACCACACTCACACATCTTCAATTAACAATGCTACATAGCATGGACTAAGGTGCTACTATCTAAATAGACTACCTCTACACGGTTAACAGGAACAATATTCACACAGTTAACCGGGATCATAGGAAAGTAGAGGTCCAGTTTAAATATTTATCTAATATTAAAATAATTATTTTTAAATGTTGTTGTATGTTTGAAACCACGGTTAAACAATTGGACCGGGTGTTAATGCCGCTGTTCTCACGGCAGGTTAGAGCTGTGTCATTCACATATGGTAGGTGTTATCCTACTAAGAGAGTTCTCATCCTTCCAAGCTCCTCACCCACGAGGTTGTTGCCCGACTAAGAATATACAAATTGACAGAATCGTCAATCTAGGTCATCCTAGAAAGTGCTGATTTTCTGTTTGAGTACCGAGTCACTGTCGTGACTCTTTTAACCTCGTGAATGAACTTAATACCTTATGAAATGAAACGGATGAAATGAGCTGTAATAGAATTACAATGGCATTAATATATATCACACTGTGAGGTGAAAATTGGTGATCGTGAGTGATTGCGCTGGGCTTCGGGTATAGGAAGGATTTTTTTTATAAGTTAGGTGGGTATAGTAGGAATGATCGATTATGCGTGATGGCGTAGCGTGAGTCCGGGCCACAGGAGCTTGAACCCACCAACAGTTTTTGATCATGTTATTTCTATCTTTTTATTTTATGAAATGATTTGTAAAAAAGATTAATATGAAGTAGAGCACCATTCTCTACACACAGTGAATTATTCGATTCGTTATACAATATTCCAGTCCCAAGAGGATTCATTACTCGCTATACCAGCACTCGAGACCCCAATAATTAAATAGAGAAGCTGACATGGGTCAGCCCCATCGTCCAGTGGGAGATATCTCTCAAGGTCATTCCACTGCGAGTTAAATAGTAGCTCATCGGGCCAGTCTAAGCGGGCCCGCGATAATATAAAGATGGTTTAGATTTCGTTTTAACGTGTAAATAACATTTACTATTGGTTAAAGACCCAATAAGTAAGGTGACGAGTGAGAGTGATTAATTAAAATGAATAAAGAAGATTCATTACTAAAGAATCAATTTTTTTCTTTAAAATTGAAAGAAAAACTTGAACTCAAATGTTTAGGAGCACATCACCTAGTGGCTTTACATTTATGCAGGTGGATGGCAAGGAAAAAATATTTTTTTATAATTCTTTGTTTGTAAAAAAAACTGTGGTTACCTTAACTGTGAGTGAAGATAAACAGAGCTTATTTTGTTTTTATTGTTTATTATTTGATGGTGTGGGGTTGTGGACAGTGATAGGCCGTAAGTATCTTAAACATTTAAGTGAAAGAGTTTTTAAAAAAACTTGAGGAATGTGCAATTCATTTGGAAAATAAATGGAGGTTTAACACATAAGGATCAGTAAATATTGCATTACAGATAAACTCCGTGGACGGAGAATAGTTTCAGTGCGTTAAAAAGAATCAAAATATTCCTTAGTAACATCATAATACAAGAATGGTTAAATTTGCTGGCTGTTTATTCATTGTTTTGTACATAAGGAAGAGATTTCTTAAAAAAAAAACTATTTTACTAATCAGATATCTAGACATATTATTGACTTCAATACCATTTACTAAGAAAGTATGTAAGCTCAGGGGTATTTAATATCAAATATATTCCCACATAAAATATGTTAGCATAAGTTCTTTACAATACAGACGATAAAAATATATTATTCAGCTAAATATTTCAAAATACAATAACATACTTTATTACATATACAAAAAAATGACAATTGGTACTTTTTATTTTCCATGTAAATACGATTACTGTATAGAAAATATAAGGCTAATTGGAATGTAGCAAAATTCCATAAAAGGCTGAAAGTATTTTCTATCTGTTTTTCTTTCATCCTCTATGAGTCATTCTTAAAACAAGATTTTCACTCATTTTGTTTTATTCTCTAATCTAAGCTCAAAACGAGAATTTTTTTTAACAATCTATGTATTTCTCCCAAAATATCTAAGAAATCTTAGATATATTCTACTTGTACGTGATTGCTACCCATTTCAACTTTTAAATTTGTTATTTACAACTATAAATTATTATTAAGAGAATCATCACAATCACTATTATACAGGTACAGTTATCAATTTATCATACATAATATAAATCAGTTTGGTGGATCCGTGGTCTAACGCGCAAATCTCAAATCTCGCGGTAGGTTAGACTGCCGATGACTGGGAGATCGAGGTTTGAATCTCGGTTGGGTGTATTAAGGGCTCTTTTTCCTAAATGGTTCTCCACACTCCACGCACATGCGGGTATTCTTCCTAGAAATACAACCTCATAATCCCCAAAACCTTCGCATAACTAGTACATAAGAGAATAACCTGGACTGGTCGTAAGACGTGGCCCTATATTATATATATATATATATTTTATTATTATGTTAACATGTATATATATATATATAAAATTATATATAACATCTTAGAAAACATTCTAAAGTAGTTTTATACATATATATATCCACACATGTTAACATAACAATATATATAGGGACCTACATGTTAATATAATAATATCAATTACCTTCCAGTACTATAACAATTTCCAATTTTTAATATTGTTTTGATACGAGGAACTCCACATAAAACACGCCTTTTTATCAGATATAGGCTGGTCTATCATGAAATTTGAGATATTGCAGAGGAAGAGAACATTATTTCATCACTACTTAATTTAAAAAAAAATTATTTAGCATTTTACTACCTGTTCGGGTTATATGCTTTAAAAGTACTAATTATGCTAATGGATTAGGAATTGGGAAGGTTGGATTTAGAGGAAGTGAACCCGCATTTGTGCGAAGGGAGGGTGGAAAAGAATTCAGGAGAAACCACCCCAGTTCACCCGACCAAGATTCGAACCTCGATATCCCCTTTCTCGGCAGTGTAGCTCTAAACGAAACTTGTGTGTAAGCCAACTACACCACCGAGGCGGGTTACTACTTAATGAATTCCATCATAAGGCTCAGTAAGCTGACATCTTTAAATCTCTCTTGGTAAATAGTATACTTTGTGTGAATGTAAGAAACGTGTGAATAGTTTTATTTAGTAACTAAGCCTATTTGAGCTATATATTAGCCTACTAAAATGGGGGAGCAAAAAAACTTTACTAAAATAATGGCATACTTACTAAAGAAGGCAGACACACACACCATGTCATACAGAGTCTGACAGTGTTAATGTTTTGAGCAAACATACGGAGAGGTTAAAAAAAACTAATTTGATAAGATAAATGTCAGCTGCTGACTGCCCGTTGTGACAAAGAAGAAATGAAATGGCAGTAATTCACAAACAAGCACAGAAGCAGGATCCTCGGATATGCCGAGGAGATGGCTTTTCAAAGGTTAGTTGTGGGAGTGTTTAGGGTCAGGTAAGGTTATTGTGATACAAGCGAAAAAGTAGGACTACTGTGATACACTTGATAAAAAGTACGTTAAACTGGTGATAGAATAATAAATTAAATTTATTCAGACACGACATTTATTACTCTTTTCTTAAACATCTTGTTATAAAGCTGTTACTATTAACTATTTAAAACAAATAATATATTTTTCAAAATCTTATATTTTTTTCACTAAAATAATTTCATTTATTCTCTTGAAACTTTCTTTGTAACTTATCAACCATTTAAGATATTGGAAATCTGAACATATATTAATATTTAGAAAGAAATGTTCTATTTATGGTCAACATTTTAGATAAAAATATATAGGCCTATTATGGAATATGATATATAGAGCCAAATATGTGGGTATTTTATGATACAAAATTTGAGGCTAATATGATACAATAAAGGGGCTATTCTGTTACTATATGGAGGGGAGGAATATCATAAATTTTATACTTTTGCTCATAACCAAATTTACACAACTTTTCAGTTAAGTTTATAATGTGGTTTCTTTATGTTTATGGGTTTTTTAAATACAATTTATGTTGGTTAGACTGTTTATGTTGATCAGCTGTTTTCAAAAATATCTTGTTTGGTTTGTTTGTTTGTTTTAGGTTGTTTGATGAGTTTTGAATGAAACTTGGGTAATTAGGCTTTTAATCACTATCACTTTTTATTGAGTTGTCAGTTTATGATTGTGTATAGTGCTTGGACCTAACTCTATTTTCTTACACCCGCCTCGGTGGCGTAGTTGGCTAACGCGTCAGTCGTGTTGAGCCAGACAACCTAGGACGGGGAGATCGAGGTTCGAATCTCGGTCGGGTGAACTGGGTGTGGTTTTTCCTAAATGGTTTTCCACTCTCTTTCCACGCAAATGTGGGTTCACTTCCTCTAACTTCAACTTTCCCAATTCCTAATCCATTAGTGTAATTAGTACTTAAGTGTATAACCCGAACGGGTAGTAAGACGCGGTGCTAAATAATAATAGTATTTTCTTACTATCAATTTGTTTAGTTTGAAACAAAAATGGTTTGTGCTTATAAAAGTAAAAATACAAGGAAAACATATCCTATACTCTGTTCACGGTAGGAATTACTCTCTGAAAGGTCTTTTTTCCTACCAAAATCCTACTTCAGTAAAACCTTGGATTGCGAGTAACTTAGTTTGCGAGTGTTTTGTAAGACGAGCAAAAATTTTCAATAAATTTTAACTTGATAAACGAGCGATATCTTGCAATACGAGTAGTACTACGGTTACGCTTTGTCTGCCGAGCAGTGTCATTGGATAGGTTCTTTGTTAAAGTCGCACAAAAAGAAAAATATTCCAGTGATCCAACATATAGCGGTGATTCCGTTAGTGACAGTGAAAGTCGTCCTAAACAATAACACACCTCTTCCTCTCCTCTCTCTCGTCTACCTCACACCAGCCACCATTAAATTTAATTAATAAATTTGATTACAGTAAAGTTATATCTAAATAACGAAAATAAAAAAGGTATTAATCATTTTTAGATTAAATATTTTTAGGTTATGGGACGAATCATCTGAGTTTCCATTATTTCTTATGGGGGAAATTCACTTTGATATACGAGTGCTTTGTATTACGAACACGTTTACGAAACGAATTATGCTCGCAATCCAAGGTTCTACTGTATATATAATAGATTTCTGGTAGAGGAAAAAAGACCTTTCAGAAAACAATTCCTATGCTGAACAGACTTTAAAAGTGTTTTAGAATGTGCAAAATTATTGATATCAGAAGGGACTAGTTTACATACAGTGGTTAAACAACTTCAAATTGAAAAAAAAAAGTTCTTATGTCGCTAAATGAACAAAAAAAAAAAAATGGTACCACAACCTGTCAAAATGGTGGGTCATCAGACTGCTCTGCCCCAGGAAGTTGAACTTAAGCTTGCTTCACATCTTAAAAATATGGCAAAATGGGGTTTTGCTCTTGGAAAAGCTGGTAGCTGAATACGTAGAACAAAATGGCTTCACAAAACATATGTCTTTTTTGTAATGGCAGACCTGGAGATGACTGGTTCAGAAACTTTTGTAAACGACAGATGTTGAGTCTAGAAAACCCATGAACCTTTGGAAAAAAAACCCAGAAATCTTCTAACTGGTAATCCTTTCATAATCTATGGATATTATAATATTTTAGAGAAAGAGATGGCTCGATTAAACTTGACCAATAAACCTCAGAATGTATTTAATCTTGATGAAACAACTTTCTGTGCTGATCTGTCTCGTTTGTAAAACATGTTTCTGGCATTGAACAGAAAGCACACTGAACAGCTGAAGGAAGTGCTCGCGACAACACTACGGTTTTATCATGTGTTGCAGCTTCTGGTAAAGTGTTATCTCCCCTTAATGTATTTCAGTCTGCCAAGCATTGGACCACACGGAAAGGCGAAAATGATCTTCCTGGAACATTCTACTCATGTAGCGACAGTGGTTGGATGACATCAGTGATCTTCCAAGACTTTTTTTTTATTAAATTTTACCAAGAAGTAAAGGATAGGCCATTGCTCCTTCTATTTGATGGGCATCTTACACACTTGGATATTGGTACCATTGAGTATGCCAGAGAGCAAAATGTTACCATAATCGAATTGCCAGCACATACAACAGATGTCTTGTAGCCACTGGACAAGACTTGTTTCAAGTCGCTCAAATATGTGTGGGATATTAAGCTCGTTCAAAAGGTATCGTGAGAACCAAAGAAAAATGCAGAAAAGTGAATTTGTTGATAATTTATGTGACATTTGGAATGTTGAACTCAAGAAAGAAAATATAATATCAGGTTTTGCCTCTACAATTATCTAGCCATTTAATAAAAATAAATACCCTATCGAAATATTTAATCTTGAAAAATATTAGAGATATCGTTCCATTGGATGGAAATAAATTTAAAGTTGAACGGTGTGAATTGAGACAACAAGATTCGGGATCTGAAGCAAGGTCTTCCTTTGGGTTCAAGACATAATCCAGAACCTAAAGCAGGACCTTCAACTGCGCTGCTATATTATCAGTATCAGGATATCTTAACCAGTCTTCATCGCCATCATTTGAAAACAGTCCAACGTTTGAAACTTTTCTCTTGGGTCAAATGAAGAGAACTGAAATGCCTAAGAAATCTAAGAAACTACTAGATCCAGGGGCAAAGGTAAATTAACCTCTGAAGAATAGACTGAGCTTGAAAAGGTAAAGAAATTAAGTGGGTCTAATCAAAAGAAGAAAGTTGTTCAAAGTGAAGACAGTGAAGAGGAACATAATTCAAACCTTATCAATAATTTGTTGAATGAAGACAAACAATTGGATGATGTTGATTTTTCTTGAGCCAGAACCAGAGGACTACATTTATTTAATTCACCCAAGTGACTTGAAAATTGAGGATTTTGTATTAGCAACATTTAAAGTTGGCAAAAGAAACAATATTATTTACCGGTATGTTGTTATTGTGATTAATGTACTAGACGATGATGTCATTGAAGTGATGGGGTTGAAGAGTAAATTGGACAAGACAACTATTAAAAAGGATGAAAATTACATCTCTGTCATAAAGGTTCATACCATTATAGGAAAACTACCAGTTCCAAATATTATAGTGTCGGGTGATCGATTCAAATATACATTTGATAAAAATTGTTGATGTTTTTGAAGCTTGAATCATTTAAAACTTTATTTTAAATTGTAATTACATTTTTGTAATTAAATAACCTAACTTCAAGATCAAAGCTTTTATTCAAAGTTTATTGGTTAGTAATTTTTTGTTTCCTAATTAGTCTACTTATGTTTACTTGAACTAACTTATCCTTATCATACTTATTTGTATTTGGTAATGGACTATATTGATCAAGATATAATTTATTTCAATCACAATCCTTTGAGTTTTGCTCCAAAGTCTTCCAAGATATTAATAAATGTAGAGCAACCTCACTTTTGAATGTGTAAACTGCTTTCTCTACAAATTTTGGTCAGTATCTAATAATCTAACAATCTAAATCAAACTAAATTTTTTACTGGTAATACTTTAATTTCCAACATAAATTTCAGAACCCTTATATAATATGTATACCTTTAGTAAACAAATGAAAGTTTAGGAAAAGATACTGGTTGAATTTGAAGTTTTGAGCTGCTTCATATATTTAGACATATCCCAGCAGCCAAACGTTTGATTTAGACCAAACTTTTATTGATGATACACTAAGGATTGGACTGTATCACAAAAGCCTCAAATATAACATGTAAAAAAGGGTTGTATCACCTTATTCTCATACGTGTAGGCTGAGGCTTTTGTGATACAGGGTTTTTAATTTTTTACTCAAGTATTTTTTTTATTGTAAAAATAGTGATTTGATTCAATTAAGATAGCAAAGCTGCACATTTTGGTATTTTTACTCATATTTTATTATAAATAGGAAAACAGTTACAAAGAAAGTTTGATTTTTTTTTTGCATAATTTTAGCCCCACCTGACCCTACTTTATCAGATAAACAATTATATCTGAAAATTAATTGAATATATTTTTGACTCAATTTTGTTCTTAGTATTGCATCTTACTTATTTATTATTATTTATCACCGCGTCTTACTACCCGTTTGGGTTGTACGCTTAAGTACTAATTACGCTAATGGATTAGGAATTGGGAAGGTTGAATAGAGGAAGTGAATGAACCCGCATTTGCGTGGAGGGAGAGTGAAAAACCATTTAGGAAAAACCACCCCCAGTTCACACCGACCGAGATTCGAACCTCGATCTCACCGTCCTCAGCGGTCGAGCTCAACACGACTAGCGCGTTAGCCAACTACGCCACCGAGGCTGGTGCATCTTACTCTTCGTCCATTTGTACATACTAACTACATTAATGTGTTAGAGACTTAGATGGTTTAATGTAAAGGAAATGTATCCGCATTTGTGTGGAGGTAGAATGGTAAAGCATTTAAGGTAAAAACCTCAGTACAGCTGACCGGGATTATAGCCCCAATCTCCTCGTTATCAACAATCAACAACCATATCGTAAAATTATGAACCAAACACAAATATCTTGGGTAGCAAAATAAAATTTGTTTCAGACTAATATAAAAATAATTATGTACATTTTTGATTTCAACAACAAATTCTTGTTTAATTTATAATCTTTATTTCTTTCTTATTCACAGAAGATGTTAAATACTTTCAATGTTTTTAGTGAAAGTTATTGAAATAATTTATGTTGTCTAAGACACTTACTTTGACATTTTTAATATATTTTCCTTATTTGAAATTTAGGCATTACTAAAATATTTACATTTTGATTTGAGATTTTTATAATAATTCTTAATATTTAACAAGCCTTGATTTTTAAATAATCTTTATTAAATATAAATAAGAGGTGGCACAGTGGTTGGCCATAACTCTATAATAGAATATGTATAACTTGCATTATCCACTAATAACTTTTGGAGTAAAAAGTTTGAAAGAAAATATATCTGGGGTATGCAAACAAAAAAGTTTGAATACCATTGCCTTAAGCTGTGGAGCTATCAAAGTGGGGCTCACTTTATTATTTTCACAAATAATTCAATGACAATAGGTTCTGACGATAACTATAGTTTCAATTCCTCATCTTGAGAAAATAATTTAAAGTAGATTCCCTGATTTGTGGTAGTACATAAGAAGTTGGATTTCGGTATTATAAGTCATTAAATAAAATATTTATCTTTTGTTAAAAAGTGTAACGGACTAACTTTTATTTTAATTGCAATAGTGCAACAGATAAAAAAAAATACGGTTGTATGTTTGAACACTTAACAAATCAAATATTGAAGAGTAAAAGATAACATATAGGGTTTCATATGTTTATTTTATTTTATTCTCCTTTATTTGGTTACAATATGACCGTTATAATAGCTGGTTCAAAGTTTAAAACACATATTTTAATAAAGTTCTTTGGCCCAGAAATAAATTTAGTAGCAAGGGCATGTAAAGATAATTTTTTAGGGGGCCAGCGGCGGGACAAGGGTCTTTTATAAAATTTAATACAACACTATAATTATCATTTAAAAGGTCAAAATATAGTAAATTTCACAAAAAGATTCAATTTTATTTTATTTTGTTAATATTATTATGAGTCCAAAAATGGTACATTATTCTTGAAATATGTTTTTATAGCTATTCTAATGCTTTATGTAAAAGTTTGTAAACACATGTCTCACGAAACTTGACTTTTCGGCTCACACCACTAAGAAAGATGTGGTAATATAGTTCAACATACAAACATACACACTACATGGTTTCAGCCCGCAACTGAGCCATCCCGACTGAGCGGGCCGCCATCTGTTGGTAAAGATAGTGCCCACATCTCTATCCGCAGAAGTAGGCATTATATTCGGTGGTTATAGCTCAATACCCGATTGACGCCATGAATATGGAAAGTATTTTGTTTAATAAATGATGGTAACCCGCCTCGGTGGCGTAGTTGGCTGACGCGCCAGTCGTGTTGAGTCAGACCACCGAGGACAGGGAGATCGAGGTTCGAATCTCGGTCGGGTGAACTGGGGGTGGTTTTTCCTAAATGGTTTTCCACTCTCCATCCACGCAAATGCGGGTTCACTTCCTCTAAATTCAACCTTCCCATTTCCTATTCCATTAGTGTAATTAGTACTTAAGCGTATAACCCGAACGGGTAGTAAGACGCGGTGCTAAAATTAAATTAAAAATTAAAAATAAATGGTGGTAAATCCAAATAGTTAAATCTATAAATTTTAAATACTATAAAATATACTGTATTGATCTATGAAACCTTGTATCAGTCATTTTGAATTATTGTAACAATAAAGAAAATATCCTTATGTCATCAAAAGCAACGCTCTCACATCGTCCATGTAAATAGCCCACCCCATATGAAAGGCTTTACAAATACTTCCTCTTCTTAAGTGATTCATTGAAATTAAATTTCAATGTAAAATAAATCTTTATCCAAATACATCTTGTCTTTTATACACTTATTATGTGTGTGTGTCTATTTTGAAAAGAATATATTTACTTACTAAACACTAAAACAGAACTACCTTATGAACATCAGTTTTGAAGGTTAGATTTGTATTTTTAATCATGTACACATTGTTTAGCAGTCATGGTTTATGTTTTCAATGTGCAGGTCAATAAAGATAAATTCTTTGTGAGTTGTTAATATCTACATCAACTTCAACAAGATGGAGGAAGACACACCCGTGAAGATTGAACCGGAGGAGGACTTGGAATATAAGCTTCATTACGAGGAGAAGTTTGAAATTAAGGTAAAACTTATTGAACACAGTTATTTATTAATATCACAGGTTATAGCTACAGTATAATTTAGTTTAATTCTCATTTTATATAGCCGATAGTTATAGAAACTGTCTCATCTCACACCATTTGTCTGAAGAGGGTACGAGAAACCATCAATAAACCATAATCCAATAGACCTAGGCGAGACACAAACCTCAAACCTTCACCTTGGTAACAGGCAATCCATTTATTGTGAGATAGATGATTTAGATTTGTGGAGAAGGGTAGCTCATTTTTTAGAGGAGGTGTATCCGCATTTGTGTGAAGGGAGAGTGGAATACAATTAAAAAAACCTTAATACACTCAACCGAGATTCGAACCTCGACCTACTCGTCCTCGGCAGTCTATTCTAATGCGAGAGTGGTATTTTGACCATGCATATACCAAAGCAGGTTAATTTTGTGTTTGTCATCAATATTTTCTAGAAATTGATATTTTCTTAAACATATTTCATATAACATACCATGTAAAGAATTTGTTTTTTAGTACTTTTTAGTTTTGTTTTAAAACCAGCTCAATATGACATAAAAGTTTTAAAATATGTTCAGTACATCACACTATGCTTTGAAACATTTTCACCAAAAATATATTCTTAAACATGTTTCATATAAACTTTTGTTCTCTTACATGGTCTTTATAAATCCCTAGCATGTTTCTATATTCTGAAATGTGTGATGTATAAATCTCTGTGTTTTAAAACTTCTCTTGTTTTCTATTAGTCTGAAATTGATCTTCAAATAAAATCAGAGAAAGTTTTTGAAGAAGAAGGGAATGATTATCAGCAGACAGCCAGTTCGACAGGACAGATAACAATTCCACCTATTAAAGAGGAACTACCTGTGAGTAACTTTTTATTCAAAAGTTTTTTTTAACCCTGCAGTGCTGGCTGGCGCCCTTGAGTGCTAGCGCCTAGTCTGAAAGACCCATTTTTGTTTTTGGTGAGTGGGAGGAAAAGAACTTAAAAAACATTTTTTATTTTTATCTATTTAATATGTATAATAAATGACTGAATTATAAACAAATCTTAAAATTTTTAAATTTTTAAATTTTACAATATATATTTATAAGTTGCACAATATGCCACAAAAAAAAATTGACTAATTTTAAGTTTTTTTCCTTATATAAAAAAGTCTTAGTAACTATATTATATATGTTAATTGTTCATTTGGTGTGAACCTAGTACCTCATGACTTAAACACTTTTTTTTTTCAAAAATATCACTGTTTCCTTGTTCCTTGATGAAACTGATCAGATGTAACTGTTTGAAGCAATATCCCAGCTACTTATTGTCATCTTTGTCGAACTTCCAAAGAAATATTAGTCAGTAATGCTCAGCATTTTAAGTGGGCGTTTGATAAAGATAATGCAAGTAGTTTCAAAAATGATCCGCATATAGTATTTATATCTTCAGGCTTATTAGCAATGTAGATTATTTGTGCATTTTTACCTTTAACATCTAAGAGAGTGTAGAAAATAACTATAGACCACCGTCCTGTATTCCTGGCAACATTGAAATTTGCACAAAATTCATCCACTGTAACCACTCCACCTTTTGTTGAATTATAAAAGATAATTATGGTTTATTTTTCTCGTCATTGGGATAAATGCCATCATCGTAATGCATGCTATATGCTAAAATTACGTTCTTCCCTTTCATAGGTGTATATGAAACAAACATAACATCTTCTTGGAAATCAAATGTGCTTGATTCGTTTGGTCGCAATTTATTATAAACATTCTTGTTCTCATTCATAAGACATGTTTTCTTAGATTGAATAAATAACTTGCACAGTTAAATTTTTATCAAAAACAACTAAATATTGATATAAAATTAACACAATAAAAATATTACACCAGAAACAAAATAGTAACTGATATTAGGCTATTAGTATTAGTAGGACAAACAGTGGCGCCAAGTCTAACAGACCCGAAACACAATTATCTCTGTTTAGAAAAATACAAACTGATGCAACAAAAGCTAGAGTCAGGCTGTAGGGTAAAACAAGAAGCTAGACAGAAGTACCAGTTTATAATCTCTCACCACATTCCACAATCAATGAAAACAACTGCTCGGGGTCTGTGAGAACTTGGCGACAGAACTGCAGGGTTTTAACCACATCACATTACTCGTTTGGGTTATAGGCAAAATTATTAATTGTAATCTATTATATATATATATATATATATATATATATATATATATATATATATATAAACACTTGATTGTGAAGTGAATTTCTTAAAAAAATTGTTAGCTTTTGTGTTATACTTTTCCTTAAATCATTAAAAATAGCTGTCATTGATATTTTGGATAAATGTATGTATACATATATATATTTATATATATAATATTGTTATGTCTGGCTTTAGTTAACATTCGATTATACTGAACCAATTCATTGATCTCGACTTACATATATTTCAATATGTGTTAGCAAAAATTTTAATTATTATTATTATTACTAACACCACATCTTACTACACATTCAGGTTATACGCACTTACGCTAATGTATAATGGTAGGGTGATTGTGAGATGAAATGGAGGACCTACAGTTTAACGTGAGATCCGAACCACGGTGGAGGCCTGGCATTCCTCACATTCACAAGTTGTGATTAATACACATTTTGTCAGAGGTGAAGGAAGGGTTTAGTAATCAGATAAATCTGTGTCGGGACCGAGGATTGAACACGGATTCCCAGCACAGAAGTCTGACACCTTACTCCTAGGCCCGTATGCAAGGAAGAGGCTGAGCACGGCAAGAGTACAGGCAGAGTACTAGCAAAGCATGAGCTTGAGCACAGGCTCAGTCTGGTGGATGGCCTGCTAGAACGTCTGGCGAGCGGTCACGTGATAAAATTATTCACAGAGGTACACAGAGGTACCACACCCCAGTGAGAAATAAAGTTCATTAAAATTCACCATATCCACCGCCTTCTATAGTGAAGATTTTGCTCGTTAAGTTAACAAACCTGATCGTAAACGCCCAGATATTTGGGAATATGGCGGATAAAGGGAAACTTCCACCTTTCAGCAATGATGAGCGTATATATTTATGGAACAAATAAAGAATTACAAAATTATAGAAAGTAAAAAAAACGGATGTAGGGAGTTTAGCGGCGAAGAAGAGAGCGTGGGAAGAAATTACCAGGAATTTCAACTCTACTGGTAATTTCCACAAGGTGAGTGGTTTTCGTAGGCCTTCCATTTGAATCTGTTATACTAAACCGATAAATATAAATAAAGTAGTTGGTTTGTTAGTAAAATCAAATGCCTGTAAAATAAAATCTTTCAAGTTCTTCACGTTCGTGGTACACTCTAAACTTAACCTCGAAACAACTTGCTTTCGTTTATAGTCAAAGATCAAGCTAGGCTATAATATGATTTTGGTTGGAAGAAATGTAAAAGTTAGTTAATAAAGTTATTAAAACCATTTTAATATCTTCTTTACATAAGGTCATAAAAACTCAGTGGAGGGTTTCACAAACTATGAGCATTCAATAAAATTATAGCTTTGTCATTACAAGCTACATTAAAAAAGGTTTTCTTTTACTATTAACCCAAACAATCTATTGTTTAAACCTACATTATGATGGTTTAAATGAAAATTTAGGCCTAAATATCATAATCTCAGAAACGCCGAAGTGACGCAGAAACAAATATTTTTTAAAAATCTGTAAAAGTGTACTCAGAGTTTATAAATTTTTTTGTTTGTATCCTAAGTTAAATATATTTTAGGCCTATTATACAGTATGGTGCTTAGGCATTATTCCCAAAATCTCTCAATCAAACAAAAGTATATAATTATTTAACCAGCTATTATTTTTATGAGACTGATTCACTAGTAATTTATTTTGTAAGTAGGATCACATTACACCTTGCAGCCAAGCCTTGAAATACAGGTTTAACATTTGAAAGCCTATAAAGTTACTCCCTACTTTTAACTGTCATGTAAGGCTGTTTAGTAGAGGTAGGTCTTCTAAGGCCTAGCCGAGTATTATTCTGCACTATCAAATATGTTTTGTTATATTATGTAAACTCATATTGACATAAGTAATCTATATCGGCAATGGTATACAAAACTGTCACACATAACCTGCATTTTCTTCTATAAATAATAATATTATGCCTATTAGTATTGAGTATAAGGTGACCTGGTGGTCTAGGGTTAAGATATCAACTTCTATGCTGGGGTCTGGGTTTCAATCCTCGGTCTAGACACATATTTATCTGATTGACAAACCCTTCCTTCACCTCTGACCAGACGTGTATTAATCACAACTTGTGAATGTGAGGAATGCCAGGCCTTCACCGTGGTTCGGATCCCACGTTAAACTGTAGGCCCTCCATTTCATCTCACAATCACCTACCATTACACATTAGCGTAAGTGCTTATAATCCGAAGGGTAGTAAGGCGCGGTGATGATGATGATAATAATAATAAATAAATAAATTAATTAATTAAATAATAATATTATTGGTGACATTCATGACTATGCCTAAAACCTGTATTTTTTTCAGTAGTTTTATAAAACTTTGTTAATATCTATTTATAAACAATTTCAGCTTAAGAAAGATTGGAACAATATGAAGGCTAGAAGGAAGAAGGAACATGGTGAAGAGACACGGGAACTGATGGGCACCGGAGTGGGCCATACAAGCCTCACTCGCCATCATGTCCCGAGGTCAAAGGGGGTAGCCCCCCATATTAACTACCATCTCGGTTACCAATGGGATGGAGATGCGGTAGCAATGGAGGATGAGCCGCAAAGCGCCGCAAAATCTCCATGTCAGAGGTGACTGCTGCCTTTAAGTCGGCTGGTTCAACACTTGCTGGCACAAGCCTTTTGGAATTTATTGATAGATCAGGTACGTTCAATAACAGAATGTTTAGTTAATACTGAGATACACATAGGCCCACATGCAGGGGCGTAACAGATTAACATACCCCCACCCCCCTTGCAAGATTAATTTTTGGGCCCCTTTTCCAAGTCATCTAACATCTTTATAAATGTTATAAGAAATAATATTTATAAATAATTACTAATTTAGTAATCATGTAGCTAATAATGACTGTCTTAGCCTCGGTTTTGCGTTGGGAAGGTCATACGTCAGTCACCTCGACTGCGGGAGTATAGATATAAAAATACTGCGCTATTTAAAACCGAATGAAATAATTGGAATAATGCTATATCTTAGTTATAATTTACAACACTTTGTGATAAGCATATCCAACTATTGTCATTAATCATTACATAGGTTATTTGATTACAATTATTTCCACTAAATTTATAGTAATTTAAAGTTACCTTTCGTGGGTACCCCCTCATACCATCAGCCACCCCCTACCCGCATTGCATGCCCTCTGGAGCTGGGTGTTATACCACTGTCTACATGAATATAAATGTTTTAGTGTATTTATACTCATAAATTACAAATTGATTGTAATAGATATGAGAAGAACTCCTCATTCACTTTTAACAAATAAAATAAAGATATGAATTTAAAAAAAAAAGGTTGATTAAAGTAGGTACCTTGATGTGATCTTTTTTTAAATACTGATCACACAATGTTGATAATTTAAATTAGAACAGTTTTATCAATCATTAATAGATGAATATGTGAAAAAGAGAAACACAGAGCTTTAAGAATAAAAAGAGCATGCAGCCTATGACTCAGTGTATGAATGTTATTGAAGCGAAGGATGTATGAAAGAATAGGGAAGTGTGTAGAAAGTTAGTGAGGATGGATTAGGCATGGAGTTGGTGTATTTAAGATGTATGCAGTTTCTTGTCCACCCCGTAGGGAGCGGCCTAACTAGGCATGTCTCTATTACAGTTTTTACATTTCTAGATGTGGTAATACAACTCCAAACTGTGTAGGCCTACTCTAAAAGTATATAAAAATAAATTAAAACATAATATTAAAAATTAACTATTGGCTTGAATGAAGTTCTCGAAGAAAACTAAATATACACTTATCAATATTCTTATCCTTTCAGTGTTTTTATTTCTTTTTATGAGTGTCCTTATGACAAAGTTAAAATGTTGAGAAAGTTCCTTCTTATCCAAACCAATCTGTGGTTATGTTTGTTATATTCGTGATGTCCTTCATTTTGCACAGATATTCCAACAACAAGTAGTGCCAGCAAACCCCTGTCATTCCTCACACCCGATCCTCAAGTGTCGGGCAGCCTGAGCAACACTTCCCCTTGCATCCCATCACTTGCACCACCACCATCCTCTCCCACACCACCACTATCGACCCCGAAATTGATCCGCCAAGATGTGTTGCAAAAGTCTGTCCACGCACATGAGGAGAGGGCAAAAGTAAGCATCCAAGGGGATAAGGAACTGCACTGTGAGCGTTTGGCAGAGGCCAAGTTGAACCATCAGGAGGCCAAGAAGCGCCAGGAGTGGGCCAAGGAGCGGCACCTCCTAGACATTCGGCAGGCCAAGGAGCGGCACCTCCTGGATATTCGGCAGGCTGAGGAGCTGCACCGCCTGGAGATGGAGCGACTGCGTCTCAAGTTTGAATTCGAAGCGGAGATGCATCGCGAAACCCTCCAGGCGGCAAAAGAAAAGCGTGAGCGGGAGAGTCGCCATAGGGAAGAGATTCGCCGCGCGCAGCTCCGAAATCTGCAAGGGCCTTCTGAACAGACCGAGTAAAGGCAGCAACCTCAAGTGTGTCTTCACCATGTTTTCCTTCTTAGCTTTCATATTGTTCTAAATTAAGTTCCTCATTTTGTTTTTTTATTTTCTAAAATACTTGTTTTGTTCCAATAAATATATAGCGCTCCTCACTTTACTTTTTCCGTCATTTCAGCATTTTTTGAGTTTTTAAGCTTAAAACTTATCCACCTCAGCACTGTGTATTTTGTAAAGAAGCTAAAACTGTACAATGAAATAAGGTCATCTAGTTCACTGTAGCGCTCTAAAGGACATTGATTTTAACACTTCACAAAGGAATGCAAGAAATCCAGTATCCTGGCCATAAGCAATCGACCAATATTTAAGATAAATTTTATCAATTTAATTATAATTTGGGTATATTAAACAAATTAATGGTACAGTGCACCAAACTTTTCTCAATCTGTGTGAAACAAAATAATAGACATTTTTTCCAGCAATATTGCAACCAAGAGCATACACTATATGAAATAATGTTAACTGTTACAGAAACATTCTGAGGAAAAACTCTTTAAGAAATAACAAATCTCTTCACCAATTAGTGTAATCAATTTCTTGGACCTAATTTTTTTTAAATGCCAAAATCACAGATACTGTTAATTTTTATAAAAATATATTTCAGGTTGAAGTTTTTTTCAATATTACTTTAACTTAGTAATAAGTTATTTCACATCTCGAATAATAACAAGATATTATTAAATTTGAAAATGTTAGTTGCCCTTTTGTTAAAAATGTTAAACAGTGCCTGGATTTGAAATTTATTCAAAATCATTAGTCGATTTGGAGAAAATCCATTTTTCTCTTTTCAACCTTAAGTAAACTACCCTTTCACCCTTTATTTAAGGGTTTGATAGATAGTTCCAAATACTCCTCTTAGAAACCCCTTTTTATTAAGATATAGCCTAATTGGTAAAATTGATTAAGCTCTAATAATCCCAGTAAACGACAAACTGAATTGCAAAAAAAGTATTACATTTTGATGGGTGACCTGGTGGTCTAGGGCTAAGGTGTCAGACTTCTGTGCTGAAGGTCCGGGGTTCAATCCTCGGTCCCGGCACAGATTTATCTGATTGCCAAACTCTTCCTTCACCTCTGACAAGATGTGTATTAATCACAACTTGTGAATGTGTGGAATGCCAGGCCTCCACCGTGGTTCGGATCCCACGTTAAACTGTAGGTCCTCCATTTCATCTTACAATCACCCTACCATTACACATTAGCGTAAGTACGTATAACCCGAACGGGTAGTAAGACGCGGTGCTAATAATAATAATAATTACATTTTGATGATGGCTATAAACAGGGAAATGTTAGGGAGTTAAAATACTTGGCAAAAATCTAATAATTTTAAAGCTAAAATAACCTATAAAAATGTTTGTTTTTTAGCTTATAAAATATTTTATTTTTATTTGTAATTAATATTTAAAAAAAAACTCATATTAAATAAGGGGGTGTTCAAGTATTATATAAAAACTAGTAGGCGTGTGCAAAGCTTCAAAATATCTACCATTGTAAATTTTGCCAATAACGGTCATTTATTGTCATTCTGACTTGTAGGTTGTGGATAACTTGATTTATTAGAATTAAACTAAATATCACAAACAATTGTGCAATAAAACATTCTCAAGTAATTTAAGTGCATAAAACTACATGAATAAAAAAGTATATATATTTTCAAGCATAAAACAATCAACCAAAAATAATATAACTTTGATTTTGCTTTGAGAATATTTCATTTACCCGATTCAAGTACACTTCCAATTGAAAAAGTGGACTTTACACACCCATAATAAGCACATAATTTATTTTTGGCCATTTTGGGCACCCTAAACTATTACTATGGGCAAAAAAAAAAGAGCAAAAAACCACCACCCTCTTTCTTACGTATTGTTTATTTACTTTTTCTTTATATAATTTGATCACAGGAATAACCATGGTTTTTTTTTATGCAATTTATAAATTGCTGGTAATTATTAATGAAAGAGGTGTAAATTAATCGTGCAAAAAATTTCACAATTAACACTTCTGTCCAATAAATTTAAATTTATTGTACTATACAGGTAAAATTTGAAAAAGGTTTAAAATAATATACATATTTATTTCCACCCGACAAACTATATAAAAAAAAAGTAAGCAATGTACCCTCCTCCATTCTTTTCTGTCTCTTTCTTACATAAGTATTGTTACGAGACCCCCCTCAGTAAAAATAAGCAATTCTCGAACCCCCACCCCTCTAAGATGCTTACATAATAACTGAATGACACCTAATATTGTATATTTAAAGCCTGCGTTACTAATTTTATTCATACTCTTTTCATTTCTGCATGTTGGAAAAAGTTTGGTCACATCCACACTTTTTCTCTAGCTTACATGATCATATAGTGCTCAATCTGTGGTAGCTGTGTGGAAAAAAATAAAAAATCAACTCATGTACAGACTTTCTGGAGAATATGCTATTTCGCATTGTGATGTTGAGTTGTTTGTAAATATGTGCTAGTGTTTTTTATTATTATTATTTGTACTTTTTCTACGATTGTATCCTTACCTAATTACAATTTATAACTTTTTTTTTTATTAATATTACTTATGCGTGAGTACTTCATTTCAGTTTTAACCTTGCTTTAATTTTTGCAGTATTTAAAAACTCTTGTTTTTGTGATAATAAATCAAAGTATGCTCTTAAACAAATTGTGTGTTTTTTTTTTAAAAGTTACCCGCCTCAGTGGCGTAGTTGGCTAACGCGCTAGTCGTATTGAGCTCGACCGCCGAGGAGAGGGAGATCGAGGTTCGAATCTCGTTCGGATGAACTGGGGGTGGTTTTTCCTAAATGGTTTTTCACTCTCCCTCCATGCAAATGCGGGTTCACTTCCTCTAAATTCAAACCTCCCAATTCCTAATCCATTAGTGTAATTAGTACTTAAGCATATAACCCGAACTGGTAGTAAGACGCGGTGTTAAATATTTTAAAAGTTATCACCACTCCAGTCTGCTATCTCTACTCCACCAAACTTTGTTTGTCATTGTATATTATTATGTCACAACTTGATCATGTAATATGCAGATGAACTAATAACACTAATGCGCTAGGGATAGTAGGTTTAATTTGGAAGAGGTGTATCGGTATTTGTGTGGGGGAGAGTGTAGAAATCATTCCACCAGGATTTGAAAACTTATCTCCCTCTCATCAGCAGGCCAGTCTATTATGAGTGACACCTTGGACCATTCAACCACTGGATCGTAAGCCAGTATACCTTAATATATGATTGGTCATGGACTAAACCAGGGAGTCTCGTCAAAATATTAAAGTTCTGGATTTGTTTTAATTAAATAAAGGTTCCCCTTCTTTTAGTTTCTTAAATAGGTTTATTAAAAAATTATATTTACTAGTTTTAGTACCAAAATAATATTTGTAAATGGAACATAATTTACCACAAAATACGTTATTTACATTAAAAATAACTTAGAGGCTTGATAAATGCAGAATTTATTAATGATTCAGGGTGCCATTTGAACAGATTTTTTTAAATCGGAGATCCAAAGGAAAACATCGGGTATAATTTTTTTTAAATAATTTATTTACTTAATGATTTATAAAAAAAAACTTTACTGTATTTATGTTTTCAATTGAAAAATGAAAAGTATATATAATTTATACAATTCCGGTTTGAAGAAGCCAAACCAGCTAAAACACATATCGAGAACTAAAAAAAATAGTTTTGAGCCATACGATTTTAGCTTGTCTAAAAAGATTAGATAAGCTTTTATAATGTATGTGGGGCGACCTGGTGGTCTAGGGGTAAGGTGTCGGACTTCTGTGCTGGGGGTCCGGGGTTCAATCCTCGGTCTCGGCACAGATTTATCTGATTGCCAAACCCTTCCTTCACCTCTGACAAGATGTGTATTAATCACAACTTGTGAATGTGTGGAATTTCAGGCCTCCACCATGGTTCGGATCCCACGTTAAACTGTAGGTCTTCCATTTCATCTCACAATCACCCTACCATTACACATTAGCGTAAGTGCGTATAACCCGAACGGGTAGTAAGACGCGGTGATAATAGTAGTTGTAATAATAATAATAACATAATGTATGTGTCAATTATTAACAAATTAACTAAGTTGGATGCGCTATACACTGATTCTTACAAGCACATACTTATTTTTTTCTTAATTTGTGAATATATATAAGACTGATTAGGTATGTTTTCAACACAAAATTAAAGATAAGTCAACAATTCTGTTGCATAGTAAGTTTTTATTAATACAAGAGATATTTAAGAAATTTGTAAAATATAGTCTTAAAAGGCCTCATGTATAAACATGCAATGCAGCATTAACAAGATGTGAGTTGTTTTGTCACATTGTGACAACATACGTTTGTGACGCCACACAAGGCCAGCGAAGGCAAGACCTTGGTGGTGTAGGTTCAGCCAGTGAAGACAAGACTGGTGGTGTAGGTCCAGCCAGTGAAGACAAGACTGGTGGTGTAGGTTCAGCCAGTGAAGGCAAGACTGGTGGTGTAGGTCCAGCCAGTGAAGGAGGCAAGACTGGTGATGTAGGTCCAGGCAGTGAAGGCAAGACTGGTGGTGTAGGTCCAGGCAGTGAAGGCAAGACTGGTGGTGTAGGTCCAGCCAGTGAAGACAAGACTGGTGGTGTAGGTCCAGCCAGTGAAGACAAGACTGGTGATGTAGGTCCAGGCAGTGAAGGCAAGACTGGTGGTGTAGGTCCAGGCAGTGAAGGCAAGACTGGTGATGTAGGTCCAGCCAGTGAAGACAAGACTGGTGATGTAGGTCCAGCCAGTGAAGGCAAGACTGGTGATGTAGGTCCAGCCAGTGAAGGCAAGACTGGTGATGTAGGTCCAGGCAGTGAAGGCAAGACTGGTGGTGTAGGTCCAGGCAGTGAAGGCAAGACTGGTGATGTAGGTCCAGCCAGTGAAGTCAAGACTGGTGGTGTAGGTCCAGCCAGTGAAGGCAAGACTGGTGATGTAGGTCTGGCCAGTGAAGTCAAGACTGGTGGTGTAGGTCCAGGCAGTGAAGGCAAGACTGGTGATGTAGGTCTGGCCAGTGAAGGCAAGACTGGTGATGTAGGTCCAGGCAGTGAAGGCAAGACTGGTGGTGTAGGTCCAGCCAGTTGAAGTCAAGACTGGTGATGTAGGTCCAGCCAGTGAAGGCAAGACTGGTGATGTAGGTCCAGCCAGTGAAGGCAAGACTGGTGATGTAGGTCCAGGCAGTGAAGGCAAGACTGGTGGTGTAGGTCCAGTGAAGGAGGCAAGACTGGTGGTGTAGGTCCAGGCAGTGAAGGCAAGACTGGTGGTGTAGGTCCAGCCAGTGAAGGCAAGACTGGTGGTGTAGGTCCAGCCAGTGAAGGCAAGACTGGTGATGTAGGTCCAGGCAGTGAAGGCAAGACTGGTGATGTAGGTCCAGGCAGTGAAGGCAAGACTGGTGGTGTAGGTCCAGTGAAGGAGGCAAGACTGGTGGTGTAGGTCCAGGCAGTGAAGGCAAGACTGGTGGTGTAGGTCCAGCCAGTGAAGGCAAGACTGGTGATGTAGGTCCAGGCAGTGAAGGCAAGACTGGTGGTGTAGGTCCAGCCAGTGAAGGCAAGACTGGTGGTGTAGGTCCGGGCAGTGAAGGCAAGACTGGTGGTGTAGGTCCAGCCAGTGAAGGCAAGACTGGTGGTGTAGGTCCAGCCAGTGAAGTCAAGACTGGTGATGTAGGTCCAGCCAGTGAAGGCAAGACTGGTGATGTAGGTCCAGCCAGTGAAGACAAGACTGGTGATGTAGGTCCAGCCAGTGAAGGCAAGACTGGTGATGTAGGTCCAGCCAGTGAAGGCAAGACTGGTGATGTAGGTCCAGCCAGTGAAGGCAAGACTGGTGATGTAGGTCCAGGCAGTGAAGGCAAGACTGGTGGTGTAGGTCCGGGCAGTGAAGGCAAGACTGGTGATGTAGGTCCAGCCAGTGAAGGAGGCAAGACTGGTGGTGTAGGTCCAGGCAGTGAAGGCAAGACTGGTGGTGTAGGTCCAGCCAGTTAAGACAAGACTGGTGATGTAGGTCCGGCCAGTGAAGGAGGCAAGACTGGTGGTGTAGGTCCAGGCAGTGAAGGCAAGACTGGTGGTGTTAGGTCCGGGCAGTGAAGGCAAGACTGGTGATGTAGGTCCAGCCAGTGAAGGCAAGACTGGTGGTGTAGGTCCAGCCAGTGAAGGCAAGACTGGTGATGTAGGTCCAGGCAGTTAAGACAAGACTGGTGATGTAGGTCCGGGCAGTGAAGGCAAGACTGGTGATGTAGGTCCAGGCAGTGAAGGCAAGACTGGTGATGTAGGTCCAGGCAGTGAAGACAAGACTGGTGGTGTAGGTCCATGCAGTGAAGGCAAGACTGGTGGTGTAGGTCCGGGCAGTGAAGGCAAGACTGGTGATGTAGGTCCAGCCAGTGAAGGCAAGACTGGTGGTGTAGGTCCAGCCAGTGAAGGCAAGACTGGTGATGTAGGTCCAGGCAGTGAAGGCAAGACTGGTGGTGTAGGTCCAGCCAGTGAAGTCAAGACTGGTGATGTAGGTCCAGCCAGTGAAGGCAAGACTGGTGATGTAGGTCCAGGCAGTTAAGACAAGACTGGTGATGTAGGTCCGGCCAATGAAGGAGGCAAGACTGGTGGTGTAGGTCCAGGCAGTGAAGGCAAGACTGGTGGTGTAGGTCCAGCCAGTTAAGACAAGACTGGTGATGTAGGTCCGGCCAGTGAAGGAGGCAAGACTGGTGGTGTAGGTCCAGGCAGTTAAGGCAAGACTGTGGTGTAGGTCCGGGCAGTGAAGGCAAGACTGGTGGTGTAGGTCCAGCCAGTGAAGGCAAGACTGGTGGTGTAGGTCCAGGCAGTGAAGGCAAGACTGGTGGTGTAGGTCCAGGCAGTGAAGGCAAGACTGGTGGTGTAGGTCCGGGCAGTGAAGGCAAGACTGGTGATGTAGGTCCAGCCAGTGAAGGCAAGACTGGTGATGTAGGTCCAGGCAGTGAAGGCAAGACTGGTGGTGTAGGTCCGGGCAGTGAAGGCAAGACTGGTGGTGTAGGTCCAGGCAGTGAAGGCAAGACTGGTGGTGTAGGTCCGGGCAGTGAAGGCAAGACTGGTGATGTAGGTCCAGCCAGTGAAGGCAAGACTGGTGGTGTAGGTCCAGCCAGTGAATGCAAGACTGGTGATGTAGGTCCAGGCAGTTAAGACAAGACTGGGTGATGTAGGTCCGGCCAGTGAAGGAGGCAAGACTGGTGGTGTAGGTCCAGCCAGTGAAGGCAAGACTGGTGATGTAGGTCCAGCCAGTGAAGGCAAGACTGGTGATGTAGGTCCAGGCAGTTAAGACAAGACTGGTAATGTAGGTCCAGGCAGTTAAGACAAGACTGGTGATGTAGGTCCAGCCAGTGAAGGCAAGACCTTGGTGATGTAGGTCCAGGCAGTGAAGGCAAGACTGGTGGTGTAGGTCCAGCCAGTTAAGACAAGACTGGTGATGTAGGTCCAGGCAGTGAAGGCAAGACTGGTGGTGTAGGTCCGGGCAGTGAAGGCAAGACTGGTGGTGTAGGTCCAGCCAGTGAAGGAGGCAAGACTGGTGGTGTAGGTCCAGGCAGTGAAGGCAAGACTGGTGGTGTAGGTCCGGGCAGTGAAGGCAAGACTGGTGATGTAGGTCCAGCCAGTGAAGGCAAGACTGGTGATGTAGGTCCAGGCAGTGAAGGCAAGACTGGTGGTGTAGGTCCAGCCAGTTAAGACAAGACTGGTGATGTAGGTCCGGCCAGTGAAGGAGGCAAGACTGGTGGTGTAGGTCCAGGCAGTTAAGGCAAGACTGGTGGTGTAGGTCCGGGCAGTGAAGGCAAGACTGGTGGTGTAGGTCCGGGCAGTGAAGGCAAGACTGGTGATGTAGGTCCAGCCAGTGAAGGCAAGACTGGTGATGTAGGTCCAGGCAGTGAAGGCAAGACTGGTGGTGTAGGTCCAGGCAGTGAAGGCAAGACTGGTGGTGTAGGTCCAGCCAGTGAAGGCAAGACTGGTGATGTAGGTCCAGCCAGTGAAGGCAAGACTGGTGATGTAGGTCCAGGCAGTGAAGGCAAGACTGGTGGTGTAGGTCCAGCCAGTGAAGGCAAGACTGGTGGTATAGTTCCAGGCATTGAGGACAAGATTTTAAAGTTATTTAATTAATATGAAAATCTTTATTTAGTTATATATTAGAAAATAACTTACAATTAAATGTTATTTAGAGTGTTACATGCTAATTCAGGTTATTAATTACCTTAGTCAAAGTACATCCGTATGAAATCATCTCGTATGGCTCGTCCTTGAAGGAATTGCCCACGAGGATTTGCTACAGGCACCTCAATGTGTTCCTGGTATAAAAATTAGATGATTAAAAAAAAACATACATTCACAGCCATTTATTAAGTGAACATTTTTATATTATAGCAAACCTCAATAGGGTCTACATTTGTTAAAATATATTTTATTAATAACTTTCAATCAATGTTATTTAAAAACTAATTGGTTGATAATTGATGTGAATTAATAAATATATTTTATCATATTATTACTGTGTATAGTTTGCATAGTACGAACATAAAATAATACCGGGTTTACAATATCTGGGACATTGTCGTTACTACTAGCTCCGATATTGTGGAGTACAGCACACATAGCTATGATGGCCCTACTAGTCTGTATGCGGGTGCATAACTTACGCTGAAGGCACGGGAACCTTCGCTTCCAGACCCCAAAGAAATGTTCAACGGTCATCCTGGTACCTCGGTGTGCTATATTGTACCTTCAATGACCTGGAGTGCGAACATGTTGATCAAGAATTGGAGTGAACAAATAAGGCAAATGCGGGTAACCATTATCACCCAGCAATTTGCCTTACAAACGTCCATCCTCCAATCTTTCCTTAACACTACTGTTGTCGAATATACGACTGTCATGTGTAGACCCTGGCCACCGAGTGACTATGTCGTATAGCTCCCTGTTTGGACCAACAACAGCTTACACATTCAGGGACATATACCCTTTACGATTTCTGAAACCAAATAATTACCGTAAAATGTTAGAAGAGTTTAAAGTCAAAAGTGTTTAATTTAATTTCCAATATCCAAATTACTTTTCCCTGCCAAAATGAAAAAACAAAGCTATTAAAATACTACAATATGAGTCTATGCTTGACGCTGGGAAAATTTGATTTATATTTTTTTTAAATAATAAAATATGTTAACCTTGACTAAGAATAGTAGGTCAATATCATACATTTTAAATCAATTGACCTAACCTCACAGGTAAACTCAAGTGGGGCATGGTTTAGGGAATGATGTGTAAGCAACATAATCATATAATAATACACTGTGTTTCCTTTAAAATATGAAATCGTTAAAAATGTTATACGATCACAGTATACTCACAAGTAAATGGCAATTCCAACAATACCAATAGGTTACTATATGGTATTTATATTTATTTGAAATTATTTTATTTTTACAACATTTAGACAAATGAATAAATAAGACCCAACATAAACATACTCTTACATGTTGTTTGCCCATGATACCCTACATAATGTCATCTTATACTACAAAAGTCAAATAGTCTATTTTGTGAATATTAATTCGGATTCTAATTTATTATTGAATGAAACAGTACCTAGCAAGGTTTGAACAGGCTAGCCTAATAGTTACTACAATGAAAGTTGGGTTAAGCTAGGTTAGAAAGGAAACTTATAATATACTTTAACATTACTGAGCCTTAAAATATAACTATATCATATTTTTTTATATCTTACTTCTGGTGGGTGTGTCAGTTTAGATCTTATCTACCTTGTCAGTTAAGTTTAAATGTAGCCTTGTGTGAGTTAGCTGGATGTTAATAGTTAGTGGATGTGCAGGAGTGTTTTTGTTTGGATGGGCCTAGGAAAAGTATATTTAACCGTTTACAAAAATGGTTTTGTTGCAAAAGAGAATGAAGTAGGCCTACTGTCGATTCAGAAAATTATTGCACATTAATTGGCCTTATAATATACATAAAGCTTAGCTAGTGCAATTTTATGGATTTTTCAACAATATTAGTAAAGTTTTTTTTTAATAATAATTTAAATAAGATTTTGGATTATCCGCATTTTTGTGAGTGTAATGCTACCATACATTTTGTGATTGTTAAGTATTTTTTATTATAAGAGTGGCCTACAAAGGTACGGTTCTTAGGTTTCATCCCCGCCTGGATTTTGGTTTTGTTTTGTGTGTTCACTTCTGTTTAGTTGGTGTTGTGTAATTAAAAAGAAAAATTATATTTAGTACTAACCTCCGAAAGTAGGCCTGCCAGCGAGAGTATTTTAGTTTGCTCTTCACTAACCAAGCTTACTTTAAACCTAATTATGCCTACAATATGATGACAAATTTGGGCCTAGTGTGTAGGCCTAATAGGTACTTACTAATGAGATTGAAGTTTTGCCTAACTAAATGTATACAAATAAAAGTTCTCAGTAACTATACAAATTCTATGGGTCTATGTAAAATAGCTGTAGGTTCTACTATTGTTTGAATTTTGTTTGGGAGGAAACTTTTTCTTTTTTCAGAAAATTATGTCTGTCCTATATTTAGTTTAGCATATCATAAGGGTTACCTGAAAACTTCTCCATTCGGTCCACCGGGGTTCTGAATTGCAATGTGGGTGCAGTCTATACAGCCTAACACACCAGGGAAGTTGGCTTTGTTATAGAACTGCAAGTTCACAGCTGCCAGTTCAGCCCCTCCAGTTGGAAACTTCAGCACATGCCGAACATTGTCCGCTAACAGAATGGAGATTTTCTTAATAACCCGAGATACAGTTGACTGGTCTACATTGAACAAGTCCCCACTAACAATCTAGAAAAAAGAATAAAAAGGTTGCTATATTTTCACAACATGTTTGGAATAGCATTGCCATTATTTTTTCATTAAATGTTATTATATAAAAAATAGGAAGGAGTATACTACTATTTGGCTATTTACAAATCCTTTTATTCAGTAAAAAGCCATTTTGAAAATATGCATTTGTTGTCAAAGTACTTGTTATAACTTAACTTCAAACGAAGAGTGCATGATTGTATCAAAAGGCTTAGGTCTACAGGACTAACAATTAGGTTATCTTTCTGTATAGATATTAGTCCAACAAAAATCATAACCTTCATCAAATTCTATATCAATCACAAACTAATAAACCTACTAGGCTACATGATTCAATAATATAGGCCTATCATTAAAGTAGACTAACTACTGAAATATTTGCACCCGTTACAAGCAAACACACTGCTATAAAAAAAACTCGCCTAAAAACTTCATCTTATAAAACATATAAAAACCAACGTATATATAAATTAATAGAATTAAAAGAGTTATACAATTTAAATAAGTGGTTCACTCTCAAAAACAAACACGTCCTGACATAAGACCTATATTAGTTTGGTATTATTAAAAATAAGTTTTAAACAAAACTATTTACATTGAGGTATTACCTGGAAGCTTCCCGTGGCATAAAATCGTAGGGCAATCATTAGTTGCTGTATTGGAAGTAATGGACATCCTCGTCATGTGTTAGGAATATCCAGTCCCAAGAGAGGCAAGATATCCTGACGAACAACTTCCTTGGAAAATCGAAATCTTCGATGAATTTGATCGTCAGAATAAGCCTGCAAAGGATTCTGGGAATCCCTAACATGCCTCCGAGGAATTCTCACCACTTCATGGTTTTCTTCTTCAACAAACTCGTCCAGAATGTCAAAAAAAATCAATATCTAATGGATCCAGACCCGCCATAATTAGCCTATGTCGTGAAAACAGCTGTCTTGATTGTATATGCGCGCGGCGCCATGTTGTAGAAATATCCACTGAGTACGGGTAGAGTATTGCCAGAGCAAGCTCGGGACCAGACTTTGGCGAGAGTCAAGATATTGCGTCATCGATCGTCCTAGCACGAGTCTCATACTTTGCTTAGACTCTGGCCATGCTCAGCCTCGTCCTTGCATACGGGCCCTAGACTGCCAGGTCACCCTAAGCTTAAAATAACACTAGATGTAAGTTGCTTATTTTTTTTAGAGAAAATTAAATTTTGGTTAAGTTTGCTGATAATATGTTTTTACTAAACGACAGTTGGGCAGTATATAAAACTCAGCTGTCACATTCATTTATTATTTGTTTAACATGTGGGCTCAATTACTTGACTAGAATTAGTAATCGAGAGGGTAGTGTATTGAAATATTAACGCCATTATTGTGAAGACTAGCCTCAATCTCCCTCCTCACCCCTGTTACAATTAATCCATTGATTGATGGCTTAAACTGCTGAAGGATTTTAAGCTAATTTGGTATTAAGTCTTTAGAAATTGTTGTGTACTAAACATGTTTAATATAGCAGACCATGCTATGAATTTTTTTTTATGTATTTTATTTTTTTGGTTCTAAAATTGGCCTAATATAACATAATGTTTTAAACTATGTCCATCATTTCACACTATGATTTGAAACATGTTTCCTATAATTCTATTGGTTTTTAACAAGTTTAATATAAACCTCTATTTTGTTACATGGTCTTTATAAAGTCCTATGTTCTAAAACTTCTCTTGTTTCCTGTTAGTGTGAAATTGATCTTCCAATAAAACCAGAGGAAGGTTTTAAAGAAGAGTTGAACTATAATCAGCAACCAGAATGTTGGCCAGGCAGTACAACATTTCTACCTATTAAAGGGGAACTACCTGTGAGTAAATGTTTTATTCAATAGTTTTTTAAATGACATCTTATATTACCCATTTGGGCTATCGGCAAATATATAAATATTAATTGTTTTTGATGAATATTTTATAAAAAAACTGATATCAAAATGAAATTCAATCTTATTTATATGCTATGATTTTTAAAGTAATGAGAAATAATTGATGTTTTTTTATGAGAGTCTCTACAAGAGTTTTGGTTTTTATACCCGACTGAAAGTCAATGGTCTGAAATATTACTCGTGCTAAGTTAAGCCTGACTGCAGACATTGTTGGAACATGGTGACCCAGTGACCATGTATCGGCTTTAGCATATTAAGGAGTGTGAGTAACAGTTAGTGGCGATCATTGTTTTCACTAATTCCTTTCTTTGAAACATTAAAATGTCTGATCATTTCAGTTAAAAAAAATGTTTAGCAGTTAACATCAAAACTTTTCTTTTGTCAACTAAACATTACGGTGACATAAGATCTCCAGCTTCAAGACCCATCACAAAAAATAAGTGATAATTTATTCCAACCCAAGACATGGGCTCTATGCAGAATGTAATAATCAATTTTCTTAGCACTATACATTTTGGAAACAATGGCCACTATGCAAAACTACTGGTTTAACTACAAGACTTGTGATGTATGAGGAGGAAGGTGATTTGCGATCCAAGGAATGTCTACAATACGCCACTGCCAATTAAATTGAAATTTAAGACAGTCTATGCAGACTGTTAAGTTAGCTTGCAAAGCGCTGTTAGGCTTGCAAAAAGTAAGTTTTTTTTAGGTAAAGGAAGTTTTATTTTCAAAAAAAAGCAATTATATTTTCTGATGAAAGTAATGTGGGCACACAGTAATAATGTTAATACAGTAAATTAATGGTCCCATTATGGACCAAAACTGTGCTATTGTATTCTGGACTAATTCCAAAAAATGGTATTTATTATTTATTTCTCCATGCCAAGTTAATCGTAAAATAAACTATTCATGCATAATTAACTAAAATAACTCTCAAATGAAACCATTTCCATTGGCGCCAAATTACTTTCCTTAAGATTCGTTCAGTTATAAATCAAAACATTTATGTACATCGCAATAAATGTTTGATTCGACTTTTTAACATAGTTACCAAATTGTCTGCACATGTATTTTACAGTTTCACACAACAAATCCTTATCCTTCTTGGGTTTATTAAACAGAGTGGTCACCTATGCCTGGCATTCTATACTTTCCAAGATTTCAGAACACTCTCCTGTTATCTGTTTTCTGATTTCTTTTTCTTTTAGGCTCTTCAAGCTGAGTTCATTGTATAATATTAGTCTTCGATTCCAACACCTAACTTTTCTTTTTAAACTTCGCTTTACTTTTAATGTTCGAGTGTAAAACTTATCGATTGATTGCCTTAAAATGATATCTTTTAATGTTGTCTCTTTAAAGAAATATTATTGTTTACTGATTAAGTTTAATTTATTATGGGCTTCTCCTGAATATATTGTGAATTCTCTGGTGGCCCTAAAAATAAACGTAGTGTTTATTGCTCATATTTTTTTGTACCATAAGATTCTCACTTTGGTTAATTCTGTGTCAGTTCATCAGGCCAGTTAACCCACCATATTGGATTTTTATAAAATCTGGCACATAATATCTTTGAATGATTTTATGATCATATATTAAATTTTAAGACAATCTAACCAATAATTTTCAAGTTGTGAAGGCCTAAATATAATCTAAATACACCTTAAAAGCTTCCGCCATGACAGTGTGCAAAGTTTACAGTTTAAATATCTTATATCTCTAGAACTAGAAAAGATAGATCAATTTTTTTTTAGCTTCTCTTTAAAGATACAGTGTTTTGAATAATAAATTGTATTGTGGATTTGTACAAAATATGATTTTAAAAATACAGTTAAAATAAGAATTGACAGGAAATTACCCTTAAAAATATGGTTAATATTAATTACCGATATCAGAAAAAGCAAAGATGAAACACCGATTTTTTTTTCACAACATTCTTATATACTCACCAGTAAGTACACAAAAAAATCTTTTTGGGTTTCTTTTGCTTTCTGTGCAAAAAAATAGATTAAATTATTAAATATAGTGAAAATTCATCTTAAAGTTTGATGTTAATGATCTAATCCTTTTCGACACTTTATTAAAAAAATTACTTACCCAATGTTTTAAAATACACTAAGGAAATTTTTGAAAGAAAGTAATTTGGCTTCACAGGTATTAATGTCATTTTTGGAAAAACCATAAGTTCTAGCCGAACTTGTTAATGGAGCTTCTAACACATGCAAGATGTGACCAAATGGAATATTACAATGATCTTCAAGTAATGGCCAATAAAATGATTTTGCTGGGCCACTTGGGTGCATAAATCAAGCTGACACATCTCCTTCTCCCAGGTTAATTTTATTTACCATTTCAATATACCAATTTAAATCATAGACACAAGCAACATAAAATTGTGTATGTAACTTTTGCTGAATGTCTAGCTCCACACTAAATTCAAAAATTAAGGATAAATATTCATCACGACTAGTTCTTTTCATATCACTCTAAATGGTGCTAATGGAATGAAATTGTGATAAACTCATGTACAAGGAATTGTTTTTCCTTGTAAAAACCTTTGTTCACACTTAACTCGCACATCACCCATTGTAGTTTTGGAAATAAAATTATTTTTTTATTCTTTTAATCTCATTAGAACAAAAACTAAACACATCTAATGGTGTTATTATCTACTCATTTAGAGGTCGCTGTAGACTAGCTCTAGCAGTGATACGTTTTATAGTACACCAATACCATCACAGGGTGACTTTCCATGACTTGTTGCAAAGAAAGATCAAGAAGTAGATGCAAAAATCAATTTTGTGATTGCACAGATTTATAAAATTTTTGTAGTTTCTGTACTGACTAGCACAACCATCAGTTTTTATGAACATCATTATTTCTTGTTGAATTCTTTAGATCATTGCAAAATCATGATTGAGATCATCAGAAATGAAACAATGACTTGATGCTTTGATGTAATCAGTGTCTGTTTTATAGTAAAGAACGACAGGATGAACTTTGCAAGCATCATGGGTCCAATGTTATCCTTGTGCTTCTTCTTGGATCATAAATGAATCATTGAAGTCCATCAGGATAGTAACAGTTTCTGAAGTTATTGATTTCTTAAATTCTTTCAATGACTTTTATTGTGCTTTTGTTACATAAGAATGAAGATTTAGCTTTTCAATTTTGTTCACAAGTAAAACAACAAATTCCTTTGCAGTACAAGTCATCTTTTGAATTTCTGTTCTATCAACTGTTAGCCATTGATAATAATCAATTTCATTAACCGGATCATATTGTTCAAACTTTCCCTTTAACATATCTTGCAATATGAATTATTGGGGGACAGTTTTCATAACGCCGTAACATACATTTTGTGTTTTCTTTACTGCACACTAAAACATCAATTAGGTCATGATAGGACTCTTCTAACTGTACAGTATTAACTAGAAGTTGAATGTAGTATAGTGCGCACACACACACACACACGCACACGCACACGCACACGCACACGCACGCGCGCGCGCGCACGCACACACACACACACACACACACACACACACACACACACACACACACACACACACACACACACACACACACACACAGAATGGGTTCCAGAAGACCCCGCAAGAACACCATTTAGAACGCATTGTACAACATTTTGAAGAAAAAAAAACCTACAGAAATATTAGGTATTTTGGCTTAAATTCCCTGTGCAATTCCTTCAAATTACTCAAAATTAGTCTTTTCTGAACATGAATATTTTTCTTGATATCAACTATGTCTTTCATTCCTGCCATTTGTCTTGAGTTTTCATCATCTTGATAAAATTCTTTGATAATATTTTCATTATTATGTGAAAGTACTTTTCTACTCTGTGGTTCAGGTGTGGATACAATTCCTTTTTCATTTAGCAGCTTCTTAGAGTGACACACATTATTTAGACACTCCAAATTCTTATGAAATTCTTTTTCTAGAGCATTATGGTGGAGCCATGGTTAACATTTGGATCTTTTTCTGGTGGTTTATGGTATGTATTTTATTTTTAATGAGATCTACAAGTAAGTCCAGATCTTTTGCTTTTTGTTCTAAATAAATTACACCTTGTTCATTATCACTGATGCCAGAATCTTCCAATCCAATTTTCATAACACAAGATCATTCACTTTTTAGAGCTGATTCTACCTCTACAATTTTTCTTTTTGCATAAGCTGGTTTACTAATAGATGGTAAATTATGTCATAAATCAGTTAAACTACTGTTCACCTCTTGAGAAGTTCCTTCAATTATTAAAGATGTCTCAACTTTTGCAAATTCATCACATGAAATAAATTTCTTCAATATGGTCTTCATGCCTATTTGACTATTTTTATACATTGAGGACATTGTTTTTGACCTGGACAGACATTAATTTTCTATATTTGTAATTGCTTTGCAAGTTAAAGGTTACCTTATGTAAAGATCTTTTTATTGGTTTTCTATAATGATAAATAAAGGAGTTGCAGCAAGAAAACTGCTGCCCTTCATATTTAGAAAAGTAATAACTGTAATGAAGTAAAATAAGTTACTTGAAATTTTCTTTTGATATGTTTCCCCGCCAAGATATTAATTCTTTGTTAACGCTAGATAATTACACTGAATTCACAAATCTTTACATAGCTTGTTTTATGACACACCAAACTGTTAAATAGTCTAACACTGCACTTTACAAATTCATGTTCCATGGTAAAGGTAATACTATACAAAAACAAATAAACTTTAAACTGCTACCACAGTAAACTTAGCTCAGGAGAATGAATGTCTTCATTAAGAGATCATAGATGCGACTAAAGTCGGGAAGGTTTGTGGTGTAACAGGTTGACTGGTGTTAGTGATGATTCTTATGGTGACTCATGATCTGCACAGAAAGCAAAAGAAAGCCAAAAAGATTTTTTGTGTACTTAAAGATGAGTATCTAAGAATGTGATGAAAAAAAGAATTGGTGGTGTTTCACCTCTGCTGTCACTGATATCAGTAATTTATATTATTTATATTTTTATGGGAATTTTACTGTGGATTCTTATTTTAACTGCATTTTTAAAATCATATTTGGTACAAATCCACAGCACAATATAATATTCAAAACACTGTATCTTTAAAGAGAAGCTAAAAATAATTTTAATGATCTATCTTTTATAGTTCTAGAGATATAACATATTTAATGTCATGCTGTCAACTTTGCACACCGTTACCGCGGAAGCTTTTCAGGTGTATTTAGGCCTTCATAACTTGAAAACTATTGGTTAGACTGTATTAAAATTTAATATATGATCACATAAAATCGTTCAAAGAAACTATGTGCAAAATATAATAAAAATCTAAGATGGTGAATTAAATTTTCTCAAAATATTGGATGAATTTACATGGAATGACCCCTTTGTGAGCGACCATTAATTTTGCTCATGGTTGGATGCCATATAGACCATGTATCTTGTAATTATAGGATAGGTTTCCCCAGAAAGAGATATATTTATGGGAACTTATTGTCGGCCCTAAAAAGGGCCGGTTTGTTAGATTATTAAAATTGAAAGGTTTTGGAGGTTAATTTTGTTCTCTGCTTAACTTAGGGTAGGAACAGTAATCCTTATACCAGTCTTTTGAAAATCTTAATTTTTGGGAGGATCCACCACTGATGAAATTTAATTGAGTGTTATGTATTTATCCTTAATTAGGCCGTTTATCCGTGGATCTGGATGTTCTGTGTCCTTCTGAAAATCTTGGGATTCTCTTTATTATTAACATTTTTGTCTTATCGCCTTTAACTATGGTATGGGAGCTTGGACTTCTTTCATTACCTTTGTGTTCAAGAAAGTCTTGTGTAATTATGATAATTAATTTTAGTGGTTTTTATAAGGCTAATCATTTGCTGGAGTTTCTCTCCCATTTCTTGCTCTGTATTCCTTATAGATATTAAAACTTACAAATTATTTTTGTTGCTTGACCATATGTGATCCACCATAATTTTTTGGAATTGCTGTTTTGAGTATTGCTGTGCCATTCTTTTGGCAAGTTCCATTATAATAATGTATGTTACCACTTACAGAGTATTTATATTTATTGAATACAATTTAAATAGCTTAAAATACATGTGCGTTTCCTCTTATCTTTTTTTATATGTTCCTAGGTAGATAGCAAGACTGGCACTACTAGGTAACAAACAATACATATCTAATCACGCCGTTCCCTTACGAGTTAGGTAAGAAAATGTGTATAGAGTTCAAAAAACCACTATTCTGTACTTAATCCAGTCTCACTAACTTTATCGAATTTTCACCTATCCTTGCATACTCCCTTCACTTCATCAACATCTCAAGTCATAAATGCGCTTTTATTCTTCACACTCTTGATGTTTCTCTTTTTTACACATTCATCAACAACATTTAACCACACGTTACATGGCATACCCCTTTTGATCTACACATTATTCCATCATATATTTGCTCAATCATTCGATTCACACTATTTTTCTCAGCACGTCTAAACCAATCATTGTAAGATGCCTCTTTCACATTGGAATCCCTTTAAAACGCGCTTTTTCAGCAAAAATCTATTACCGACTCTTTTCATACTTTCCATGTGCATTTATCACATTCCATCCACATTCACCTTGCTCTCATGCTTCTCTTTACAAGCTCACACTTAAATCCATACATTAATGTTGTCTTAAGCTTTATATCTTTACCTCCTTCAATAATATTTAATTATCTACAATAGTCCACATACATCCAATATTCTCAGAGATACATTCACTTGTCTGTCAATTTCATCATCCCTGCATCCATTTTTACAGAACATTCTGCGCAGATACATAAATCATTCACGTGCTCTAACAGTTTTCGAATAGTTTTTATTTATTCCTATTCTTTCTCATTCGAATTACCATTTAAATTTTAATAAACAATAACTATTGTATAAAACAGAAATTCCATGCTTTTTATTAATTTGTTTTATTCATTTTCTTTTTTACAGAAACATCGAGAAAACCTAACATTTTCAAGTCCAGTAGAACAATATGGTAACTTTCAGACAAAAAGCAATGGAGTGATATATGATTGGGTTCAAACTAAAAAAACAAGCGTCAAATGCTCTAAATATAATGCGGGTGTAGGTAAAAGTTGGACATATATAATAACCCTTTTTGAGAATATATGTAAAGTAGAAGGGTGCTCTAAATGTGCTCCGAAGAGATGTAAATGTATAGAACATAGAGGGACTCAGGCCAAGAGACTATGTAAAGAAGGGTGCACTAGATTGGCTCTGAAGGGAGGTAAATGTATGATACATGGAGGAGGGATCAAGATCAGAAAACTATGTAAACAAGAGGGGTGCGCCAAAACGCCTCAGAAGGGAGGAAAATGTATCAAACATGGAGGCACTAAGTCCAAAAGACTATGTAAAGAAGAAGGGTGCGCTAAACAGGCTCTGAAGGGAGGTAAATGTATGAAACATGGAGGGACTCAGCCCAAAAAACAATGTAAAGAAGAAGGGTGCGCCAAACTAGCTATGAAGGGAGGTAAATGTATGAAACATGGAGGCACCCAGTCCATAAAACTATGCAGTGAAGAAGGGTGCACTAAACAGGCGCGAAAGGCAGGTAAATGTATGAAACATGGTGCGCCAAAACGCCTCAGAAGAGAGAAAATGTATAAAACAAGGCATTAAGTCAAAAACTATGTAAAGAAGGGGCACAAACTAGCTATGAAGGAGTAAGTTGCAAACATAAATTATGTAGAAGAAGGGTGCGACTAAAAACTAGCTATGAATGGGACTAATGCCATAAGTAGGGATAGGGATGTTACCGATACTACTGATATGATCCCAGTATAATATTCTTTATTGATACCAACTTTTTGATATCACCCAGTATAAAAGATTTTAATTTACCTCAAAAATGAGTCTCTTTTTTATTATTTGGTTAATTTTAACCAGCTATTCGAGGATTTTTTTTGTGTGCCTTATTTGTATTTACACACACTCGTTTCAGTAATATCAATGTGTCATATAGTTTTGAATAATCTTTTAAGTTGCAGATTTTATTTATTCAAAATTCCTAGTTATCTCCTTATAATCGTGATAAGCTAGTTTATTTGTATTTTAGAATCAATCCCCACTGAAAATCAAATGTGGGCCAGACTGGAGCATCTAATTATATTACTGTATTTATTGTTTATAAAATATTTTAATTATTTGTCTGATTTTTTAAAAATTCATTTTTACTATTCTCCTGTCTTTAACTATTTTTTTATTAATACTCAAATATTGATATTTTTCCAGTATCGCATATCCTAGCCATAAGACTATGTAAAGATTAAGGGTGCGCTAAATGGTCTCTAAAGAGAGGTAAATGTATGAAGCATGGAGGGACCCATTTCAGAAAACCATTATTTTTTAAACAGGGAAGTACTCCAGACAAGAGATCATCTAAAAAGATATTGTTCTAAATTAGATAAGAAGAGAGATAACTTTATGGAACATGAATGACATCAGCCTAAAGATTGTGTAAAAGAAAAGGAAGGACTAAATCAGGAAAAGAAAACTCACGGCCACCGAGACACAGCTGACTGGCCTGCTTGTATGTAACACTTTGATTATACTTTCCAACTCATATTCTTGTATGCACAAAAAAAAAAGTCTGGCACTACTTTGCCGTCTTGCTTGTTATTTGAAATCCTTCCAATGTTTTTGGCTGTATTGTTTTGCATGGGACAGTATGTTAGACATCAACTTTTCTTTTCTGACAGGAGCTAATACACTTCCCACTGGTGCACATACACAGTGGGGCCAAATCCCAAAAAGCTGGCCTAAAGTCGAAAAATTAAGTTTTGATACCGAGGATTTCAAGTGGTGGGTTAGTTTGAGTAATGGTCCGAAGGTCTAATTCTAGACTGAAGAGGGTTCTTTCCCTTATGCCTGTTATCAAATTCCAGTTCAAAAGTGACCTTTGCTCAAGCAAGACAGGTTGTATTCGGAAGCTGAGTTCTTAACAGCTTTATTCGAGAGGACGCTAAAACTATAAAAATAAATCAATTTCAAATCTAAAAAAATTGATTTGACACCTGAAAGTTAGTAGAATATCATCACATATTACAAAATGTATAGTGATAATATATGTGATATCACTGAAAAAATGATTTGTAAGAAAATTAACGTAAAATTTCAACAGAAAATTTTCAAAATGTAGAGAAAAGTGTACATGTTCTGTAGAGTTTTATGACCAGATGTATTGTAGTTGTAGATACAAATTTTATTTAATAAAAACAACAAACATCTGCTGCTACCCTGCTGTTGGTGCAAGGTTTTGCAGTAAAAAACAAATGTCTGAAGTCACTCAAGAGTCAAGTAACAAGTATGCTAAAAAGTTGTGAGAAAATGTTCCCGCGTGAAAAATACTTAATATTAACATCCAATCCATTTATTTCTAGTTTGCGCAACTACCTCGAAAAAAATTAAAATTAACGCTACCAAAAGCACCAAGTATTAGAGTAAGTAAGGAAAGCTCTAGCTATCTTACAATTGAATCTACTGACTATGGATTAAATTCTTCTTCTTATGATGATAATGCATAAAGTGGTAATTGATTGTATTTTGATAAATACAGATTTATTTTGCACTTTTCACTTTTAATTTCACTTCCTTTCTTCATAAGCAATTACATATTTAATAATAAATTTAATGGGAATCCTTAATAAATAATTTAACATTAACAGACTATATATATATATTTTTTCATTCGAGTCGAGTATTTCTAAAAGCTCCCGATTCAAGTCGAGTAAAAGTATTTCTAAAAGCTGTTGAGTTTGAGTATATTCATAATTTTAAAATTTTAAAAGTATATATATTTGTATATACTTACATATATATATATATATATATATAAAATTAGTAGGGGGTCTGCGAGCTTGGGTTTTTTCATTTGAGTCGAGTATTTCTAAAAGCTCCTGAGTTCAAGTCGAGTTAAAGTATTTCTAAAAGCTGTCGAGTTTGAGTATATTCATAATTTTAAAAGTATATATATATTTGTTTTTTAAATGTAAATATCACATTTGTTTTTTAAATGTAAATATCACATCTTTAAAAGTTGAGATTAAAAAATATACTAAAACACATACTCTTAAAATATTCTATGAATGACACTCATTTTTATAAATATAAATACTTTTGAAAAAAAGCTAAGAAATGGAAAATTGGTATTTAAATTAGAAATAACACTTAGAACAACACTCATGTCTTAAAGGACATTAAAATTACACTAACAATTTGAAAAAAAAAATTAAATATAATTAATAATAGCATGATGGCTGGGAAATGTAAAATAAGATTGTGTATAAACACTACACAATAATGTAAAGTATTTGTGTTTGTTTATATCTAGGCCTAACCTAACGTGTTTCTACACACTCTTGCTAAAAATGTAAAGTAAGATTGTGTATAAACACTGTACAAAAAAAAGTGGCCAGATGATTTTTAAGTGGAAATGCCGATATTAGCTAAACTAAATAACCTATGCTTACTATGACGTTTTAAAAATTGATTATTAAGTATGTCAAGTGAAAGATTGAAAATGACGGGGCTACAAAACTTTTGATCTCGAGCTTATAGGACAAACTCGGCTTGAAATCTGAGTACTCGCAAAGCCCTAATATATAGGCATTAGGCATTATATATATATATATATATATGGGTGTCACCTCCCCCATTGTGGGCCCTATGACTGTCAGGATGGGGACGGCGACGAGATATGTGTGTGAGGTTCGTAATTTATTTGATTTTTAGGGTTTATTGTACTACTTTGCACTACTACCAAATGTAATGTTATTAAGAAGTTACTAAAAAGTTATAAAGACTTTATACATAATAGCTCTTGATAACAGAGTATAGTAAGGAATGATTAACAAATGGCTTGATGTAATACTACACGGATAAGAATCCCAGTACTCTGGGCATAATGGTAGCTCTCCAGCACAAATACTCGATGATCCAGTATCCTAACCCGCACAACCCTAAAACTGGCAGAGTGACCCCTTAGAGTCGTTGTTGATTTATCTGCCCTGTTAGCTAAAAAAATGGTACCATATATACTGCAATTTGGCCTGATTGCCAAGAGAAATAATGACAAGGTGTTTTGGGTTGTAGGTACTTCTGTTCTACTGTTAATTCATCCATCAGAACACGTTACCATACCAGTCTGCTATGCGCAATTCACAACATTACAATGTTAAAATAAACAAACACCTCAATTTACATAGGCATTATATATACATATATATATGACATTTCTTTTGAGCATTTTAATTGTATTAATAGTTATTGTCCTGACAAAACAGCTGATTGAATTGGAAATTTTAGGTGAGTTTTTTGATTTATAATATTTGCTAAAGATTTTTTTTTCTACTGAAATATTTTCTATAAAGACACTTGAAACATTCATCTTTTTATGGCACATTTGCCCGGGAGGAACTTTGACATCTAGGTTCGGTCACCTCATATGTAGACTATTAGCTGCTCTGTTGGCACAGAGTGTTGCCCAGGATATACCTTTGGAAATTGTCTACACGTCGTACCAGCAATGAGATGATGTGATGAAAGTTAAGTTGTTTTGGAGCTGCGTGAGTCTTAACCTATTTTAGGCATAGTTACCCAAACCATGGTGACTATTGGAATCATTCCATTTAAGGGAAATATTGACAAGATACCGGCCGGGAATTAAGCCTGGGACCTTAAGATTGTTGTCGGTTATAGTCGTACTACCATGAAACTGGTAGTATGTTCAGGGAGGAGGAACAAAATGTGAAACTAAAAAGTGTACTTTGATTGTTCAAAGAGGTTATTGTAAAGAATTTGAGGGTTTTATAAAAATAATGAAGTGAAAAATCTTCTAAGCAGGTTCAAAGAACAGGACATTGTACAACTCACAAAAAAGGAACAAAAGGTCGAACACAAAATTCTAGTGAGAGTGCTCAAACGGCAGGAGATTGGAAAAATATGGATAGGAAACCAAATGCAAAACTTTTTATTTTTTCTCCATAGTATACGTGTAAGGCCGGATCCAGACTAGAATAAAACAACAAACACAAACATTTCCACAAACATGTTGGTTGTTCTGTTCGGTGTAGCCAGTGTGACCAGAACATGTTCGCAACGTGTTCCCATAGTTATTTCCATGTAGCTCAGCTGTGCTTCTATAATGGTGGTGCGATGAGTACACATGTGCAAGTAGCAGTGGAGCATAATATTTATTCATTACTACCAAAGCAAAAAAAAAAAAAAAAATCCCAATGATGGTGGATGACAAGATCATACCAAAGTAGAAATGTATACAGTGGGACTAAAGGCAACCAACAATTTTTTTTTTTTCAATCATTCACATCCTTGTCCACTATGAGGTCTATGAGCTTCATTTGGTCTTTTTTCGGCCACTCCATTATTCTACACTCTGCTAAAATAAAAGATATTTAAATCAGGGGCTACAAAATATATTTTACAAATTCCCTGACTTTTCCAGCAACATTTTTCAATTTTCCCTGACTACTTTTTCCAGTTTTAATGGTGATGAAGACTTGTTTTATTATTATTTATCATATAGTAAAATTTGTATCGACTAAACAATAACAGTTTTATCAGTTATTTTAAAATTAAAATGTTATTTATTTAGGTATTATTAACTATTGTTTTAGTGTTTAGTTGCGAAATTAATGGATTTTTGACATATTTTTAAATTCCCTGACTTTTCCTTATTTTTAGTAAATTCCTGACATTTCCCTGTTTTCCCTGTCATTAAAAATTCCCTGACTTTTCCAGTTTTCCCTGTTTTCCCTGTCTGTAGCCACCATGTAAATACATACAAAAATACACTTGCCAAAATAGTGATGTAGGCCTACTGAAAAAATCAAAACACACATGTGACTCACACTGTCCTGCCAATGACTTTGTTCAGTAATATTTGCTGAAGCGGCCGACTGTAACAGAACCAAACTCTAATATCCTCTGATGCGATTGGCAAACATTGACAACTGGTGGTTCAGTACCGAACCAAAACAAAGAACAGATTTTGTTAAAATGTCCTGTTTGAAAAACTGTCCACACTTGTAGTGAAAATATTCGTGTTTGTTCTGTTCTAGTCTGGACCTGACTTTATGTTTACAACTAAGGGGTAGGAATGTACCTACATTTGTGAATAGAAAGGAGGGGATTAATTTAGTAAAATCCACCCTCTCTACAATCAAATGGGATCTAAGGCCCTATCTCCCCATTAATAGCAATTCTACTTTTTTCAAGAAGGACGTCCAAGGTCATGAGCTCACTGAAAAGGGTAATAAGCCAGAACGTAAGTGAATGCTCAGTACACTGAGAGTGTGGTCCAAGCATACTATCGGCCCATGTTTTAACCCACGCTAGTGTCCACTTAGCATCGAGATGACTGAATTGTATCCACTCGGAATGGTATCCATTCCAAAAGTTTTGTAATAAACTGCTTTTGTGAAAATCCTGAATTGTATCCACCTGAATTATACCCACAAAAACTGGAATTGTATCCACTCGGAATGGTATCCATTCTGACAGTTTTGTAATAAATAGCTTTTGTAAAAAAAACCTGAATTGTATCCACCTGAATGATATCCACAAAAACTGGAATTGTATCCACTCGGAATGGTATCCATTCTGACAGTTTTGTAATACACTACTTTTGTGATAATCCTGAATTGTATCCACCTGAATTATATCCACAAAAACTGGAATTGTATCCACTTGGAATGGTATCCATTCTGACAGTTTTGTAATACACTACTTTTGTGATAATCCTGAATTATATCCACAAAAACTGAAATTGTATCCACTCGGAATGGTATCCATTCTGATAGTTTTATAATACACTACTTTTGTGATAATCCTGAATTGTATCCACCTGAATTATATCCACAAAAACTGGAAATGTATCCACTCCACTCTGAATGGTATCCAATCAGACAGTTTTGAAATATTCACCTTTAAGAGAGAACTTGAATCATATCCACAAATGGCCTACTTGAAGTTTAACAGAAGGATCTTTTAATGTAAAAGCTTTGTCACACTTCTGGCAGAGGGCAGCAGGATGGAATCTTCTTAACTTACTACTTGTATACTAGAGTGCAGACAAATCAGTATGTTAATTCAATCAAATTATTTAAATAAGTTTAAGTAATTATTTGAAATTCGTAGACGTCTATAATGCTGCCAAAATTACATAGAATATTAAATAGCAAGTGTTTTAAATTATTTTGATTTCTAATTAAACACATTGCTGTAATTATTTTTTAATGGAGTAAGTAATGTGCTGCAGAGGATATTTGTATCCTATATCAGTCAGTCCTGCTCGATTATACACTTTAGGCCAGGGGAACAGAAGTTAAACGTATGGACATTAGGAGCACCTTTTAGAAATTATAAACAAATTGTTTGAACTCCCATGTACCAGGAAAAAAAAAAAGAAACTGGGAGGGTATGAAAATAAAGGTGTGCTGACAATAAGAATATGAGACCGCCAAGGTGCTGGATCATAAAAAAGTTCTTGAGATTTGTGAAATATATATAGAGAAAAACTGTATGACAAGGAACATTGACTAGAGAAAAGATCGAGGAAGATGACAAGGAAGAGGAAGATGAAAAAGAACCCAGCATTTTAAAGAGCGCCATAAAGAACATGCGAAGATATCTACTATATCTAAGTGTCCTATCATTATTTACAAATTTATTTTTTTCTCCCTTTTGTGTTTTTTTGTTTTCTCTTTTAGAAAGTTGTGTTGCGTGTTTCACACTCCTCCCTGATGAGTTTCGATTGAATGAAACCTAGGTCGGGGGATTGGGCGGTGACAATCAATTTTCTTCCAGAGGCAGCCATTACCTCTGTCCAATGGCAGCAATGTAAAGTGTGTTCTTTTCATTGTAAGAGCCATCTTTTGTGTTTGTTCCCTTTTATTTGTTTTCTATCCACCTTTCCTATACCATCTTCCAAATATATATTACAAACCACCTCAAAAAGCTAAAAGGGGTTTTCCTTAAAGAGATATGTTAGGTCTAAATATAAATTTTATTCATTATATAATTTGTAAATTCATTTATATTTATTTTTTCAAGCTTTTGTAAGAAAATGTGTACAAATATTTTGTATTTTAGAATTTTATCTTGTCTAAATAAATTTGACAAAAAAGTTTTATGTATAAAAACTACCACATAACTTTTTTTTTTAATTTCTTCTACAAAACAATATAAAGGCCATACATAATCTGAAAGATCATTTAATAACTACTATACATACAAAAAAAAAGTATTATATATAAAAAAGTATTCTCACAGCAAAAATTCAAAATATAAATTTTTGCCAATATCTGAAAGTTCACCATCTAATCAAATTCCAGTATGAAATTTGTTGAGAAAGGGGATTAATTTAAAATATTGGATAACCTGTTGTAAGACAGAACATCTAATATTATTATATTATTTTTAACGATGATGATGATCATGCCAGTTGTGAATCGACTGTACTAGTGTTTTGCTCTAAGTAATTAAAATTTTAAAAAAATTACTGGTTTGTATTTTTATTTTTTGGTTTAACTTGCAGCCTACTTTGTATGCTGATCTATGCAAATACACCTGCAAGCCGTGGGTAGAGTTACCGCTGTGTTTTAGAGGAAACAAAACAATATAAAATTATGTTTTTAAAAATAATTAAAAGTAATTATTAAGTATAAGCTTTAAGTCACAATTAACATTTTGAATTGAACAAAGAAAAAAAAATCACACCACACGGTTGTGTTTAATAAACAGTGAAAACAGGATTTAAGGGCAAGACCTAAATATTTACCATGAAAATGGAGGCCACCTGATAAACAATCATGACAAACAAAACCCACAAGAGTAATTTTTGGGGCAGAGAAGAACACCTTTTCAGCAAAAGGTAACTTAAAACACTACTAAACTAGTTAAATGGATAAGAGCAAGATTCATATAACTGAGAAATCCTCTTTGTTTTTACCAAAAACAAGTTTTAAAATCTTTCTCATGACATCTTTACTCCCATAAATGAGGGGGTCAGGGAAAAAAAAAGGTGTTATATAGCCAAGTAAGAAACAGGAGAGGGAAAAGACAAGAATTTAGAATATAATACATTTATATTTAGTAACAGACACCAATGTACTTTTGGTTTTTTTAGTTCTGAAATTGCCAATAAAAATAGTATCAACTGCACTAATACAATTTTCTTTTTAATGTTCCTAAAATCTATTAAATTATACTGTTTGGAAAATGTATTTTCTTCAATCAAAGACCATTGGTTACAAAAGTAAAATGGGTGTTTGATCTCGCTATTATGACAAGTCATATTGTGACTAAAGGCAAATATTTAAATTTAAGGTTAATAAATTTAGCTGTAGTTCTTTTACCCATACCACTTAGGTTTGAATTTTTTTTTTAGTCATTTTTAGCCAAAAAAAGTATTTTATTTATGAACTTTTAATAATGAAATTCAACTTTTTATCTACTAGCCCCAATAATTTTACTTACTACAATTCAGGGTCTCTAGTGATTGCACTATGGCCCTATTTTATAAGTGGCCCGATAGTGTAACCCATCAAGGCCAGCTGGATACCTTTCAGGGTAAACATAGTGTACCTTCTTTAAAGTATAATAATAAAAAAAAAGCTGAGGTTAAATATTCAACTCTTAATTCAGGAAATAAAAAAGTCAAAAACATGCCAAGCTTTCAAATACAAAATCAACCTTCTGTATTAAAATGTGATTTAGAGACTTAACCATTTTCAACATGTTTTCACCCAGATTCCACGGGACAGAAGTGTACTTACAGAGGATGCTTGTAGGGTTTGAAATGCTTCAGAAGCTATAAATATAGTTAATTTGATGTGTTTTGCCATGTTAAACTAATTTGGCATATTGTACTTATTAGGGATGTGCAAGATTCAAAAATATCTCGAAAATTAAAGAAAAAAAAAATCTTGATCACGTCTCGAAAGTTAAAAAATGAATCTAGAAAATTTGAGAACTTTAAAAAAAGCAAATAATGGCCCTAAGAAATTAAAAAACCAAACGGGGAATTTATTATTTCTATTAATACTGTAATAACACAAAAATAGGCCGCATTCCCCCTCCCCCCCCAAAAAACACAGCGTTTATTAAGAAATGTTATGGTTATAAATATTGTTTTTCAATGTCAAACTTTGACAATATAAGCTGTTACACTACACAATTAAATTATAATTGGTGTTCATTGTAACTAGTTATCACTATTTTATTAATTGCATTTAAAATATGTATGAGTTATATCTCAAGTGTCTGAATGAACTCTTAAGACAATCTAAAGCAAGCGCCAGCTCAAATGTCAAAAAGGAACTCTATAGACTTTATGTTTAATTTAATAAACATAATTTACATTTGTGTTTCGAAGGGAGTTTGTCGTGTCATTCTCGTATCTCGATACTATTTTATAATCCCGTCTCAAGATCGTCTCGAATTGAAAAAATGGTTCTCGCACAACCTAGTACTTTTCGGGTTTTTTTTTTTTACTTTTCTAATGTCTGCGAAGAGAAAGTAATATTTGCATACCCAAGGTAAATGTGTTAATACTCGCTATCCCATGGGTGCCAATTTCTCCAGTAGTTCTATACTTCACCATCTCAAGAATTCCTTGTGACCATGAGACTCATGATAATTTTTTTTGGCACCATTTCTTACTACCCGTTTTAGTTATACGTCTATGTTCTAATTACATGAATGGTTTTAGGGAGATCTGAAAATCACCACCCTCAGTAACCCGAACGAGATTCGAACCTCAATCTTCCGTCATCGACAGTCTAGTCCATTGCAAGAGTGGCACCTTAGACCAGCACAAACATAAACAAAAAAAAGAGAGTAGCGCGTGATGTGGCGAAGAATACATAAAACAGTTAGTAGCTAATAAAACCATTCAATGGATAGTCTGTAGTAGCCAATGTAACCATTCAATGGATAGTCTGGCTTCCACACTTCTCATATTTCATATATAGTTAACCGACATAAGTTGGGAATGCAAACCTATTTTTTTAAATAGCAATCATAATTGAATATTTACATGATAAATTGCATTAAGAACACATTTTAACTCATTTTAAACAACATTTTGACCAAAATTCAATTTGAAGCTAAAATATATATTTTTTCTATACATTAAAACCTCTCTATGATATATCCTACTCATGCCCCTGCCAAAGAAACCAACAGCAAAATAAATAAATATCAATTCTAAATCCAACAAGAGCTCAAGCTTTATGTATAACATTATGATTAGAGGTATGCAGAGCTCTTTTTTTTTTACTCAAAGTAAAGCCGAAATGTATGAATTATCCCCAAAGCTCAATCAGAGTTAGAATAATATTTTGATTTTAAAATAATCAAATATGACATGCTCATAAAATTCTCAAAGATAAATATCATTCCTCTGTGTAAATGCTACAGTGAGTGTGCTGAATGTGATAAATGTATTTACTATTTCACATGCTCACCAAACATATTACATAATCACCGGTGAGTTTACAAAATACTACTAGTGAATGTTAATAAGTCACGTCAAGATTAGGTTTGGTTAGGTTAGTTTGAGTTTATGTTCTATATTTTCATCCACATACACTATATATTTTATAAAATCGCCAGTAAATGTAGATAATACAGTTCATGTTACATAATTTCACCAAATTGTAATGGGAAAGTTATAAAATCACTGGTAAATTTAGATAAATCTTATTATTTGTTAAATCTATACAGTCACTGGTTATTTTATTAAATAACACTTCAGAAAATTCCATTAACATATATATTAATAGGGATGTGAACGAAGGTATTTTTCACTTCAAGAAGAGTTCAAATCAAATTTTAATGAAAATCAAAATTGATATTTGTTTTGAATCCAAGTCAAAAGTTTCGAAGCTTCGCACACCCCTACATATTATTAAATTCAACTTTGCTTCAAATTGAAAAACAACACTTATAATCAAAACAAAAGAATTGTGAAGAAATTAATATTAATAATTAATAATATTTGATGTTGTTTGGTCGCTTACTGTTTCTTCGCAACAAGTCTTACCACCTGTTTGGGTTATCCACAATTAATTACGTTGATGTAGTAGGATGGAAACTAAGTAGCTAGTGTGCGAGGGAAAGAAGAATGGAAGCAAATAAAGGAAGAAGATTGGTGGAAGGATAGAAGGAATATGAAGACATTTTGCTAAACTGATTCGGCTGGAAACAGTTGATGATTATGATGACTGTCGTAGGGATAAGGAAGTTAGTTCTAAAGAAAATGTACATGAATTTGTGTGGAGGGAAGGTGGGAAATCATTTAAGAAAAACTGCTCTAAGTATAATCAGCTTTAATTTGAAAACCCGGTTTCTGGCCATCAGCAAATTAGTACTAAATGAGCCTGATAACCTAAATTAAAAACACCACACACAATATATATATTTACAAACAAATTCATGATATGTATGAATGGGGTAAAATCATGTAATACATAAGTTTGAGAGTTCTTCATTATTTAACTTTATTTTTACTAAAGATTCCCCAAAATAATTTACCACAGTGAACAAAAAATAGGCCACTATTTTCCTCTAAAACAACTTTTATAAAACCTTAATGCAACCTATAATCACACCCTTGAATAATGCATATTAATTGCCAACTCTTTGAGGACGGCATGTAACTATATCATGTGTATCAAAGTATCTGTTAATCCCTAACTTCAAGGTTAGATTTAAAAACTTTATGAACATTTACATTCTAATAGTAAGAACATAAATTTTAAGCTAAGATGGCTGTCGAAATGAAATGGTCAAAACATTTCATTGTTACTTTTAATTTTCACGCATGTTTTAGAGACTTCTTGCTGCAGTCTGTTGGCCACCACTATTATAATGTAACAGGAATAAAGTGTCATTGTTTACTAAGAATGGAATCTTGGTAAGCATAGTAAAAAAACATATCTCAGCCAATGATTAAGACATAGTTACAACATAAATTTAAAAATATTTATAGTAAGATATGCAAAAAGTATGAGGATATCAGGCTTGATGTTAAGCGCTTGTATTTTGTAACTTTAAAAGAGTAGATTCATTTTCAGATTTTTTTCCCCCCCTGAAAAGTGATCATATTTGGAACAACTTATTTTCGGCTATATATGGCAATCGAATTTGTATTCTAAGTGCTCGTCCGAACACGTGAATAATAACTCATCATCAACTGTTTCCAGCCTGTGGTTGGATCAGTTTAGTAAAATGCCTCTATCCTACATACTTTATTCTCAACATTCTCGTCGGCACCCTCTCTTTTTCCATCCTCATCGCATGCCCATACCATCTCAGTGTTGCTTCCCTCTACTATCTCATGTACTCCCAACATCCTCATTGCATGCCCATACCATCTCAGTCTTGCTTTCCTCTACTATCTCATGTACTCCCTGTAACCCAACTCTTCCCCAGATTAACTTCATTCCTAATCTTGTTTCTCTTCGTGACAGCTAACATTCTCCTCACAAACTATTCCCATGGCCTCTACTTCCCTAGTCTCTCTTACATTCAATGTCCGAGTTTCTGCCGCATAGGTAATCACTAAATTAGTTAAATAATACAGCACAAACAAGATGTCACACTATGGTGCATTTTTCTTTTTTACTTTAAGGAAACAGTGAAACTGTTTTATCATATTTATAAAAATACCACTCCTTTGAAAATTTTAACTATAAAATAAAAAAACCCATCAAATTGGTTTCAATTTGAGTGAAGTAAAATAAAGAATGCAGAAAACCACACTTCGATGCAATTTCTGGTTTGAACGTAATCTTGTATTTAATTTCCTGACTTTGAGATGGACTCACAAGAATGGCACAAGCCATTAATAAAAGGAAGCTACAAGATAAATCAATGTGTTTTGTAATATGTAGCTTGCCCAGAACAAACCGTTGCTAAATTTGTTACTAGACTCGCTTCACAATCTGTACGACATCTTCATCGTGGAGAATGTGATCTTTACCCACTTTTTGTGGGAGGTGCTTCACTGACGAGCCCCACACCAACGCACTGTGGAAAAAATAAGGTAGCATAAAATCTATGATATGTTCACTTTTATAAAATTAAACATAATATGTGACGTGGCATGGGAAAAGGGACCTTATCTTCACCGAGCAATTATTTCAGGACAACCGATAAAAGTGATCTAGGTCTCAAAATATTTTTTTAGATTATTGCAGAAAACGCTAGCTACATTCTTTTAGAACAACTATAAATAGGTTTTAGTTCATATTTCACATCCTAGATAGCGGAAAAAGCCTTTTAGTACTTGGTTTCAAATAATGCATAACTTTAACCATCGTTTTCTCAAAACGCACTTTTTTAAACTTGCGGGTTCGAATGGTAATAATTTTTTCAATTCTTGGAATATGTTTACATATTTACATCACATTATTCAACAATTTGTGCTCTTTCCAGTGATGCCAATAACTCAATATTGATCTGGATGAAGATAACGTCCCTTTTCCTGTGCCACATCACATATACAGTAGGAATTGCGAGTACTCAAAACACCCAGATAATTACACATTAGCGTTTATACAATATATATATATATATATATATAATGGCTCTATTATGACTCAAAGTGGTTCTACTGTATTCTGGACTTATTTCAAAATGAGTATTTATCCTTTATTTCTTTACGCCAAATTAACGGTAAAATAAACTATTCTTACAAATTATTAACTATATTGGCTGGCAATGAAAACATTGTCATTGGGGCCAGATTATTTTCCTTGAAGTTAATTCTTTTATCAGTCAGAAAATTGTTGTGTTATATATCACAATAGATCTTTCAGAGTCAACATTTTCACATGGCAGCCAAATTTCCTCCTCACATTTCCTAGCAAATGATGGGGTTTGATAAGCAACATCCTGGCGCTTTTATAATGCCCATTCCAGTGTCCTCCATTTGCTTTTCAACACATTGCTTTAAGTTCACAGTAGCTGTTAAGGTTAGTTTCTTGTCAAATGAATCAATATCATAAAATGTTGTATTCCATGATGAAACTTTTCTCAAATGATGCTATAGTATGGAAGTTAATGTGTGAATTTTTAAAAATCAATTTAAAAATTAGTTTTTTGAAAAATTCTAGGTCCAAGATTATGGCATGATCTTTAAATGAAATACTGTCCAAAATTAGTGATGTTAAGTGTCATAAATGAAAGCTTATAAAATATGAGAAAAACATTACCCCCCCCCCCACCCCCAGTCTTCTAACTCATTTCTAGCTTGAGTAATTATTTAGTTTGTAATTTTGTCTCACCAGAAAATTGTTATTTTTTTTTAGATTACTTAAAAACTTCTGAACAGTAAGCCTTAATTAGTCCTATTTGGTCCATGACTTTTCAAGCTAAGCTCACGTTATTCGAATAAAAACCGTAAAATTTTGTGTCATCACAAATGCAAATTTTGCACATCCATAATGACATTGTTAATTTTTTCTGGAGACAAGTCCGTTCAATATTTGAATCCTTGAAGAAATTTAGGGTTTCAAAAAAAATGTTAGATTCAAGATTTAATAGGTAAGATTTAAGTGAGTATGGCAAAATTATTTTTTGAGCAGCCAGTCGGGATTCAACCCTGGCCTAGCTGGTCAAAATTATGAACATCCTCCATAAAGACAAACGTGCCAGTAATGCTACAGTTTTTTAAGATAAATTTAGCTTAAATCATCGAGAACCTAATGTAATTACTTAGTACTTACTATTTAAATTCCTTTGAAATGGTGCGATGGAGTTTGTTGCAGAAGTCTTCTACGGAGACTCTGTCAGAGTGTAAAACAACAGGAGACTCATAATCAGGAAGTTGGCCTTTAGGTTTCGTGTATCTGGGAAAGAAAAAAATATTATTATACAAAAATAGTTTTTATGATGTTTCTAAATTGAATTTAATCCAAATCAAATACAAATTTTTATATATTAACAAAGAATGAATCTGAACATAATATAAGAAAACCAAAAAGTTTTGAACCAAATACAAATTCAATAATAAGCTAAATTAAATTTTTTGAATTCAATCTAGTAAAAAATTAGCATCATTTACACCGTGTTTAAATTATTAATATTGTTACATTTTCAAGTATTGTATGGTCAAGTCATATATATTGATTTTATGCTAATATCTTCAAAAAACTAAATCCATCAAAAGTGTATAGTTTAGATTAGATTCCATCGATTTAGAATCTGTGACCTAATTGGATTAGACAATTTGAATCAAATTCGAATCTTTTAAATATTAAGATTCAGAATTTCAAAATTAAAAATGAACCCTTGCATGATCCAGATTCAAATTAAAAATTTCAAAGCTTCTCACAAGCTTAAGATAAAACCACACTATAAAGATTAACGCAGTAAATGTGTTTTGATGCATAGCCTCTTTTGTAATTATTTAGTGCTAAAAATATGTTTTCCTGCCTTAAATCTATTCAGGTATTAATATTACAATCAATCATATGTGTGGAATAAAGTAATAATATTGTCAATAAACATTAAATACAAACATGACATTGATAGAAGGTCCTTAATTGTAACTTTTTATGGCTGATTTTATACCAAAAAAATACAGGGCATAATTTTTCCTGCCCGAGTTTTGAGAAGAACCAATTTCTCGTTCCCCTCCCCCTAACCCCCCTCGAGTTCAGGATACTGCATAAGCTTATTTAAATAATTTGGCGCCCATGGATTAAGATAAATACCTAACAGTTCCGTTAGGTACAGACAACTTTTTTTTCCGCCCTGAAAGCTTAGAAGCCATCTGAATAATAAACACATATATTTAAAATATAAATTTCGTTATTACGTATCCACCCAATCCAAGATGACAACAAATAAATCTAAGACGACCTTCAGTTTTTCAGTGGTCCTGGATAGATTTTTTAAAAGTGGTATTTATTTTGTTATGAATGAAAAAAATTATAATTATGGTAGACTTATTTTGTAATGCTAACAAATAGTTTTTTATTTACAAAACAAAACACCTATGTCAAATTAAAATCTAATTTGGGTTGCAGAATTGCTAAGGAATTTCTTTTTCTTTCGGAAATATTGCCTTTGCATAAGAAGGTTAATTTTGAAAAAGTTTCATAAAAACAATGAGGAGTTAGTTTTAATTATGACAAATGATAATCGTTAGAGAAAATCCGAGTCTTATATATACCCTACTCCTCCTAAATATGAATAATGGAATCGACCATTAAAGCTAGCTTCTAAAATATGACACTTTCACTTTCCCAATGATATACAGAAAATAAAATAATATAAAGTAAAGAGATATTGGAAGAAATCAAAGGATAAATATACAACCAACTGTTGCTTTTATAAAGAAAATATAAAACACATTCACATGTTACAAAAAATCTAACCCATATACACATCTGCTGTTAACTACCATAAATGTCAGCCGCCATGACAGCTAAGCGTAAAAACTTAAGGGATAACTAAGCAAGCATTTTTATTCTTATTTCAAAACCTATGATCTAGGAACATCTAATCTAAGATAATTATTTACTTGATATTATTCAAAAGTTAGATATTTTGTGAAGTTTTGTGACGTGTGCGTTTGGCGGTAGGCGCGGACAACTATAGCGCTAGGGTCTGTGTTAGTTCAGAGAGAGAGCTTGCCCGAGGCGAAGGACAGAACTAGAGAGTAACGCGTAAGACTTGGTAGAGTCAAGATAGCCTAGTAGGTATGGACTAGTCAGAGAGTCGCCGTCCGCCACGCTCACTCACACGCTACGAGATATTCATGTGTTTGTAACTTTAACAATAAACTACAGTCTTAACTCACTACCTGCAATGTTGTTATTAATTCTGAAATATATCCACGGCCTACAGCAAAAGAAGCAGGCAGTGCAGTTTCACCAATTAAAACTAAAGTGTGGCATTGCTAAAAGTGTTTAATAAACTCTACCTATGATCGATTGGTTGATTAAAATCGATTCGAGTTTTCTCGTCACGTCTTACTTGACAAGCGCTAGCTATCTGGGCAAAGTTTAAAGAATTAAATATGTAAAATTTGATACTTTATTATTGGTTTTTAAATCCATTTTGATTATTGTGAATGGCTGAATTTTTAATATTGTAGTGAAGTAATTGGATAAGTAATCAAAAACTGCACAACTAATTAAAATTCAATTATATTATGCCCATCACTATTTCCAACCCAATTGAGGGGTTAACCGTGTTGAATACTAAAGAGTGGTATCGAGGAATCGAGTATCGTATCAGGCCATGAATAGGAAGTTATTTTTTAATGATTACCTAAAAAATAGCTTAAAAACCATGAAAATAACCAAATATCCTGTGATTTGTGTTATACCTTTAAAATCTGTAAAAATTGATAAAATCTTTAAAAAAAGGCAACCTTGCACTATTGTATTTATATAAAATAAATAAAGATGTGAAATGTTAACTTTTGATGAAGGCTTAACCAAATCCCTAGTCTGTGATTTTAAGACGACCGCTAGATTTTGATGCTACAAATATGGGAAAAAGCCTTGTTTTAGATTCAGATAAATATGGTAAATAGTCACAATTGCTTAATAATGGTATGTGTTCACCTTTCGGGCACTGCAAATTATTCATTTAAAATATCCCGGGGTGAGCCTATGAGTTTACTACGACCCCCCGGTGCACAGTTCTTGTAAATGTTCTATTCTTTTTGCTGAAGAAGGGAACTTCTAGGATCTGAAAATTACTTTGACTTTTGCGATCTAAATATGGAAATCTAAGCCTACTTTTTTATGGGGTACAGCCTTTCTATTTGCCTTTCAATGTTAATCAAATCGGACCACTTGGCTTCATTTTTTCCCCTAGGTCTATACAAATCAAATTTAGTAAAGTATTATTTATTGTTTTTTTTAATATGAAGTATTTAACATGCACTTTCTGAACCGACTGATTATATCAATACTTGATGATTATTATGAGTGAGGGCAAAAGGGTTGACCGATTTTGTCAGCAAAAGTATTTTCACATATCTTTCAGGGTTCTTTTTCATTTCACAACTAAAATGAGATCGACGGCTTTACTTCTCCTTTGAAGGAAGTTGTGCTATGGATTTTAATCACTCAAGAAAAATCCGTCGACCCCGACTGGGTTGTTTGAACCTATGAACATCGGGTCCTGAGGCGAGCACTTTACCCCAAGATCAGTGAGGTCAACTTCGGTAAACGAAATCGAGTCAGCTGTATTACAAAATACTTACATTCTTACAAGTTTCAAATATTCCCACATCTTTTCTAAGAGATCATCAAAGTTCCATTTATGGTGAGCGGAAATAGGAACACAATGAGGAATTTTATATATAATGTCCAATTCTTCTATGCTGATTTGATCTGAAACAAGATAATAGTTTTAAAAATGAGTGTTTAAGATCCATTTCCCTTGTATTTTGTCTTTAAATACTAAGTCTTGGTGTATATATTAGGATTATGGTGAGGATATTTTAAATAATATAAATATAAAATCTATGGCCTGTATTCTAGTTCAGGCATATATAGGTGTGGGTGGCTGTGAAGGAATCAATTTTGGGTGGAGCCAAAGACGATAAAAATGTACCGACCCCCGACTTCAAAATAAAAACTTATAATATAATAACAATACATGGTAAATATATCATTTTAATTTTATACATTTTTAATTTTTTAAGACCAATATTTATAATTTGAATTGAAAAATTTATTAAAATATAAATTCACAATGCCAAAAAAGCTTCATAGGAAATAATTTGTAGGGGAGTATCAGAGTATGTTACTGCGGTAAGTTTGTTATTACTAAGTATTATATATTAGCCTCTAAAGTAGTTGGAGTCGGATAGTAGAGAAATAGAGATGTCTGAGTCAACACCACATCCCTGGTCCTGATGTCACATTTACTATACGGGTAAACATGGAGGATATTTTAAGCAATTGAGTACAAGTTAAAGAAAAAAGGTTTACTGTTTTGACTTAATAGTAACAGGGGCTATTATTAGGTCAAATACAGTGGTCCCTGATCTTGAGATATATATAAAATGCGCAATTTTACACCGTCCTATGACTAGCCCAAATCCCACAATTTCACAATAAATATTAAAATCCATATGAAATTATTTATTATATAAAAGACAGAGCTGTATAAAATTAAAGCACAAATTAAAAATTAAATTTAATTAAAAGAGAAAAAATTACCAACTAGATTGCCAAAAAAGTACTGCATAATACATTGGTCTAACAATGAACTTATCTGTAAACGCATGAACAAACACCACTATGAGACCAAAATAGAGAACTCAGAAAAATCAGTCTCCATTCATAGCCTCAACTTTGAGTAGTCACACAGTATATGTCATAAAATCCTTCAACAGAGCCCAATGCAATATGTCCCAGTAAAGAAGATGGGAGCTGGCACATCAATGGATCACAAAGTCTAGAAAACCACACAATCTAAATATTTGTTAACTAGACCAGTGATTTTAAACCTGGGGTACATAAAGACATCTTAGAGGATATGTTAACTTAAAATAAATACATGCCTACATAGATTATAGACTATATATGACTTGCAAGAGTAGGGAAAAGCTAATTATTTTTTTAAAGGGCTTTCGCTAAAGCGCACAGAAAGACAGGCGGTGGGGGGGAGGGTGGGGGTTGGGGCGGTGAGGAGGGTCCTGACCTGACTCCCCTAGAATTTGATGGACTCACCCTTCCACGTATACCTATAAAAGCTTTTATTGGCTAAAGCAAGATGACCATGGTTAAGGATAAACAGTGAAACCTGCCTTAAACGGACCCTTTATTAAACAAAAATATTTTGCGGTCCTGTGACTTAAGGGCTAAAAGCATGTCAGATTGCTTGGATTAAACATAAACTGTCTAACGAGGAAATGGAAATCAAAATACAAGCCTGTATCGAGGGATATTGGGCGGTTACGATCGATTTTCTTTAAGAGGTAACCATTACCTCTTTGTCCAGTGGCAGCAATGTAAAGTTTGAACCGTGTTCTTCTTTTCATTGTAAAAGCAATATTGTGTCTGAACCCTTTTATATGTTTCTATTCACCTTCCCTTACCTTCTTCCAAATATAAGCTTATATAAGGGTAATTTCTGATGTTTCAGAGTGCATAGGTTATAAAAATTCTAGGCATCATACACATTCTAAGGAATTTATTTTTTCTCTAACTCTTTAGCTATTTTAAGAGGAGGTGAAATGCAAAGCCAGGTATATTTCTTTTCTCCTTCATAGTTTTTTTGTTAAATAGCTTACAGAATATTTTTATTGTAAATGCTTGATTGTTATTTCTATTATCATTTTCCGCGCTAATGCCTTGTCAATCACCTTTAGAATTCAGCTTTTAATAGTATAGCACTACCTGTATAGAAATTCGATTGTTTGCCCCTTTTGAAAATTTTACTCAATATGGGCTCTAGGCCCACATTTTTTTACTTTAGTCTGGCAGTTGTCATCATGGCTTCAAAGACAAGAGTTGTACCTGATCTTAGCATGAGAGCAGAAGTGATTCATGCGAGTGAGCAAAATAAATTGTCTGTTAATTAGATTCATAAAGATGTTCAACGTCGGTAAAACACAAGTAAATATATAAACGAGTAAGGTATTTTATTTTATCTCAATTACGTGCATATACATGGCTTAGTTTTTATAGTACACCTTCATCAAACGGAAATATGGCTTTAGCAGAAAAATATCCTGAACCCTTGTGATTCCATTTAAGGCAGGTTTTACTGTTAGTATATTTTCTAGCGGATCCCTTCTACCCTCTAGAAAAATTAGTTCCATGCATCCCTTTATAAAATAAAAGTTTATGTATAAATGTATTGATCATCAAATTCCAGGGGGTCTAGACCCCCCACACCTTTCTACACATTTGATAACTTGAATTATGCACCTAAAACTTTGGGGGTATAAAGTCAAAGATAAATTATATTTGGAAAAAAAAAAAAGGTTGAATACCACTTAACTAGATCGTATTTAAAGTTTATTTCACCACTTATTTTATCAATATTTACCAATTTTATTAATAAGATGAAAAAAAAAGTGTTTTTATATAGTAAAGAGCAAAAATTAATTTAGTATAAAAGTCGAGATAAAATAACTTAAAAATTAAACTGACTCACCAATCTTATTTAGCAAATATATGCAGGGTATGTAGATGCGGTTACCCTCTATGACATCGATAAGGTCATCACTAGAGGCATCGTATCTAAGCGTGATGTCAGCATTGTGCATGCGATATTCTGACAGAATTGTTTTCACGGTATCCAAATCCAACTCAGTCTGGGGTACCTGAAATAAACAAGCCAGTGTAAAATAAGATATCTTTTACTTTGAAAAAGATGGCATGTGGCCGCAAAATGTTGATCTGGGATAAAACAGTATAAGAGAGTGATGGAAGAGGTATTATGAGCAATTGTAGGGCAAAAATGTGGAGAAAGAAGCAGAAAATATGGAAAGTGTTATGATGAGTGAAATAATTAACGAGGCTGAGGTGTTTAAAGCTATGAAAGTGTTAGAGAATTGCAAATCTGTGGGCATAGATGGGATCCAAAATGAAATGCTTAAGTGTGAGGGCATGGTACTACTTGCAGATTGTGAGCTGTTCAATGTGTGTGCCGAGATTTAAAATGTTCCTAACAACTGAAATAATGGCGTCATTGTTCCTTTGTATAGAGGTAAAGGCAATATGAGTGAAATAATTATAAGGCAATTAGTTTGTTAAGTATTCCAGGGAAATTTTAATTGAAAGAGTGGATGAAAAAATTGCCGACAAGATTTGATGTGTGCAATGTGGTTTCATGTCAGGTAGAGGTTGCCTGGACCAGATATTTGCATTGCAGAAAGTTATAGAGAAATGTATGGCAGTAAGGAAGAAAGATTATAGTGCACTTGATGATCTTGAGAAAACGTACAATCGAGCGAATAGGAGTATGATATGGAATGTTCTTAGAGAGTATGGTGTGAATGCATGGTTAGTAAATGCAATTATGGTGGGGTATGATGGAAGTAAAGCGTGCATTAGGGTGGATGGAGCTTTGAGCAAGGCTATGCTATGTAACCATGGTTGTTTAATGTATGCATGGATAAATATATGAAGGATGCTTGAAAGGATGCGGTTGGTGTACAAATGGAAAATGTGAATGTGGGAGAACTGTTATATGCAGATGATGCTGTATTAATGGCTGAGAATGAAAGTGACTTGCCGAATGCACTAAATCGATTGAATGTGGCGACAGGAAGAATGGATCTTTGTATTAATGTCTCCAAAACTAAGGTGATAGTTTTTGACAAGGATGAATCAGGAAATGATTATCAGTTTAGTGTAGATAAAAAACTGTTAGAAAATGTGAAGGATTTTGTGTATCTGGGCAGAATGTTCTATAAAAATATAAGGATTGATGGTGAAATTGACAGATGGCTGAATACACCTCAGAGAGTAGTTGGATGTATGTTGACTATCGCAAATAATGAAGTAGTACCTTAAGAGGCAAAGATGGCAGTATATAGAAGTATGAAGACACCAACATTGTTTTATGGATGTGAAGTGTGAGTTTGTCAGGAGAAACACAAGAGCAAGGTGAATGCGGTTGGAATGAGGGATCTAAAAACTAATATTAACAGTCAGCAATGAATGGGTGCTGAAGGAGTGCGGTTTGAAAAGGAATCCAATGTCAACGTGAAAGAAGCGTGTTACGTTGGTTTTGGCATTTCGAGAGGATGAGTGTGGATCAATTGACGAAGCAAATATATGAAGGTAGAGTGTGTGGATCAATTGACGAAGCAAATATATGAAGGTAGAGTGTGTGGATCAAAAGGAAAGGGTGGGCCATGTAAGACGTGGCTAAATGTGATAGACGAATATGTGAAAAAGATAAACATTAACAGTTTTAAGAATAAAATAGCATGCCTGACACGGTGTATGGATGTCATTGATCATTCCCTGACTATTATGAATAGGGGATTTTTTTTTTCTTTTAGCACTGTCTTTTACTACCCATTCAGGTTATACACTTAGGTACCAATCAAGCCCATGATTTTAGGGATTAGGAATGTTATATTCATAGGAAGTGTATTCGAATTTGTGTGTGGGGGGGGGGGGGAGGGGAGCGGGGAAGAGGGGATAAGAGACACAAAGACACAAAGAGAGATACAGGGAGAAAGAGACACAAAGACACAAAGAGAGACACAGGGAGAAAGAAAGAGTAGAAAACCATTTGGGAAAAAACACTCTTAGTACACTTGACTGAGATTTAAACCCCAATCTCCTCATCATTGGCAGTCTAATATACTGCGAGAGAAGCGCCTTAGACCATGCAGCCACCAAAGCAGGTGATAGAGGGAGTCATTGGTGCTTAGCTCAGCAGGCTAATATCTACCTGGCACCTGTGTTTTGGCTATGAAAAACTTTTACCGATTTAAATCAAAAAATATAATGACTTAAGTGTGAGGAAAATTGATCTATGAGTAAGTGCACCGGTATTTGCCACTTCAGTGAATGGAAACACTTCATGATCATTCTGTTCACCAACTACTCCCAGCAGAATTTTTTATTATTATTACATTCTAAAGTGTTTGAATTAACAGCGCCACTTGTTGCCATACTTGGAATAGAAATGTCATCAACATCATCATTTGAATCACTATGGAATTTTATAAATCACCATTACCTTTATCCCAAATAAAATAATTTTCACTTAAAACTTTCATCATTACTTTCACAAAATTATTCACTAATTTAGTCTCATCTAAAAACTTCCTCTTTCACAAAGTCATTACATACTGGCTTGACCAAATAGCTGATGCCTAAGCATTGAAAACTTATATATTTCATGAGAAGATATCAAACAAGTTTAACTAAAATGTGTATAAGATAACTAAGCACACCTAGAAACTGATTGGTGCTGCCATCGAGTCATGACAAGTTCAAACAAGTGAATGATTTAACAGATAAACATCAGCGTGTCTCACACGTTGCGTAGCTCTTTAAAGTCAGCTGCTACCACGTGTACCACACATTGAAAGACGCAAGGGGTTAACGTCACATGATTTATGCAACATCTTAGCACAAAAAGCGTTTTAGCACTTGTGACAATCTGATTTTCAGTCCACTTCTGGACAAATAATATTTTGTCTGATAAATTTACACTTGAAGGTTGAACTCCAAAGCTTTTTGAAACCCTCAATCAAGAGATGGTAACCTAGTACAGATCTTAAGGGCAACATCTGCTTGAAGGGAAGCATATTCACACTGCTGTATTTATTTTTAGAATGGAGGTTCTGAAAGTTTTAAAACCACTTAACTAATTCTCAATTATCTTATATTTTTTTCTTTGCTTTACTAGCACATATTAGTATCCGTTTGAGTTACATACATATATATTAATCAAGCCAATTGGATGGAATTAAGAAAGTATAATTTAGGGGAAGTGTACCTATATTTCTATGGAGAGAGAGATTATAAAACCATTTAAGAAAAAAAACGAAAACCATATCTCCCTATCACAGACGATCCAGTCTAAAAAGATATTGGTGACCTGGCAGTCTAGGGGTAAGGTGTCAGACTTCTGTGCTGGGGGTCTGGGGTTCAACCTCAGTCCCGGCACAGATTTGTCTGATCGCCAAACCCTTCCTTCACCTCTGACAAGACGTGTATTAATCACAACTTGTGAATGTGTGGAATGCCAGCCTCCACCGTGGTTCGGATCCCACGTTAAATTGTAGGTCCTCCATTTCATCTCACAATCACCCTAACATTACACATTAGCGTAAGTGCGTACAACCTGAACGGGTAGTAAGACACGGTCTAATAATAATAGCAACAGATTGACACATTAGACCATGTGATCACCAATCAGGGTTATGTTCTGTTTTGAACTTGTTAACAAATGGATTTATTAATTTATTTTCTTAACGAGGACCAGATTTATGCACAAAACCATTTGCTTCGATTTAAAACTGTGGCATTTAGCATGAAACGTCCTTGAAAATGTACTAATTTTACGTTATAAGAAATTTTCAATAATCATTAAAATTAAAAAATTTGTTTTCAGATCCATAAGGACATTTTAATATTTTTTCACAATATTTAAATATCATAGGATTTTTTGACATTTGCAATGGGTCTGAGCGTCCCCCTAGTTGCTCTACTGCTATCAGCCATGATAAGAGCTCGCTCTCACTCACCATGGTCTGAAGGTTCACACCTCCCTTGTCCTTCTTGCGGAACACAATGTTGGGCGGCACCTTGTTGAGGCGAAGACCGAACCCTTCCAATTCATGTTCGATGAGCTTCTTGTGCTGTAGAGGCTTCAGCACGTCCAATACGATAAAGATTAGACTGCAGGTGCGGGCCACGGCAATGACCTGACGACCACGACCTTTGCCATCTTTGGCACCTTCAATGATACCTGGGAGATCCAGAAGCTGTAACGAGCATTATAGTTATCATTAATTGATAAATGGCATTTGTAAGCAAAGCTTAAAAAATACAATTTAATTTAAGACATTTTGATACTAGAATATTTTTTTTTAGCAACATGTCTTATAACCAGTTCAGGTTATACACCTATATACTAATTACAATGATGTGTTAAGGATTAGGAAGGTTGAATTTAAAGGAAGTGTACCAGCATTTGTGTGGAGAGAGGGTGGAAAGTCATGTAGGAGAAACCACCCCATGGAACCCTACAAGGATCAAACCCTGATCTCCCTGCCTTCAGCAGTATAGTCTTTTCAAAAAGTGGTGCATTAAGCATGTGGACAACAAAACAATTAATTTACTAGAGTTGACCGTTCACAGGAACAATGACTTACATTTTTGAAATATTATTTTTAAAATTCTGATTGAGGTTAATCTTTATCTTTGTCTTTGCATATTTAAAAAACAAGGAATATGCCGCCGCCACTGCCTCCAGGTTTCCAGCCGGTGACTGGGTCAATTTAACAAAATGCCTTCATCTTCCCTTTCACCATTCTTCTCATCTCTTTCTTTATCTCTCTTGCGGTGTTTTTCCTAAATACTTCATCTTCCTCATTCTTTTTGGTATTCTCTCCTTTTCCATCCTCATTACATGACCACTCCATCTCAGTCTTGCTTACAATAATATCTCATATTGTACTCCCAGAAAATACGTGACTGATTAGATGTACATAAAAACTACATCCTCAAGTTTATGCTTTCGCGAGCACCTCTTAAAACCGTCCCAAATTGTTTGTTCTTAATAGAGATGTAACATTTTCTATTTTTCTCTATTCTCGGTTCCTCAACATTTAGCCTACCATTCAAATATTTTCCCAAGTATATAAATTTGCTGTCTGTTGTATTTTGTGTGGATTACTTTTGTGTTAATTAAAATATAAACAACACATTAGTTAAGTGATATAAAAAACGTTAGGTGTTGGTTAAGACTTTTTGTCGATTTATTTCAACATGACTAAAATATGGACACTAAGCAAAAAGGACAATCACTTGTTGCTATAGTAACATAACAAAACTTTCAAAAGAAATCAAATGGCAACATAGGTTACGCAATATGATATTTTGTTTTATAACTTACTATACAAAATAAAAAACAGGGCTGAAGCTTGCTGCTACATAACCATGTAACTTACGTTTACATTAAAAATATGTTTTTTACATTTATGCTGCAGGTAAAGTCCAAAATTGGATAATAGTAAAATACTATCCAAATAACATTGACATTATCCATCTGAACTTGGATTATGTCGAAATATACAGTTGAGGTTAGGTTAGTTAGGCCAGATTAGGTTAGGATAGGTTAGTTGAGTTTAGCCTAAGTTTGGTTAGTTTAAGTTAACTTTGGTTAAGTTAGGTTATATTTGTGGAAAAGAACATATCAAATTGAGGCATTTTGAATGTTAGTACATTACCACGATTCAATTTCAAGTCTAAGATCAAAATAACATTCCAAAATATTATCCAGATTGAAACGTGCTTAGTTTTACAATCAGTATTCAACATGGCTAATGTCAAAATTATACAGGTAGGGTCAAAATTGAGATTTGAATTACTTTTTATTTCTAACTTTATCCACGACAATTGTATACAGATAACATCTCCCAACTAATATAGATATTATCCATATTTTACAAATTAGCTGTAACATATGTACACTAATTAACTAAAAAGTTAATATAACTGGTAAAAAAAAGCTGCCATTCTGATCTGAACACCAAAGTCATGTTGGGCTAAATTACGTGCCAATAATGTGAAGGAGAGTGAAAATAAAAGTAATAAGGGATTTAAAGTAATAAGAAATTTAATAAAATTATGTTTTAAAACAGTTTAGCCACATGCCTGTTGGGTTTTACATTTATTTATTTTTGCACTGAAACTGTCAGGTCTTTTTATTATTTATTTTCAAGATACATCTATTAGGTAAGAAATAACTTCTACAATTAGTTACAATAATCTACATCTGATGTCACTAATGAGTAGTATGCTGGATACATCTAGTGAGTAAAAGAGCTCTTCTATGAAAATAAAGTCGGAAAAACACGGCCAAATCGAGACTATAAGATTATGTTGCCCAAACCAGACACAGGCAAGTCAATATTGGTACGACAAGTAGTAAGAAGCAGTGCTAAAATATATATATATATATATATATATACTATCAGTAAAAAGAGACTATCCGACACCTTAGCTCAGTCGGTAGCATGTTTGTCTACTGAACTTAAGTGTTCCAGGTTCGAGTCCCGGCATGACCGAAAAATTTATAATTGGTGAAATGTGGGTTTATCCTTTCACAGTGATGAATTAATGGCTGGGGACTGGATGTTGTGCCTGTCCTAGTCTTAAGTTATATTATAAGGCATCTGAATTTATGACAGTCCTAGCAAGCAGGTATTGAAAAACATATGGTTTGAATAAAAAACTGACACAGGCTGGAAACAGTCACGGATGTAAAGTAAAGTTAAGAAAAGGCTGCCCATGTTAGACATGGGTGAGTAGTTAAAATGTTTTAATAGGGGGAAAGTTTCTGTTGAGAAGATTATCCCGAGCCACCTTGTGTAGAACCCTTCTCTGCTTTCTTAGGGTTTGCTCCTCACAAGCTAAGAATTATTTAAGGTCTTAAAGGGCCGTTCTTAAACTACATTAGCATTTTTGGGGAGAGGCAGGGGTTAAGTGTTTTTTTTACATTTCCTTACAGGGAGAGGGTTCAGAATCCATCTTACTTATATGATATTTTTTCACCAATATTTAGAGTGAGACAAACCTAAAAAAAAAATTAAGAATTTAAATTTCTAAGTAAAAAATTTCACTTACGCCTATATTGTATTTATTTATGATGTGTTACACCAAATTTGACTGTAATTAAAGTATTCTAAAATTGTTTATCACTTGCTTTATTATCAAGCCTTGTGTCTAAAAATAATTAAATGATCAAAATGATCTTGTTTATCAAAATTTATTAAGAGAGAAGGGGTGAGTGGGTAAAGTGGGGTGACAGAAAATCTTACAATCCCTTGTAATTTAAGGACGGCCCCTAAGCTTCAAAATTTTAATATTATATTTACATTAGTTCGATCCTCAAGGGTATTAACAAATTTTGAGGTGTAAAACTCTATTAAAACGTTCACCGAGAATTAAGCGCATGATCTTTTTTAGTGGTGCCGCAATTCACACAATCACAGAAATTTATTTTGACCCATAAGCCCTAATGCTTTGCAATGCAAACTTAAAACTTTTATTACCGATATATTTAATTTTCTAGTAGATAAACAGATGTTATAGATTATACACTTTTTATTTAAGGAATTATTTCAGAATCATCGAAATCAGGGTAGAGTAAAGCCGTCAGTCCCACGTCAATTGTGACATGCAAGAGAACCTTGGAAGGTATGTGAAAATACCTTTCTCGGCAAAATTGGTAGGACCATTTGTTCTCGTTCAAAGAAATTCTCGAGTATTGATATAATCACTCGGTTCAAAAATCCTAGTTATATACCTCAAAAAAATAAACACTATTTCAAAATTACTTTACAACAGTAGATGCAGCTGTGTGCTTGTATCCCACTTGATAGATGTACTTATCGAATAACATTGGCTCTTATGGGGCCCTACACGACCAATTAAACTGTCAGTAATAGTATATTATTAATTAATATTGACAGTCTGACTCATCGTGTAGGGGCAGTAATGATGGACTAATAGACAGACTTACGAAAATACTGAAGTGATACAAATTCTTTGATCACGTCAGTCTCAGTCCATCAGTCTTGCAAGTGGTGGGAGAGACTGACAGTAGTACTGATTGTGTGCACGCATGTGTCTGTATTTTCTTCAGTCTCGGTAACAAACATGGATGTGAAACAAGTAGACGCGAATGCCCCAGTCGTGGTCACAGATAATGTGTTGGAACACCCGGTTTTAATAGATTTCGTAGAGCTCTATGAAAAAATGACAGAATTGTGGGACACCTCGAATGCAATGTACTATAAGACCAAAAGAAATTTGGCCTTAGATAAACTTTTAGCTATATACATAAAAATGAAACCATATGCAAATCATGAGGAGACGTGAGAAATAAAATTGTGTTGCGATTAAACTACCATAGAAAGATTAAAAAAGCAACCAATGCTAATATGATCAATGCAATGCCTATTTCTTCTTATTATTATTATTATTAGCACAGCGTCTTACTACCCGTTCGGGTTATACGCACTTACGCTAATGTGAAATGGTAGGGTGATTGTGAGATGGAATGGAGGACCTACAGTTTAACGTGAATCCGAACCACGGTAGAGCTGCATACACATTCACAATTGTGATTATAGTCTTTCAGGTGAAGAAGTTGGCATCAGATAAATCTGTGCCGGGACCAAGCACATTCACAAGTTGTGATTAATACACGTCTTGTCAGAGGTGAAGGAAGGGTTTGGCAATCAGATAAATCTGTGCCGGGACCAAGGATTGAACCCCGGACCCTCAGCACAGAAGTCTGACACCTTACCCCTAGACCACCAGGTCACCTATTTCTTATCATCCATATTATTGCACGTTGCATGCAGGAGATGAGACTTATAAAAGTAATGACGCAAAGATTGACCGTGTACAATCTTGTAAATACCGAGGCATACTGTCAGTCTGACTGATCGTGTAGGGGCCCTATTAGGGGGGAACAACTTCTCAATAACGGACTTTCCTAACACATATAAGCTTACAGTAAATAAAGCCTATTGTTCACATTTAATTTTATTTGGGTATGGTTCTGTATATAATGCAAACTGTACAGTAAACTACATATAATATTTATTCACTTGTCCCAATTATCCTGCATACAATATTGCACAATGCAGTAATTAGATTGTTGTAGTTATATTAATTAGATTGTTGTAGTTATATCCACAGCATATAGATTCATTTAGATTAAACAGTGTTCAAGCACTATGATATATTTTTAAATATTGATTTTTCCAAATAACAAACACTGCTTTATAACAGACATGTTTTTTTTTTATCCCAGGAGTCCACTGTTAAGAGATTTCCCTGTATTTAAATTTAAATTAAAGTAGGCCCTATATTACCGGAATTTCTTATATTTGTAGACACCCTGTATTACCTATTAAAAGTTATTACTAGAGATAACATTACCGGTACATGATGTATGAATACATTATGGTAGATATAGTATTTATTTTTTATGTTGTAAGTAAGAGTTCTTAAAAACATGCCTCAAATAATGAATTGTGTCGCGTGTAACCAAGCTCAAGGATGGATTACCTGAATTTTGGCACCTTTGTATTTGATGCAGCCCGGGACTGTTGTCAACGTGGTGAACTCATAGGCTGCTACTTCAGAATAAACTCCGGCCAATGTACTGAGAAGTGTAGACTTTCCAACCGATGGAAAACCTGCAAAGATGACACGCCTAGGTTTTAAAAGTAAAAGTGAATACAGTAGAACGTCAGAAATCCAGACCTCAAAAATCCGTAGCGTCGCAAATCCGGATCGGCGGTGAGAGCAGGTCAAGTTTTGTTCAAAAAACCATTAAGGACTTTTTTACCCAGTAAGTTTTCATTAATTACTGTAGATTCTAGTGGTTTTTTTTCTAAAAAGTATTGTAAAGTTACTAATCTAAATTACATAATGTACATGTTCTTATTCAATATACCTTTTTAAAATATTTTGTGTACTGTATTTTTCGAACCCTTCAGCTTCTATTTTGCAATACAGTAGACTCCCGAGCGTCATGTATCCACTAGTCAATACATTACGTATGTATACAGTTAGTGAAAGCACATTCGAAAATCCAGACAATTCAGTAATCCGGATGGGTCCCGGTCCCGATCGATCCGGATTAACGACACTCCATTGTATATGTTAAATTGATTTAAAAAAAAAGGTACTTAAAGAGTCTTAAAAAAGTATACCAATGGTAAGTAGGCTTAATGAGAATCAAGACAACGTAGACCCTTATTTTTAAAGGAAGCCTCCTTTCAACTCACCAACTATTAAGGTGGGGATGTAGTGGGCGCTAGAAAATTTCAACGTTTTTGTGATTTTTATAGCAAAACATTTTTTTGGTCCAAACAAATAAAAAAAAATATTGCTCAAATGGTGATATCAACAGTAGTTGAATATCTGTCATGAGCATAACATAATATGAGATACTTTTTAAATGAACAGAAAACGTTGCCATTGAATTCCAGGACACCCTTGAAAGATATTCAACAACTGTTGATATCACCGCGTGAAGAAAATTAAACTAGGCCTATAGACCTACATTGCTACTGGAGCAATAATTTATTTATTTTGCATCCCCTTCCCCCTTTGCTTCGAAATGTAGATATTGACAATGACGTGTAACTTTCCTGTGATCACGTGCAGTGGACGGACGTCATACCGTGGTGCTTTGTGTTACACTTGTGATCTTGTGCAGTGCACACCAAAATATTTATGATGTCATTGTACAATGTGTAGGCCTACCATCCACGTTTAATTATTATATTAAATAGGCCTAGTTTATTTTATCTATAATTATAAATTTAATTTATTAGCACATGAAAGGTTAGGTTGAGTTGGAAAAGTGTCATAATAATTATTATTAACTAGGGCCTGATTGAGTTATTTCCATGACATCATCAATATTATGTTTTATTTTGTCTAGAATTTAGTTGCTATGGATAGCCTACTTATGATCACCAACATCGAGTCAAATCGCTTGAAGTTAAATTTACTATGAAATAAAGTTAATTGTAGTTGTTACTGTATAGGCCAGCCTAGAAGGTTTTTACACCTTCATAGAGAAGGTTTAATTATGTTTGGGGTTTAGTGTAATGTGTCCAAATAGTTCTAGAACAATCGAAAGATAAGCATTCACTTAGCTAAGTGGAATTTTGTATATACTTTAAAGTTTTTTTTTCTTCTTTTTTGGTTCAAATCGATTCTCCGTGCTTTAACGTTTGGAATAATGTACTACTGAAATAAATATTTTGGATATTTTATGAAAGAAATAACCAAGAATGGGAAGGATAAAACGTATTGTACCCCTAAACTGGTCTAGCTAATATAACTTAATGGAAGGACCTACCTACAAATCCAATTCTTGCGTCACCAGTTTTGGCCACATCAAAGCCTTCTCCAGTGCCTCCACCACCACCTTTAGGAGTGATTAATTCTCTCCTCAGCTTGGCTAGCCGAGCTTTCAAAAGACCGAGATGACCAGCCGTTGCTTTGTTTTTTTGGGTTCTGGCCATCTTAACAGATATATTTACATTAATAATTAGACATACTTTTATAAATAAACAAAGCATTTAGTTAAAGAGCAATAATTTATTTGTTTCCAACACCAGTCTTGTTTATATTATCAAAAACAAATGGCCATGCTAAACTTTGGGAAATGCATAGTTGAAACTATAGTACTAGGCCCTATATGTAAATTTCAGCTAATAATGTTTGAAAACAAATTACAAACTGAAGTTATTTTAGAAGTTCATCGAAAAGATCGAATCAAACTACCTATTTTTTTAATTCTGTAAAAAAATATTAAGAGGTTATGTAGCCTATGCCACGCATCCACTTACCTCGGCTTCGATACCTGCAATTTTGTCAAGTATGGTGCTCATTTTTAATATTTATAATAATAGTACTGCTCTTAGGAAAACCAAAACACTAATTTATGATGCAATACAAAAAAAACCGTATTAATATTGCTTAAATGCACTACGAGTTCTAGAATTTAACATTATCCATTTTACGCTATGTTTTTTTATTATTATTTTTTCTATGAAAATTAGACACATCACGACAGTATGAGCGGTATAATGTGCGCATGCGCAATGATTGAGCAAGAAAACAAATAATTTACCACCATTGATCTCTATAATATAACTGGATGGACATCTGTGGCTGAAATTTTCGAGCTGTCGTCTGCATACCATTGTGTAAGAGAGAAAGAAATTTTCAGGTATCTTTTCTCTCCTACACCCATACAAGGCAATGTGGCAATTTGACATCGTTCATTAATTTGATTGAATGTATGAGATACATCAATGTGTGAATGGTTAAATTAAATAAATATGTTAGTTAAAGCTTTGAAGAGCATATAAAAGTTAAAAACTGGTTCGTTTTTTCTTTAAATAAGTTGATGTAACCTAATATAAACGATGAATTTTAAAGGAAGCTCGCTTGTAAGGCTTTATCTGGTACCAGAATCCTACCCTATAGTTGTATTTAGTTAGCATAAAAGACCTTCCAGGAGAAAATTTCTACTTCCATTCTAAATTGCCGTTTATCCTACCAAAATATTATATATGATAGTATTCTGGTACGAAATAAGGCCTTACAGGTTGGGATTATTACTAAGATCAGGGTTTAGTAGATACTGTACTTCCTACAAGCCAACAACCTAAATTATCATTTGAACGTAAGACTTCTACACAAAGTGTGTCATTCAAACAAATGTAATACAGTTTTTAGCTAACTTGTTTCATTATAGTTATCGAAATTTCAACATAATATGGTTTCTGAAAGATGTGAGCCAACTTAAAAAAAACCAGGTATTATAATAATACTTTCCACAAGCCTATAGCTTAAGTGATAGTTTGAATGCATGGCAACTATACAAAGTTTGTCATTCAAACAAATGTAATCAAGTTTTAAGATACCTTGTTCATTATATTTATCGAACTTTCAATATAATATTGTTTATGAAACCAATATACAAGCTAATAACCAACTTTTAATATAAGTGGTCGGGGCAGACTTTAAACAGCATTGATAACAACTACATAAAAATTGAAATATCTAAGGTTTTATTCGTATTTGTACAGTATTACCTGTAAAACAAGGCCGTAGCCAGCCAATAATTTCAGAGGGGGTTTGGTGGGCCCATCCCCCAATTGACGGAGGCTAGAAAAAATTCTAAATAAAAAACTGTTCTAGAAGCTATCTAAAGTGTTCTTTATGGTAACACAGCCCCCTAATTTGTACTTGTACCTTAATTTTGATATTATTTGAACCATAAATAAAGCCATATATATTTTGTTCATAAAATTTTGGGGGGGAGGGGTTTGAACCCCGAAACCCCCCCCCCCCCTGACTACGGCCTTGCTGTAAAACTAGATTGTATATCCTTTAATGTAAATGTTTCTTCAGGAAAGTGTGGTATAATACTTCACTATTTTCACAATATAACACTTTTATTTATCAGAGACATGTTTTTGCATAAGAATATTTAAAGAAACCGTTAAATCTGTCCCCCCCGCTCAGTGTAGCAGACGATACACTTGAGCGTCACGCCTTTGTCCTTGAAATGTGTATGTGTATGTCCATCCAGTTATACTATAGAGATCAATGGTAGCCAGTGATCTCTATAATATAACTGTATGGACATAAACATACGCATTTCCAAAGACCAAAGCGTGACGCTCAAGTTTATCTTCTACCTCATTGTGGGGGGACAGATTTAACGGTTTCTTTCAATGTTCTTGTGCAAAAACCTGTCTATCATGAATAAATGCCTTAATGTTTGAAAATAGTTAGGTATTATACCACACTTGCCTGGAGAAACATTTACATTAAAGAGTGTACAATTCAGTTTCACAGTTAATAATGTACAAATACGGATAACATCTTTAATATATTTATATATATAGCTATCACCCAAATTGTTTACAGTCTGCCAAGAATACACTTATAGTTGGCTATTAGCTTGTATATTGATTTTATAAACCATATTATATTGAAAGTTCGATACGTTGCCACATGTTCAAACGATCACTTAGGTTATAGGCTTGTAGAAAGTGTTTTTATATTACCTTTTATTTTAAAAAGTTGGCTCATATATTGCTTTCATAATCCATATTATGTTGAAAGTTCGATAACAATAATGAAACAAGTTAGCTAAAAACTATATTACATTTGTTTGAATGACATACTTTGTGTAGAAGTCTTACGTTCAAACGATAGGTTGTAGGCTTGTAGGAAGTACGGTATCTATTAAACCCTGATTTTAGTAATAGTACCAACCTGTAAGGCTTTATTTCGTACCAGAATACTATCATATATTAGTATTTGGGTAGGATTAACGGCCATTTAGAATGGAAGTATAAATTCTCTTCTGGAAGGTGTTTCATCCTACCTAAACACTACTATAGAGTAGGATTCTGGTACGAGATCAAGTCTTCCAAACCAGCTTCTTTCAAAAATCATCGTATATATTAGCCTACATCAACTTATTTAAAGAAAAAACTCATCAGTTTCGAACTTTGTTATTCTCTTCAAAGCTTTTTCTAGCACATTTATTTTACTTTATTAATCACACATTGATGTATCTAATACATTCAATCAAATTAATGAACGATGTTAAAATGCTTCAATGCCTTTCATGGGTGTAGGAGAGAAAGAGATACCCTAAAGTTTTCTTCTCTCTTACACAATGGTATGCAGACGAAAGCTCGAAAATTTCAGTCACTGATGTGCATCCAGTTATAATAGAGATCAATGTTTGTTAAAAAGCAAAGAACTTAAGTCAACACAAAAGTTGGTCAATATTTACGTTTCTACGGCTTTATTGTGATTTTAATAAAATGTGTGATCATTGTATAACTATACAATATTAACAAACTTTATAAATCCTGGTATTATTCAACTCTTTGTATTCTTAAGTATGTAACATTAACCACCTTTGATTATACACATATTATACAAAACAAAGAGATAAATTAGTTTTTATATGTATAAGGTACTATGTCCTTTATCTGTCCTGTAATAAAGTAGTTTAGTTGTTATGACGATAAGTATTTATTTGGAGGATGGGGAGAGGGGTGGTTGTAATAATGTAAACAGACTTTTCCAACGGTATGGGAGGGTGTGCAAGAAACTTATCTTTCAACGTAAATTTGAAAATAAATATGTTAAAAATCTGGTTGGAGCTCAACTAGCCTTGGTGTGTGTTACACTAGATTTATCCGCTTTTTTTGTCTGTTTTTCGGAGATGCTTGGAAAATTTAAATAAAGTTGGAACTATATCTTCTGACAGGTCGTAATTTATAACAATCTAAAGTAAAATGCTCACTACAAACGACACTGTGTGTTGTAGGCTTCAAATATTATCTTTTAGTTTGGATCCACTGCTTTAAGATAAAAAATTGTTGTGAGAGGTTTTCATGTTTTTATATACAATTTCAAAACAAATGATAAGCTTTGTAGATTGGCCCGAAAATTCTCTAACCTAAATATTATGGATAAAATGATTTGTTATAGATGTTTAAACAAAGTTCGACATACAATCTATATTTTTTATTCTTATTATAATCATCAAGGTTTTAATACAATGGTTAATTTAAGCTTTGATAAGCTATTTGAAATTATGTTTTTTGTCCTCAGCAAAGAGAAAACTTATTTTTACAAGTTACATATTATTTAAAAATATTAATGAAGGTGACTATTTGGCGCCATAGGGACAAAAAGATCAAATTCCAGAGTTATTCCCCTCAGATTTAGCAGACAACAATATCGAGCGTGATGCTTTTGTTAACTGCAAAGCTAGATACTTGTTCCCCAATTAGTAATATAGAGCTCACTGATAAATCATTTCACTCATATATTACATAGCAATCATAGATTAAAATGTTAAGAAAGGTAAGTCATGACCCAAGCAGATAATATCAAAATCTGTAGTGTGGCACATGAGAATCAAATTATTGAGTTCCCATCTTTAAATAAATAAATAAAAAAGAAAAAATTAATCCTCAGAAAAAAGCATCTAATAATAAGTATTTTGTTTAATTTATTTACAGATAGCTTATTACTATTACTATCTCTGAAATTATTTGACTTAATACATTTTTAAATGATACAATTTTGATGGATGATTGAAACACAGAATTCAGTTCGCATAAGCTGTATTCAGTTTTCAAAGTAAAACTATAATTAAAAATGGTTTATTTAAATTAATCTGAGATTAACCGAATTCCAAACAAGTGAACACAACTATGGGAACAATATAAATTGAGACATTGAGTACTAAGGTGTAATCAAGATCAATACGTGATTGATTAACAATTTAAGGCTACCAACCTGGCTGCAGAAAATAATATTGTCTTCTGATAGTCCGCACTTGTGCACTTGCGCATTTTACTTTCACACCCTTATAAAACACGTTTCTGGCCCTAAAGTGCACAGGTGCATGAACTTTTCAGACAGCATGGTACACTTAGAGCTACCTGGTGCCCACTTATGAAAGTAATGTTTCATGGCAACGAGACCATTTTTGATAGTGTTTGTTCCTTATGCGCACTCTTTAGAGGTGTTATAAAATTATAGATGAATGTAAGCGTGAATATTTACAGTACTGGCAATACAAATGTAAATTGTTATTTTCTGTATTAAACTCCTTATATCAATAAAAGATAATTCTTAAACTATTAGTTATAATTAAAAAAATGTCTTAAACTAAAACATATATATTACTAAAAAAAAAAAAGAAATGTTTATGCCACAGAAATAATTTTAGCCTACTGACAAATGTAAATGAATAAATTACACAACATTACAAATTATTCATTTAACAGTTTAAGTTTATTTATTATATTTAAAACGCTAGTTTAACTAAAGTGCGCTGTAAGGGATGCATAATCACACTTAAAGAGAATTTCGGACACCATAAAAAATGACTTACGGCCTTTAAGTCAACTCCATTGCAATTTTCTAACAAATAAAGTGTGCAAGGGCGTACTATCAACATCAGCCATTATAGAGTGGCGACTACAAGGGAATCTATCTACCTTGCCTTATAATTCTTTGGTCATGAACTAAAAAATTGGCGATGCCATACCTAAGCAACATTTTCGTTCAGGCTTAGAATTCAGATTAGTGAAATAATATCAATGATATTAACTATAGTTAAACTATTGTAGTAATGGCATAAAAATTATAGGCTGGAAGGTTATTATAATTAAAGGGTATAAAAAGTAGAAGCCAAAAAAAATTTTTGTACACCCATTGGGCGTCTCAAATTTGTGTAGTAGAATAGAAATTGTTGTAGGGACGATTTGAAGGTTTTATTACTCATTATAAATATTCTTTAAAAAAAGTTAGTACGTGCTGTTACGTTGACAATTATTTATTGTGTTGTAAAGGCGCGTCATAAAATAATTCGCGTTCATACGTTTTAACGCAAGCGATAATTTAACAGCTTCATATTTACGTTAGAGGAATATAAAAATAAATTAATAAGGAAAATGTACCTGCAATAACATGGATAGAAAATGGGAGCATAAATTTATCATTCCACACACAAATTAAATAGTGTGTCATATGAGAATTTAATAAAAATAGGAGAAAAGCTGATCGGCTTAGAATACATTCCACAAAGTTTGGAAATAAATAAAAAAAACTTGAAAGAAAGTGTTTGATATGTGAAAATAGAGTATGGTGCTAAAATAGCAACAATATTGTTTTCAACAATAATAAACTAAACTTCATATTACATTTTAAAAAAATATATTTTTTGGAACAGAACTTAAACTCTCTACTGTGTAGGTAGGTTTATTAAGGCGGGGTAGAAGGAATGAGAAAAGACTAATGTTTTTGGAGTTTTTATGGCAAAACTTTTTTTTTACCAAATAAATCAAATATTTCTCCAGTATAAATATAGAGCTAATTTATTCACATGATGATGTCAACAGTTGTTGAGATCAGAAATTTTTAAATGAAGAGAAAAAGTTTTCATTAAATTCCAGGACACCCTTGACAAATATTCAATGAACTTTTTGTCATCATGTGAAGAAAATTATTTTCTGTTTGTACTGAAACAATATTTTTTTATTTTTGCCATAAAAGTTCCAAAAACATTGGCTTTTTCTCACATCCCCTTACACCCCACCTTAATATACATAGTTTTGGTCCAAAGAAATATTTTTTAAATATACTTATGAATTTGAGTAAGGTTTATGTTGTATATGTTATATGATTAAAAAATACATACAACTACTCACCTTCAAGGGCATACATTTACAAAAATTTTAACATATAATTTATAAAATACATCATATTATATATAAAATATTTTATTAATAGTAGTTCAGTAATTTTCTGAAAATTGAAAAATGACACCTGGACACGGGAATCGAACCGGGACCTTTGGCTTAGAACCCTGAGCACGGGACGACTCTTGGATAGCTCAGTGGTAGAGCATTGGCGTACTAAGCCAAAGGTCCTGGGTTCGATTCACGTGTCCAGGTGTCATTTTTCAATTTTCAGAATATGATATCTAGATGGTGAATTCCTCTCTAAAATTAATAACAGCTTCGGCTATTTGACTATTCAGTAAATTTATATTTTTAGCAACCTCATTAAAACTATTTAAAACACGATCAAATTTTTAAAAAAATCAGTAAATCCAAGCTATTTCTCTTAAAGAGATTTAGTGGGTAATTTTTTTTACGGGAGGATTAGTGTTATTCAATCAAAACTAGTTGTTTGAAATAGCAACAGATTTATGTGGGCAAACATTTAAGCGAGCTAGAAGGTTGAAACGTTCCAGACTTTCAGATAAATATAACGTTTCGTTTTTTTCAGGTTTCCCCGAAATAATATTTCAAAGTTAAAGAGATTCTGTTGAAGAGATATTAATAATTATGCTTTGTTATCAAAAGTACATCATAAGATGTGTTACTATAAATACAGACACTTTAGATATTTCCATAATTAAAAGAGTATTTTTATGGTATATATGAGCTCGTTTAGTTGTAGTTTTGTCTCGCTCAATCCAGTAAGTGCGAGTAGGAGAAATATACTACAGAACATAGAATGAAAGAGTGAAACAGACTTATAAAAGTGGCTGTGGGTAGGAAAGAGACGTGTCGTAGAACAAGAAGAGAAAGCGAAACAGACTTATACCAGTGCTTGTGGGTAGGAGAGAGAACGGGTCTAGCCCCATTGACCGCAATTTTTTTTTATTAAGTGCTAATTACGCTAAATGGATTAGGAATTTGTAAGGTTGAATTTAGAGGAAGTGAACCCGCATTTGCGTGGAGGTAGAGTGGAAAACCATTTTAGGAAAAACCACCCCCAGTTCACACGACCGAGATTCCAACCTCGATCTCCCCGTCCTCAACAGTATGGCTCAACTCGATTAGCGCGTTAGCTAACTACGCCAGCGAGGCGGGTGACTGCAAACTTAAAAATACCCCTGTCCAAGGCCGTAGCCAGCCAATAATTTCAGGGGGGGGTTTGGTGGGCACATCCCCCAATTTCCGGAAGCTAGAAAAAAATTCTATATGATAAAGAGTTCTATAAGATATTTAAAGTGTTTTTATGGCAACATAGCCCCCTAGCTACCGAGGAACAGGAAAATTTCCAAATATTAAACACCTCTAGAAGCTCTCTGAAATGCTTTTTATGATAACAAAGTGGCCTAGATTGTACTTGTATCTTAATTTTGATATTGTTTGAGTCATAAATAAAGCCATATTTTTTTCATAAAATTTCAGGGGGGTTTAAACACCCAAAACCTTCCCCTGGCTACGGCCTTGCCCCTGTCGATTTATAAATTGTGGTTATCACATTGTTTCTTTACGCAAATGTGGGTACATGTTCTACCCTTATCCTTTTTTTCCCCTCCACCTACCTTAGATTAAATTGTTAAAATGTACGAGCTGTAAATATAAGGGCAATAATCAAGTCCGGTGATATAAGTAAAGAAGACACAAGAAGGGACGATGCAAAGATGGAACAGAGAGAGTAAGTTCACGTACATGTGTGTATGTGTGTGTGGGTGTGTGTGTGGCGGCGTCGGCGTCGGGTGTCGCAACTTAACACAGCGTATAGCGACGCGCCAGTGTACACGACGCGGACGTGAAGTGTACATGCGCTCCGAGTCACGCCGGTCTCCCTCTCTCTCCCTCGCCGAAAGAGTGGGAAAACCAGCGAGCGCCCCCGAAACGCGACCGCGACGCGACGCGACGCCGGCCGGCCGGTTCAGTCTGACGGCCGATGCCCGCCGCCACCGCCACGCCGAGCCAGACCCCCTTGCGCCCGTCGCACGGCCGACACGACGAGTGCCAAGGGGCCCGTGTGCGACGTTGTCTCCGTGTGTTCTTTGGTCACCTGTTCTCGAACCTAGGACTGTTCGCCCTCGTCGTCGGTTATGTCCTCTTGGGGGCTATCCTCTTCGAGTTCCTGGAGGCAGGATACGAGCTGGAGCAGAGGAGCCACATCCAACAGTCCAGGGAGGAGTGCCTCAAGGAACTCTGGCTCATAACAGGTAGGGAAAAGACGACCTGGGGCTACTTTTGGGGCTAGCAACGACCTCTGGGGGCTATATTTAGTGCAAGGAACAACTTCCTGGAGTTCTTTTTGACAACCTGGGTTTCTTTTTGTGTTTGGTAATGACCACATGGGGTTCTTTTTGGGGTTAAGAACATCAACCTGAATTTATTTTTGTGTTTAGTAACGACCACATGAGGTTCTTTTTGGGGTTGAGAACAACAATCTGGGTTTCTTTTTGTGTTTAGTAACGACCACATGAGGTTCTTTTTGGGGTTGAGAACGACAACTTGGGCTTCTTTTTGTGTTTAGTAACGACCACATGGGGTTCTTTTTGGGGTTGAGAACGACAACCTGGATTTCTTTTTGTGTTTAGTAACGACCACATGAGGTTCTTTTTGGGGCTGAGAACAACAACCTTGATTTTTTTTATGTGTTTGTTAATGACCACATGGGGTTCTTTTTGGGGTTGAGAACAACAACCTTGATTTTTTTAATGTGTTTGTTAATGACCACATGGGGTTCTTTTTGGGTTTGAGAACAACAACTTGGGTTTCTTTTTGTGTTTAGTAACGACCACATGGGGTTCTTTTTGGGGTTGAGAACGACAACTTGGGCTTCTTTTTGTGTTTAGTAACGACCACATGAGGTTCTTTTTGGGGTTGAGAACGACAACTTGGGCTTCTTTTTGTGTTTAGTAACGACCACATGAGGTTCTTTTTGGGGTTGAGAACAACAATCTGGGTTTCTTTTTGTGTTTGGTAATGACCACATGGGGTTCTTTTTGGGGTTGAGAACAACAACCTGGATTTTTTTTTTGTGTTTGGTAATGACCACATGGGGTTCTTTTTGGGTTTGAGAACAAAAACTTGGGTTTCTTTTTGTATTTGGGAACGACCACATTTTTTTTTGGTGGGTTGAGAGTGACCACCTGGTGTTCTTTTTGTCCTTGGGAACGCCCACATGGGTTTTCTGGAATTAAGAATAATGACCTGGGATTTGTTTTAAGGTTAGGTTGGGTCTCTTGGGGCTATATTGACGTTAGACCTACTTTTTTTTTTGAAGGGGGAGGAGGAGGAGAAGGTGTGGTTAGGAATGTCTGCCTGGATATACTTTTGAGGGCGGGAATGACCACCTGGGGCTCATTTTGGGGTTAGGGATTACCTCATAGAGCTATCTTAGATTTGGAAAGCTCAGATTTAGGTAGTGTGGAAGATGTGGATACAATCTATCAAACTAGTTATCACTTAAGCTTTCTGTTTCTGAGAGATTTTCAAGCGCTACTTTTAAAATGTTTTTTACTATTAATTTTTTTCGCGTCACATTTTACTACTTATCTGTGCTAACCGCATACTTACAATAATGAGGATAGGAATGAGGAATGCTGGGATTTAGAGGGAATATTTCCCACATCTGCGTGGGTACGAATAGTTTCATTTAAAAACTTTAATTACATAAAAAAAATCGGTATAAAAGCTTAGAAAAAATAATTATTTGCTTGTATGTAAATATAATGATGACTTTCAAAGTGGACCAATCACTAACTATTTGGTTTGGTGATACAAAATCAAACGTACATTTTAATATAAAGTATATAGAATGTTTTAAACAATTAAATACAATTTTATCGATAATTTTATATAAAGAATTGATGATGTTATTCATTCAAGTGTATCATAAACTGATACATAATGGCTATTCACTTAGAGACAGTTTCATATTCAGACTTATTACGCCTCAAGTGCACCGCTATACTAAGTACAGGGCAACATTTACTTAAACTCGAATGGAAAGATAACAGTTTTGCACACGAAACTGGCCAAAACTCAATACACCAACAAGTGAAAGATGGCCTTAAACAGGATACGAACCAGGATGGTTCAATGGTAGATCATTGGGGCTCAAAGCCAAATGTCACGGGTTAGATTCCCTTGTCCAGGTTGTCATTTTTCAATTGGAATTTAAAATTAGGGGCGGGAAATGGCTTATTGAAAAAAATCAATAAAATTAAAAATTTGAATTCTGTATGGGCGAACGAGAAAAATTTAAAAATAAACTAATACAAACACTAAAGGTGAGGGGGAAGGGGGTACGAGAAGATGTCAGTGATTTTGCAGTTTTTGTATCAAAATATTTCTTTGTCCAAAATAAATAAAATTTTGTTTCAAGAGAAATGTTTAGTTTAGTTTTCTTCACATGGTGATACCAACAGTTGTTTAATATCTGTAAAGAGTGTGTCCTATAATTTAATGAGAACTGTTTATCCTAATTTAAAAAGTTTCTCACCTAATGCCGCTATGCTCATGACAGATATTCAACAACAGTTACTGTTGATATCACTGCGTGTAGAAAGTAGAAAATTAATCTAAATGTTGCTACTGGATTAATATTTTATCAATTTTCGCCTGAAAAATGTATTTCTATAAAAAGAGCTACAACACTAAAACACTAGATTTTTCTCGCATCCCCTTCTATTCATTAGTACTGCGATAACAAAGCTAAAAAATCAATGGATTAAATAAATTAGCACCTAATTAGCAGCGACATAACAACAAAAATAAACAAATTCTGGTGACATAGCTCGGTGAACAGTGATGCTCTCTGTAAAACCATGAGGCTTATTATTCATTATGTTTATGTAACAGAGGATATTATTTATTTATGCCCTTTGATGAACTGTGATTCTCTTTTACCCAACATATTCATGTAACAATGCCCAATAGTTCGTTTATCTTATTTTATGATCGTGCTTGGGTAAATATTGCGTTGGTAAAGGGCTGCGTTTGTTTGTGAAACCAGTTTGTGGACAAGGTAATATTTTCTTCCAATTATTTAATTTATTTAAATTTAAAAAATTACATGATTGGTTTGTGATTGCCATGATTGCTCATGATTGTAAAAAGAGGATGTATCAAAAAGTGGGCAGCCGGATGTTGAACGTTTTAATTTGATATAGTTTTGATGCTGCTAAACCGTGCTAAGAATGGATCAAACTGCTAGTATTAATATATTGGTGTTCTTGACTCATCACAATCTTCTTACCTGTATAATCTCAATATTGGAGGCTACACTGGAAAAATGGGAAAGTCACAGTAAACACTTATCAAATATCTCTCAAACCCCACAAGTACCCCAGCAAATACTTTTACTAATTAATTTAAATATGCCAGATACCTCTTTTAACCATAATCTAAAGTGCATGATAAAGGTATCATGATTGTCTAACAGATGGCAGCACTAACTCAATATGACAGATACCTCTTTTAACCATAATCTAAAGTACATTAAAAATATCTCATGATTGTCTAACAGATGGCAGCACTAGCTCAATATGACAAATACCTCTTTTAACCATAATCTAAAGTACATTAGAAAGATCTAAAGTACATTAGAAAGTTATCATGATTGTCTAACAGATGGCAGCACTAGCTCAATATGACAAATACCTCTTTTAACCATAATCTAAAGTGCATTAGAAAGATCTCATGATTGTCTAACAGATGGCAACACTAACTCAATATGATAAATACCTCTTTTAACCATAATCTAAAGTGCATTAGAAAGATCTCATGATTGTCTAACAGATGGCAGCACTAACTCAATTTGGGTTAAAATAATATTTTCCCCCTTTTCCCCCTGTATCGTTCATTTAAATGATAAAGACGTGGTTTAAGAGATACTTCTTCAAATAAAGGTTGGTGATTAATACTGTGACAGAGAATAATTAACCGTACGCTAATGAATGATTGATTGATGTGTAAAAGATCGAGGTCCGTAAGTTGGAACAGGTGTTTCTGGCGTTTTGTGACGAGGCAACCTGTTGTAATGATCTTTCTCGTTACTTTTTTACACACTCTCGAATTCCCGCTCCATAAATTTGGGAAAGGGGTTTCTTTCTATCTAGTGCAGCGGATAAAAGAAAACCTACCTTCTTCCTTTTTACTTTTTCTCGACCCCTTGGAGAGAAAATATTGTGACGGTACAAAAACAAAAAATCTAATTTGAGGTTTTGATAAATGTCGACGTTTCACGACCCCCTGAAACCAAAAAAGTGGTTTTCGCAATGCAGCCCTACCTCAGGCTAGAGCAAAAACTTTTTTTTTTACCGATTGGACTATAACTTGGTATCTGGGGAGTTCACAAGGTCCCTTTGAGGGTTGCTTGGAATTATATATCTAACCCTAAAATTAAGGATAGTTTACAAAAGTGAAAAAAGTGAAAAAATCTATTTTCTCAAAATTCGCTCAAACGATTTTGATTAAATTTGATATCTGGTTATTGATTATCATAATAAACAATATGGTGATTCTAATTTACTCATTTAAATAACTTTGGGGATATTTTACACTGGGAAATCTTCCGATTTTCATAATTTATCTACAACTATTAGAGGTAGAAAAAAACTTATCATTGTAAAATTGTAATACTATTAAAGATAAAAAAAATTGCTTGAAATATATTTTTATATATACTTTTTAATTCAGATCTTTGAAAATTAAATCTTATACTCTTTGGTGGACAAAGATGTTTCTCTTTTCTCAATTTTTTTTTTTTTACCGTATTCCTAGTTCATTAAAAGTTATATAGCAGTGGTTCCCAAAAGGTGGTCCGTGGACCCCTCGGGGTCCGCGAGCTGTTCCTAGGGTTCCGCGACAAACACCAAAATTTAACAAAATAAAAAGTTAAAATAATAATTAATCAATATAATGCTTCTTCTCCTCTATACCCCCCTCCTCAGAGCTACAAGAAAAACAAGTATAGAAGTAGACTTGACATGCGTTCGGATTTTCGAGTGTAAGTGTCCAGCCTTCAGCCTGATCTTCAAGAAGTGATGGGGAAAAAAGAAGACGGTTCACTTACTTCAATAATACTAGACCTAAATGAATAAATTTGAACTTTTTCATAATTAATATATTTTGATGTAGGCCTAACTAATCTTTTTTTGTGTTAACTATTACTATTATACTAATTATTATTTCAACTAGAGTTAGTGTAAAAATAAAAGTATGTAAAAACACATTTGACTCGGATTTACTGTGCATTTGCGTTGAGGTTAAACGAAAAATAACATGTTTCCTTTATTTTAAATTTATTCTCAGTGTTTGATGAAAGAGGGAACTTTTGATTCCAATATTTGAACCTATTAAATGTTATATTTGTCCCTGGCTTACGAACCAAACTTTGCTCTCAGATAAATCTTTGATACTGTGTGTGTGTGTGTGTGTGTGTGAGAGAGAGAGAGAGAGAAAGAGAGAATAGGGTAAGAAAGGGGGGTTAGTTGGACCTCAAAGCTTGTCTTTCAAAACAGAAGTTGACCCGCCAGTTGATGAACTGGAGTGTAAATATCAGCAGAGTGATTTCAAAATAGCGGGATAGCTCTAGAGTCTATCAAGTATTTAAACCCATTTCGGTGATCGAATGGTCTTTAGTCAATCTCGTTTGATCTTAAAATGCCACATTGCAAATTAAAAATACTTAGGGGGCCACATTTAAGTTGTTATCATCTTCAGGGAAAATAATTCAAATTTAATAATTTATTTTCACAAAAAAAAAAAAGTAGAGCTTTTATTTAAAGAAATAGATCAGTCCCAAATTTTCTTACCATAAATTTGAAACCTTTTATTTTTAACAATGGTGCGAACTTCTGGAATTAAATCTTGTCTTAGATTCACTTTAATAAATTTATATAAACATGTGTCCATAAGTTGAATTGTCTCGAGTGTTTGGTTCCTTTTCATGTCATGTGAAAAAACAACCATTAGCATACGAAGGTACTGCCAAAAAATTGAACATATTAAGTTTACAAACTCAACAGTTTTTTGGGAATTCGCCCCTGTCGAAGAAAGATTACCAATCTCTTAGTCCACCTCACATACCAGATCTCGTCCGATATGCTAAAGTCACATATGTTGTATTTGCCCGACATTTATTAAAGTGACCGGTGGCCACATGGTCTAAAGCGTCACCCTAACAGTAGACTACAATGCCGATAACGGGAGTATTCAGGTACGAATTTTGGTCTAGTGTACTGAGGTTTTTTTTTTCTAAATTGTTTTCCAATATCTCTCCATGCAAATGCGAGTAAATCTCCTCTAAATTCAACCTTCTTCATTTCTAGCACATTAACCTAGAAAGAACATCTCGGTTCTGAAATATATAGGCCAACTGTTTATATACAAAATATTTAAGCTAAATAGTGTGAATTTGCACCAAAACTGCACCTAATAATTTGTAGTGAACACGAAATCTGGCACAGCTTTAAAAGTCGCGCCAAAGCATCTATTTGCACCCTTAAGTGAATTAGGACCCAAGCTGAAGTCGAGTATGCTAATGGCTATCTAATTCCGAAGATGGTGACATTGCCAATTGCTGAGGATGAATCTTCAATCAGTAGTGATATTAAACGTAATACTGATAAGACACACAATAGTTTGATTAAGGTGGAGAATGTAGGTGAAAACGAGAAAAGGTCAGTGTTTTTGAAATTTTTAAATCAAAACAATTTTTTATTCAGAATAAATAAAATATTGCTTCAGTACGAACATATATTTTATCTTTCTTCACATGGTGATATCAACAGATGTTGAATATCCATCAAGGATGTCCTGAAATTTAATGACCTTTTATCTTCGTTTAAAAAGTTTCTCATCTAAGTTAATGCCGCCATGCTTATGACAGATGTAAAAAAAACTGTTGATATTTTCATGTGAAGAATATTAAACTATATATTTCTACTGGAGCAATGTTTTTAAAATATATTTTGACAAAAAATAGTTTTGATATAAAAACTGCAAAGAAAAAACTGTTCTTTTCTCGCGTCTCCTACATCCACACTTTAATCCATGGACTTATCTCTGAGATAGACTCCAGTGGACACGTATGCAAGGGAGTCACTGTAAGTTGGTACATTTATACTTGTATTACGTGCTTTTATATCCCTGATACAGTAAAGTGGTACATTTATACTTGTATTACGTGCCTTTATATCCTTGATACTGTAAGTTGGTACATTGTTACTAGTATTACTTGCCTTTATATTCTTGACACAGATATTTAAGCATCATAAATAAATTTTGCATAATAATCCCCAAATATTTTAGCTGTTTTGATATTTTTTTATTGATCTTAATAGTTGAAATCAGATAAAAAACCTTTTTATTTTCTACTTTAACCAATTCAGTGGTTTAATGGTCTAAGGCATCAATCTCGTATTAGACTGGCCTGCTGATGATGAAGAGATCAAGGATCGAATCCTAGTCGTGTCTACGAAGGGTGGTTTTTCCTAAATGGTTCTCCATTCTTCTTACACGCAAATGCGGGTAGACTACCCCTAAAATGATTCTTTCCTAATTCCTATCCTATAAGAGTAATTATAATATTGTCTTACAACCTGAACAAGTAATAAGAGGTGGTGATTAAAAAAAAGAAATATTATATTCTTTTATCCCGGCCAAAGCTCGATCAACTTTGTACTTTCTCGCTTGCTACCTCACAGGTAGAGAAAGTATTGTGATCGTCAAAAAAATCTAACTTGAGGTTTTGATGAATGTCGACGTTTCATGACCCCCCCGAATCCAAAATTGTGGTTTTCGTAATGCCGTCTGTCTGTCTGTCTGTCTGTATGTCCGTCTGTCTGTCTGTCTGTACCTTGGGTTAGAGACTAAGCTATTTAACCAATTGGTCTAAGACTTGGTATTAAGGGTTTTCATAGGGCTGCCCCGAGATGTTTTTGGAATTGGTTATATAACTCTAAAATTAAGGGTAGTTCTCTTATAGGCGAAAAGAGAAAAAAATTGATTTTATCAAAATAAGCTTTAAAGATTTTGATTAAGTTTCATTTCTGAGATTTGATCAATATATCAAACAAAATGGCTACTCTCAATATTTCATCAAAATGACTGAGGGTTCCGGTCTTATGCGTAAATTCTAGTTTTTAATTATATCTCCATAAGTCTTTGAGATATGAACTTACTTATCATTGTAAATATGTAGGCATTTTTATAATAAACATCTTTTGGTTGGAATATATTTTTATAAAACCAAAACTTTTCAAGCTATACGTAAATATATAAAAAGCGGTTTTTGCAATGCCGTCTGTCTGTGTGTCTGTCTAACCCTAAAATTAAGAGCAATTTACTAAAGGATGAAAGCAGAAAAATTCAATTTTCTCTAAATCGGTATTATTAATTTTGATTAGAATTCGTATCTAGGCGTTGATTAAAATTATAGACCAAAGTGCTATTTTTCACTTTCCCATAAAAATGGCTTTTAGGGTACTTTAAAAAAGCGGAAATTTCCATATCTCCGCTACTATTTTAGATACTAAATAACTTATCATTGCAAAATTTTAGTACTATTAAAACAAAAAATTTTTTATTTGAAATATATCTTTGTAAAACCAATAGTTTCTGAGATATTAACAAATATATTAATACAATTGTGTGGTCTTTGGTTGTACAGATATACTTTTTAAGTTTAAACGCAGTAATTCTCTAATACCATAGAGTAAGGAGGTAAGTAAGTATCTCAAAAAGTTAGTTCTTCTTCCTTTGACCTGTTAGGGGAAATGTTTGTACAGTAATGACCTATCTCCATAATTTTAGATTCAATAGTCAATATTTACCTTTTTTATTGGTCAAAATTTATAAATAAGGAATTTAATAGCAATTAAGATAGCCATAAGATGTGCAACTTCTAATAAAATATCGAAAATTTTAAACGGAAGTCGAAATTTTAATATGAAGTTTTGACCCTTGTGGACCCAATATCGATCTTTTTTATTGGTACAAATATACAAATGAGGAGTTTAATGCTTTAAAAATAAAATTATAACATTTAAATCTATGAGTAAAACAAGTTTTACGTAGGTATAGCGTAATTTGTGCTCGGGTTTGCTAGTGTATATTATTTCGTTTCACATTATATTTCGAGCTTTGAATAAATATTTCCATTTTTAAACAAGAGAGGGAAAGAGTCAGTGCTAAGTTCCGTACCATTTATTTTCGCTTTGCTAAGTGATTTTTAATTTAGACTAATTTTTAAGCCTGTATAAGACAGGCTGATATCAATATCACCCAAACCCGCCTCGGTGGCGTAGTTGGCTAACGCGCTAGTCGTGTTGAGCTCGACCGCTGAGGACGGGGAGATCGAGGTTCGAATCTCGGTCAGGTGAATTGGGGTAGTTTTTCCTAAATGGTTTCCACTTTCCCTTCACGCAAATTCGGGTTCACTTCCTCTAAATTCAACCCTCCCAATTCCCAATCCAGTAGAGTAATTAGTACTTAAGCGAATAACCCGAACGGGTAGTAAGACGCGGTGCTAAATAAAATATTATCCAACCTAACGAAACCAAACCTTCAGATTTTTAAATGTATGAAAGGTTAGGTCTAGTTAGGTTGGGATATCTTGTTATAAAGGTATGTTTCCATCACTTAATTATATTAAGTTAGAGTGGCCAGCGTGCGAATTAATGTAATTTTAGTTTTAGTAAATAAATTACAAAATTCTTTTAGTCTATATACGGTTTTGGTGAATACTATAGGGGTTTTTGGTTATCAATTTCCCCTGATTTGATCCTTCAACGAATTTAACCCCTACGTCTATTGAGTTTAGCACCCTGGAAAAAAATAACACATACGTCATACGATATGGCTGAAACGAAAAAACCGGCTTTAGCAGATTAATACCAACCCTATCCAAGGTTTGACCTTGTGAGTTATTAATTGTCACTGAGAACGCTAGTTAAACTGGAATTGCCTCCTCAAAATAAAATGGATTTCAAGTTCTACAGGGTGTAAAACCGATTTTCGGTCAGAAACACACATTCCCTTGAGACTAACCCGTTAAGATTTTTGCATAGATTATATCTGCGTCAAATTTTTTTTCATTGCTTGGTGGGTTCCATTGCGTAGGCCCTGTTTAGTATAATACACCTGAACTAACAATCAAACATTGGTTTTATTTATAAGGTTATGTCATTTGTTAATCTGCAGTGTTTGTTTTCATTAAATTAGAGTAGTAAACAGTTTGTATGAATATATATATATATATCTAGGCCATGTGAATGTAAGCGCAAATTAAATAAATATGTTTAAGGCGGGAGAGAAGGGGACGCCAGTGATTTTTCAATTTTTATGGCATTTTTTTTTTTTTGCCAAAATAAATCAAATATTACTCCAGAACAAAGATAGAGTTTAATTTTCTTCAAACGATGATATCGACAGTTGTTGAATATCTGTTACGAGAATAGCGGCATTAGATGAAAAAAAATTTAAATGAAGAGAAAAGATTATCATTAAATTCTAGGACAGCCTTGACTGATATAAGTAAAATTTTAAGTTCACCATGTGAAGAAAATTAAATTATATGTTTGTACTGGAGCAATATTTTATTTATTTTGTAAAAAAAATATAGTTTTTTCCATAAAAACTGCAAAAACACTGTTTTTTTAATCTCGTCTCCCCTTTTATCCAACCTTAACGTTATTAGTAAAATTTTCACAGACTTAAAAGAAACACATTTTGCTAACTAATATGAATATAAATCTACCAAACCATAAACATAATATGTCAAGTTTTACTTGCTTTTAAAATGTAAATAACATGTCGACGAATTAAAATGATTAAATGAATCACGTTTTTATTTACTATAATTTTTATTTAGATCTATTTTCAAGTTTGACAAATTTGCGCAACTCTTGAAGGGTTTCTCTACAATTACAAAAAATTTCAGCTTTCTATTTCAATAAAAAGTACTCAAATTTATCTGGAATAAAAAAAATACAGTTTATACATATACATATATACAGACACCACTAGACTTGATTAATGTAGATTATTTCCATGTTTCTGGGCACCTTCCATTGACATTGACAGTTTTAATAACGCTTTAATCTAAAAATTAGATTGTTAAGTAATTTCTACCACTTTTTACTGTCAAAGTCGACTAGATTTTTATAATTTAAGTTACAACTTTTAGCAATAAATATATAATTATATTGCATACATATTAAAATTGTATTAAAGTGTTAGTTTATGTGCTATATTTTATTCAAGCGGGCCTCATCTAAAAAAAAAAAGATCCCGTAAAAATAAACCAATATCTGACACGTACAGCCATTTTTCATTCTCGGAAGAGAATAACCGTCAATTGTTCTTCCCACTCAAACAAACACTCAACCCTGGCGCCTGTTACATTGTGTCACTACTCACTAAATCATTGAGTGAAGATTTATTCTACTTCCGTTCTCAGAGTCACGTAGTTCCATCCAACTTTAAAAAACATCAGCCTGAGACTTGAGGTGGGATGGAAGGGTAACAGCAGTCATTACCTATAGTTTTTATTCAACAAACCTTTTTTTGGTCAACATACACTAGTTGTTCTGTGAACAGTAGACCTCCCTCCATGTTATTATCATTACTATTGTCTTACTAGTAGTTCTGTAACCAGTAGACCTCCCTCCATGTTATTATCGTTACTACAGTCTTACTAGTAGTTCTGTGAACTGTAGACCTCCCTCCATGTTATTATCGTTACTACAGTCTTACTAGTAGTTCTGTGAACAGTAGACCTCCCTCCATGTTATTATCGTTACTACAGTCTTACTAGTAGTTCTGTGAGCAGTAGACCTCCCTCCATGTTATTATCGTTACTACAGTCTTACTAGTAGTTCTGTGAACAGTAGACCTCGCTCCCTCCATGCTATTATCGTTACTACAGTCTTACTAGTAGTTCTGTGAACAGTAGACCTCCCTCCCTCCATGTTATTATCGTTACTACAGTCTTACTAGTAGTTCTGTGAACAGTAGACCTCCCTCCATGTTATTATCGTTACTATAGTCTTACTAGTAGTTCTGTTAACAGTAGACCTCCCTCCATGTTATTATCGTTACTACAGTCTTACTAATAGTTCTGTGAACAGTAGACCTCCCTCCATGTTATTATCGTTACTACAGTCTTACTAGTAGTTCTGTGAACTGTAGACCTCCCTCCATGTTATTATCGTTACTACAGTCTTACTAGTAGTTCTGTGAACAGTAGACCTCCCTCCATGTTATTATCGTTACTACAGTCTTACTAGTAGTTCTGTGAGCAGTAGACCTCCCTCCATGTTATTATCGTTACTACAGTCTTACTAGTAGTTCTGTGAACAGTAGACCTCGCTCCCTCCATGCTATTATCGTTACTACAGTCTTACTAGTAGTTCTGTGAACAGTAGACCTCCCTCCCTCCATGTTATTATCGTTACTACAGTCTTACTAGTAGTTCTGTGAACAGTAGACCTCCCTCCATGTTATTATCGTTACTACAGTCTTACTAGTAGATCTGTTAACAGTAGACCTCCCTCCATGTTATTATCGTTACTACAGTCTTACTAGTAGTTCTGTGAACAGTAGACCTCGCTCCCTCCATGCTATTATCGTTACTACAGTCTTACTAGTAGTTCTGTGAACAGTAGACCTCGCTCCCTCCATGCTATTATCGTTACTACAGTCTTACTAGTAGTTCTGTGAACAGTAGACCTCCCTCCCTCCATGTTATTATCGTTACTACAGTCCTACTAGTAGTTCTGTGAACAGTAGACCTCGCTCCCTCCATGCTATTATCGTTACTACAGTCTTACTAGTAGTTCTGTGAACAGTAGACCTCGCTCCCTCCATGCTATTATCGTTACTACAGTCTTACTAGTAGTTCTGTGAACAGTAGACCTCGCTCCCTCCATGTTATGCTCGTTATTACAGTCTTAAGTTGTCTCTTAATATTCCATGTTGAAATATCACTCATACTTTTTCATTTGGTTTGAAGTTGATGTTTTGACCTTGGTGATAAGTTAGACAAAAATGCTTAATGCTATATTCAATAGTATATTATAGTGATATAGACTAACCGTTGATCACATGGTTTAAAACAACAGTCTAACACTATGTATATTTTAAAATGTAGAAATAAATACGCCAGAGTGTCTCGATCAATTATTTAGAATTATAAATTCCAATCATTTGAGAGGATTTATTAAATGAAATTAGTTTGGGTGTTCACTATATTAAAACAAATAGCCAGATAGAAAAACTATGTACAAACATAGTTCAGCCTAGCCTTAAAGAATGTCCCTGCCTAATTTTCTACAAATTTGTTCACGTATTTATCAGCTATCTCCTTACTAACAGACATACATAGATTTGAGCGGCCGCCATAATGAAACGGATATACAAATAGAATAACCATCCACATAAATTATTCTTCCTTGATTTAAAATATGTTACTTCAAAATCTTGTAGAAATTTGTCCACAAATTCGACGGTTATTTCAGAACAAACATCCGGACAGCTGGATGAAATGCCTAGTAAAGTTAAAACAGGGCCTCGCTACATTTGGTCAATAAACGGTCGTTATAAATTGTGATAAACCTTCAGGGTAACGTTAAATAAAGCCGTGAAAGAGAGAAAGAAAATTCTTATGAAAATCATGACATCAAATCAAAATATACGTTAATTTATTTATCAAACTTATTATTATCAAAATAAATGTTATCAGTGATAAAACTCATGGGTACATCGTGTTCCTCCCCCTGAGGTCCTTCATGTACTGTACATCTGGAGTATCACGTGTTACAGTTTGGGAAACACTGGGTCTAAAATATTAGATTTGCATCGCTCGCGCTTATGTTCGTATCCAGGCAAAATGCATTAAGTGTTTTTATTTTAACATGCAGTTCTTTATGTGGCCTACGCGCCTTATATGCCAATATACCTAGCGTGTTATCAATATGATCTTGGGATGAACATATATATAAATACAAAACATTTCGCAACCACATTTAAATTCTTTTTTTTAAATTGCTTTTGTTAATTTTTCCTTCTGTTGTTTAGAAATGTAAAGGAATATAAAACTCCAAATACACAAAACAATAACTTTACCAGTTGTTCTTTTTGTGTGTGAAACGTGGTCTCTAAATTTACATGATGAAAATAAAAATTAAGGTTTTAGAAAACAAGGTGCTTAGGAAGATATTTGGTCCAAAAAGGGATGAAGATACTGGGGAGTGGAGGAGGTTACATATTGAGGAGTTACATGCCCTTTGCATATCACCAAGCATTGTTATGGTAGTAAAATCTCATAGATTACTGTGGGCAGGACAAGCAGCGCAAAATTGGGATAATCTAAATCCGTGTTCAGGGGATTGAATGGTAGACGCAATGGGAGGAGACCAGTGGGAAGACCTAAACACAGATGGGAGGATAACATTAGAATGTACCTAAAAGAGATAGTGTGTAATGAGGTGAACTGGATAGAACTAGCTCAAGATAGGAATAGTGTGTAATGAGATGGACTGGATAGAACTAGCTCAAGATAGGGATAGAGTGTAATGAGATGGACTGGATAGAACTAGCTCAAGATAGGGATAGTATGTAATGAGATGGACTGGATAGAACTAGCTCAAGATAGGGATAGTGTGTAATGAGATGGACTGGATAGAACTAGCTCAAGATAGGGATAGAGTGTAATGAGATGGACTGGATAGAACTAGCTCAAGATAGGGATAGTATGTAATGAGATGGACTGGATAGAACTAGCTCAAGATAGGGATAGAGTGTAATGAGATGGACTGGATAGAACTAGCTCAAGATAGGGATAGTGTGTAATGAGATAGACCGGATAGAACTAGCTCAAGATAGGGATAGTGTGTAATGAGATGGACTGGATAGAACTATCTCAAGATAGGGATAGTGTGTAATGAGATGGACTGGATAGAACTAGCTCAAGATGGGGATATGATGTAGTTAGGGGGACTGGGTATAACTAGCTCAAGATAGGGACAGTGTGTAATGAGGTGGACTGGATAGAACTAGCTCAAGATAGGGATAGGGTGTAATGAGGTGGACAGGATAGACTAGCTCACGATATGAATAACTGGCGTACTTTTGGTAAGTACTGTCATGAATATTAGAGTTCCTAACGCCAAAGAATAACTAAGAAAGTGTTGTTTAGAAAATAATGTTTCTTAAAAAGTTAAATCTAATCCTCATTTGTAGTTACGCAAGTGTTAAGTAGCTATGTATGATAATGTAAACTTATATTTTTAGAAATTATAAAATTGGAATAAACATTTTTAAGAAGCAATACTAAGCAGGTTGAAAGTAAAACTTTTTAAGAAACAATCCAGAACAAAATAACAACCAATTATTAGCAACCAATAAAACGTTTGAATTTTAAAAGTAAAGAAATGGGCTACTACACAACAGCTGTTTTTTTTTTGCATTGGATCAAAGTTAACATTTAATATTCGATCCTAGCAACATGGAACAAAAGAAACTCTTTATGTGAAAAAGTCCCTTTTACTTAATAACAACGACTGCCGATGACGTGGAGATCGAGGTTCGAATCTCGGTTAGGTGTACTGAAGTTGGTTTTCCCAAAATGGTTTTCAACTATACCTCCACGCGAATGCAGGTACACTACCTCTGAATATAACCTTCATAATTCCTAAAACAGTTGGCGTAATTAGTACATTGACATATAATCCAAATGGGTAATAAGATGCAGTGTTAAAAAAAGGAGTATTATTTTATAGGCATTGATGTTATCTATCAAAAGGGACAGCTGCATACCAATATGAATCGACGTATGAATACATGAAAATATATCTAGTAAATTTTCTAGCTCTCAGATAAGGTCTTTACTATGAAAATTGGTCTGTAATAAATGAACAAGAGTGTACTTTATTGCCAAACTTTACACAACAATTTATAAAATAAATTAGCATTAAACACTCATTCCAAACAAACAAATTTTAACAGACGTTACTTATTAATTATTTTTTTTCTGGAGGGGCTCTCATTAATACAACTTGTGGAAAGGGGTGTGTTTGGGAAAGGTGAAGGGTATCCTAGTCAAGATGAATGGAAGGGTATAAACTTCTAACTTACCTACTTTCTTAGAGGTGTAACCTACATTAGAGGCAGCTCTGCACAAAGTTGCCAGCTCTGAACGGGAAGATTATCTTCCTTGCTTGCTCCATAACACGTTAACTGCGTCAAACTTTGCCTTGGAGAACATCAACTTTAGTCAACTTCCTCAGTCAAAGAGCTTGGGAAATGTTCTCTTCGTTTACCTTGAGAGGTAGTAGTACTACCTTGACTGATTAATCAATGACACTATCAAATAAGCTGCCATAACCAAGCAAGGTAGCAGTCTTAGCTTTACTTATTACAATATGGTCCTATATTGTTTTAAGCTATACCATAGTGGAACTAAGCAAGGTAGCACTAGCAAACAACAACAAAAAATGTTCATACCTTCAGGACATAAGTGGCTGATTATAAAGGAAATTTATCTTCTGATTCTAAAAACGCTGTTATTTTTGTGTGTAACGTGTACATCAAAAGAGAAAACTCAAATTGTATTTTTAATGAATTACCAATTTTTAGTACCATACAATTATAAAATAATATAACATGCAATATTTTTTTAATGTTAAAATACATCAGAGTTATCTATTTATTTACAACACCATGTAAAACTGATTTACACGGATATTTTTTATAGTTCAGTTTGCATTCTCGCTTAAGAAACCAGCAGTTATAATCTCTTATCATGGAGTTATTCCAGCAACCTTGATAACGCGTTTCCATCGTGGATTTATCGTCTGAAGAAAGCGTTTTCCTTGCTCATCTTTCACAGCTTCTAAATTATCGGGGAAAAACACACCCAAATGTTAATGTAATGTAATGAATATTCAATGATATTAGGCATCCCGTATATTTATATCATCGTAGTAAAGTTTACCCCAGAAAATCATAATATTGTCTTCTTTCCTGTTTCCAATAAGTCCATATGTAGCTGATTTAAACGAAAGCCCAGCTGTCAGCCAAGTATACTGTAGTTTTATCGCAAATACACAATTTTTCAGAAGTTTCCTTATTTGGGGCCCATTGAAAGTCCCGCCTTTCGGTTTAGCATCTGTTATATTGTAGAAATGTCTGCAAGGAAGGTGAATCCACTTCCTACTTTATCCAGGACCTTTACTAAATTCTTCATTAAACCAAGCTTTAGATGTAAAGGTGGAAGAAGAACATTGTCTAGTTCATTTGATTCACTTCTTCCGGGTAAATATTTGTGTCTCTTTTCTAATTGTAATACAATATGATACTTTTATGTTTCATGAGTGTCCCACAAATTTATAAAATAACAATATTTGGTGAAAACTTCCTGTAGACACTTAAGATCACCACAGATATGCCAATAGTACTTTCATATGTTTCTTTCAAGCCAGCGGCATGAATTAAAGGAGCTAATGGATATTTATTTCCACTACGCAGCAGAACTGCTTTCAAACATGGTTTCAACGGATCAATAATTATGCCCCATTCATTATGATTATGTTAATTGCCTAGTTATTTCATAATACCATTTATAGTTTCTTCATACTGTCCTCTGTAATGAAACACTTGGAATACACTTCAATGTGTTGTTGATACAATGCTATTTTAGTTCATGAGTCAAGTAATTTCTATTGCTGTAACCGTGAATCAAGGTGTTCAGCTTGCTCTTTCGTTAAATTCAGGTCACGAACTAAGTAGTTCAAATCTTAGTGATTAATTACATGTAGCGTTTCATCAGTTCGTGGTTGGTAGTCTAAAATCTTTGAAGTAGATGGTTCAGTAGAGTTTACAGCACATTCATCTGGTTCCTTCATCTCATGCTTTTGGAAGATCTGTTGCCAATAGGTCTTCACTATGTGGAACAGGCCTTTTTTTTTTTTGCAGATAAGAAGTTCTAATACTTGAACCTGTGCTTGATATTTTTTGGACAACCCTAATATTTTTGTCACAAATGAAATAGCAATCATCAACGTGGTTATGTTCTTCCCACACCAGAGGCACATCAAAAGGACATAATTTTAATTTTCCCAGTTAGTTCCTCAGAATTTTCCTTGTAAGCCTATCATACACCAAACAGAAATTTCCAGGGTGGTTAAGACACTTCCTTTGTTTAGGAAATATAACAATAGAATGGTAGGAAAAACTCAGTAACAAAACGCTTTCCAAAATAAAACTTTAACTTAGCTTTAACTTTTTCTCCGTAACTGGAAGAGCGATTGTATGAGCATATATACAATACCACAACAATACTCTCTGATACACTACTGTCGTACCATGCAATTAAAGTATGTATTCTGCGCATGCGTTTGTACTAAAACATCGCTGAAAACCAGGACATGCTCTAGCACCAAATCAAGTACATGTTTTCATGATAGTTACTGGTTTGAAAATAGTCACCATGATAGTTTATCGTCCACGCGATAGGAGTTAACTTGCACTCAATTCAGTCTTGAATAATGTACGAAAACATAGCATGAGTCTAAGAATTATAATAAGCAGTTCAACCCGGTTGATAGCCCGCTTCAATGAACAAGTGGTCTAAGGCGTCACTGTCGCAATTTATTAGAATGTCAATAACGGGGGGGATCAAGGTTCGTATCCCATCTAGGTTTACAGAGAAGGCTTTTTCATAAATGATTTTCCTCTTTTCCTATATGCAAAATCGGGTAAGTTTCCTCTAAATTCAACCTTCTTCATCCCTAAAATAGTAGCGTAATTTACACACACACACACACACACACACACACACACACACACACACACACACACACACACACACACACACACACACACAATATATAATAAATATATAAAATCCCAAAAGGGTAGTGAGATGGGGTGCTGAAAAAAATTGTTCAAAGATAATGGAATAGGTTGAGTAGGGTGTAGTTTAGAATAAATGTGCCTGCATTTTCGTGGAAGGAGAGTGATAAACCAATCAGTAGGGAATACCATCAGTATACTTGATAGGTATTCAAACCCTGACCACTCTATCCCAGACAAACCAAACTAAGTGAGCCTAACATTTAGTCTACACGCCCACCGATGTGGGTTTTAAAATAACTGAAAGCCGTGCTTCATCATTTGTTATTCATACCACTCTGGACCACTTTTTTACCCGATATTACTCTCGTTTTATACTAGTTTTAATTACTATAAGGATTAGGTGACGTTTACCTGTAAAGGTTCACGGGATCACCAGCGATTGTGCCACTTTTAAAAAAAAAACACAATCACTAGAACGTAGTCGGTCGGGGATGAATGTATTGTATACGTCATTATGGAACCCAAGTATGTAGGGTGGCCTGGCTGATTCATTAAGCCCGGTAATTAAAATATCATACGGATTTATATCGTGCTGTCGGTCACGTACAGCAAAGAGCGCTAGAGTGGGCAGTAATAGGATTACAAACCCCGCACACACACACACTCGGCATTAAAACAACGTACACCTTGTAAACTTCATAGGAGCCTTTCATTGGGGTTATCTTCCATAACAAGGTTGGTCTGTACACTTGGTCCAGTGAAAAAAAAAACAACACAGCCACAAACACCGTTAGCGGACAATAGTTTTATACACCGCATATACAGGATGTTCGGAAACTAATAGCCCAAACTGCACACACAGTTTTTTGAACCAAAAATAATACAAAATCCCTGTACATTTACATCCGAAAAGCTATGATAATACCATTAAATTGTGTTCAAAGTTTCAGCGTAAAGCGCTGGGAGAGCAAAGCTGTTCAACCATGCGTGTACAACAAGTTGCATAAGAGTTAGGCGCGTGGCACTACACATGGTATAATGACATGCACTTTCTTTGATGTAGGACAGTTAATGATGATCCTCAGAACGTATTCGCATTTATAGATGGACTGTGTGTTGTTTACTATTAACTGTGGTATTTTCTGCTGCCGTGCTCCAAGATGTCGAGGTGTGTAGTGCCGCGCGCTTAACTTGTATGCAACCTGTTGTACACGTATGCTTGAACAGCTCTGCTCTCTTGGCGCTGAACGCAGAAATTCATAATTTAATGGTTTTAGCATACTTGCATAGCTATTAGAAATAGTGTAACTTTATGAGCTCTTAAGGTAAAGTATTGTGACCTTCAAAAAAATCTAAACTGAGATGTTGATGTATGTCGACTTTTAATGACCCCCCGGACCCTAAAAAGTTGGTTTTTGCAATGCCGTCTGTCTGTATGTCGGTCTAAACTATACAATTAAGAGTAGTTTACTAAATTGGTGAAAAAAGAAAATAATGTTTTTCTTAAAATCAGTTCCAATGATTTTGATTAAAATTCGTATCTAAGTTTTGATTAAGATTATATACAAAATGGCTATTTTAATTTTCTCATAAAAATGACCTTTAGGGTAATTTATTGAAGCGGAAATTTCCATACCTCCGCAAATATGTGAGATACTAAATAGCTTATCGTTGCAAAATTATAGAACTATTTAGAATAAAAACTTTAATTTGAAATATATTTTTATAAAACCTATAGTTTCTGAGATATTGACAAATATATTAATACAATTTTGTGAGATTTAGTTGTACAGATACACTAATTATGTTTTAACGCAATAATTTCTAATTCTATAGAGTAATTAAATATTAGTAAGTATCTCAAAAAGTTTATGCTCTTTTTCCTTTAACCTCTTTGGGGAAATATTTGTACAGCAATGATTTTTCTCTATTATTTTAGTCTCAATAGTCAATATTTATCCTTTTTATTGTTCAAAATATATAAATTAGGAATTTAATATCAATGCGATGACCTAAGATGTGCAACAATTAATAAAAGGCCGACAGTTTTAACCGGACTAGACATTTTAATACGAAGTGTTGACCCTGTGTACTCAATATCGTTCTTTTTTATTGGTCAAATATAAAATACAATTCTTTAAAAATAAAATTATAAAATTTAAAATCGGGAGTCCAAAAAGTTTTACGTAAGTATAGTTAAATTTATGCTCGGGTTAACTAATGTATATTATTTCATTTCACATATATTACAAAGTTTTGAGTAAATAACTCCATTTTTAAACAATAGAGCGAGAAAGTCTACGCGGAGTTCTGTACCAATTTATTTTATTTTTTCTTCGTCCTATTACCTACCAGACAAATTCTAAACAGTTAGGTTTTTCTTAATGTTTTTTTATCAGTTGGTCATCCCACAATACACCAAATCTGATATATAATTCGTACGCTTTTTTACTTAAGGTGGGGATACAGAGGAAGCGATAAAATGCAAGTGATTTTTAAGTTTTTATAGAAAAACATTTTTTTTGGTCAAAATAAATCAAATATTGCTTCAGTACAAATATAGAAATTAATTTTCTTCCCATGTTGATATCAAAATTTCTTGAATATCGGTCAAGAGTGTCCTACAATTTTAATGACAGCTTTTTCTCTTCATTTAAATAGTTTACTTATCTAATGCCACTCTGCTCATGATTGATATTCAACAACTGTTGAAGTAATCATGGGAAGAAAATTAAACTCTATATTTGTATTTAAGCAATATTTTATTTATTTTGGCCAACATTTTTGATACAAAAAGTGAAAAAACACCGACCTTTTCACGCGTCCCTACAACCCCATATCTTAATTAATTGTATTGAAATTAACAAAGATAAAACAAAGTTTAGAACATGACTTAAACATCAATAAACAACACTTAGGTTTGTGTTTTAACAATCTCTTCACTTTGGTTTTTTCAATATTCTGCCACTACAGCGTGGTATTCATCAACCCATGGTGACTATTAGCTAAATAAAGATCTCTTGTGCTCCATAAACACGTTTGTGGTGTTTACATACTTAATTAATTAGGAGTAGATATTAAAATATGTACGACCAGCGTTTACAGTGAATATTATTAAAATATGTAACATCACAAAAACTTGTTTGTAATTTAGTAATGGCTTAATCCATAGTTCTCAGCGATGCGTAAATACAAAGTCATTTGAAGGAGATATATTTCCCTGCATACATTAATTACGTTAATGAAATGTGAATTAGGAGGGTGGAATTTTAGAGGATATCTACCAATATTTGCGTGGAGGAAGAGTGGGAAACAATTTAGGAAAACACATCTATAGGACACCCGAACAATATTCGAATCCCGATCTCTTGGTTACCAGTAAAACCAGATTAAACGACTTGACATTCATACCACATGTTCAACGGTGCAGATTTGATTTTTTAAGTTGCATTTTTTTTTTTGAACCGACTGATAATATCAAAACATGGTGACTTAAGCTAAATCCGATTTGTTGGCAGAATGGTCTAAGGCGTTACTCTCGAAATAAATAAGACTTTCGATGGTGGGGAGATCGTTGTTCGATCCCTGTATTGTGTACTGAGGATCGTTTTCCCTAAAGGGGTTTTCCATTCTCTCTCTCTCTCTCTCTCCATGCAAATGTAACGTCCTTGACACATTAGCGTAATTTGTAAATAGCGTACAACCCCAACAGGTGTAAGACGTGGTGCAAAAAAAATTATAATTAATTGTACAAAATTGTCATTCAAAAAGTCTAGCTCCCAGGATATAGTCAAACACGCTAACGCACACCCAACTCGCATACATACTTTCTTTACTACACGCATCTGTGATGCGTGAAATGACTCATATCGATGTGAGAAAACCTAATATGTAGGGGCGTGCGCACTATATTCTTATGGGAGGAGGTTAGAGGGTTGAAATTATATAGCTTGATTCTTAGGTTTGCCGAAAATAGATAACAGAATCTGCTTGAGTGACACAGAAATTTCCTACACTGTATATTAACTTTATGCATTACAACTAGAACTCAAAACAGCTAATTATTATCATATCTTTTTTCTAGTGGATAAATTATATGTTAGATCATTTCACGATCGGTGTTTTCAAATTATAACGTTGTGTCGTGGCATAATCCAATACACATGCTTTACATTAAAGGGTTATTTCAAATCTCCTCAGAAAGCCAACGAAGCTGTCTGTTTGATTCTAGCTCTACAGCGCATGCGCGTTCAAATGTGAAGATCTTCGGGCAGAGTGGATGAAGCAGAATGAAGTTGAAATTTAGCAGAACAGCTCGCGCCGATGAGGCGGAAATCTTGTGATTTGTTTATAGCAGCGTTTATATATGTATACTTAATCTAATTCATATATTTAATAATTTAAATAATTCAACTATGCTTTATTAAAATAATAAACATAGAACATATATATAATTATATTATTATTAATTATTATTACTGTACAATCTCTATACTTTCCCGGGGTAGCTCAGTAATTTATTACGGTGTACTCCAGGCAATACTTTTGCTTTGCTTCAAGCAAACAGAACAAAATCTTTTTATTTTATTGCTTCAGACTAGTTTTTAATTAATTAAAAAAATTAATCCAAATCGTGAAATTCCTTCTTTGAAATTCACACGTTTGTGCACAGTGTCTACTAATTTTAAAATTTCATACCTTTGCGTACGTTAGATTTTGCGTAATGCTAATGAAAGACAAACAATAAACTCTTCATTTTATTAATATATATATATACATATTAGACTTTAATACTATGATTAATCTTGAGGTTTTGTATTCCTCCGAACTAAAAAATTGAGTCTTACAATACTGTCTGTTCCTATATCTGTCAGTCTTGGAATATAGCCGTAATGGTTTGATTGATTTCGTTAAAACTTGATTATTATATGTTAGAGGTCGTATACCTTGAGGACGAATCGTGATTTTATTTCTAACTCTAAAACTAAGGGTGGCTTAAATTCTAACAAAAAAAAATTCTAAATTTTTCAAAAATGACCCCTTCTAATTTTGTTCAAAATTTATATCTGGAAAGTGTTTTAGATGATAAATAATATTATATTTTTGTTTTTACGAGAAAAATAAATTGAGCATTGTTTACAGGAAATCTATTTTTGAAAACTTTTAATTAAAAAAAAGTTTTAAAATTAAAAAAAATAATAGCGTGTCTTAATATTGGTTCAAGTTATACGCATGCATGATAACTACAATTTTGTTGTAAGAATGAGGAAAGGAAATATTTTAGAGATCATCTACCCGCTTTTTCGTGGAATGAGAGTAGAAAACCATTTTAGCAAAAATCATCCTTAGTAGACCTGACTGGAGTTCAAAGCCCGATCTCCCCGTCTTCAGCAGGTCAGTCTAACACGAGAATGACGCATACGATTACTCGACCACTGAAGCATGTTTCAACAATGTTGTGTAAAATGTACGTATGTCTGAAGAATTTTTCATATAGTTATAGTTAAATTAGGACAAATTATTTAAAATACATTCACTGAAATTAATCTTTGAAAATAATAATTACTAGTTATAGTTGTATATGAGAAAGTATACGATTGTGTCGTGACATTTATCTAGCTTTATGAATGTTGATTTAATACTTCAAAATGGGTCAGGGGGAAAGGGTAGCCGCCTACAAAGTCCACCCTCACCCCTACTTTCCTTTGAGCACACCCGTGCTAATTATTATCTGTCTGTGCTGTTCTTCCTACTTGCAGCGCTGTTTTCTATTTGTTATTCCAAGCCAGGCTCTACTTCTCAGCAATAACAACACGGAAATATCAGTGCTCACCGGAAACCACGACAAAAGACAAGGGTTCAAATACCCCTTAACGAGCCACCTACCCCCTGTAAACAACATCCTGAGAGAAACTCCAAGTCCAATTAAATGCGCATGACTGCTTGACGCTTACCTGAGCGGGGCGGAAAACGGTGACAGTGTGTCTGTTTATGTGCACGAATGTGCGGTCTCGCATATAAACAACATTTTAATTCATTCTTGGTCTAGGTCTGAGCCTATAGCCATGGAATGTATATGTTCATTAAGTCGTATTTTTATATTACGTCCAAACTAACCGATTTAAAGATAGTTTGAAGAGAACGCTAGTCAATGTTTTAGCAGTTTTTAAAGCCATTTTTGTTGTTGCCAAAAATAGATAAAATATTTTTCCCATATAAACATAATGTTTTAATTTTCTTCACACTTTGATATTAACAATTGTTTAATATCTTTCAAGGGTATAGCGACATTAGATGAGAAACTTTTTAAACGAAGAGCAAAAAGTTGTCATTAAATTCCAGAACACCCTTGAGAGATATTCAACAAATGTTTTATTTTTCCTCCTCGTCTTACTATCGATTAGGTATTATTTACGCTATTGTGTTAGAGATGAAGAAGGTTGAATTCAGAATAAGTGTACCTGCATTTGCGTGGAGAGAGGGTTGGAAACCATTTAGGAACCCCACCATCAGTATATCCGACCGGGATATAACCAATATCTCCCCATTATCAGCAGTCTAGTTATTACGAGCCACCGAAGCAGGTGTATCTTTGTTTTTAAAACAGGTTTTAGGGTACGGTTTCTTGAATTCTATGGTACAAAAAGAAACTCTCTATGATTCCCAAAACATATATTAGATTCATAATTAATAAATACATAAACTATTTTCTTCTTTGAATGACATTTTTGTCATTTCTTCTTATATATATTTAGCACCGCGTCTTACTACCCGTTCGGGTTATACGCTTAAGTACTAATTACGCTAATGGATTAGGATTTGGGAGGTTGAATTTAGAGGAAGTGAACCCGCATTTGCATGGAGGGAGAGTGGAAAACAATTTAGGAAAACCACCCCCAGCTCACCCGACTGAGATTCGAACCTCGATCTCCCCGTCCTCAGCGGTCGAGCTCAACATGACTAGCGCGTTAGCCAACTACGCCACCGAGGCGGGTAATTTCTTCTTAATATTATTATTTTTTGTATCGTGTTTTATTACCCATTAGGGATTTTCGTTAGCAACATTAACTATTCAAAATAAGGTTGAACACATTTACCTTGTGAATGTTCATCATTTCCAGATACGGTAGCCCCATGGCTTCTTTGGTGCTTACTGACAGCTCACAGCTGACAGCTGACGGTTTTTTAAAAGCTACCAGACCAAATTATGTATCCCTACGCTGAACCATACGATCTTCAAAAAACAAGTGTTTAGTAGCTGTCACTTCTGATAGTCAACATTTAGGTATATACCTAACTGTTGACTGTCAGAAGTCAGCTGTGAACTGTCAGTCAGCACCAAAGAAGCCATGGGGCTACTGTAGCTGTTGTAATTATTTTTAAACACAAGTTTCTCTACTGTATTAAGTACAAAAACACTACCCTTTGCCTCTTCGGTGGCCACATGGTCAGGCAGGAAATGAAAACTTACTTACAGAAAGGCGATTTTTTTTTAATGTTTGGTGGCACAAAGATTTATATTCATTAATTTTTCTTCAGATCTTATATTATAAAAAAAGAAGATAAACACATATAATAGACTGACATGAATAGTTTTAAGTACATTGAGAATGTAAAACAATCATAAATACCTTGGTGGCGACTGTGGGTTATTCTCAATTGATAAAGCAGACGCTCATCAGTAAGTCGGTTTCTAAGAGCACTTTTCCTAAGTTTCATGGTTGTTAACAATTGTTCACATGAATATGAGGATGCAAACAATGCCATGTATTTTTATACATCATTTACCAAGTTTTTAAATGTTGATTTTAGCACGGTTTTTATAAAAATATAGTTTTGTTTTATTAAAAAAAAAGCCTGCATTACAAAGCCATACAGTTAAATTATTATTTATTCGGTGGGCCGTATTTTGCCCGCAGGCCATAGTTTGCCCATCCCTGGTCTAAGACGTCACTCTCACAATATACTAGACTGCCGACGACGGGGATATCGAGGTTCGATACCCGAATAGGTTTACCGAGGGTTTTTTCCTAAATTGTTTTTCACTCGCCTTCCATGCAAATGACGGTAAACTTCCTCTAAACTAAAACATCGCCGTCCTTAACATATTAGCTTAATTAGTACATAGGCATATACAGGTGGCCCACGGAAAAGTAGCCCGCCTCCTATATCCAGCAGGTGCCTCACTCTGAATTGGAGGAGGTAAATCCCTTCCATCCCGTCTTGTGCTTTAGACAAGCAGTTCACTTGCTCATTCTTCATGTCACAATATGGGTGGAAGAGGATTGACCCCCTCCAATTCAGAGTGAAGCGCCTGCTGGATATAAGAGGCGGGATACTTTTCCGTGGGCCACCCTGTAGCTCTAACAGGTATAAAGATGCAGCGCTATGAAACACAGCAACATTACCACAGTCAATGGGGAATAAGGATGTTATCTACAAGAACCCGGCTCTATTATTGTCGATGTATAAGCAATCTCCTTTTAATGTATGGTTTTAGTCACCTATTTAGAGAGCATAATTACTTTATCATTGGATATATGGCTCATTAGGAGGCGCTTTTCTTCTGGGAAAGAGTCGGCTTATAGCTCAAGTGAAAATACAAAGATGCTATAAGATGAATTTAGAATAACCTCCAAAATAAAATACAAATACTTGGAAATATTAAAAGTGCACTTCCATTTGGTTACTTTAATTGGGAGGTAATGGTGGCGGGAGGGGGAGATTGTAGCAGTATCTATAATTACAGTTCTAAAGATCAATTTTACTTCAGGTTATCCAGTTGGATGAATTTGAAAGGGTTTGATTCTGACAATAGACGAAGCTAATATAAAAAAAGATTCGGTTCGATTTATTACAATTTGTGAAATTTAGTGTGTTACCGTGAAGTTTGGGTTTTATAGAAAACCCCACTTCTAGCCACCAACATTAATTTAAAGTTATTAGCACTTGGCGTTTTAGAAATTTGGTTTATCTGATTTATTAATTATAAAGTTCATCCTGAAAGTTATCAAAAGCTTTCAAATAACTATTTGTGGATTACCGTTTCATTTCTCTTTATATTACTACTTTTTTTTAGTACCACATATTATTACCTGTTCAGGTTGTACGCATACGTTATATTTACTCAAATGAGCTAAGGATGATGAAGTTTGAATTTAGAGCAAGTGTACCCCAACATTTGCAAGGAGCGAAAGAAAAAAAACCATTTATGGAAAAAACCACCGAGATTCTAATCCCTATCTACTTGTCTGTGACAGTCTGGTCTATTTTGAGAGTGAAGCATTAGATTATGCTGCCACCGAAGCAGGCTATATTACTAATTTCCCCTCCGCCATTGCGGCAACATGAATTTCCAATCATCAAATAATTGGCCTCCTATCAAAATCAGAATGTACTGTACATACAAATACTGTACAAATCAATGGACAACTGCACAGGGTGAAATTATTTTAGGTTTTAGGACTTAAAGTTGACCTTGGGGGTTTTGAGGTAAAGTGTTCACTTCAGAACCCAATGGTTGTAGGTACAAACCCATCCTGGGTCAACGGATTCTTCTTGAGCGATCAAAATTCCGTAGCACTACTTCCTTCGGAGGGGAAGTAAAGCCGTCGGTTCCATGTTGATTGTGATATGTAAAAGAACCCTGAAAGGTAAGTGAAAATACCTTCCAAGAAAAATTGGTAAGCGCTTTTGCTCTCGCTCATAGAAATTATTGTGTGTTGATATATTCAGTTGGGTCAGAAAAGTGCACGTTAAATACGTCAAATAAATTAAAAAAATAATTTAGTACTTAAAGATGAATTTCAATTGATGACAGATTTTGTATTTATTTATATCTTAGTATCCTCTTTCAGAAAATATAGTCTTTTATGTGGGTTGTAACAGGTATATCTGAAGTCAAACTCATTTTATTGAGGCACATCGCTGAAGCACATTCCTTTTGTGTGCGCAGTGGTGATTAAAATCAACAAGTCGTATTCCGAGTTATCCAAAATGTAGCATCCATGGGGATTACATTAATTCAGTCTAGACAGTAGTATATACTGCTCCCTAGTAAACATGACAGTTTGGGGAACCCAATAAATCTCTCACAATTACGTCAGTAAGCACCCTCTTTAGTAATGAAATTGTTTTGTAAGCTACGGACCCACTGCCCAGTGATACATTTTAGGAAATTAACAACCATCGTGGCTATATTTCACAGCTATTTGTTGAGATTACGTCATCAACTGTCGGTGACACAAATGTCAGGGTGATGGATCTCTCAGAACGCCAGCATTATCATTTTTGAGGGGGGGATGGGCAGGGGTTACACTTTTTGCACCATTACAAGGCATCGGATAGTTAGACAAGCTAACATATGATAGCCGTGTATCTTTCTCTTTAACCATGGACTACTTTCATTGTATGTTTTTCTCGATACGTAAATCTCACGTAATAACAGATGGAATCTTTCATACACTTCTTACTCAATTTGAATTTAATTTATAATCTTTTTTTGGTTAAATTGATTTGTTTCATTTTATTTTTCATTTTTTTTGAATTTTTAATTACACCAAAATTAAATACATCAGACACTTAATATAATATTTGTATTCAACCAATATTTAATAGTCTGGGCACAGTTACTTCTGAAATTCCCCGCAAATCTATTATTATTATTATTTTGGTACGTAAACATTTCTTCTACTTCCAAATAACGTAACGTCTAAGATGCAACCATACGTCATGACAGCTTATTGTTGACTCACCTTTGGAGGCATGACTCTGAGAAGGGGTGGCTCGTTTATTGGGGGATGAATTGTTTAGGAACTAAACGTAAATTTTACGTACGATAATATTCCAGGATTAAAGTCTAAGGTATTAGTCTCGCATTGACCAAGTTGAGCATAGAGAGGAAGGTTTGAATCCCAACCAGATGCAATGAGGGGTAGTTTTATACATGAGATTTATTTACGTGGCTGTCTCACCCTTTCCTTTCTTATTCGGGTGCGTTTCCTTTAAACTACCTTCCTTTTCTTTATCGTATCTACGGATCAAGATAGTAATGATCTGCGTACTGAGTGTACTAATTTGAAAAAAAATTGTGGAACAAACGTGTAGGATGGATACTTCTTTTCATCAATTTCTCCAGTTTTCATAGAAAGCCAGGTTGGGAATCAACATGTATGTTTATACTCTACAGCAGGGGATTACAACCTGGGGGTCGCGGTATGTTTCGAGTGGGGTCGCATTGAATTCAAAGTTATAGCTTTATGTTTACCCTTTAAAGTGATTATTATAGTTATAGGAATGTGCAAAGTTCAAGTATAAATGTAAGTGATTAAAATGATTAATAAAAAATGGTTACGTTACTGTTCATGTTTCTTTTGGTTACTTAGCTCTAAGAGTTGATTTCCAACTTAATTTGATGTAGCAGCCTCGTATTCAGGTGAAGGGTGCTTCTACCATAACTTCCAAAAAGGGCTCGTTGATTCTCTGTTGATACATCTGAGTTGAATTCATATGTAAGCAATTTATAGTAACTAAACCAAGCACGTAGCCTTAACCTCACGCTCGTTTGGTCTGTCAGTGATGAAGCCAAGCTTCAAATCCCAATAGGGATGATTTTTTTTTCTAAATTGATTTTACCTCATCCTTCCACGCAGATAAAGGTACATTTCCACTAAATTATACCTACCCCACAAGTATAATTGAACGCTGATTTACCGGGTGGCTAGTAAGATTCAGTGAAAATAATAATTTAAAAACTACGATATGAACGCTTGTTGATAAAGGGGTCACGATGGTCTTGAATACCATATTGAGGTCAAACCCAGAAAAAAGATTGCAAAACAACAGCTCTTCTGAAAGGTGGAGGGGAATGTTTGAAAAGGGAGGGGTGGAGGGGTTAGAATTAAATCTCAGAGCTATAAAAAGTGTCGGTAGAGTCCTTAAGCACGATAGGTTAGCTTACAATACCTGATGGGTGACCTGGCGGTCTAGGGGTAAGGTGTCAGACTTCTGTGCTGGGGGTCCGGGCTTCAATCCTCGGCCCCAGCACAGATTTATCTGATTGCCCAAACCCTTCCTTCACCCACTGACAAGACGTGTATTAATCACAACTTGTGAATGTGTGGAGTGCCAGGCCTCCACCATGGTTCGGATCCCACGTTAAACTGTAGGTCCTCCATTTCATCTCACAATCATCCTACCATTACACATTAGCGTAAGTGCGTGTAACCCGAACGGGTAGTAAGACGTGGTAATAATAATAATAATAATAATATAATAATAATAATAATACAATACCTGACTAATAATAATTTTATATATATATATTACTTACTTGTTACTTCTGGCCCCAGGTAGGCACAAGCCTGTCAGCTGAATCAGCTTCCTCCTACAGTAGCCTCGATCCCGAAACATTCCATTATCTCTCAGGATATCATGCTATTTTTCCGCAGAATTTCCTCCATGCCATCTCTCCGCCTCTTCCTAGATCACAGGCAAGGTAAATGTACACCAGATACTTAACCTTACGTGGTTGCGCTGCCACTGCTTGAGCCAGGTTGAGTCCTTGGCCACTGGAGAGTGCTAGTTGCAGTCCTCACTGATAAGAGTAAGCACTTCCAAGTGAAACAACTCGCTTTCAAATGGTTCTTTGTATAAGTTTGGAGATCTCATAATAGTTCAGCTACCAGCAACTCGTCCCCCTAACCTCCTTTCAATTAACAATTGTTTTCAGACAAGTAACTAGTCGATTGTTTCTGAAGATTGTTAGCAAGACAATTTTCAAACATTTGCTTGAACAATAAAGGAATATTTGTAATTTGCAGTACGAGTGGGCTCGTTTGGGGGATTAGTTTATGGGCAGGGGGTGAGGCCGCTACTTGAACCTAGTTTGTGAGAGCAGGTTTATTGACACTATAAGGCATTTTTTTTATTTTTTTAGTAAAATTCATCTTGAAAGTGAACTGTTTAAAAAATGTATGATATTGATGTTTTTACTTGGAAATGCACGTAGAAATCCTCGTGTTAAAGGACTCAAGATCTCCCAATGAGCACAGCTATTGTAGCCCAGAGGACACGGGTCTATTTGTATACCTTGTTTTGTTCTGGGCATACAAACCGATATTTTGCTCTAAGATCTCCAGTACAATCTCATTTTTTCGACTTTATTCTCATCCATCATCTCAACATGCCCAACCATCTAAACTATGGACCCTCTATACTACTCAATACACTTGTGGTACCAACCTCCTCCCTTATTTTATAATTTCTGATTCTGCCCAACCATATCACATTCATTGTCGATCTCAAGACCCATTTAAGCTGCCTTGAATCTTTACCACCTGCCATTGCCAATGAACATGTTTTGGCTCGGTAAGTCAATAATGGTACCAATATACAAGTCAATAATAATCTTGGCTTCCTTTGTTACATATTTTTATTTTAAAATTGGATAAGTATGCTCACATTCTCACCAACGTCACTTTTCTCGCCATTATATCTTGTCAATTTCAACCTTCGTTTAAAAAGACACTCTCCAAATACTTTGCTTTAGTTACATTTCTTATGGTTATCTTATCGATGTGTTTACACTCAACTATTTTGATTTTTGTTTTTATTATTACTTGAATTTTTTTTTGTCACATGCTTCTTCAATCTTGTCTGCACCAAACACCTCTAACAACACATAACCCACTCATCCAGCCTCCTTACCATCACTCCTCCAAAAAGCAATATTTTCTATGCACAAATACATCTCCTTCACCCCTGAGCCTTGTTCAACCACTGTTATAGTTACTTTGTACAGATACATAATGAGGTGTAACGGGGATAGTACAGGTCCCTGCTTCACTCCAGATGCCACCTCAAACCATATTTCATTTTCATAGCCTCTATATACAGGATATTTGGAAACTCATAGCCCGAACTGCACATGTAACTTGTTTGAACCAAGAGTAATACAAAATTCCTATAAACTTAAATCCAGAAAACTATGCTAATACCATTAAATTGTGTTCAAAGTTTCAGCGTAGAGGCCGGGAATGCAAAGCTGTTCAATCATGCGTGTACAACAGGTTGCATAGAAGTTAGGCACATAGCACCACACCCTCGACATCTTGGATTATGGCAGATAACATACCACAATTATTAATAGTAAACAACACAACCAGTTCATCTAGAAATGGAAATACTTAATTAATAATATTAACGGTCCTACATCACAGAAGTGCTTGCCATTATTACATGTGCAGTGCGGCGTGCCAAACTCCTAAGCAACTTGTTGTACACGCATGCTTGAACAGGATTTACTCTCAAGCACTATACCCGAAAATATTGAACACAATTTAATGTACAGTATTAACATAGTTTTCCGGATGTAAGTGTACAGGGATTTTGTATTACTTTTGGTTCAAACAAGCTATATGTGCAGTTGGGCTTATGAGTTTTCACATCCTGTATATCTACACATATGAATGATAGAAGCTGAATGATTGTGAAGGTCGCTGACCTCAGGAATAGGCGAGATAGCCCATTAATAAAGATGACAACGATATCTTGATATAAAATATACCGATTAGCTTACAAATACACATCATATTTATATCGATATTTTAGTAGTGATATTTATCAAGTTATCGATATAATACATGTATCAGACTACGATTTAATTATTGTTAAAATAAATTGAATAATATTTTCTCAATTTTTATTAAACTCGCCTGCTACTTTAAACAGCTAAACTAAGTATTAAAAAGGGAAAAGCAGCAATAAAAGCAAAATTAATTTAGAATAGCAATCGTTACAGATCACCCTGATTAATACATTTCAACAAAGTAGGAAACAACTGAATCATGCTTTTGTTTATTGGATTGGATCCATTAACCACAGTGGCTGTGAATACAGTTAGACATGACAGGTGCTGTGTGATAAGTAATACAGTGATTGTGTGAAACGCAGACAGATCTTGTAAATCAGTTAGACAATGTTGAAACTCAAACTGGCTGAAAGGCCAGATTTAGAAACTTGGGGTTGCGGGGTGAGCCTCTGCTTATATTATATATGGACCAGTTTTTTTTGGTGTCCAGGAGATCGGAGTTCAAATTACAGCTGGATCCACAGAGGTTGGTTTTTACTAAATGGTTTCCTCATTCTACATAATCAAATGCGATTACATTTCCTATAATTCATATAATACTCGTCCCTTGCCTATTGTCATGATTAAAAAATAAATATATCCATATTAGTGTGTTTTGCACAGAGTTAATACTACCGTTCGATTAGCGTAATATATATATATTATAGGGTATATATACTACTTTTGTTGTATATAATACTATATATACATATATATTACTTTTGTTTATGCAGAGTGTAATACTACCCATTCGGATTATGCGCGTTTTAATCCCCCCAATAGGTCAGGGAAGAGGATTACATAATTTAGAGGAAATGTAGCCGCATTTGCTTGGACGGAATGCGGGAAACCATTAGGTAGAAAGCAACCTTTTTACATCCAGCTGTGATTTGAGCCCCGGCCTCCCCGACATTGGCAAACTTCTCCAGAAAGGTCGAAATCTAATATAGTTTTATTTGATGCAATCTATTTAAAATCAATAATGTGTATCAAAATTATTTAAAAATGTATACTTTTCCAGATGTTTATATGAGTTAGAAAAATAATTGAAGCGGTATTTATTAAACTATGTAAATAAAAATTCTCACAATTAGGCTAAATATCTAAGGCGATAAAAAATATTGAACAGTTTAAAATAGTTTAAAGTGTTTTTTGTTATTATTCAAAATTATGTGTACACTAAAATTACACTTTTTTTTTTTTGCGTTTATGACTGTAGGACGGATGATAATAATATAACAATATTGTAGACAAGCAGGCCGGCATGATATGTCCCACGGGCCGGATGTGGTCCACGGCCGTGAGTTTGTGAACCCTGAGCTAGGATATTATCACCCCAAGTGATTGTGTCAACTGCACCATGGACCCAAGAGGTGGTGACAGGTTGTTAACGATACACAAGGTGTAAAATGTAAAGCACATAAAGATAAGCACACAGTTGTTTACGAGTGGCGTTTTGAGGAAGTCTTTCCTGTAGAATAGCGTCGGAATTGTGTATAATCAGGGACTTTTATAACCACAACTCGATTTGCTCGTTGGGAGGCTCCGCCCCAAAACTTCCACTGAGTTTTCTTTGCAAGTGGATGTAAACTAATGTAATTCCATCGTTGATTTGAACGTAACAACTTAAAGTTACCGGTATTGTATTGTATTTTTTCACATATTATTTTAGTTTCTCCATACTTATAGGGTAGCTAGAATCATCAAATTTGGCACGCTTATGGCAGTTGGATGTGCCAATATGCCTTCCAAATTTTATGATTCTAGCTTTCCGATAAGTATGTCATAAAATTAAAAAATATGTGGAAAATGTGCAAAACTTACCTAAAATCAAAAAATCTAGCTCTATCTAAGGTATAACCGATGGAGATACGACTAAAAGTAATAGGACTAAACTTGTGGATCTCACCAAATCCGTGGCTGTTGGTGCATTCCGTTTTTTGATAGGTCTTACGTTTAGCCACAAGAGACCTCAAAGAAAGGTCCACACTGACTTTAAAGTTACTCCACCAATTTTATTTTTTCTCGAGGGTTAAAGATTAAAATTTTTATCTTTTTGGAATATTCCCGTCGGTTACACGCTAGAAGCTATAAGTTTGCCAAATTTCAAGATTCTAGCTCATCTGAAAGTGGGTAAACATTAATGTTAGTAAGTGAGTGAGTTACTGAGTAATTGAGTGAGTGAATCAGCCATGTGGCTTTATAGTAGTTTAATATGTAACATCGTTAGCTAAAAAAAAAAACTTTCTTATTTTCTTGTATTTTATCCCACTCATGTGGGGTCATCGTTTTCTATAGCAAGTCACACAATCTTGCCATATTTGTTTTGAAAGACTTGTTTTACATTTGGATGTCCTTACTGAAGTTAACCCCCAAAACTTTCCCAAGGATACAGTGTGAATTCTACGAGTGGGCGAGAAAGAGCCATTTAATTTTGTGCTGGGAAAGGTATTTTCACATAGCTTCCAGGGTTCTTTTACGTGCCACAATCAACATAGAGCCGACGGATTTACTTTCCTTCCAAAATAAGTTGTGGTATGGATTTTTGTCGCTCAAGAATAATCCATCGGCCTCAACTGGGTTTGAACTCTCACAAGTTGGGTCCTGAGGTGAGCACATTGCCCCAAGACAACCGAGTTTGATCAAATACTACTTATTATAAATTCTAAATTTAACACTTCGTTTCGATATATAAGAATAATTAACAATTCGCTTTGGTTCATTTATTAATCGCAATCTACGATCGTTTTCAGTGATCTTGGTGAAATGTGGGTTAACCCTTTCACCAGTGATGAATTAACGGCCGGGGGGCTGGTTGTTGTGCCTGTCTTAGTCTTAAGTTAGATTATAAGTCATATGAATCTGCGAAAGGCCCGGAAAGGTTGTAGTGGAAATTATATGGCTTGAATAAAAAAATTGACCCAGGCCACAGGTTGGAAACAGTAATGGATGTAAAGTGGAGGTACTAAGGTAACTTTACCTAAACGGTTTCTCCTTTTTCCCTCCACGCGAATAAAAGTACATTTCTTCTAAATTATACCTACCCTATAAGCGTAGTTACATGTGGATATCCCATACGGGTAGTAAGATTCAATAAACCTAATAATTTAAAAAAATAAGAATCGGATACTGGGTGATCAAAGAGTCGAAATGGTCTCAAAGACAAACATTGGGGTTGAACCCAGCAGGATGGAAACCACGATCATAAGGTAAAATAAACCATTAATCTTTTAAAGCATATGGTAGATCATTAATCAAATAAATTATATCCATATACATATACTATAAAGCCACATGGCTGACTCATTCACTCATCCACTTCCAGCTGAGCTAGAAACTTGAAATTTGGCAAACTTATATCTTCTAGCCTGTAACTGAAGAGAAAATTTCAAAAAGTTAAAATGTTTAATATTTAGCTCCCGAAAAAAATTCAAAATACCAAAGTAACTTTTAAGTCGGTGCTGACCTTTCTTTGAAGGTCTCCTGTGGCTAAACTATAAGATCTATCAAAAAACGGATTGCACCAACAGCTACAGATTTGGCGAGATCCACAAGTTTGGTCCTATTACTTTTTGTCGTATCTCCATCGGTTATATCTTAGATAGAGCTAGACTTTTTTGATTTTAGGTAAATTTTGCACATTTTCCACACATTTTTAAAAATTTTCTTACATACTTATACATAAAATTTGGCAGGCATATTGGCACTTACAATTGTAATAAATGTGCCAAATGTGATGATTCTAGCTGCTATATAAGTATGAAGAAACTAATATAATGTGTGAAAAATACAATACAATACCGGTAACTTTAAGTTGCTACGTTCAAAACAACGATGGAATTACATTAGTTTAAATACACTTGCAAAGAAGACTCACTGGGGGTTTGGGGTGGAACCCCCAACGAGAAAAGCGAGTCACAATCTATAATCTCGTATACTTACACAGTTAATTTACAATAGATCTTATATCATCTAACTTAAATCATTAATCAAAATGGTTTTCCAATGTTTCCGTTTACAAAACTGCGTGTTTGGATTCCAATGACTCACAATTACTAACTACTAATAGGTTTTTTAATCACCGCGTCTTGCTACCCATTCGAGATATACGCTTATATACTAATTACGCTGATGGGTTAGGTATAAAGAAGTCTAGTCTACTGCGAGAGTAGTGCCCTAAGCCATGCGGCCACCAAGGCAGGTTGCTTTGTTTCATCGCTACAGAATGTGGCCCCTTTCATAATATTACCTTTTAATAATTGTAATTTTAAGCTCATAGCTTTGAGATGAGATATAAAGAACCTGTTATTGTTATTTTAATGATATTCCACGCTCCATTCATAAATTTGACTAACAATGCACAGTGCGTATAATAGATTTGAGCTAACGAGCAACCGGATAGCTATATTTTGAGAAATGAATATCTTCCATTAAAATATGTACATAGACCAGGGTGGTCCAACGTTTTTTCATAACAAGGGCCAACTACAGTAGCCCCATGGCTTCTTTGGTGCTGACTGACAGTTCACAGTTGACTTCTGACAGTCGACAATTAGGTATATACCTAAATTTTGACTGTCAGAAGTGACAGCTGCTAAATCTCGTTTTTTGCAGATCATATGGTTCGGCGTAGGGATACATAATTTGGTCTGGTAGCTTTTCAAAGCCGTCAGCTGTCAGCTGTGAGCTGTCAGTCATCACCGAAAAAGCCATGGTGCTACTGTAACTCTTTTCAGTTTTCGCCGTGTCACCGTAGCTCTTGTAGTGTACTGTTATTAACCCCGACCGACCCCGGCGACTCGCTCGACCACGGCCGTCCATACTCTATTTTCCTTTTGTAAATCTATTACTTGTATTTATGTTTTCTACGGTTTATATCCCCTTCCTCCACGTCCGTACCTATGTATCTGATACGGTCCCTGTCGACCCTGTATGAGTGATGGGGCGGGTTTTTATAATATTTCCCCGTCCCTAACCCAAAGATGGCAAATTATCGGACCACCAGGGCGCCAACTATTCTCGTTAATGTTTTATGTATTTTATTCTGAAAATTGAAAAATGACACCTGGACACGGGAATCGAACCCGAGACCTCTGGCTTAATACGTCAATGCTCTAACCACTGAGCTATCCAGGATTCGTCCCCTGCCCAGGGTCATCCTTCACTCATATTTTAAGGCAGAGTCTATGATGGACGTGTGGAAATCGTTGGCTACAAATATGAGATTATATTAATATAACGAGCCATCGGATAACGCAGCCATCTGCGACTCATTAGTTGGCTTTTTGCTGCCATTTGCACAATTATTAAATTGTACGGGATCGCACATATTAAGAATTAATAGACAGAGCTATTATTTATACACGGGATGAATCCTGGATAGTTCAGTGGTTAGAGCATTGGCGTACTAAGCCAGAGGTCCCGGGTTCGATTCCCGTGTCCAGGTGTCATTTTTCAATTTTAAGAATATGATATCTAGATGGAGTAATTCCCACTAATAAGCATAAATAATAGCTCTCTCTATTCATTCTTTTATGTATTTGTTCTGTGTATTGCTTGTATTTGAGAGCCCTCAGGGCTGGTTTCTAACTATGTTATTCTATGTTTTTCCTGTGGTTATTATTATTACTATTATTATGTATTAAATTGATGTTAACAAAATACAATACCTTACAAACAAACAAACAGTTTGCACCGCTGGCCGAATATATACATATTTAGCTATCCCAACGAAATATAAACACGCTTCGGTGACCACGTAGTCTAACGCGCTACTCTTTCAGTAGACTAGACTGTCGATAAAGGGAGCAATCTAGGTTCGAATCTCAGTCGCGTGTACTAGAGGCCATTTCGCACAGGCATCTGCGGTGTCCACAGTAACCATGGACAAAATAAATGTCCATAAACGTGCCAATCAACACCGCAACCAAACGTCCGTGGACATTTTTGATGCCTACAAAACTTGAGTTGCTGTACTGTAGTGTAGTGTAGGCGACCACGTGATCTTCAAAACGCCACTGCGCATGCTCAGTCCAAAACATCCACGCGGACGCCCTGCCGATCGCTCGGAGAGTGATCTGAAAATATCCGTACCGCGGATACCTTGGTCGTTCTTTGACACCGTGGACGCCATTGTGAATTGCCCCATTTGATAAGCTGGGAAGTTATTTCTACAAAAACGTCCAACCATGGATTCCATAGACACCGCGGACGCCTTATGGGTGATTTTTCCAAAATGGTTTTCCGCTCTTCCTCCATACAAATGTGGAACACTTTATCTAAATATAACATTACTAATCCCTGAAAACATTAGAGCAATATTAATACATAAGCGTATAACCCAAATGGGTAGTAGGACCCGTGGTAAAAATAAACTCAATATAGCCCTACTAACAACACTTAATAAACAAATATTTTCAATACTTATAATAAACTATATTTCTAGTTAGTAGAGTATTTCAAATTCACTGTAAAAAATAGGTTTATTAATCTCTCAAAAAGTACAGTGAAATATGAACGAACACATTACTTACAAAAACAACTTAGCATTATAAATATATCATATATATAATGTATAGGCCTACATAATTTAATTATGACAATATTTAGATATTTGAATCATTAACTAGGCTATTTCACATCCACCACTGAAGGTATTCCATCCAAGGCCGTAGCCATCCTAATATTTTGAAGAGGGGGGAGTGGGGGGTTGGTGGGCACATCTCCCAATTTTCGTAGACTTTAAAATATTCTAAATATTAACAGTTATAGATGCTATCTGAAGTATTTTTTATGGCAACATAACCCCCTGACTGCAAAAGGCTAGGAAAAATATGAATATTAAACATATCTAGAAGCTCGCTGAAGTGTTTTTTTATAGCAACATAACACCATAACTGCCGAAGGCTAGAAAAAAATTATAAATATTAAATACCTCTAGAAACTATATAGAGGTTTTTTTATGGCAATATAACTCTCTAACTGGCTAAGGATTGAAAAATTATTAATATCAAACACCTCTAAAGGCTCTCTAAAGTGTTTTATTTAAGTAATATAGCCCCTTAACTGCTGAAGGCAAGGAAAAATTCTAAATATAAAACATCTCTATAAGCTCTCTGAAGTGTTTTTTTAAGGTAATATAACCGCCTAATTTGTACTTGTGCCTTAATTTTGATATTTCTTAAACCATAAATAAAGCCACATATATTTGTTCATTAAATTTTTGGGGGGGGGGGGTTAGCCCCCAAACTCTCCCTGACGACGGCCTTGATTCCATCCATTTTCCTCTAGGATACTTACTATAATGGCCACATTTGGCCCGTGGGCCACAAGTTGGACCACACTGACATAGACTCCTTATGATATATTACCTTCGATTTCCTCTCCACACTCTTCTCAAGTTACCACAAGGCTTCGGACAAGAGGTATTCTCATTATCGATCTGTTGAAAATGTTGTCAGGCGAACAATCGCGAAACTCAAGGAAACCCACGCTCATCCACAGACGAAACCGATACTGTTGTTAGGTAAATACTAACTTTCCTCTCCTGGGGGTACTTGTGTGGTAATACTAAACAAACATATACTGAGGGGAGTATTAGGGGATATCAACAAGTCTGTGAATATTATTGTCAACTTCTTGTCGTGATAATTTCCTGAGGGGGATTTTCTAGGAATTACTTCCCATCAGCTCGCGGTAGAGAATTATCCACTCATGCGAATGACAAGGTCGAGGTCAATCTGTGGTAACATTAGGAAATAGTTATATTGAAATGGGATTGTTGGTCCAAAACGGTCATCCGTAAATGATCAAAATGTAGCTTGACCAGGAACAAGGTTCGTAAACTGTGTGTAAAAAAGATTTTATTATTATTATTAAGTTCTTGGCACCGCGTTTTATTAATCATTCGGGTTCTAAGCTTGGGCTCTAATTACGCAAGTGGTTTTACGGAGAAGGAAGGTTATATTTAGAGGAAGTGTACCCGAAATTTTGTGAGAGGAAAGTAAATAGCCATTTCGGGGAAAAAAAAACTCAATACACCCAACCGAGATTCAAAACCCCGATCTCCCCGTTATCAGCAGGCAAGTATAACACGAGATGACGACTTAAGACCAGGGTTCGTCCCAAACCTTTTAGGGTCTCGATCTACTAAAAAAAACTTACCAATGATCTCGAAATTATTACTTATTGTTTCCCCACTCAACTTTTACTCTTTTTTTTTGTATATTCATATTATACTTATTCCTTAAAATCAACATCCTCAAATACTTACGTTCCCACCCATTTCTATAAAAATATACAGAATAATAAAATATTTTATTTTTATATTAGACAGTTTCATTTTCTTATAATAATTACCGATTATGCCCGATAAAGATTATTTGGGCCACACGCAAATATTATTCGAAAGTATTTGATGTATTTGCGAGTTTATAAGATTCAAGTATCAACTTTTAATAACGATAAATTTTTATTACTTGATTAACTGAAAAATGATGACAAAAAAGACCAGTTGCAACCCCTGCTCCCCCCCCCCCCTTCGTAAAAATATTTATTTCTTTATGAGAGTTCACTGATTAATTTATTAAGGATAATACATAGGTTTAGTTACTTCGTAAATATATTTTTTCGTTACTATAACCTTATCTTCGGAGGGATAGAAGGGAACGCGAGCTAAGTTAAAGATTTTTTCCCGATTTTGTGACAAATAAAAAACCTTTTTTATTTTGTTCAAATAAATAAAATATTGCTCTAGTAAAACATTTACCAATATAGTTTTCTAAGCGTGGTAATACCAACACTTCTTGTATATTTGTCGTGACAAGGTCCTAGATTTTGATGACATATGTATATATATATATATATAGTTTTTTTACGTCACAGACAATGCTCGTGTGTAGACATAGATTCTTTTCACAATCCCCTGGTTGTGGAAACAGTTTTATTCAAATCATTTATTGGTCAACGTTTACGTTTTGGATTCTTAGGTCATTTTTTATTGGTTGGTTATTTTTAGGGAATTTTAAGTCATATATATCAATTTTTGTATCAGTTTTAGGCATTTACGCTGAAAAAGTGTATTTATAAATAATATCATTATCTTAATAGATGCATGAAGACTTAAACATAGGCTTACATATTTTCACCACACAGTTGAAGGAATAAGAAAATAATTTTGGCAATGAACTTTTTATCTTTTTGCCTGATTATTGTTGATGTTGTATATATTATATAAATTAAGTATGTATATCATATATAGGCCTATTAGTTTCCATTTGCATGTATATGCCATAACGCTCTCGGGTAATGAGTCTATCTCGAGTTTGAGTTGAATAAAAATATAATTTTAAAACTTAATTAGGTTAGTTAAAAACAAGTTCTCTATGCATTAATGATATTTAATATTTTTTAGTGAAATAAAATACAATTATGTTTGAAATAAAATAGGTTTTAAACTTATTTCCAAATAGATTTAAAAAATCAAACCATATTAAATTATATAATTAACGTTTAAATACACTGTAATAGTAACATAAACATTAATTTAAATACAACTCAATATTTTCTAGAATATATCTCTTTCCTTCGTGTGAACCAGCTACTAGAGAAAGAAGTTAGAGAATTAGTTTCTATATTTCAGTTATTCTCTTTGATTAAATGAGATACTTTTTTTTTATATTATGTTTCTGTAACAATGGCTATTATATAATTTATGCTCTTTGGTGAAATTTGATGTTATCCATTCTTTTATGTTTCTATAATAATGTATATTAATTTCATTTATGCTCTTTGGTGGAATTGGATGTTATCCCATTATGTTTCTGTAACAATGTGAGTAGTGTGCAGGCCCTATCGTTCCACCCCTTCATACCTAAAACTGTCTATATCTAATGCCTTTAGAGCGTTCATATCGAAAACGGTCTATATTAGTGACGCGTTGTTATTGTAACTTGTATCCTGTTGTGACGTCACCTGTAACCTTGAACATGTACGTGCTTGTCTGACATCTTCGTAGCCGGTATCCTGTTGTTGTTATTGCAACTTGTATCCTGTTGCCCCTGCCCCCCGCCGTTGTTGTGACGTCACCTGTATCCTGTACGTGCTTGTCTGACATCCGTGTTGTTATAGCAAGCTGTGTGTTTGTCTGACATCCTCGTTCCACCGTGCTCGTGTCCCGGGTGTTACGCGTTGTTATTGTATCCTGTTGTGACGTCACCTGTTGTTTCTCAGGCGTTGTATCCTGTTGTGACGTCACCTGTATCCTTGAACATGTACGTGCTTGTCTGACATCCGTGTTGTTATAGCAAGCTGTGTGTTTGTCTGACATCCTCGTTCCACCGTGCTCGTGTCCCGGGTGTTACGCGTTGTTATTGTAACCTGTGACGTCACCTGTTGTTATTGTAATCTGTGACGTCACCTGTATCCTTGAACATGTACGTGCTTGTCTGACATCCGTGTTGTTATAGCAACCTGTGTTTGTCTGACATCCTCGTTCCACCGTGCTCGTGTCCCGGGTGTTACGCGTTGTTATTGTAACCTGTATCCTGTTGTTGTAATCTGTATCCTGTTGTGACGTCACCTGTATCCTTGAACATGTACGTGCTTGTCCGACATCCTCGTAGCGGGTATCCTGTTGTGACGTCACCTGTTGTTTCTCAGGCGTTGTTATTGTATCCTGTTGTGACGTCACCTGTATCCTTGAACATGTACGTGCTTGTCCGACATCCTCGTAGCGGGTATCCTGTTGTGACGTCACCTGTTGTTTCTCAGGCGTTGTTATTGTATCCTGTTGTGACGTCACCTGTATCCTTGAACATGTACGTACTTGTCTGACATCCGTGTTGTTATAGCAAGCTGTATCCTGTACGTGTTTGTCTAACAAAAAATGAGAGAGTATAAATAGACTTCCATGTAATTACTGCCGATCATTATACTCACCGGTTGCAGACGTTCATCATCAAAAAAAAAAAAATGAGTTTTGACGAGCTTGAAAACTGGTTCAATTTCGGTAAGTTTTTAAAAAAACTTTAGTATATTTTAATGGGTAGCTAATAAGTCTTCGGTGTACAAAGGTGTTTGCTTTTTTACAGACCCCCAAGAAGACACAACATCGACTCCCGCAAGCACTAGTCAAACGCCGGCTCCAGATCTGTTGGGGTTTTTTACAGCCGATGGGATTTGTTTGGTTGAAAGCGGTTGTTCAACGGGTGAGCCCTCGATATGTTTAAAAAATTTCTTCCACACACACGCACACACGCACACACAGTGTGATAGTAATTAATATTTATTTATTTATTTAATTTCAGATTATTGGGATACGGCATCACCGCCCGTCACCCTGTCGGATGGTATACCGTTCCGTGATCGAACAGACACCGCAGCTGTCACCCCTTTGGACCATGGCACAATAACTGACTATAACGGTGATTTGGACGAGATAGATCGTCTAATATGTGAGTAGCATACGCCAAGTCATGTGATATGAAGTACAAATAAGTTTATGGCTCAAGTGTATTTATTTCACACACTTTGCGAAGGGGTCCCGGTTTCGATTTTTTCAATTATTTTATTTTGTTTTTAAAAAAAATGCTCAAAATGTTTATAGAATATGAAAAAAATACTAAGCAAAACAAATAGCAACATAATTATCATTCTTAAAATTGCCGCAATCTTAAGCGTTAAATATATAAAGAAATTACTTGAATTTTTCTGTGGGCAAAATCTGAGAGATACGAAAATCACTCTGGCTAGTCAAGCTATTTAAAATACAACTTTACAACATTTACTGCTCTATTTTTTTATTACAAACGTTAATAATATACGTGTAAGCTATTTAAATGTTATAGCTGTCTTTATAAGAGGGTTAGCAAATAAATAATTTATTAATGTATTTCTTTAACTTGAGCTGTCACATCTTAAACAAATCTTTTCTAAAAAAATACGATCTATATTTTAAGATGGAATATACAGTTGAGGTTATTTCATAAGCTGATATACATCATAAATGTTTTAAAATTCACCATATGTCCACTTCATATATAGCATTAATTCAGTTGTGTGCTGATGAGATAATTAAATCTTTTCTTACATTGTAACTTCAAGCTTTGATTCAAAACATTGTTGATGATGAATACATTTTCAGAAATAATTTCAAAGATTTATCTTTCTTATAATCATCGGCGAGAGAACATTGGATAAAAATATTTTAAATAATACAGGTTTATAATTATTTTAATAAACAAATTAAAAATATGGTAACTAGAAATTCTTATTTTAATAACTATCTTTTTTCAATTATTTTATTTTGTTTTTAAAAAAATGTTCAAAATGTTTATAGAATATGAAAAACGACTAAGCAAAACAAATAGCAACATAATTATCATACTTAAAATTACCGCAATCTTAAGCGTTAAATATATAAAGATATTACCTGAATTTTTCTGTGGGCAAAATCTGAGAGATACGAAAATCACTCTGGCATTAAAACCTAATACCAAAGTTAATTTGTATAAAACAATATATTTTTGATTATTAGCAATGAATAAAATACCTTGTACATTTAAATTTCGTATTTATAACTGCTCTCATGAATGTTGTTGTTTAACAAAATTGTTTACTTGACTATTTTCAATCTACAATAAAGGGTTTTATTAGATACCTTGTAATCATAAACATACACTATTTGCTCCGGAAGCAAAAGGGAAACTTACAATGTAATATATCTCGATGTCTGTCCCAGAGACTACAGATGAAATGTTCAAACTTAATATTAAGATTGTGTATGATCATAACTCAGGATGGTTTTAGGATTTTAATTTCGACCCTTATTAACATCCTGTTGAATATTCATACGCCAAGTCATGTGATATGTAATTAAAAATAAGTTTATGGCTCAAGTGTAATTATTACACACACACACACTTTGCGAAGGATCCCAGGCATAGGTGAAAATGTGTAATCTTTTCACACACACTTGCGAAGGATCACGGGTTCGATTCCCTGTCACAGGTGAGAATGTGTGTTTAACCTATCATGGGCTGTATATATGTTATAGTTCAACTGGAAAACGGTGGCGCCGTCCTCTCTCCGCCGCCGCCGTTGGCCGTGGAACCCGTCGCAGGACCGCCGCTTCAGCAGACGGGGTCCCCGCAACCCGTGGCCGGCCCGTCTTCGGCACCCCAGACGGGAATTAGTGGCCCGGTAAACCAGGTAGGTGGAGCGTTGCCACAAGGCCTCCCTCTTCGTTTCGTCGAAGAGAGAACCAAACAATTGAGGCGTTTCTTTTATACCGGCAGAGAAGTTACCGTACATCTGGGTGCCCCTGCGAGCGATCGTGACGCATTAAGTTGGCTCGAAGAGCAAATTACGGCTTTGCTCGATCGGCTGCAGGACCACGGTGTCAGTGCCGATGATCACGTCGGCTTACTTTTGAATAGCACGGACTCGACGTCGAACCCTGTGTATGTCACATTTAGGCGAGCAGATCAGTTGGACGCTCGTGTCGTGCTCGATAACGTAAGTCGCGTGCTACAGAGTAATAGTTTGTTCTTGAGTACGGCACCACTGTACGTTAAACTCAGCCATTTTAAGGAGCCTCGCGGGAGTGGCAATCATAAATGGGATAAACTCGCTCCCGCTAGCACGTATAGCCGAAATAACAAAGGAATAATTACTATTCAAAATGGCGACGACACACTCTGCCTTGCCCGAGGGTTGGTGGTCGCCAAGGCTATATGTGACGTTAAAAGAGAACCGGGATGCATGGACGTGAACACCTTTAAGCAGATCAAAAAGGGTCGTCAAATTCAAAAACTCAAAGCAGAGGAACTATGCAGTGACGCCGGTGTGAATCTTTTGAAGGGTGGTGGAATAACTGAGCTGAAACAATTTCAAGCATACCTCTCCGAATACAAAATCACAGTGTTCAGGGAACGTCGGGGAAGGCAAGTCCTATATGAGGGGCCTACTCCCCCCGAACATTCCTTTAAGGGCCACCTTGATTTGTATTTTCATGACGACAAGCAAAATCATTTTGATGTGATAACATCTTTGACAGCCGCGTTTAAGTGCAGCTATTTTTGCCGCGAGTGCCGTGTGCCGTTCAACACAAAGAACAAGCACAAATGCGAGTCCGCGTGCAAAAAGTGCTACGCTAAACCGGCCTGTAGCGGAGACCTATCTGTGACCTGTAAAGATTGCGGGCGTCGGTTCACAAATCAGCAGTGTTTTGATAACCATAAACGTCCCGGTTTTTGCCGAGGTCACATGTCGGTCTGTGATGTCAAAAAGGTTTGCGAGGTATGCGGGCAATTTTTCAGTTTGGAAAGAGCAGGATTTTCACACAGGTGTTATGAGACTTTTTGTAGAGTATGCGAGACCCATCGTCCTTTTGGCCATTTCTGTTATATGAAGCGGGCCCCGTCCAAGCCGTCACTGGAAAAGAGCAATTTCATGTTTGTATTCTATGATTTTGAATGCAGACAAGAAACGCTTCTTCAAGGTGCGGTAAACACGTACTTGCACGAACCTAACCTCTGTGTCGTGCAGACGTGTTGCAAGGCCTGCCTTCATATAGATGCAAATGACAATCATTGCACCGATTGTGGGGGCGATAGGACTCGCATATTCGGGGGTGATACCACAATGGCCCAATTTTTCGGATTCATAGAGCAAATTAATGCTTCAAAATTCAAGGATATCACCCTACTAGCCCATAATGCCAAGGGATACGACGGTAATTTCATTTTAAAATACATGATGGAGGTGAAAAAATGGACTCCAGACCTCATCATGAACGGTGGGAAAATCATGTCCATGCGTTACGGCCCGCTCCACTTTATTGACTCTCTGAACTTTCTCCCCATGTCGTTGTCCAAGATGCCCAAAACGTTCGGCTTGGACGAGTCCTTGGCCAAGGGACATTTCCCCCATTTTTTCAACAAAAAAGAAAACGCGGGGTATAGGGGTCCCTTGCCGCCGAAGGAGGACTACGGCGTCGGTGAGATGTCTGCAGAGGGAAAGGAGCACTTTGAGAGGTGGTATGACGCGTTGGTCAAAGAAAATTATGTCTTTGATTTTAACCGCGAGTTGGAAGTGTATTGCGTGAAAGACGTAGAGATCCTACGGAAGGCCTGCCTAAAGTTTAGAGACATGCTTATTGAAAAAGCAAAGGTGGATCCTTTCAGAGAGGCGTGTACTATCGCTGGAGCGGCCATGTTGGTTTACCGCCGGAGTCACCTTAAGGAGAATACCGTCGGTATCGTCCCTAACGGTGGCTACCGGTGCGCAGACCAACAGTCGCACGTAGCTGTACAATGGCTCTGCTGGGAGGCCCATCGACGCCGTGTCTCTATTCTTCATGCGGGTAACGGCCGTGAGGAATATGTGTTGGGGCGACGTGTAGACGGCGTTGTTAAAGCTGGAGATACCACCACCGTCTTCCAGTTTTGGGGCTGTTATTGGCACGGGTGCCCTCTCTGTTATCCGGGCAGGACCACCCCTATCAAAAACAGCCCCCACGAGACCATGGAGACGCGTTATGAAGCGACCATGGCCTGCGTGGAAAAGTTTAAGAACGCCGGCTACACGCTCGTAGAGATGTGGGAGTGTACGTTTAATACGATGAAACGCACAGACAAGGACTTGCAACGATTTGTACTCCGGCACGAGGTGTATGCCAAGGAGCCTATCAACCCTAGGGATGCATTCTTTGGCGGGCGTACAAATTGCATCAAGCTCTTCCACGAAGCGGACCTTTCTTGTGGGGAGAAGATCAAGTACTTGGACGTGTGTTCGTTGTACCCGTACGTTTGCAAGTACAAAAAATACCCCGTCGGCCACCCTAAAATTCACTTGGAACCAAATTGTCCCGCTATAGATCGAGTAGAAGGCATAGCCAAAGTTACGGTGACGCCTCCGCGGGATTTATTCTTGCCCGTATTGCCTACACGGATGCACGACAAGTTGATGTTCATCTTGTGCAGGAAATGCGGGGAGGAGAAAAACCAAGGCGCGTGTCAGCACAACGACAAAAAAGATCGCTGGTTGACAGGTGTCTGGGTGATCGACGAGATCCGGAAAGCCGTCGAGAAAGGCTACACCGTTGAAGCAGTGCACGAAGTGTGGGAGTACGATGTATCTGTTTATGACCGTCAGACACGTTCTGGCGGATTGTTTCACGGCTACATCGATACTTTTGTGAAAATTAAACAAGAAGCCAGCGGTTGGCCCGAGTGGTGCACCTCACATGAGGAAAAATTAGCATACATTCAAAATTATGAGGAAATGGAGGGGGTAAAACTCGATTTCGGCTCTGTTTGTAAAAACCCCGGTCTCCGCACGCTGGCTAAACTCTTTTTGAATTCGCTATGGGGAAAGTTCGGGCAAAGACCCGATTTACCACACGTAGCCGTTGTCAACGACTATCAGGGCGTCCACAAGTACCTGACGGATCCGTACATCACCGTGGACAGCGTCATCGATGTAAATGACGAGGTTATGTTCCTCAACTACAAGGATGCGCGTGACGCGTTGCGCCCTAACCCTAACACGAGTGTGGCGGTGGCGTGCTACACGACCGCTATGGCTAGGTTGCACCTATACGGCATCCTTGAACAGTTGGGGGACCGCGTTTTGTATCACGATACGGATAGCGTTCTATTCACGGAACGCCCCGGCGATTGGAGTCCACCGACCGGAGACTTTTTAGGTGACCTCACCGACGAACTTCAGGATTACGGTCCGGGAAGCTACATCGGCGCCTTTGTATCTGGCGGTCCCAAGAATTACGCGTACCGAGTTTGCGTTGGTGGCGATCCTGCCAAAACAAAAACGGTGTGCAAGGTTCGCGGGATCACCATAAACTATGGCAACCGGAACGACGTTAATTTTGACGTTCTGAAAGCTATGGTCACCGAACAAGCGGCGGAACGGTACATACAGATACCGCACAAGATTGTAAGAAAAGGTCTTGCGACTGTATGTACCGTTTCGCAGCGTAAAGTCTACCGGCCGGTGTACACCAAACGGCGGATAACCGAAGATTATAACACGCTGCCGTTTGGGTATCAGAGTGCTTGCAAACGCGCTCGCCACGACTAAAAAGGTGATCATTTAGACGGGCCGAATAATCATCTTTTTTATTCTTTCACTCTAGACAGTTCCACCGACATACCATTTTTCAAAGATTTGAGATTTTTTCATAATTTTTTTCTGCATGAAAACAAGCATATTTTTTTATTGATTTATTTTATGTACCCGGGATACTTTTTTTTATATTTTTTATCCTCCAGTATAAATCTCCACCTACCTGATTTTTTTCTAGTCAATTATAATTAGTTGTTTGTATATATTTTAATTCTAGTCAAATTTGTTTGTTTGTATATATATTTTAAATTCTAATCAAATTTGAAACCAGCTGTACATATATGTTAAAATACTTTTTAAACTGTACTTTATAAAATTAGTACCGAGGCCACTATTCCTGCTACGAGCTCAAGAAATTGATTACTGTTTGTAAATATTCCACGTATACTTTTCATCGTATGAGATATATTTGTAGAAATATGGATTTGTGTAAATAAAAATTCCATGTATACTTTTAATTGTGTGGGCTATATTTGTAAACTAAAACTTTGATTTGTGTAAATAAATATATTTTAATTGTGCGAGAAAAATATATAAAAACTTTGATTTGTGTAAATAATTGTGTGAAATAAATTTGTAAAAAACTTTGATCTGTGTAAATAATTGTGTGAAATAAAATTTGTAAAAACTTTGATTTGTGTAATTAAATATTATAAAACTGTTATGTTTGTGTTTTAACGTCTACACCCAAACACCCCCTCTCCTATCCTAGAAACTCCATCTCAAACATTATGGATAAGTTGCAACATTAAATCCTTTTGGGTAGCAATCTAAAGTCACAACAATTGAAAATGTGCATAGCGCCATCTCTTTCCTGTCTTTGATTCTCCAGCCAAACATATTATTATTTAGGTCTTGTGAATTGTACAAGTAAGATTGGAGCTCGAACAATGAGGATATTTCCGGCTCTCAAATGCGGGTACACTATTCCTTACTCGGCTAACTAAGCGGGGCTCTGCCTGTATGTTCGGAGTTCGAACACTGATGTTATTTCCAGCTCTCAAATGCTGGTACACTTATCTCTCATAAATACTTTCACTATTCCTAGCCCATTAGTGTGTTTAAATTACTGTACGAATAGTAATAACTACATTTATTAAATATATACGTGCTATCACAAGATATTGAAAAAATATTTACTAGATGGCTTAGAATGAATTCACGTGAATATAAGTTTGGCATACCATAATGATGTGTATGTGTGTGTGTGAACTTAACACCTTACCTTAAACCAGGTTTTTTAAAAATAATAACATTTTCTTACTAGTTTTTTTAATTGACAATCACCATTTTTAACTAATATTAGAGTAAACTTTAAATTACCCTTAGAAGGGAGTTAATCTCGGTTTCTAAATACCAAACACTGTATAAATTGTTTGTGGATAGTTTAGAAACTCAATATTTTACAAATGACTGGAGGAACTATTTTACATTATCAATAATACATAGGATATGAACCCTGATATATTCATCATTGACAGACAGTCCTATGGACGCCTTAGACCATGTGCTTTTATGTCATAGCCCTGCTATAGGCCTCCTTGAGTTATATAACTAATGATGAACATTTACATATTTTTAAGTTCATTAAAGAGGTTTGTAATTTTTAATAATAATACTATAGATTTTCAAACTTATATAAAAAATCATTTTACTAGTTTGATTTTTAAAACTAGATATTATTAAAATGGTTCTAGTAATTTGATAATTTACACATAACTTATTGTTTTTTTTTTTGAAAATTTAAATTTTGTTAAATTTATTAGAACAATTTGGTTTAAATACTGAACCAAGCAGCATTAACAGCATTATCGACTGGCAAAGGTAATGATTAATTGTCATTCTTGTCTTAAACATATTCCTCATTAAAATATTTGGTGTTTCATAGTAAAACCATTCAAGGACAGCTTCTATGATTAGTTTAAAAGTATACTTTTTCAGCCTTAAACATTTTACACATTAAAAATTACATAGTGCGACCATTCTGATAAATAAGAATAACCTATATTTTTTACAAATATCAAATAATTTCGGGTAATTTACAAATAATTTATTTTTGAAAATTTTGCTAAATATATTTGAACAATTTGGTTTAAAGTTTATATTTACAGAGAGATTATCGTGATCAACAAAATTATGTGTTTGTTTTTATGAAGAAAACATAGTACTTATTAATTGATCACCTATTTCAATAAGAAATATTATTATAGAACCCTAACGAACTTTTTCTCTGTAGAATAACGTTTATTACATGTTACAAATAGTTTGTCTCATTAAAAAATACTACATTTAGACTTATAAATTACATTATTATTGTTATTTAACCGTTGCTCCTGCTTTTAATTGTGTGAGATAAATTTGTAAAAACTTTGATTTGTGTAAATAAATATATTTTTAATTGTGTGAGATAAATTTGTTAAAACTTTGATTTGTGTAAATAAATATTACAAGTATACTTTTCATGGTGTGAGCTATGTTTGTATAAATAAATATTTAAAGTATTTGTAAAAAATCAACTTTGATTTGTGTAAGATAAATTTGTTAAAACTTTGATTTGTGTGAACGATTGGTCAAGCTATTTAAAATACGACTTTCCAACATTTCCTGCTCTATTTTTTTTATTACAAATGTTAATAATTTACGCGTAAGATATTTAAATGTTATAGCTGTCTTTAAAAGAGGGTTAGCAAATAAATAATTTATTGATGTATTTCTTTAACTTGAACTGTCACATCTACTTCATTTCCATCTTAAACAAATATTTTCTAAAAAAATACGATCTATATTTTAAGATGGAATATACAGTTGAGGTTATTTCATAAGCTTGATATACATCATAAATGTTTTAAAACTCACCGTATGTCCACTTCATACATAGCATTAGTTCAGTTGTGTGCTGATGAGATAATTAAATCTTTTCTTACAATGTAACTTCAAGCTTTGATTCAAAACATTGTTGATGATGAATACATTTTCAGAAATAATTTCAAAGATTTATCTTTCTTATAATCATCGGTGAGAGAACAATGGATAAAAATATTTTAAATAATACAGGTTTATAATTATTTTTAATAAACAAATTAAAAATATGTTAACTAGAAATTCTTATTTTAATAACTATCTTTTTTCAATTTTTTTTTTAAATGCTCAAAATGTTTATAGGATATGAAAAAGACTAAGCAAAACAAATAGCAACATAATTATCATTCTTAAAATTGCAGAAATCTTAAGCGTTAAATATATAAAGAAATTGCCAGAATTTTTTTGTGGGCAAAATCTGAGAGATACGAAAATCACTCTGGCATTAAAACCTAATACCAAAGTTAATTTGTATAAAACAATATATTATTGATTATTAGCAATGAATAAAATACCTTGTACATTTAAATTTCGTATTCATAACTGCTCTCATGAATGTTGTTGTTTAAGCTTTTTAATATTTCCAACTTGAACAAAATTGTTTACTTAAAGTCCTATAAGTAAATGACATTTTGGTTTAATTATCTTGACTATTTTCAATCTACAATAAAGGGTTTTATTAGATACCTTATCATAAACATTTACTATTTCAAGATTATGACAAACTTGACGTTTTATTTGCTCCGGAAGCAAAAGTGAAACTTACAATGTAATATATCTCAATGTCTGTCCCAGAGTCTACAGATGAAATGTTTTATTGTATTTTGTTCAAACTTAATATTAAGATTGTGTATGATCATAGCTCAGGATGGTTTTAGGATTTTAATTTCGACCCTTAAATAAATGGTAAATTACTTATCAATATGTCGTTAAAATTTAAAATATTTGTAAATGGTTAAAGCAATTTTGATTGTAGTGAAATATTTGGGGAGTGTTTGACATGACAAATAAAACTGCTTTGAAGATAGAGGATACCTTCAAGAATCTTCATTCTATCTATAAGCTATAGTGAATGGGCTCCAACACTATAGCAGATTGAGAAGAAAGCGATCTGGACTATACTGGGTCTGTAGACTTGGTTTATACACTTAGACGTTCAGCTTGTTTTGGAAAAGATAAAGCCTCCTTTATAAGTTTTCCAGATTGTGATATAGTAAAGGCTTCTCAAAATTATACTATCCTAAGTGTCGGAGTTTGAAATGCTATAAACCTGTACAGATTTATGACGACCTATATATTAATATTTAAAAATTAAAGTTTATATATCATTATATCTATTAAATTAGCTCTTCAAAAGAAACTGTTTTGCTCTTCTTTTACAACAGACTGTAAGAAATCTATTATTTTTTTCACTTCCCCACTGTCTTAGGGATGTGTCTGTAAATAATTATCTTATTTTCACGTGAAGTGTATATTTATGTATGTTACATACTATTGTATTATTTCATCATCAATGTTCGAGAAGTTGAGGAAGAGTGAGTGTTATGGGGGACATTGTTACTTATATTGCTGCAAACTATATGTAAATACAAATAAGGCTACATTATAAAATAAAATGGGGAGATTATGTATTTAGTTTATGGTACTCGCGACGCATCCGCTGTTATTAGGCTTCAACGCCGGTCATCTCACACGTCAACATGAGTGCGTATAACCCGATCGGTTAGTAATACGAGTTGAGGACCGGGTTTGACATCCCATTCAGATACACGTATTAAAGTTTATCTTTTACCGAACAGAGTATAGTCCTCCTAAGCTAATGGCTGCCCTGGGGGTAACTAACAAGTTACAATAACAAGCGCCAAACGTTTTAACCCTTCATAGTGATAAATTAACTGCCCTAGATTGTATTTGAAGCTGTCCTAGGGTTCTAGTTTATTTTATTACACACACTTTGCGAAGGGTCCCGAGTTAGATTACCTGCAAGGTCGACAAACGCTATATTTAACCAATAAAGAATTCCAACTACAAACTATTTAAAAAAAAGTAACGTTTATTTAAATTATAGAATAAATAAAACATTAATATCAAAATAGAGTAGGTTCAAATTTTGGAACATTTATAAAATTAAGTCACTAAATTTTAGCCCGTGTAATGTTTAAAACCTATCATTTATTGTAAACTCTTAGTAGAATTTATTTTAATTGGTTGTAGAATTTATTTTAATTCGCGTTGCACTTTATTTGAGTTCTTAACAAATTTATATAGCATAGTTTTTTTAATTTTATAGTTTTATTTTATCATGACATGTAACTAGTATTCCCTACCTGAGATATGATAACAACAATGATATATGTTTAGACTAAGTGATATTTATTTAACAACTATAACGTTTAAAACATTAACAGTTTCATTTTAATCTCACTAAGTTTACCGTGACATATTTAAAGACACATAATATTTCTATGAAAAGATCCACATGACTTGTGGATATTTCTCCATGATTCTATTTGGTTACACCTTTCAAAAGTCAAATATAATTTATTAATTAGCTGATACATGTGAATGCTTAGTGATTATATGTGAGATTTATGTGATTTAAATGTTTTTTTATACATTGTAATTGCTTGAAGACAATCAAATAATACACATTGTAAATTATTAATTATAATAATATAGTGACATGGTAAGTTTTCATCAGTTGTGTTGATAAGCTATCATATTAAATATAAAGGCTCATTCATGTTAACCTATAGGTTTATTTCTACGAACAATTATCAGTTAAATCTAGTCAGAACTTTTTATCAGCTGAATTTTATTGAACGGTTCAAAGGTAGCATTACATGTATTAGAATAGAATAACGCGTGAGGTCTTAAATAGGTGTTCTTGCCGACTCCCTCCTCCACCTTCCTCTACAAGCCCCTCAACCCTCTTACCTTTACATATACTCCGAGTTGTAAACTATGTAATTACAAGTGCCCAGAAAGTTGTTTTTTAAACAATTTTCCCTATCCGGGTGTTTAGGACAACCAAAGTCAAGGTTTTTGGAAGATTGTTTAGTTTCTCCTTTTCACTTAAGGTCGTTGAATTCCTCTTTGTACATGTATAACCCCCCTCGCAGGGTAAATTTATGAAAGGCTTCTATCACTAGTTTCCTATGCTTTATGGAACATTAAATATGATAATTAATTATTAAATAATCAAAAAATGTTTTATTTGCTTATCATCTAGACAGGTAGTATTATTCAAAGACAAACTAGTGCTACGAGCTGTTTCTTAAACTTTATGGAACATTTAATAAGTTAAATACTTTTTTTATCGATATTCAGACTGTTTTATTTGTTTGTAACATAGACGGGTAGTAAGTGGTGACCAAGAGTAAAGATGAGTCCAGAGTCGATAGGTGCGGTACAGCGTGTAAATTACGAGAACAGGTTCATCAGCGACGAGTTCTGGTTTGAAGATAGAGGATACCTTCAAGAATCTTCAATCTATCTATAAGCTATAGTGAATGGGCTCCAACACTATAGCAGATTGAGAAGAAAGCGATCTGGACTATACAGGGTCTGTAGACTTGGTTTATACACTTAGACGTTCAGCCTGTTTTGGAAAAGATAAAGCCTCCTTTATAAAATATATAAGTTTTCCAGATTGTGTTATTGTAAAGGCTTCTCAAAATTATACTATCCTCGTGTATTTACTGTTCATGTTATGAAAGACTGGTATTTAGCTATGATTAATGTTTATAAAGATAGTAGGGATATCAAACCCTGTCCTCCGGAGAAGAGTAAGCCATTTTATTCTAGAAATTCTATATTATCACAATCATTAATCTTTCTTGTTGTTTACCATTATCCATGTAACTTTTGAAAATAAATTTTAAACCTCTGTTCATTCCTGTCAAATCTTGCCAGCAACCGCATATAACCTAGTAGAGAGGGTATGTCTATACTATATTAAAAAGGACAAACATTATATTCAGATAGGTTTTAATAGCACTTTAAGATTAATTATTAAATAATCAAAAAGGTTTTATTTGCTTATCATCTAGACGGGTAGTATTATTCAAAGACAAAATAGTGCTACGAGTTGTTTCTGAAACTTTATGGAACATTTAATAAGTTAAATAATTTTTTTATCGATATTCAGACTGTTTTATTTGTTTGTAACCTAGACGGGTAGTATATATTCTTAACATAGAATATTAGGTTTGAAACTGTGTCTGTTCCCCGATTATTTAGCACATAAACGTGTAATCGTAATGAAATAGTAAGATTCGAAAACAACTTATTTGGTTTCCATACGCTAAAATTAATATTATATTAAGTCTTTAAATACTCACATCGATGTCAAATATTCTGTAGCAAGATGCTTTGTCGCGCTAATAGATTAAGAATAGGGAAGGTTGAGTTAACCAACAAACCACCCCAGCGAGATTCGAACCTCGACAGTCTAACTCACGCCGCAGGACTACTACGCAGCTCTTACACGCCGTCACCCCCACCAAACAGCCAAATTTAGGGCCCCATCAATGCTACCTCGATTAGCACAAAGGGTTTTGACCCAGTGGGGTTCTCTATCCGTCGATCTCGAACAGCCTACGGTGGAAACGCACATAAGAAACCTGGATCTCCTCAGTGCTACCTACTATACATGCCAAGTCGTCGGTTTGGACTATTACATGCTGGATTGTGAACTTTTATGAACGAATATATGCGTCATTCTTGTAAAAGTGTATAATATGTCTGTAAAAACCTTTAATGTATAATAAATGTATGTTTTGTAATATAGTGTTTTATTCAAGCAAAAAAATAAAAATAAAAAAAAATTTTAAAAAAAAATTTAAAAAAAATAAAAAAATAAAAAAAAATAAAAAAAATTTAAAGTCTTCCTAAGCTAATGGCTGCCCTGGGGGTAACTAACAAGTTACAATAACACCCGGGACACAAGCACGGTGGAACGAGGATGTCAGACAAACACACAGCTTGCTATAACAACACGGATGTCAGACAAGCACGTACATGTTCAAGGATACAGGTGACGTCACAGGTTACAACAACAGGTGACGTCACAACAGGATAATAACAACGCGTAACACCCGGGACACAAGCACGGTGGAACGAGGATGTCAGACAAACACAGGTTGCTATAACAACACGGATGTCAGACAAGCACGTACATGTTCAAGGATACAGGTGACGTCACAGATTACAACAACAGGTGACGTCACAACAGGATAATAACAACGCGTAACACCCGGGACACAAGCACGGTGGAACGAGGATGTCAGACAAACACACAGCTTGCTATAACAACACGGATGTCAGACAAGCACGTACATGTTCAAGGATACAGGTGACGTCACAACAGGATACAGATTTAACAACAGGTGACGTCACAGGTTACAATAACAACGCGTAACACCCGGGACACAAGCACGGTGGAACGAGGATGTCAAACAAGCACGTACATGTTCAAGGATACAGGTGACGTCACAACAACGGCGGGGGGCGGGGGGCAGGGGGCAACAGGATACAAGTTGCAATAACAACAACAGGATACCGGCTACGAAGATGTCAGACAAGCACGTACATGTTCAAGGTTACAGGTGACGTCACAACAGGATACAAGTTACAATAACAACGCGTCACTAATATAGACCGTTTTCGATATGAACGCTCTAAAGGCATTAGATATAGACAGTTTTAGGTATGAAGGGGTGGAACGATAGGGCCTGCACACTACTAATGTGTATTATTTTGTTTGACATATCTTACCAGTTATAGGGTAAATTCGCTTTTGCGAAAAACGCGAAAAGAAAAAAAAGGGTCGAAAATAGGGTATTTATAAGTTTTCTTTGCGTTTCATGGCATTTGAAAATGTTTAAAGCGATTTTTATTTCGGGAATTATCGCGAAAAACGTTATTTTGAGAGTATTTTAGCTAAATTATTCTATTTATCGAAATAGACGCGAATTCCCAGAAAATGCTGTGCATTTAAATAAAATGCTGAGAATTTCTATAAAACGATGTTTTTTCAGCGGAAATAAGTGATTAAAAAATCATTTGAGTTTCACTCGTCTGTGTGATTCAGCTCGGGTTTTACTTGCATCCTGTGCCTTCCACAGCCCATCCGGCTAATCGCCACATTCCGTTAGTCGTTGCTTTTATCATAAATCCTTTGTATAGGCCCTAAAAACATTGACGAAATACATTTTTACCTATTATGCCACAAAACGCTAAATTTCCAATAATTAGTGCTAAAAACCCGCCTCGGTGGCGTAGTTGGCTAACGCGCTAGTCGTGTTGAGCTCGACCGCCAAGGACGGTGGAGATCGAGATTCGAATCTCGGTCGGATGATCTGGGGGTGGTTTTTCCTAAATGGTTTTCCACTCTCCCTCCACGTAAATGCGGGTTCACTTCCTCTAAATTCAACCCTCCCAATTCCTAATCCATTAGAGTAATTAGTACTTAAGCGTATAACCCGAACGGGTAGTAAGACGCGGTGCTAAATTAAGAAAGAAAGAAAGAAATTAGTGCTAAAAAAACTGAAAATTAATGCTATTTTACCCTATCTCTAGTTATAAGTAAATATATCAAATTTTAGGTAAAAAATTGATATATTTTGTGGGGTGCACTATAACATTTAACTCTTTAAATATATTAATTTATTTCCTTCCTCGTATAACCTAGACAGAAGAAGAAGGCGCGTCTGTTATCTGTTTGCTTTCTCTCTCTCCGAGTAATTATTTTGTTGCCTTCTCCAAGCTGTCAATAATAAACGTTAGTTTAAAGGCGGTCACAATGAAGGACTATTGGTTTTTTTTCACCATCATTCTTCTCTTGTTAAGGAACTATTCTTGTACATGACAGACAGACAGACAAGTTAGATAGGAAGAAGAATGGACGCCATCTTTGATTGGTTACAAGCGCACTCAACTTCAAGATTTAGTTGTCTTATTTTTTTTTACGTTTGTCTTTTGTTTGTTTATTTACCAGAAAAAAATATTGAGCGTCAATTGATGTCAAGAATAAGATAACTTGATGCTTTTCCATGTCAAAAAAATACTATACTACATGCTATAACTGTATTTTGTTAGTTTAATTTTTTTTAACCACGTTTTTACATTTTCTGGGATGTACGTATTAAAGGTGGGGATGGATGAAATGGAAGAAAGGGCCAATGTTTTTGCAGTTATTATAGAAAAAACTTTTTTTTGTCGAAATAAATAAAAAATTGCTTTATGCCGGGATCACGATCAACTTAAACTTAACTTAACGTAACTTAACGTAAATAACCTCCTTGTGTGTTTAAATGGAAGCGATCACGATGGACTTAACTTAACGTTGACTTGCAGTTAACTTAACGTAAGAGATGTCCTGGGAGGTCTTTTACTTTACTTTACGTTACTTGAAGGGTATCACGTGATCTAGCCAGCCAATCATTATGCGAGTGACGTCAACAAGGCTATTTAGTAATTCATTTGTTGGTATTATGAGCAATGTTTACTCTTTAGCGTAAGTTCTAGTGATCAGACATTGAAACAAAATAATTACACTAAAATAGGAAAGCTAAATTTATCAAAAAAATTTGTAATTGATATTAATATTGTATTTATTGTATTTATTATATCGTTTGAAAACTATAAACATTCACAAATCATCACTGTAAAACTAGTACAAATCACAGATCATACTTGAGAATGAAGATGTTTGGCTCGAGTTGTTACGTTAAGTTACGTGAATCGTGATCACACATTCGTTAAGTTAACGTTACGTTAAGTTACGTTAAGTTAACGCTAAGTTGATCGTGAACCCGGCATTATTACAAACATAGAGTTTAATTTTCCTTCACATGGTGATATCAACAGTTGTTGAATATCTGTCAAGAACATAATGGCATTAGATGACAAACGATTTAAATAAAGAAGAAACGTTGTCATTAAATTAAATACCAGTACACCTTTACATGTATTCAACAACTGTTGATAACATCATGCGAAGAAAATCAAACTCTATATTTGTACTAAAAATATTTGATTTATATACACAAAATAAAAGTTTCCCTATTAATAATTTCTGTGGAGACGTAGTTTTAAGTTCTTTCAGAAAAAAAACACTTAGCTGTGGTGGATCAATGAAAGACTTTTATTTTCTAGCTTTAAATAATATTCCCGAAATTTTATCTATCTCTCTGTCTTGATGTATCGCTATATTACATTTGTTTTAGTAACTATGGTAGCTACCATAACAAAAGTAGCCTATAGAGGGAAGGAAATGCATGTATCAATACATTATTTACCATTTATGTCTCACAGCAAATAGGTATCTCACATTGCATATCTCGTGGATGAACACGTTCACTGGAATACCAAAGAAGAGCATAAACGTAATCACGTGACGAGTTCTAAAGCTTGATTCACATGATCACTGAAAATAAAGAGCAGAATCTACCTCAGTGGGGCAGGAGTTCACACGTTTTATGTTGACCCATGATGAATTGCAACGCTAACTTTAAAAAGCTGATTATCAACATATTTTATTTTATAGTGGATAAAGATACATTTTAGACCATTCTCCCGATGGATGTTTTCAAATTATAACGCTGTGTCGTGGCACAATCCAATACATTGATAAACACGCTTTTCATTAACGAGATATTTCAAATCTCCTCACAAAAACAAACGAAGCTGTCTGCTTGCTTCTAGCTCTACAGAGCATGCGCACTGATTTGAGATGGTTGTTTCTGAGATTTGATTGGTTCTACTGTGATGAACATCTCATACAGAGCGGACGAAGTAGAAATGAGTTGAACTTTAGCGGAACAGCTCGCACCGATTAGGCGGAAATCTTGTGATTGGCTTAGAGCTCGTCACGTGACCACGTTTCTGTTCTGCGCTTTTTTTTTTCGGTGAACGTTTGAATTCACAGTGAGCCATTAACAAGATTTCAACCTCGTTGACGTCAGATCAGTGCGAAATTAAATAACTCTAGCCTAACCTTTTCTGCGTGACAACATCAGCTTGAGAGAGACTTTCAGAATTCTAGACCAACCGACGGATTCGATGTTTGTACTAAAGGTAAGCGCCCACTGGGTCGGTACCGCACGGACCGCACGGACGGAACGGAAAGTACAACTAATTCGTAGCATTATTTGTTACCAAGATGCGCCCACTACGTCGGTACCGCCGGCAACGGACTCTCCGCCGTTCCGCCATCCGACAGAAAGTCCGGGCGAGTGAATTAAAATCAAGTGCGGGCCGGAATTTTTGGCGTCATCTTCAACCAGATCAGGAAATAATGTGTAGTATTCGCCAAACATAAGTCTTTTCCTGTTGATGTGAACCCAGAATTGTCGTTTCATACATTTTCTTCTTTCCTCTTCAATTAAAAGGCAACTAAGAGCTAAACATTCTTCATCACTTTCCATATTTAAATATTACGGTGAAATATCACCCACAAAAGCACAAATATAAACATGAAACAAATCCAACAATAACAGAAATGCAAACATTACTTCCTTGAGCTTTCAAACGAGAAGCTCACCTTCTGGCTCAAGAGCAGCTGAGCAAACTTAGTTTCCATCCGTGCCGTCAGTGCGGATAGTGGGTGCACCCCCCTAAAATGTGCGGTCCGTGCGGTACGTTCCGTCCGTGCGGTACCGACCCAGTGGGCGCTTACCTTTACACAGCCAACTCAAATCAGCGCGCATGCGCCAACAAAGGGAGATACTAGTAGGTAGCCACATGTCTTTTGCACGGAATCATAAAAGGCAAGGTTGAGGGAAAGAGCAGCTTAGGAAGGAGGAGGATTCAAATATTGGATTTACTTAAAGGAAAGAAGAAAATTCTGGGAGCTCAAGGAGGAGGCAGAGGACAGGGCGTATTGGCGGTCTAAGTTCACTGACAAAAGGAATGGACCTGTCGTGAGACTGAACTAATAATAATAATAATAATAATAATAATAATAATAATAATAATAATAATAATAATAATAATAATAATAATAATAATATACCACATTTAATGATGTGAAATAATTTTAAATGACTCGTTTAGTGGAAGTTGTGAGATGGGTGTATTGTTCTTGTTCGGTTTTAATTTGTTTCTCTTTGGCGATTAAATATAAAATAAAATGTCAGTGATCAGTTGTTTCTGGTTTGTGCTGCAAATAATCATGGCCTTAGATACAATAATTCCGGTAGCATTTGGATTTCTGACTCACTCAAGCATATTAAGACTTTTATTTTCAGTTAATGCGCGACACAAGCCTAAGAGTTTAACTTTAGTAAGGTACCTACGGTATAAAGTACCCTCAACTTTAGATTTATTACTGTGGTAACACTGTCGGTGCCTGAGAAACGTGTTTTCTTTTCCTTGAATTTGACACACTAGACGAGTTTTTGCGATTTACTTGGTTACGTCTTGTTATCGAGGGCTTATATGACCAAGGGGTTCTGACCAAGGTGGAACGCGAAAAAAAAGTTGAGATGTTTTTCCATTAACAAAAATGGTGGTTGGGATGGAGTAGATCTAACGGCTGGTAATTGAATTTATGTAATCCTATTATATGTACAGAAAACCAAAGGAAAATGAGCTATTTAATTTTATTCTTAGTTAAATTGCAGTCTATTTTGACTAAAAATAATATTTACACAACACATCAAGCTAAACACATATTCCCAAAAATAACGCTACGAAAACATGAAATATGTATGTAATATTAAATAGCCCTAGATCAGCATCAGTACTCTCTCTCTCTCTCTTTTATCCATAACTCAACGGTTTTTAAGTACGTACTTATTGTAGCCTACTGTATTTCTGGCTGGTATTTGCTGTCCATTTTAATTTGCAAAAACTTAAAATTCATTTACTACGGAGTTTTTCTCGTTTGGATCTAACATAAGAAGTGATACTGATTTGAAATTGGCACGCAAACTTTCAGTTTATTGGTCGTAGCTCATACTGTTTAGTCTGGTCAAGAAAAGTGTTACCAAATCGGGCTCTGGTATTGTCCCGGTCACATACATTTCGTTAACATCGACACCAGGTCAACCTAGAAAACACGCCTCTTCAATGCTGGTATACTTAGTTGTGACATTAGGAACTCGAAAGTTCACTGCCACACAAAAAATATTACGTCACCTATCCCTGTCTTGAGCTAGTTCTATCCAGTCTTCCTCATTAAACCCTATCCTATCTTGAGCTAATTCTATCCAATCCACCTCATTACACCCTATCCCTGTCTTGAGCAAGTTCTATCCAGTCCTCCTCATTACACCCTATCCTATCTTGAGCTAATTCTATCCAGTCCACCTCATTACATCCTATCCCTATATTGAGCTAGTTCTATCCAGTCCTCCTCATTACACCCTATCTTATCTTAAGCTAATTCTATCCAGTCCACCTCATTACATCCTATCCCTATATTGAGCTAGTTCTATCCAGTCCTCCTCATTACACCCTATCCTATCTTGAACTATTTATACCTCATAACACCCTATCCCTATCTTTAGCTAGCTCTATCCAGTCCACCTCATTACACCCTATTCCTATCTTGAACTAGTTCTATCCAGTCCACCTCATTACATCCTATCCCTATATTGAGCTAGTTCTATCCAGTCCTCCTCATTACACCCTATCCTATCTTGAACTATTTATACTTTATAACACCCTATCCCTATCTTTAGCTAGCTCTATCCAGTCCACCTCATTACACCCTATTCCTATCTTGAACTAGTTCTATCCAGTCCACCTCATTACATCCTATCCCTATATTGAGCTAGTTCTATCTATTCCTCCTCATTGCACCCTATCCCTATCTTGAACTAGTTATACCTCATAGCACCCTATCCCTATCTTGATCTAGTTATACCTCATTACATCTTATCTCTTTCAGCTCCATTACATAAAGTTTCCATGAGGATTTTTTAGAATTAAAAATCGAAACCTAATTAAGGGTATCTTACTTAAGGGTTATACTGAAAAAAAAGTTTTATCGAGATACACTTTAATGTGTTGATTATATTTAGTATCGTGACACTGATTATTAAAATTATAAGCAAAATGGAAATTCTCATTTTTCATAAAAATGACTTTGAGGTAATTTAAAAAAGCGGAAATTTCCAAATTGGATCATATCTCCTTAGTTATTTGAGTCATTTAAGATACGACATAACTTATCATTTTAAAGTTGTGGTACTATTAAAAATAAAAATCTTTCGTTTGAAATATATTTTTATAAAACCAATTTTTTAGCTTTAAACAAATATATATTTGAATTGAATTTTTTTAAATGAGAAAATACATGTTGAATGGAGATATTAGAAAAGGATTACATATATATGAATATAGATCTTTGAAATGAAAATCATTGCTATGTTCTTTGATGGAGAGAGATTTTCCTCTTCTCTCAATGTTACTGTCACAGTGTATATTATTTCATAGATTCTTTTTGGTGGAGTGTTTTTGCAACAGTATATATTATTTCGTTTCACAAATCTTATGAGGTTTTTTTTTGTAAATGTCTCCATTATAAGATAAAAGAAAGAGAAATTATGTGCGATACACCATACAATTTTTTTTTTTAACCTGAAGAAATATTTCAAATTTTTTTTTAACATTCCTTGTTATAGATTATTTAATTCTCTATTTACTAACACAACAATAAAGATTATCAAATAGTTTGATTTTGTTAAACGGAATGTATTTTCAAACGGACCCTAAGATAAACTGTACAAAGCCAAATTTTTCATTAATTCAATCCATAGTCCATACAATCCATACATCCATAGTTATTTGAAAGTACCCCGAGTGCAAACCTGCTTAATGGATAATAATTTACTATGAAGTTAGTTTAGAAAGAGGAGGAAAATGTCCAAGATTAATTAAAAACAATGGAGGCTTTGCAAGTTGAAGCCTACATTTGTGACAAGGCAACTGAACCTACTTTATAAAAGACACGTTCCTTCAGTCTTCGTTGAGCAAACGTGCGTCAACCCCAGCTTTAATGTGTGTTTTTTTTTTTAGTAAAAAAAAAAAGAAAAGACTGGACGAGTTTGAGGAAGACCTTCCGTTGTATTTTTTAATGAATCGCCTCATCTCATTAACTGAGATACTAGCTTTACACTTGCCTCACCTCTGAAAAGAAAAAGAAGGGGCTAGCAGAAAAGAAAGAGAGGGGGGAGTTTTAGGGGGTGTATTGGGCCGGAGAAAAAAAAAAGGAAGAAAAGACAGTAAATAGCTACCGTTCGGTAAAAACTAGAGGAAAAGGGTTGAAAATAGGGGCGGACTGGACTCTTGAAAGAAACGGTGAAAAAAAAAAAATGTCGGTACAAGGAAGCTTGTTTGTGAGTCACGTGGGGGGGGGTGGGGGGGGGTTGGGAGGGGGGGGAAATGTGAAGGGAATAAAAGTCTACAAGGAAAAATAAGGAAGAATCTCGCGAGCTACGTGTAGGGAGGAATTTACAGTAAATGAGGCGCTTTTTTAGTAGTCGAAATTTATTTGATTAAAAAAATGATTTCTTTAAAACAGTAATGAATTTAATTTAATTTTTATTTCTAAGAAATAATTCTGGATACTACTATTCATTTAATTTTTATTTATTAAGACACACTGACGTCATCTGTAGGTGCAGGGGAGAGGGAAAGATGTTGGAGGATCATATCCACCCACAAAATTTGTCCAAATATGACACCCATATCACCGGCAAAGAAATATTGAAGTCTTTTATCCATAAAAATAAAAATCCATGTTTAGATGAATGCATTTTTTAAATATCTAATGATATTTATTACGGGGAAGTGGCTGAACAGATTTTGATAAACTATCTCTCATTTTAAAGGTTAGGGGATGCAGGATGTCGGGAAAAATAATAATTTCCAAAGAAAATCTGATTTTTACAAATAATTTTCAGCTTTTAATTCTTTGTTCAGCATGTAAACCCTGATTTGTGCAAGAATATATATATATACATATATACATTAAGTAAAATATTTATCTCTGGTCACAAATAATACCAACTGACTCTTACTTTAGTGGTAAGGTACTACAAAAATTATGTAAATATACAAATTGATGATATTATTTTTAAAATATATAATTTTATTTATTGATTTTTATCCTTTCTCTTCTTTGTCCTTAAATATTTGCCTCTATTCTTAAATATAGTTTGATAAGCCCTATTTCGGTAATTGAAGTTGCGATAAAATGACTGAGCTAATTTTGACAAACGACTATTCATTTTTAAGTTTAGGAGTTCAGGATGTCAGCAAAAATAGTAGTTTCTAACAAACCTTATTTTCCCAGTGAATTTTCAGCTTTTCATTCATTGTTTACATTACTATGGAAATACCTATTTGTTCATGCTTGTAAACCTGTTAATACCATATTTCTTCTTGGTTAAAAATAATAACTCAACTTTTACTTAAGTTGTAAAGTGCAACAAATATAAAAATTATGACAAAAATATACACGTACTATAAAAAAACCAATCTTAGTATATTAAAAATATATTATTTTGTTTGCGTTGATACTTTTATTCTTCATTTTTGAATATTTACCGCTGATCACAAAATGGCCGTTATAGTAGCTGGTCTTGGCACATCTTTTACCTACACTTTTTAATTGAAGAATTAATTTCCTAGGCTGGGGAAATATTTATTGTTGTCAGAATATTATTATCATTAATTCGCATTTAAATTTAAAATATTGACTATAATTCGCAAACTAAAAATTAAAGTATCAGAGTAATCAATTTCACGTAAATATTTTCCTACGTTTTGTTTCGCTCATGAATTATAAATTAAAGACGATACAAATATTTTTAAATATTCTTGGTGTATATCATAACTTCAAACATTGATAAAATAATATCATGAAATGTGTTGGATAGCCAATTTTAATTGTTTAAGTATGGGTTTGAGTGTTAATTTTTTCAAAATAAATATTTATACAAATAAGTTCAATTATGTTTCCTATTTGTTAGTGTATGTTTATAATATTTAAAAGTAATATTTTATATCGTATGATCTATAATATTTCAATACAAATAAGTACAATTATATCTCCATGTTACTATGGCATGTATGTATTTATTTAAAATATAATTATTCAATAATGGTACTCATAATTACTCCTGAAGATACTTCACCCGTCCTACCAACTTCAACGTTCCCGTCCTCTCTAAAGAAAGTGCCAGTTTGAGGCAGCGTGGCGTGTCATGACAGATTACGTAATGATTTTCAAGTCACAGATGTCTTGAGATCCAAGTAGAATGTTGTGGATGATTCCAGGGTGTTCCACGACTAAAACCGTCTGTGCTAGCACCAGTTTTTTCCATAAGTTCCACGCATGCGCCATGTTCTCCTTCCCCTACCCATCTCTACCCTCCTTGGAATTCCCCTCTATCCGTCTCTGGGATCACGTGATTACTTTCGAGGACTATAAATTGACATGTTTCGTCTGTGTAGATACTCATAATACCACCGTCAAATACTTAAGTAAGCTAAGCCCTGCCACTAGACAAAATTAACCTTTCAGATTAAATATTAAATTGTATTTATTTATGGAAATCAAATATTAAATTTAAAAAAATATTTTCTAATGTCACATTAATAAATGTTTGTCACAACTTACTTTGTCTTGAGGCCACTAGATGATATTAGTATTTTTCCAAAAATTCTTTTTTTCTCTTTAAATGCTGCTCTATTGAATATGGAAGTCAATATATTTTATAATTTAAATGCCGCCATATTTGAAGTGGATAGTAATTTCTTATATAAAATTGTGATACTGTTGTAACAGGTATAGAAACTAGTTACTCCTTTTAAATGATTATGTCAGTTGAGATTAGCTATGCTCACGTATAATCTATTACCTTTTGTTATGAATTTGATGTGGCCAATTATTTTTTTGTAACTTTTAACTCTCGCTATTTAACTATGGAATTAGCTTAGATATTATATTATAAATGATACTTTTAATGCTTCAACTATGAATATATTTTAATTGAGGTCTACCCTCTTGCTTAGAATTTGTGGTCAGTTCCTTTCAACTACTCTCTATGTTTTGTTCGGTTGTATAATATATTTAATTCGAATGTTTGTATTATCAGTAAATGTTAATTTGAAGCCCATTTCCTTATTGTTCTCATTTTGGGGCTATTTAGGGCTAGAGTTATATTACCTATTGATTTTTAGTAAATAGTATTTCAAAGTAATGTTTTGGGATCCGCTTCGGTGGCTGCATGGTCTAAGATGCTACTATCCCAGTAGACTAGATTGCCAATGACGGGGAGGCCAAGTTTAGAATCTCGGTCGGGTGAACTAAAGGTAGATTTTTCCAAAATGGTTTCTCATTCTGCACACATGGAAATGTGGGTACACTTCCTATAAATATGACCTGAACAGGTAGCAGTGGTAATAGTTGTTGTCAATAGACCATTATAGGCTAAAATTGTTATGTCTATCATCGTAATAATCCACCTACAGTCTGATTACAATAGGATGGTTCGTTCAGAAAACACAAAGTATATGAGAAGACATGTAGACTCACGATTGTGTCGTACCATTTATTTTTTAACTACAATATTTATCATCTTCCCTTTTGATAATGATTGGCCATTACTGATTACTTTTCCGAACAGTACCCAAGTAAAATAACCAAGACATTTTATTGGGAAATAATGCCTTAATAAGATTCTGATTCAATTTTGTGTTGTCGAACTTGGTGGTGTTGGGGTAAGTGCTCTCCTCAGGACCCAATGTTCTTAGGTTCAAACCCAGCAGGGGTCGATGGATTTTTCTTTAGCGATACGAATCAGTATCATACATCTCTTCGCAGGGGAAGTAAAGCCGTTGGTCCTGCGCCGATTGTGGCATGTAAAAGAACCCTGGAAGGTATGTGAAAATACCTTTTCCTGATAAATTGGAAGGCCCTTTCACTCTTGTTCATAGAAATTATTATTCGGTTCAGAAACTGCATGTTAATTACCTAAAAAAAATATTTCTGTTTTAAAGGGTGGCTTACAAAATGAAATACTACTACTCATGAAAGCATCTAAATCATGAATCAGATTGCCAAAGTTATGATTTATGCTTTTAGTGAGGATTACTCCATCTAGATAACATATTTTGAAAATTAAAAAATGACACCTAGACATGGGAATTGAACACAGTACCTTTGGATTAGTACGCCAATGCTCTACCACTGAGCTATTCAGGAATCGTCCCGTGGCCAGGGTCATTCTTCACTCATATTTTAAGGCAGAGTCTATGATGGACGTGCGGAAATCGTCGGCTACAAATGTGTGATTTTATTAATATCACGAGCTATCAGATAACGCAGCCACCTTCAACTCGGTAGTTGGCTTAATGCTGCCATTTGTACAGTTCGATTCCGTGAGTAGGTGTCATTTATAAATTTTCATAACTAAATCATGGATACAAATGAGTGCTGCCAACCTGAAACACTTACTGCCAATACTCCACCCACAAACCACATTGTTTTGGTTCATTAGGTGTAAACAATTTAGACTAAAAGGAGCACTTGAAAAGTCCAGAAGCGAGTGATGTGCTGCGAAGTTGAAGAAGGCCCGCCATGTTTATTGAATCAAGTAACGGTCGCTCGGTGGGTGGAGAGTGGTGGAACTAAAGTTATACGAGCAGAGGAATGATGCGATCAGGGCGCAGGCGTTATTATTGCTGGAACCCTTGCTGAATGGCCTTTTCTCTGCACTTCCGAAAATGTGTTTTAAATAAGAGTCCATTCACCACCGGAGTGGGGGGGTAAGGGACAGCTAGCAAGAAAGTTACCCGATCTACACTTATGTATCCATTCGCTAAACCATATGATCTGCAAGACCACAAATGTGTTGAGTTGTTATTACTTTTGGCAGTTAAAATATTCACAACAAACATTTTGTTTTTATATATTTATTTATATACACCGTTTTTACATGAATGAAACACGGACTTAAGAAAATTACCGTTAGGATGCTTCTTTTCTGTGTAGCCGTCGTCTGTGGCTCACTTAAAAATGCTTTACAAACGAGAGCCTCTGTAATGCTGCATTCTCTTCATAAATCAAGGTGGTGATACGGACTAAACAAGGGCAATTGGTGATGTCATGCAAGCCGAGCTGTGCTCATGCGCAGCTGTCTACAAAATGATGACGTTTTATTTTGAAACACATATGATGTGTGGATCTTTCTCTAAGTTATAAAAAAAACCACCTTTATTTATTTTGGTGGCCAATTATAAGAAGATATAAGCGGGAATATTATTAATTTTATATTTATTATTTCATGCAATATAATATATCTTGTTGCCACAACTGTGAAACAAAAAACATAATAGTTTTATTTACATATATTTTTCTTTCATTAAGTTACGAAAAAGTTAATTATTTTATAGTAATTTGTGAAGAAGTATCAGAAACGTTTTATAACAATTTTAATATTAATAGTATAATATTTTTAAGAAAATAAAGCCGGATACCACTAAGTTTAACATTAGTTACTTTCAACCAATGTTTGCAATACAAAATCTTCTGCAAGTTATAGATCCAGAGGTCCTGGGTTCGATCCACGGCGCTTCCAGAACTACCCTGTGAAGCATTGGATCCAAGAACCGGGGGGTAAACTCAGCCTCGTGAGGACAAAATTAGGAGCAATTTGAATAAATAACTATAGAATAAGTTCTATAAAACTGAGATTAGTGGCCGGACGTTTCATTGTGATGACCACATGATACCCTCTATCTGTAAATGTTGGCACTATCAACGCTGATGGTTTTAAGCTCTGAGCTACAATCACTCCAGTTCCCAGCCCTTGGCCGTCATTTCATCACTGTGAAAGGGAACCACTAATTTCAATAGCAATACCAGCATTACTAAAAATAGCAATACCAGCATTACCAGAAATAGCAATACCAGCACTACCAGAAATAGCAATACCAGCACTTCCAGAAATAGCTATACCAGCATTACCAGAAATAGCTATACCAGCATTACCAGAAATAGCAATACCAGCATTACAAGAAATAGCAATACCAGCATTACTAGAAATAGCAATACCAGCATTACAAGAAATAGCAATACCAGCATTACTAGAAATAGCTATACCAGCATTACCAGAAATAGCAATACCAGCATTACAAGAAATAGCAATACCAGCATTACTAGAAATAGCAATACCAGCATTACCAGACATATCAATACCAGCATTACCAGAAATAGCAATACCAGCATTACAAGAAATAGCAATACCAGCATTACTAGAAATAGCAATACCAGCATTACAAGAAATAGCAATACCAGCATTACTAGAAATAGCAATACCAGCATTACCAGAAATAGCAATACCAGCACTACCAGAAATAGCAATACCAGCACTTCCAGAAATAGCTATACCAGCATTACCAGAAATAGCTATACCAGCATTACCAGAAATAGCAATACCAGCATTACAAGAAATAGCAATACCAGCATTACTAGAAATAGCAATACCAGCATTACAAGAAATAGCAATACCAGCATTACTAGAAATAGCTATACCAGCATTACCAGAAATAGCAATACCAGCATTACAAGAAATAGCAATACCAGCATTACTAGAAATAGCAATACCAGCATTACCAGACATATCAATACCAGCATTACCAGAAATAGCAATACCAGCATTACCATACGTAGCAATACCAGCAATACCAGAAATAACAATACCAACACTACCAGAAATAGCAATAACAGCATTACCAGAAATAGCAATACCAGCATTACCAGAAATAGCAATACCAGCATTACCAGAAATAGCAATACCAGCACTACCAGAAATATAATTCGTGACCTATAGCTCAGAAAACAGACAAGCTACTGACAGATTTGTAGTTTCAGACTGTAGATAATATCAGTACCAATAAGATAATACTAATAAAATAGTAAAATGTTATCAACTTTGGCCACAAAAAAAATATTTTGGTGTTATTTGAAAGAACCTTAAGCATAACACAATATTTCATTTTAACTTAAGTAGAATTTATGAGTTTTAGGGAAGGACGTACTGAATCGTCTTTTCGTTAAACTTTCTAAAATAAGAGTACGATACATATCGTGTTTTTTTAGTATTTACTATCGTTAAAACTAACAGTAATGAGCAGGACAAATTGTAAAAGATCTCTCAGGATCAAGCTGGCATTTTTTAAAGTTACAGGGAAAGCAACCATGGCTTGTTTCTTTTTAAGAAGGGAAATCTCCCGAGGGGGGGGAGGGGGGTAGGGGTTGTTAGAATCTCTCGTGGCAGCCATTGGAAAAACAAGTCGCGATAACACCAGCAAACAGGGTGGACGTGTGTTAAACACTTGAGTAATCAAAGAGTTGAAGATGAACTATTCATTCCAACACAATTTCCACTATTTATAGTCGGTCTCCGTCTTTTATAAACAGAAATAAACTGTTGAATAAATTAATCTTATATAATGATTTGTGATCTTTAATTCAAGTTATCTTTAAATTATATCAAACCCAGTCTAATCGTTGTTATGGAAAGTGAAACTAACTGGCACCCGAACAAAATATATTTGAGTATTTAGATCTAGCGCCGAGATATAGACTGACACACGTAAATCCAGAGTGATCAGGCCGTATACTAACCCGGTTAGTATTCATCCGCCTCGGTAACGCACTAGTTTCGTGTTGAGCCAGACTGCCGAGGATGGGTAGATCAAATCTCGGTCGGGTGAACTGTGGGTGGTTTCCTAAATGGGTTTCCAATCTCCCTCCACGCAAATGCGGATTTACTTTCTCTAAATATAGCCTTCCCAATTCCTAATCTATTAGAGTAATAAGTACATAAGCGTATAACCCAAACGGGTAGAAAGACGCAGTGCTAAAGAATTAAATAAAACCCGGTTGTGTCCGAACCAAGGACGCTGGAACTGATACGACCACGTAATGTTAGAATTAATAATTTAATTTATCACCACGTCTTACTACCCTTTCGGGTTATACACTTAAGTACTAACTTACGTAATGGGTTAGGAATTGGGAAGGTTGAATACAGGGGAAGTGAACCTGCATTTTCGTGGAAGGAGAGTGGAAAACTATTTAGGAAAAACCACCCCCAGTTCACCCGACCAAGATTTGAACATTGATCTTCCCGTCCTCGGCAGTAGAGCTCAACACGACTAGCGCGTTAGCTAACTCCGCCACCGAGGCGGGTCGAAACGTTATAAATCTTCCTATTAAAATCAGACTATAGGTAAGTTCTTACGACGATAAACGTCACAAGTTCAGCCTTCAATGGTCTCTTGACTAGAAAACCTAAGAGATAATGTAAAAGAGAAGATCATAGTTGTTGAATGACATCTGAACAATATTATTACTGTTTGGAGTTTGAATGTGTGTAGAACTTGTCAAACATAAACTCTCGGTTTAGTAACGAATGTGTGAAAACATCGCAAATATTTATATGATTTCGAAAAGATCAACTAAACCTTTTTAAAATCTTCCTTCCCCCCCCCCTCTTCCTTTTTATATAAACGAGATATTCTTGGAAGATCTTAACTGTCCATCTTACTCCAATTTTTTTTGACGTTGTTTTATTATTTTTTAGACACAGACATAACAGTTCCCTAGAATTTGAAGCAAAATCTGGCCTTAAACAAGTTTACTATGTAAATATATTTTAGGAAATAGAATTTTTCTTTTTACATAAACAAATCTAAAATAAAGAAACAAATTTAAATATGAGTTACTTTACTGTCGTTTTTATCTTGATTTAGATTAGCAAATTTTTTTTTCTCAATAGATACACAATGTAAATTTTTTCAAAACAAAATCCGAAATTTTACTAAACTAAAAGCTCAATTTTATAATAAAAAAAGATTAATTATTTTTTCTCAACTTTATTATTCCAATGAAATAGTTGAATATGACTAATAGAATAATTAAAATCCTAAATGCTCGCTTCATGGCTGAATGGTCTAAAACATCCTCTCATGTCCAGACGGCCTGCTGGTGAAGGAAGATCGGGTTTGAATCCCTGTGTGTATACTTAGGTGTTTTTTCTAAATAGTTTTCCCACTTTCCTCCACACAAATGCGGGTGTATTACCTCAAAAATGCTCTTTCCTCATCCCTACCACATTATAACCTGAACAGATGATGCGAGATAACAAAATAAACGCTAGATTTAAAATTAATTAATCATCAATGAATAATTAAAAAAAGACCCACTTCTGTGGCCGCATTGTCTAAGTTGTTACTCTTGCATTAGACTGGCTTGCCGATGACTGAGAGATCGAGGTTTGAATCTCTGTCGGGTGTATTTAGAATGATTTTTACAAAATTAATTTTCCACGCTAGTGTGGATAAACTTCCTATGAATTTAACCTTCCTAATCCTTAAATAATTAGCGTAATTAGTACATACGCGTATAACTCGAACGGGTAGTAAGAAGAGGTGCTAAAAAATATACTTGAAGTTTAATTTCTCATGACCTTTTGGAGAAAAAGTATTATGACGGTCAAAATAAATCAATCTCGAGATTTTGATGGATGTAAACATTTCGGAAGTCCCTGAATTAGAAAAATGGTTTTTTTGGAAAGCTTGTCTGTTTGTCTACTAATCGGACTAGGGTAAAACTGTTTTACCTATCAGCTAAAACTTAGTATTATAAAGTTTCAGGACTTTCTATCTAATTCTAAGGATAGCTTTATTAAGGCGGGTAGAAGGGGACGCTAGAAAATGTAAGTATGTTTGCAGTTTTGAGAATCAAATGATTTTTATTTGGCCGAAATAAAAAAAAATTGCTCCAGTAGAAACATAGAGTTTAATTTTCTTCCTAAGATGATATCAACAGTTGTTGAATATTTGTTAATATAACAAGAGATCGATTTGGGACAAACTTTTAAATGAAGACAAAAATTATTATAATATATTATTATTAATTAATTAATAATATTAATTAAACCGAGCCTTAACTATACCCTTTGTGGCTATATCCACTTACACTAATTTGTAAAATGGGGTTATGGTAGGTGATTGTGAGATGAAATGGAGACTTTCAGTTTAACATGGAATCCGAACCACGGTGGAGGCTGCATTCCACACATCCACAAGTTGTGATTAATACACATCTGAAGACAAAAAGTTGTCATTAAATTCCAGAACACCCTTGATAGATGTTCAAGCAATTGTTGAGGTCACCATGCGGAGAAAATTAAGTCTAGTGATTCTTCTGGAGAATTATTTTATTTCTGTTGAACAAAAAAGTTTCGCTAAAAAAAACCTGTAAAAACACTGACTTTTCTCGCGTTCCATTTATCCCCACCTTAAGTTTTCTAAAGAGAATTAATTGACTTTCTTAAAATCAGCTCTAATGATTTTAATTCAAATTAGTATCCAGAAACTATTAAACATTAAAAAAAAAGGCTTGTTCTCCTTTTCCCATGAAAATAACTTTGAGAGTACATTACATAGCCCGAATTCCAACTTTGATTATTTCTACGCAACTATTTGCAATTCAAAATAAATTATCATTGCAATATTGAAAGCTCTTAGAAATAAACAACTTTTATTTGATCTTGACAAGAAATGACAAGATGAATTTTTTCTCTATATATTTTTCCTGAGCTCATTTAAAAAAATTGCAAAGATACACAATTGAATTTGGAAAAAAAAGTGTAAAACATATCTAAAATATCCTCCCTGTATTCTTTCCTCGTAACCGATCAATTTAATAAATTAATCCTACTCCGTGAGGGTGGCCGATTCAGAAGCCCTGACGAGAATAGTAAATGTCCTCGTCCTTCAAATACCTCACTTGCTAATTGGGTTAAAAGCCGCGGGATACGTTCCGTACTGACTTGACGGTCCTTTTTACAACAGGTCATACGAAGCACGCCTCACGTCCAACACATTTTATATTTACTACCACCGTCTTACCACCCGTCCGGGTTGTACGCGTATGTAATTTGTACTTCTACGGACTTCTGTGTTGGGGGCCTGGGGTTCAATCCTCGGTCCCGGCATGATTTATCTGATTCCAAACCCTTCCTTCATCCTTTGACAAGACGTGTATTAATCACAACTTTGAATGTGTGGAATCCAGGCCTCCACCGTGGTTCGGATCCTCACGTTAAATGTAGGTCCTCCATTTCATCTCACAATCACCCTACCATTCACATATATGATAAGTGCGTATAACCCGAACGGTAGTAAGACGCGATAAATAATAATAATAATAAATAATAATAATAATAATAATATAATAATAATTATACTTAGTTAATTGCTATAGTGTTAGGTTAAGGAGGATGAGTACCCACATTTGCGTGGTGCAGAAAGTAAAACAATAAATACATATATAATCACACCGTTTCCTTACGGGACAGGCAAGAAATTGTGCATATATTTTAAAATACAACTCCGGACGTAATCTCTCATTACTAACTTTCTCCAAAATTCCCTTTCCTTGCATACTCCTTCGCTTCAACAATACCAATTCTAACGCGTACTCTCGTGTTGACAATACTGCGAAGATGGCGAGATTGGGTTTCAATCCTGGTCGGTGCACAGAGGTATTTTTCCTAAATTTTTTTCCACTCTCCTTCCACGTAAATGCGGGTGTACTTCCTTTCAATTAACCTTCCTAACCCTAAATCATTAGTGTAATTAGTACATAGGCGTATAACCTGAACGTTAGTGAAACGTGGTGTTAAAAAAACTAAATAGAATACTAAATAAAAAAACTAGATAAACAACATCCATGCTATTTTATTCTTAAAACTCATAATGTCTCTCGTTTCATATATTCATCTACAACATTTAGCCACGTCTTAAATTTCCTATCCCTTCTGTTTGATCCACACACTCTACCTTCATATATTTGCTTCTTCACTCGATCCACAATCATTCTCTCTACATGCCCCAAACCAACCTAAGACGCTTATTTCACATTGACACATATTAGATTCCCTTTCAAACCGCACGCCTTCTGCACCCATTCATTACTGACTCTGTTAATACGAGTTTATTCACATACTTTCATATATGTCTCATTCCAACCGCATTCACCTTGCTCTTGTGTTTCGCCTGACAAAAACACGCTTCACATACATACAACAAATTTGGGCTAGCACACTTGTATAGACGGCCATCTTGAATCTTTCGATACTATTTCATTTTTTATTCTGCAATGCTCCACTTACATTCAACTATATCCGAGATGCATTCACCCTCTTGTCGAGTTATTCATCTTCCTTCCATTAAAAAAAAATTCTTCACAGATACACAAAATAATTCACTTGCTATAACAGTTTTCCAATTTATACTAAACTGACAATCATTTCCTGGTCCGTCCTTATCAAAAACCATTCACCTTTTGTAGGAGACATTTATACGAATATCCAATAAAGGGGGAAAAAAACCCACTATTGGTACACCTGACCGGGATTTAACCACGATCTATCCTTCTTTGGCAGTACAGTTTATTGCGAGAATAACTTCTTGAACAGTTTTAACACCGAAGTGGTTTCCTACAAAATTAATAAAAAATAAGTTTCATTTGAAAATCTTTGCTAATTTCTCATTAAAATGTATCATGATTTAGAATTTTTTTTTTCATTTTTGGAAGAAGCTTTTCTTTGTTGATCAAGATTACAAATATAAACATAGCTACACAGGTATAAACCCCCACCCCCTAATCTCATTCTACTCTCGATCCTTATAATGGTAGATTATTGAATCTTGTAAATACCATATCCATAAGCCACAATACTCAAGCACCCCAATTGACCATACGCTGCCATATGGTGAGATAGTTCAACTTAGTTTGAAGTCGAGATCTCACATGACCCTGGCCCTAAATCATTTTAGACTTCAGCTCTACCTACTCGTACAGCTCTCATTGTCCCCAGCTGAGTTGACTCGTACAGACATTCTACAGAACATTCACTACGCATAGCTTCATTTAGTGGTTCAGACTAACTTCATTTGTGTTTCAGTGCACTTATTCATTTGTGGTTCCAGTGCACTTAACTTCCATTGTGTTCCCAGTGCCTAATCATGTGTTTCCCTGCACTAACTTCATTTGGTGGGTTTCCATGCACAAACTCATTTGGTTCCATGCACATAATTCCATTGTTTATCATCTATCCATGCTTAACTTCATGTGTAGTAACTTCTGGTTTCCAGTGCATCAGTCCATCATGGCTCATGTGTTCCATGCATACTCTTGTGTTCCAGTTACTTCCATTGGGTCCTGACAAACTTGTTCATAATATCATGTAGTGCCAAACTTGGTTTTCCCTCCATAAATCTGGTTTCAGTGCTCTAACTATTATGTTCGATGATTGTTTCCCAGTGCTACCAGTTATGAAGCTCCATTCGTGTTTCCAGTGCACAAACTCATTTCCAATCCTTGGGTTCCCTGACAACCAGTATCACAAACTTCCATTTTACATAGTTGGTTTCCCAGTGCACATAACTTCCATTTGGGGTTGTACTTACTCCAGTTCCCTGCACTTAATAGCTATAACTCATTTGGTGGTTTCCCAGTGCACTTAACTTCCATTTGGTGGTTTCCCAGTGCCATCTTAAACTTCCATTTGGTGGTTTCCCAGTGCACTTAACTTCCATTTGGTGGTTTTCCAGTGCACTTAACTTCCATTTGGTGGTTTCCCAGTGCACTTAACTTCCATTTGGTGGTTTTCCATTACCATCACTTTAGAAACACTGGTTTAAAAGTTTGTAATACGAATGAATGACAACATTTTCGCACTGTCCATTTGGTTGAAAAGTTAAGTTGGTTTATTAGTTTTCAGAACTGATACGGACAGGAAAAACTTGAAAAACTCAGAGAAAGCTCAGAGAACCTTTAGAGTCTAGACGCTCACTAGAATTTCAGGTATTTTAAACAAATTTTAGAATTAAAAGGCATTATACAGTATTAAGCCATTAAGGTTTAATATTTATCGAAAAACCCTTTTAAGAAATACACACCTTTTTTTTTAACCAAAGTTGATAACATTTTATAATTTTATTAGTGTTTTAATAGTTCTCGATAGTATCTAACAAAAGTGACAGATACAGATAGCATGACTTGACTTTTTAAATAATGAAAGTAGATCTTGTAACTTCTCTGTTAGATAAAGAAAGCCTTTTATATGAAAGTTTGGATCATAGTTCGCAATATTTCACCTAGAGCAATTACACATTATTTAGTCTTTGTTGATTCTTGTATCAAGGATGTAATAGAAAACGGTGACTAAAACGAGATTTTTTTTATTCATAGCTTTGCATACAAATAAAGTACTGAAGTCGTAAATATTTTCGACCTCAATATTAAGAGTGAAAGTGAAGTTTCGCTTACTCCCGAACTCAAAAAAGTAGGTATTACAATATTCAATCTGACCACTGGGCTATAGCCGAAATGGTTTCATGAATTTGGTTCAAACTTTATATTAAAATATATTAAATGGTCATACCTTTAGGTGTTTTTTTAATTTTTAATTTCGGCTCCCAAATTAAGGCGTTTCACTAAAAACTGATTTTTTAAAATTGCAAAAAAACTCTTCAAAAAGGGCTTTAAATATTTTGTTCAAAATTAATGTATGAAGGAAGAGTGTTTGACATGAAAAATAAAAGCATGTACTTCTTTTTTGGTAAATATTAGTTTAAAAGTAGTTTACTGATTACAATTTTGGAAACTTTTAATTAAAAAATCATATATCCGTAGTTTTTTTTTGTTTTGTTAAGAAGGGTTCTACATAGTAAATACAAAATCATCACCTTTGATATTTTCGGTCTGTAGCCGGGTCAGTCTTGTAAAATGCCTCCATCTTCCTTTTTTCTTCTAATACCATTCTTCCTCCTTTAATTGATCTCCTCTCACACAAACACTTGCTGTTAACTCTCCTTCAATCTCTTTCTTGATATGTTTTGCGGTATTTAACCTACATAATTCTTCTCCATCATTTTCTTTGGTATACTTTAATTTTCATACGAATTTGGTTTAGTTTTGTTAGTAAAGTATTATTTGAAGGTAGTTTATATATATTTTAAAAACTTTTTAAAATTGTTTTATTCTTAATTGCATTTCTTTTCTCAAAATTAATTGCTAAAAAGTGTTTCATATACATTCCAAAATAATATGGTTTAATTATTCTATTAAGGTATATTTTTATGAGAAGATATTCATGACAATTTTTGTCGCAAACTGTAATCATAATGGATGCTCGAAAACTAATAGCCCAAACTGTATATATAGTTTGTTTGAACCAAAAGTAATACAAAATTCCTATACACTTACATACAGAAAACTATGTTAATACCATTAAATTGTGTTCAAATTTTCGGCGTACAGTGCCGGGAGAACAATTCTGTTCAAGCATGCATGTACAACAAATTGCATAGGAGTTAGGCGCGTGGCACTTAACGTGCAATAATGGCAATCACTTCCTGTGATGTAGGACCGTTAATGGTTACCCTAATAACGTGTTGTTTACTATTAATTGTGGTATGTTCTTCTGCCGTGCTCCAAGATTTGGAGGTGTGCAGTGCCACGTGCCTAACTCCTATGCAACCTGTCATACACGCACGCCTGAGCAGCTTTGCTCTCCCTGCCCTGGACGCCGAAATTTTGGACCCAATTTAATGGTATTAGAATAGCTTCCCGGATGTAAATGTATAGGGGATCTTCTATTAGTTTTGGTTCAAACAAATGTTATGTGCTGTTTGGGCTATGAGTTTCCGAACATCCTATGTATTAGAAAGTATGTTCCTTTTTTTTTTACCAGTTATCTCCAGTTTATGAAACCTGGATATATCAGGGAATTACAAAACGTACAAAATAAATCAACCAAAGTTTTACATGTGAAGTATTTGAAGCACGTATATACAACTTCCAACTAGCGCCCCCGTGGACAAAGATTAGCTGAAACATTCCGTAATCAAGGAGCATGTTTTACTATTTGATCCCCAGATTACCGGTGCGATGGCTTTTGCCCCGATGGTTCAAGCTTCACCGAGAGAGATGGAAGGGGGGAATTGGGGGAATTGAGGGGAGGGGGGACAAGCTCAACACTTTTACTTTGAAAATTAAACCCGAAACGTTTGATTATAACGAAAAAGAGAAAGAGAGTGAGAATTAAAGTAACGGGTAATTTCAAGTGCTTGAATCTTGTTGATGGCTTACGAAGTTTCCACAGATCCCGAGCACTGTGAGAGGAGATTTGTCGAGTTGTTTGCATGGAAATGGGAGGCGGGAAGGGGGCTCTTTATACTCTTCAAAGTTTCCACTGCGCTACTTCAACACACGCTCTTATTATCTTTTGTTTTCCTCTACTTGTTTTGGGATGGAGAATTGAAATGGTTCTTCACTCGTCATCATGGTCTGATGGATTCAATCGAGGATAGTTTATCAGATTTCGCAGCTCTCCGAATCTGTTACCAATTCGTTCGAAGTTTTTAGTACTCTCGCGGGACTTGTTATTTGATTTTAAAATTAGTGTTGATTCAAGAAAACAAGATGAAATAAAATATGTCTACAGATTAGGACTAAGCTATGAATATATTTATTACGTAAAGTTATAGCTTATAATGTTAAGGAGCCACCTCGGTCAGCGAGAAGGTATCATTCGCTGTCAGGCCATACGGTTTAAATCAATGGTCTGTGTCGTTTTCTGGAACTACTTTTTTTTTTCTATCTTAGCTTATAGCTTATACTACCTTTGGAACTTCACCTATAATCACACTTTGTCATGTCAATAAAAAAGAGGGGAAATAAAACTATGAAACTCCTTATCTCAAGGTAAAGAGGAAATTCGCTGCAAGTTTCAAATATCAAACAATTGACTGTATAATTGTTAGAGGAAGGTTTCAATCTAGAGCTCTTTTTCATCAAGCCTAGTCTAAGAGCTCTGAAAATATTCTTAAGATGCCCTTTAAAATGAGCTAATATAATATTTGTTTATTTTAATAAAAATACAAATATAGGGATTTTAGGGAAAAAGAGCCCTATTAGAATCTCTCGAATTTATTTTGGCGTTAACCATATTTTGAAATAACGCATCATATAATTAAATATTGCGTTAGAACTGAACATCTGAGCGACAATTTATTGCTTACTGAGGTGGTCCCCCTGAAATGGATTGTCTACCAGAGCATTTAAATGTGTTGCAGGAACTCAGAAATAAAAAATTATTAATAAATAATCGATATTTAAAAATCTGGTAGGTACCAATTAAGAGACAAGATAAACAGAGATTTTTATAGGAAGTCCAATTTCGACCAGCAACACTGATTGAAAGTCATTAACATTTGGTATTTAAAAATATGTCTTATTTGAGTGATTAATTAATAATAGAGTTAATCTAGAAAATTATCAAAATATCCCAATAATACTTGCTTATGAACTACTTTATAACTTGACTATAAAAAAAAATTTATATTTTTAGCACCACTTCTTACTACCCAATAGGGTTATGGGCCTATGTACTAATTATACTGGTGTGTTGGGTATTATGAAGGTTTAATTTAGAAGAATTGCACCCGTATTTGCGTGGAGGGAGAGTGAAAAACCACTCTGAGTGAACCCGAGCTCCCCGTTTCCGGCAGTCTAGTCTAACACGAGAGTAGTGCATTAGACCAAGAAACCACCGAAGCGGGCCCAAAATAATTAAACGGAATTAGAATATAAAATATACAATTGTTATATTTTTTCCCCTCCATTGTGGCAACATGAGTTTCCATTTTTTAAATAACGGACTTTATATTCAAATTAGTAATAGTTTAGCAATTTGGGCTATATGTTTCCAACCAATATGTATATATATATATATTATTTATTGCACATATAGCTTGTTTGAACCAAAAGTAGTACAAAATCCCTATAAACTTACATCCTGAACACTATACAAATATCATTAAATTATGCTCAAAGTTTCGGCGTACAGCGCCGGAAGAGCAGAGCTGGTCAAGCATGCGTGTACAACAAGTTGCATAAGAGCTATGCGCGTGGCACTGCACAAGTAATGCAAGCACCTTCTGTGATGTAGGACCGTTAATGTTGACCCTCAGAACGTATTTGCATTCCTAGTTAGACTGGGGTTTTGTTAACTATTAATTGTGGTATGTTCCGTGCTTCAAGATTTAGAGGTGTGTGGTGCCGCGCGCCTAACTCTTATGCAACCTTTTGTACACGCATGCTTGAATAGCTTTGCTCTCCCAGCGCTGTATGCCGAAACTTTGGAAACAATTTAATGATATTAGCATAGTTTTCCGATGTAAGTTTATAAGGATTTTGTATTATTTTTGGCTCAAACAAACTATGGGTGAGTTTGGGCTATGAATTTCCGAAAACCTACTATATATATATATATATATATATATATATATATATATATATATTAAACAAAGCGTCTTACTATATTAGCGGCATGTATGCGAATTATAAGAGGAAATTATACTTTAATGTAGCAGTGTGTACAAATGTAATATCAACATAATAAAATGATCTCTTCTTTTTTTGTTTTATATTGGTTTTAAATGTGAAAACACGTTTGATTGATTTTATAAATGAATTTAAGCCTCATTCAAAGCCACATTTTGTAATTTCATTTTATCATTTAATTATCTTTCTAAAACGATTACAAAACACATTTAAATGTTTTTCAACATGATTTGTTTGGATGTTTGCAAAATAAGTACTAGTTCAAACTATTAATTTGGATTTGAATGCACATTTTGTTAACCGATTAATCGCGATGTGAAATTTCCTAAATACAATAACTTGTTTAATACGGTCTAGTGATTGGTTGAGCAAAATGTGATCACATTACTCCATTAAACATGTTTGGGCTTTATCAAAGTGTATATTCCGTTTATTCTGGTCAGAATATTTTTTTTTAAAAAAACCTTGTTTTACACCCTTTCAGGTTATATGCCTATGTACTAATTACTCTAATGGTATTAAGGATTAGGAAGGCTATGTTTAATGGAAGTATACTATCATTTGCATGGAGGGAGAGTGGAAAATTATTTTGGAAAAATTACTCTTAGTACACTTGGGCTGAGATTCGAACTTTGATCTCCCCGTCAACAGCAGTCTAGTCTACTTTTAGAGTAGCGCCTTAGACCATGCGGCCACCAAAGCAGATAATACTTATACTTACTTAGACCTACTATTAGGTATGAGTCCTTCGTTCCTTCAGTCCTAGTATTCGAGAAAATTTATACCTCTAGATTTGAAACAAATATTTCCCCCCAATTTTGAATTTAATTTATTTTTTATTAGTTATCATGATGCTATTATTAGAAGTTTAGCTAAACATAGTTATTTGATACAACCCAAAAACAAAACCACAAGCATTAATTTATCAATTAAACTTAACAAATTCACAATTTTAGGGAAACAAATCAAACCAATGCGAAAAAATTAGATTTTGGCTTTTCATGTTTTCTAAGATTCTCTTTCAAAATTCGGGATTTGTAAGGGAAATAAAGATTCGATAAATTTAAATTTCATTCAACTCAACTATATTTATAATTATTGAGATTGTTATTTTTCATTGAACACAAAATTTATATATTTACTCAAGGTTATTTATTGCTCATTAGTTATTTTCAGTTTATTTAGAATATTCACCCAAAATTGTTTACTATTGAATTATCTTTTTTTCTCTTTAATTTATAGGCAAAGACCAATAAATAGTTTCCAAGTTTCAAGAATTTGAGAAGGTGAGAGGGATGAGCTTCCCTTGGTCTAAGGGGGCCAAGCCTCTCAAAAATCTACATTTTTACTAGTCCCCCCACCCCTTACAAAAAATGTTCTACCGCCACTGAGTTATTTAAAATCAACCAGCTAGTTACTCTTTGCCGATAGCCGACTCTGCCACTTACTTTTTAACAGAAAGGTAAACAATGCAAGGCATACCATCTGGAATCGAGCCAGGACTCCCCATTACTTTTTATTGACAGCTCTAACTACTTAGCTATTGGAACTGATTAAGTAGTATATTATTCTAGTTAAGCTCAGGCGTATTTTCTTTCTTTATTCTTGTTTTTTTTTGCTTCCCTAAGTTTATTTTCACTTGTCTAAACAAATTCACGAACACGCGAATATATGTTTGTTTACCTATTAGCTCTTCTTCACAGAAACTTCTGACACGGAGATATTTTTACAACTCTAGCGGTGAAAGCTGTAACCTTCTAGACCGTCCGGTAAAATTCACCCAGCACATGTACGCCGGAACTTTTCTGATCAGTGTGCCACTAAAGGACTAGGTGAATTATGAGCTAGTATAGTGTGCCAACAGAGGACTAGGTGAATTATGAGCTAGTATAGTGTGCCACCTTAGGCCAGATTAATTCTGAACTAGTATAGTGTGCCACTTTAAGGACTAGCTGAATTCTGAACTAGTATAGTGTGCCACTTAAGGACTAGCTGAATTCTGAGCTAGTATAGTGTGCCACTTGATGACTAGATGAATTCTGAACTAGTATATGTGCCACCTATTATTCTAAACTTTTTTTCTAAAAGATATAAAAAATTGTTAATTTTATTGCATTTTGAGGATTGACTCTCACTTCACTAACCGAATGGCTTAAGGATTTACTCTCGTTTTGGACTGGAACGCTAATGGAGGAGAGATCTGGGTTCGAAAACCTGTGGGTCTACCGAGGGTGGCTTTCCCTAAATGGTTTCCCATTCTCCTTCTATGCAAATGCAGGTATATTAACTCTAAAAGGTTTCCATTCTCATTCTTTATCCCAGTAGAATTATTATCATATGTCCTATAACCTGAACAGGTGACGCTGGTGATTATAAACCAAATTCTCAAATCAAATCGTAGATATTTTAATAATGTCTAAATTTTAAAGAAGGGAAATTTATAAAATTGCCAAAGCTAATAGTCTTAATTCATATTAATGTCAATATCTTAAAATAAAAACGTTGAAAGCAACACTTCTAGAGAAAAAATACAACAGATTGATGTATTTATATGTTAAAATAAAAAATATAAATAATCTCTTCTATTTTATTTTGTAACACTCGTGTATGTATTTTCTAGCCAAGATATTTTATTTTCGATTCATCACGTGTTTTCTTCAACATCACACAAGATTCACCAAGGTACGAACCAAGACGATCCGACACCTGAGCTCTACTGAGCTAAGGGTCCCGGGTTTGATTCCCGGCATGGCGAAATATTTAACGTAGGTGAAAAGTGGGTTTACCCTCTTACATTGATAAACTAACGGCTGGGGACTGGATGTTGTACCTGTCGTAGTCTTAAGTTAGATTATAAGGCATATAAGCTCTGAAAGCCTAGCAGGCCAGTAGTGTGGCTTGAATAAAAACTACCTAGGCCATAGGCTGGAAAAAACAATGGATGAAAAACACTTGAATAATTCAGAATAGCTCAGTGATAGAGCAATGTCAAGCTTTGATCCGATAGTATATACTAGAGCAATAGTATGTTGGAATCATCGCACTCTCTTTTTCGGAAGGAAATGAATATTATCCATCTTTTTCGCTTATTGGTTTTATTAGCTTGAGAATAGCCAATCAAAACAAATATAGGGGCATTACTGTATTCAAACTAAGCAAATTAGTTATCTAGGGCATAGGTGGTCTGTGCACTACTTTTGAACCCAGACTACCGCCAAAATTTCCTTCCAAAGGTGGGTTGGGCACTGCTACCTTGCAGTAAGTCCCCCCCCCCTTCCTAAATTTTTTGGTTGGATATTGAACGTTAAGGATCGTCAGCTAGTAAAAAATATAGATGACTCTAAATATTTTATACATCAAGCAAGAACCATGCGGGTTTTAATGAATTCTTTTTAATCATTAATTAAATTAATTATATTGAAAATTAGACAAATTTTTAAACTAATACACTATTTTTTTTCACAAACACTGTGACTTACTAGCCATCCAGCCTATCATAATATTTACAATAGTGACGAGTAAGGTAATAATGCGTTGTGTTGTACCTGAATTCACATGTAGGAAGAGTGGGAAGTCTATTTATTTAAAATAGCTCAATACACCCGTCTGGTGATTGAGACTAATCGCTTGCAAATCCTCGACTAGACTAACGAGTTTACCGTAACACACTAAAACGGTTGGCATGTGTTTTATTAGTCAATTAACCTTATAATGGAGGAATATACTTAGAAGAAATACACCCGAATTGCCTAAGAATTTATAATCGACTTTTGACTTCATGTCTACAGGCATTTTATACCATGTGATCTACCATCCTCTCGGTAGGCAAACACTGGTGCGTCTTGTTTTATTCCACCCTATTCAACCTTACCTCTTATATCGTAGAGCAGTGGCTCACTAAATGTTTTATATTAGACCCCTTGGCAATGAATAAAAGTCTAACGCACCTCCAAGTTAAATTACCCCAAATGACAGGTAAAATTACAAATGCCAGGTAATCGATCATCTCGAAAACTCCACGCCACATTAATTTTGACCCTGCGCCACGTTTAGTTATCTTGTCATTTTTGTCATTTTGGCAATTTACTCTCGATAGCTGCTCGCATTCCCCCATCAAAGTCACGCATGTAGCCCTGGAAGTACGCGTACCACACTTTGAGATCCATTGTCATAGAACTTAACTTGTTGATAATAGGCACTAAGAGTCTAATTTTTTCATTAGTAGGGGCCTTTTCTGACAGCAAGATTACTTTTATAATTTGAGGTATTTAACGTGCACTTTCTGAAGATAAACTTTTCGACCGTGTCGGGGATCGAACCTTGGATCCTTAACCTAGTATGCAGACTCTCTACCGACTGAGCTAAGATGTCAGACGCTAGAAAAACTACTAATTATTAATAAACTTTTACGTATTCACATGAGAATTCATGTGATATGTAGTTGCTATGCCTGTTGAATATTTTCAACTAATGTATCTTTAAAATATCGCTAATTATATAGTAAAATATTATCAGTGTTGATTGAAATTAATTATGTTTGTCTATTTTTAAAGGTTCGTCCTACTAAAATTGGACCGTAATCCTGAAACGGGATAATATATTTGTTTGAACTTTGTGTCATTTTTATTCTAAATCATTCTACTACAAGACACACGACACCTAGTAGCTAATTATATAGCTATTAGATTATTTGGTAATGAGATAGCCACATCACGTTTATTACGGGTCACTAGCTATCTAGCACGATGGAAGTTAATGGCAGTTTTTGAGTCACTAGGCAGTGCGGTACACTGTAATGTTGGTTCGTGTTGGTAATAGATTCATAGAGCTGTAGTATCTCTAATGGTGAATAACATTTGCTCGAATGAAAGAAGTAAAACCTGGACAGCAGCCTCTTCGGTGAAAATTATATCCATACTTCCCATGCAACCAAAAAAGTCTGAAATATTAACAGCTGAAGGCGGTTCTATTTAGTCCCACAAAAAATAAAATCCAGAACAAATTTCAGCTCAAATAAAATGAATGCGGAGATGAATATATATTTTTTAGTTCAGGATAGGGTTTGCATATCAAGTATAGAATAAATAATCTGGTGCCTTAAGCCTTGTTGGAATTAAACTGCATGAGTATTGGCCTAGTCATTTAAATCCAAAGAAAACTTTAAACACGCAATAAATTAATCATATACAATTATTTACCATTATTAATTTTAATCTTTCATTTACCCTTCACCAAATTGCTGAGAGGTTATTCAAACGTTCAGAATCTCCGCGTTATTTGAGAAAACGTTTGTTAATAAAAAATATGGCTTGCTCTGAAATTGAGGTGAAACTTATCAATATGTACAGTACATTTAGTTATAGAAAGGTAGAGTTAGCTAATTTTCAACGGCATTTAACGCCAAATAACGCAATTTTGAGATTAATGTAAGTTGTTACGAATATAAACCTAGCCTTTCTCATACAAATAGATTCAGATTTTAATAGGATCACAAGAAAATATTCTAAGATAAGCTAGGATTCTTTTAATGATTTTGAAACTTGATAATCACCAGTCCCATAAGAAATACAGTAGTGTGAGTATATTTAACTTCAATTAGGGGGTGCCTTTAGCTTAGGTAAATTTATTTAAATCTTGCCTTTTTAAAACTACTTTGCAACACACACCTCTGGGAAAAGCTGGTTCCTTTGTTTCCTAAAACTTGGTATCAATGGTTTTGATTATTATTAGGTGTTCTGTCTTACGATCGATCCATTCCTTTTGTCAGTGGACTTTTACCGCCAATGCAAGCTGTCCTCTGAATCCTTCTTTATCTCCCAGAATGTTCTTATTTCCTTTAAGTCATCTGGTATTTGAATCCTCCTTCTTCCCAAACTCTTCTTTCCCTTAACCTTTCCTTCTATGACGTCGTGCACAACACAGTTCCTACAAAGGATGTGTCCGATCCAGTTTGTTTTGTACCGAAGAACAACACCCAAAATGGTTCTCTTTCCACCTACTCTTCATAGGACTTTCTGTCCACCTGACCTTCTCAAGTCTTCTACAGCACCACATTTCAAAGCTCTCCAAATATTTCTTTTCCATATTTCTGAGAGTCAAAGATTCAGCTCCATAGAGTGCGATGCTCCAAATGTAGCATTTGTTCAGTTTCTTCCTTAAATCAAAACTCAACTTGCTGGTAATCAGCATTCACTTCTGGTTGAAAGCTTCCTTGGCCACGGCGATCCTCGACCTAATTTCCTTGGTACAGTAGGCATACTTTATCAGAAGACCTAACAGGTACTTGAACTTCTCCATGTTTTTCAAGTCTTGTTTCCCAATTTTGATTTTTAAGTGGGTTTTGATAAGGCTCTTTAAATTAATTTGTGTAAATAGCTGTAACGATTATATTTCACACGTATCCCTTTTGATAAATTAAGAGAGATAGTCAAATCTAGTCAAACGTAATGATATTCAAGATGGATTTAGTTTACAATCTACTTCGCAGTAAATATCTACGTGTCATTACATAATTCTGTCTATCTCGATCAGCCACCCAAGCAAAATCTTCTCTAAGTACAAGAGGGAGAGATGAGGGACGAATACATTCCGTTACTAGAATGTTCTAAAACTAAATCTTTGAAAACAACCCTTTTGGCAAGAGGAGGTGACGACAATTGCGAAATAGTCACCGTTCGTTGAGACAATTTTTTTCTAAAATAATCCCCTAATCGGAATCGGAACCATAACTATTCCACGTTGGTCACGATAATTAATCAATCTTGATATAATCACATTCTAAGCCTCCCAGTTCTCTAAGAAGTGAAACACCAGTGTTTGTGTAGTATCGTCTAGCATGTTTATCTTGTTTCATTCACCAATGATGCTAAATAAATAAATAATTCATTAAATTTACAAAGTGATTTCAATTATAGCCTAGCAACAAATCACATCAATGTAATCAGTTTAGTAACAGAACTCATGAATTGTGATTCCCAAACAATAGCGGGGTTTCCACATGCAATGATTATTGGCGCCAGTAGCATGCCAGTTTAATGGCGCCAATATTAATGGCACCAGTTTGTGTTTCCATATTCATCAAACATTTTTCGACGGGCGCAGTATTCAACATGGCGTCAACTGCCGTACTTAATGCAAGTATTGATGTCGTAGTGCAAATCGTGTCTTTAGAACTCCAGAGAAAATTAAAAAGAAAGAAGCGAAAGCATAGATTATGAGTTCGTAAATGGATTTCAAATACTAGGTATTTTGGCCTTTGCAGCGCTTGGACTAAATTCTGTGACTGCATCGGACATAACCTCGACTATTTTTCTCAATGCCTCGCCTCTTTTATTTCTGTCTTTATAAATGAAGAAATTTTGTGGTTACACAAGCATGGATACTGTTCATATGCCTCGAGGAACATTATTATATATTTTGTTGATAAATTTATTCTCTAGTGTCGCCATCGTTCGTAAAAAAAACTATTAGCAATTTTAAACACTGTTTACAAACAAACAGGGTACTGGCGTCAAAAAGTTCAACTGCTCCTTACTTAACTGGCGCTATGATTAGTGGCGCCAGTCAGACGGCGCCAGTTGAATTTACATGTTTCCATATGCCACTATACTGGCGCCAGTTGAGTGGCGCCAATAATCATTGCATGTGGAAACCCCGCTATCTTACTTTAAAATTAATTCTGGTTTACCTAAGAGCAAAAAGAGATCAAACCAATTATCTCAAGATTGGCTCTAATGATTTTAATTAAAACCCATATCAAGGCAATGTATATAACATCACAAACAAAATGGTGCATCTTATTTTATCATAAAAATCACCTTGAGCTTACTTTAAATAAGCGGAAATTTCCAATTTTGATCATATCATCGCAACTATTTGAGATAAGAGCTAGATTGCCATTGTGAATTTACAGAACCATTCAAATTAAGCATCTTTTATAAAAAAAATTATAAAATAAATACTATTCGAGTTTTGGACAATTTTTTTTAAATAAAGTTTTTTGAAATGGGGAGTTTAAGTTACACGGAACAAATTATATGTTTCCGTAACAGTGCATATTATATCATATTATATGATCTTTGTTGAAATACGATTTCCATTATGTTTCTAAAACAATGCAATTTATTTAGTTTCAAATCTCTTATTTAGGGCCCGGATTTTGATGACATGTAATATTTTTTATTAGGTTCATCACAGTCAATGCTCATAAGTAGATAAACACGGTTCATGATCCACTGGTTGCAGGAATGTATATTTTATGGTAATTTTTGGTAATTTTTTTGGAATTATGGAATATTAAGTAATAATTTTTGGTTTGTGTCTTTTTGAGTCATTTTAAGGCATTTTTGAGTACTTTTAAAAGATCTATGTCGAAGTAGTACTATATCTTTTAAATAGGGTCTAATATTGATATTTTATATATAAATACATTTTTTCAGCACACATCTGTCGCTGGAAGAAGATAAATTAGTCAATTAACTTTGTATCCTCTTTGCTTGTATGACTCTAATATACACATTCCTGGGGAAACTGCAACTGGGCTGGAGAGGGTTGCTTTGGGAAGGGGTAGCTATTAATTCTGAAACAGATATTATTAAATCAATATTATATTTAGCAGAATTCAATAGTTTATTTATAAAATATACATTTCTGGTGAGAATTCAACTAGTCTGGATTGATCAGAATGCAAGAATTTAGTTTTTAAAGTATTTTCATTGCAAATGTATTTTTATGTTAACAATATTGTAAAGAGTGTGTTTAAATTACACGGATTAATTTATTACAAGGTTTTGTTTATATTTGTGGATAATTTTTTGAAAAATTATAGCAATTTCGTGAAACTTTTAGATAATTTTATTGGCAATTTTTTTTTATAATTCTTAGGACATCAAAATCAGGGCTCTGGTTATAAATTATACTACTATAAAGCCACCTGGCAGACTCACTCACTGATATTGATATCTACCCACTTCCAGATGAGCTAGAAACTTGAAATTTGGCAAACTTATAGCTTCTAGCCTGTAACCGACGGGAAAATTACAAAAAATTAAAAAAAAAAATTACCCCCCCTCCCGCCAAATTCAAAATGGTGGAGCAACTTTAAAGTCGGTGCGGTATATACAATACAATATCGGTAACTTTAAGTTGTTACGTTCAACACAACGATGGAATTAAATTAGATTACATCCACTTGCAAATAAAACTTGCAGGGGGTTTGAGGGTTGAGCCCCCAACGAGAAAAGTGAATATTATTTATACAAAGGTTTGATAGAATATCTGTAGTGCATCGCACCTTTTATTCTCAGCCGTGTTATTTTGTCGCTAGCTCTTTGCCCCAATCAGTGCTCCATCCAGAACCCCGTCAGTCTTGTGACAATCTCCACACTCACACACTCACACCCACCGACGTAATCTCTTGTTGCAATGTTGTGGTAGGACGCCCAAGCGTGATTCCTCCCTTACCACAGGGATTATCACCCCAGGGACCATGTCACGCCCATATTCACACCTTCCTCTTCTCCAGCTTGATTCCAGATTCCTCCTCTCTCACTTACTCTTCTATTTCTTAGGGTCTCTTGGTTTGGTTTTATACAGCTGGGGTTTTCCTATCGTCTTTCTTCTTTACTCCTTTGTTTGTATTCCCCTTTTTTTTTATGTATTTATATCTATATGCCATTTCTTATCGCAGTTAAATTTTATGTTTTTTCTATACTTTAATATTTCACTAGTAGTTCTGTGAACAGTAGACCTAACTCCATGTTATTATCGTTGCTACAGTCTTACTAGTAGTTATGTGAACAGTAGACCTAACTCCATGTTATTATCCTTGCTACAGTCTTACTAGTAGTTCTGTGAACAGTAGACCTCCCTCCATGTTATTATCGTTACTACAGTCTTACTAGTAGTTATGTGAACAGTAGACCTAACTCCATGTTATTATCCTTGCTACAGTCTTACTAGTAGTTATGTGAACAGTAGACCTAACTCCATGTTATTATCCTTGCTACAGTCTTACTAGTAGTTATGTGAACAGTAGACCTAACTCCATGTTATTATCGTTACTACAGTCTTACTAGTAGTTATGTGAACAGTAGACCTAACTCCATGTTATTATCCTTGCTACAGTCTTACTAGTAGTTATGTGAACAGTAGACCTAACTCCATGTTATTATCGTTGCTACAGTCTTACTAGTAGTTCTGTGAACAGTAGACCTAACTCCATGTTATTATCGTTGCTACAGTCTTACTAGTAGTTATGTGAACAGTAGACCTCCCTCCATGTTATTATCCTTGCTACAGTCTTACTAGTAGTTCTGTGAACAGTAGACCTAACTCCATGTTATTATCGTTACTACAGTCTTACTAGTAGTTCTGTGAACTGTAGACCTCACTCCATATTATTATCGTTACTACAGTCTTACTAGTAGTTCTGTGAACAGTAGACCTCACTCCCTCCATGTTATTATCGTTACTACAGTCTTACTAGTAGTTCTGTTAACAGTAGACCTCACTCCCTCCATGTTATTATCGTTACTACAGTCTTAATAGTAGTTCTGTGAACAGTAGACCTCACTCCCTCCATGTTATTATCGTTGCTACAGTCTTACTAGTAGTTCTGTGAACAGTAGACCTCACTCCCTCCATGTTATTATCGTTACTACAGTCTTACTAGTAGTTCTGTGAACAGTAGACCTCACTCCCTCCATGTTATTATCGTTGCTACAGTCTTACTAGTAGTTCTGTGAACAGTAGACCTCACTCCCTCCATGTTATTATCGTTACTACAGTCTTACTAGTAGTTCTGTGAACAGTAGACCTCACTCCATCCATGTTATTATCGTTGCTACAGTCTTACTAGTAGTTCTGTGAACAGTAGACCTCACTCCATGTTATTATCGTTGCTACAGTCTTACTAGTAGTTCTGTTAACAGTAGACCTTACTCCCTCCATGTTATTATCGTTATTAACAGTCTCACCATTGGGGTATCCTTATACTTAAGGTAATCCAAAAATGATAATTAATAAAAAATAGGCATGTATACAATTTGGTGAAGAATTTAAAATAGGTGAGCATAGGAGGGGCTGTTCTTAGAATTTGTAAAAAATAGCAAATCAAATATAAATGTTTTATCTCTTTCCAGCAACACAGACCAGATAAGGAAGCCGGCGTCTGCTTTACCTGAGTGTGTCATTATTTGGGATTATCTGACCCTCTGCCTTGCCCGGGCATATTATGTTCTGCTTGTCTGTGTTGTCTCTACAATAGGTTCGATCAAAACAAAAAAAAATAATTAAATATACATTTCAAATGTATATTAGTAATGATCATTTCGGACACATTAATACAAATTAATGATTAGATTTTTTAATAGTGCTTATATTTTATTCGGTAAGGAATAATAAATGACAAAATTATATCTTCTTTATTTTGATTTATTTTTCCTTGTTTGATTGTGGATTAATATTCTATGACGAAATGTTTCGGTGTTATTATTGATGAATACTAAGCTACAATCAAATAAGGAGAAAGGAATTAAAAAAAAAGAAATAATTTTGTCATAAACGAATAAATTTAGGTTAACAAAACCAAATTAACTCCAACTAACAACACTGTGTAGTAAAAATAATATAAAATCAAACTATCACGTTTAAAAGAAACAATATTTATATACAATTAAAAATAAGATAATTTTATCCTATGTTAAAAGAATATTCTTCTCTAAAATATTTTATTGGTTACTCCTCATATGCAAATCTAGTTAAAGTAATTTACAGCCCATTACATTAACAACTCTGAAAAACATAACATATCAAGTTTGAGTCCCTAAGACTAGTGAACTGTAATTATTTGAAATCATTGAATCTGTGTTTATAGATTCACTTGTTAAAATTGTGCAGTAAAATGTTTAGTGTTGAATGACCTTGAGCTATCGGGTCAAGAATTAGCAAGCTGGAACCGTTGATGAAATGTACCAGCGTTTGGGTGAAAGTGAGGTGGGGAAACCATTTAGTAAAAACCTCTCTTCAATAGACCAGACCAGAGTTTGAATCCTGACATCCCCGTCAGAGCTAATACAGTCTACTGCTAGAGTAACGACCAAGACCATTCGACCACCGAGGTGTGTCTATTTACTTAGCATATTTCTTTACTTTTGTGAATGTTTTCGTTTACGTTCGTGAAATAATTCTATTTCTCCTTTCCTATATTATCATCCTTTTCCCCATTATTCAACCTTTTACCTTGTTTTATATTTATTCTCGGTCTTTTTACCATCTCTGCCGCATCTTTTCACTTGTCTATTTTTTTGTTTGTTTATACTTTTCTATTTTCTCTTGCTTATTCTTTTCACTATTCCCCCCCCCCCCCCCGATTTACGATCGTTATTCTTAACACGTGTTCCCATTTCTCTTTCGTTTCTCGATCCCCCATTCTTACCCGATTCAATTCCGTTTCCTCTCTTTTCTCTTTTATTACTCACCCTTCTCTCTTCCGTATCTCGACGAAGAGATTACTCTCACCACCTCCGCCCCCCAACGCCCCCCCGACCCCCCGACTGCTGATCCTATTAACCTCCCGGGCCGTATTTCTACACTTCTTCTTTCAACCAACACTTCGTCGGAGATGAGCTAACATGTGCATTGGTTCACCCGATTTAAATTTGGGTTGGATGGGGGGCTGGGGGTGTATAAGAAGGGGGGGGAGGTAGAAAAGTAAAGAAAATAATAAATAGGGAAGGCCCTAGTCGGTGATTGTACATGGACCTGTATCGGATTGTATTTTACCCAGATGGATACTACACAAGTTTATAGAATTGTATATATTAATAATAAAACTAAACACGCAATTAGTAAACAAGGGGTGATACTAGCTTTTTAGTCAGCAAATATTGATCAAGCTACCCTTTCCTAAGTAATATATAAATAATTAGTGCCTTATTTTGTTGGTTTGTAGCAGAATACAAGGGTGTCACATTTAGCAAATATCCCAATATTGGAGTCCTAAATTATATTAATGAGCAGCATGTCTTAAAAAAATATTCATCTTATTTATAAAAGTGGCCGGGGTCTAGATATTTAATCTTTAACATTGAAAGCTCAAAAACCATGGAATGTGTGATGATAATTGGCACTTCAACAATTCACTTGTATCTTATACAATTCGATTGCACACACAAAAAAAAAATGGTACGGCACACCGCACAGACTTTCTCTCTCTTTCTATAAACTCGTAAGATTTCTGAACGGAATAATGTACATTGTATATTCACCACTCCACATAAGAACACGCATAAAATAATATACAATGATATATAATCAATGAGAAAAGAGGCGCATCTTTGTCCACCTTAGAACATTTCAAACAGTTTAATGTCTTCCACAAGGGTCAACACTTCGTATTAAAATTTCGATTTCTGGTTAAAGTTTTAACATTTTATAAGGTGTTGCAGATCTTCAAGTCATCGCATTGATATTTAATTATTCATTTATACATTTTGACCAATAAAAAATGTAAATATTGACTATTGAGTCTAAAATGGAGATAGATCATTGCTATGCAAACATTTCTCCTAAGAGCTTTAAGGAAAAATAACATACTTTTTTAGATACTTATATTTAATTACTCTATGGCATTGGAGAATTATTGCGTTAAGACTTAAGTAGTATATGTTTACAACTAAAGCTCAAAAAATTGTATTAATATATTTGCAAATATCTCAGAAACTGTTGCTTCTATAAAAATATATGTCAAATAAAAGTTTTTTATTTCTAATAGTCCTACAATTTTGCAATGATAAGTTGTTTAGTTTCTCAAATAGTTGTGGAGATACGGAAATTAACGCTTCTGTAAAGTACCCTAAAAATCATTTTCATAGGAAAATGAAAATAGCCAGTTTATTTATAATCTTAATCAACGCCTAGATACGAATTTTAATCAAAATCGTTTGAGCAGATTTTGAGAAAACCAAATTTTTCTCTTTTCGCCCTTCAGTAAACTACCCTTAATTTTAAGTTTTAATAGACACACAGACAGACGGCATTGCAAAGACTATTTTTAAGGGTTCGGGGGGTCATGAGACGTCGACATCCATCAACATTTCAGGTTAGTTTTTCTTACGGTCGCAATACTTAAGTTTTAATGTCCAAAAAGTTAAAATATATATATATAATTGCGTATAGATTGAAAGTTATTGATTTTATAAAAATATGTTTCGAATAAAATATTTGTATTATAAATATATATACATATTTGTAATGCTAAGTAATTTCATATCTCAAATATTTTCGGAGCTATTTAAAAAAATGTTAATTGACGCATCAGACCGGAGCCCTTAAAGCCATTTTGCCGAAATATTGAGGGTAGCCATTTTGTATGGAATATTTATTAATGTTTATAAATGAAATTTAATCAAAATCGGTTGAGCCGATTTTGAGAAAATCGACTTTTTCTCTTTTTGCCCTTCAGTAAACTACCCTTAATTTTAAGTTTTAATAGACACACAGACAGACGGCATTGCAAAGACTATTTTTAAGGGTTCGGGGGGTCATGAGACGTCGACATCCATCAACATTTCAGGTTAGTTTTTCTTACGGTCGCAATACTTAAGCTTTAATGTCCAAAAAGTTAAAAATATATATATAATTGCGTATAGATTGAAAGTTATTGATTTTATAAAAATATGTTTCGAATAAAATGTTTGTATTATAAAATATATATACATATTTGTAATGCTAAGTAATTTCATATATCAAATAGTTTCGGAGCTATTATAAAAAATGTTAATTTACGCATCAGACCGGAGCCCTAAAGCGATTTTGCCGAAATATTGAGAGTAGCCATTTTGTTTGGAATATTTATTAATGTTCATAAATGAAATTTAATCAAAATCGTTAGAGCCGATTTTGAGAAAATCGACTTTTTCTCTTTTTTCCCTTCAGTAAACTACCCTTAATTTTAGGGTTAGATATCCAATTCCAAAAACCCCTCGGGGCAACCCTATGAAAACCCTAGATATCAAGTTTCAGCTCAATCGGTAAAATAGTTTAGGCTCTAGTTGGAGGTACAGACAGACAGACGGAAATTCAAAAACCACTTTTTCGGATTCAGGAAGTCATGAAACGTCAAAATTCATCAAAATCTCGAGTTCGATTTTTTTGACGATCACCATACTTTCTCTACCTGTAAGATAGAGAGAAAGTAATTAACGTAAGCAATTGTTAAAGATTAATTTAGTTGTTCAATATTTTTCTTAAGCTATTTTATTGTGTCGTTTTGGTTTATTCCCATCTGATTTATAAAGCCTCTCTCAAAACTAAAATGAAAGCATGAACATTTTCAATTTAGATCTCTACGCTTGCAGGATATAAATATACATTTTACTTAATCAACGGCGTATACAAAGTTTTGCTTCATTAAACTGACTTTTAAATTAGAAATATATTAAGGAAAAAAAGCTAGTAAAAAATTGTAATTAATTTTTGAACAAGTAATGGACCTGAGTTTAATTCTGAAGAGGATACAGCTTTATTTACTGAAACACACCAATGATTTTTATTTTCATTATCAACATATTTTCACTTTGTTATATTCTGTTCTTATCATTTGGAAGGGTTAATGAGTTTGAATATTTAGTAAAGATTATAACTAGCAATTACAATATTTTATTGTTAATTAGAAAAATAATACAATCGAGAAATGCAAGCTATTACTCGGTCAGTAAGCTGTTGACATCTCAAGGACAGCTCAAGGACATCTCAAGGACAACTGTTGACATTCAAGGAATGTACAACTCTGAATATACAAAACAATAATTTTACAGGTTGTTCTCTATGGGTGTGAAACATAGTATCTCACTTTACATGACTAAAACGAGTTTAGGATGTTCGAAAACAAGGTGCTCAGGAATATATTTGGTCCAAAAGGGGATAAGGTTACTAGGGGGTGGAGGAGGTTGCATAATGACGAGTTACACACATTCTACACATCATAAGACCTTGTTAGGATTGTCAAGTCTCGTATATTACGGTGGGCAGGACATGCAGAGCGAATGAAAGAATTTAGAACCGTGTTAGGATTACTGACTAGTAAACCCAATGAGACGAGACCAGTGGGAAGATTTAGACGCAGATGGGAGGATAGCGTTAGAATGGACCTGAATAAAATAGGCTGTAATGAGGTGGACTGGATAGAACTAGCTCAAGATACGGATAGGTGGCGTACTTTTGTAAGTGTGGTAATAAACTCTCTAGTTTCTAGTGCCATAGAATAAGTAAGTATATTCAGTCTTAAATTTTGACTTAAAACCCAGAGTTTTTTTCTATAACCTTACTTTACCATTTGAAAATGATATCATGGAACTGTTTGTTAAGAATAATAACACCATGTTCTTGTTTTGAGAAGGGTGAGGGGGTGTATTTGTCAAAAATGTCTTTGATTATTTGGTTTTAAAAGGATATCTAAGATATGTTTGTCAAAACGAATAGCACTGTAAACTAATTTTAGGGGAGAATTCATTAATGGGCAATTTACATGATTGATTTTTGAAAATTTGAAATCTTTTGAAAATTGCCATAGTGCTTTTTTTTAAAACGAATATCTGGGAGGTCTTTTAAATGAAAAATAACGCTATTGCTGTATTGCGGGAGAATTTTCTTGAGGGAAGTTAACGTATGACTAATTTTTGAAAAACCCCCATCGGTGCCCACATGGTCTAAGGCACTACTCTCGCAGTAAACTAAACTGTTGATGACGGGGAGATCAGGGTTTGAATACCGGTCAAGTGTATTAGAGTAAGTTTTATAAATGGCTTTCATTCTACCTTCGCGCAAATGTGGGTACATTTCCTCTCAAATCAACCTTGTTCATCACTAAGTCATTAGAGTACATATGCGTAACGGAATGGGTAGTAAGACGTGGTGATTAAAAAAAGTGTGAAGAATCTGTATCGGTTAAGAACGTGAATAGGTGTGTGTCTCGTCTTATCTGGTTTACTGGAGATGGGTAAGTCATTATTCGAATCCCAGTCGAGTGAACTAAGGTTTTTTTAAAAAACTATATTGTTTTCCACTCTCCTTCCACGAAAATTCAGGTACATATCAAAATTCCCACTTTATCATCCCTATAAGACTATAGAGTTTAAAGTTCGTGCAGCCCAGGCTCTAACGAAAACGTTATGGTGGAAAAAAATCGTGTTAAAAATAGTATTTCAATCGCTCAGGAACTAAACTCTGACCTTCTCTGTCAATAATTTAGCAACATATACTTTTAAACTAGACACGAAAAAAAATGAAGCCTCTTATCTCATTTTCTAAGGTTAATATTCAACTCATTTTCAACCTTCTATGTAACGTGAAATAAACTTACAAAGATAACCTTTGGCATCCATCTCGTCCTGTAAACTCTTCACTTTGTCCTTCAAGATTTCTATTATGCCACGGAAAAAATATCCATTGTGTCTTTATTTTGCTCTCAAAAAAGATTACACGATCTTTCTTTTTCTCTTTTTTAAATCTTACGGGTTATTGTGAACACTTTTCGCGGAACAACTGCACAAATTGTGTAGTTTATTTTGGAACGAGTACTAGAATATTGTTTACACTAGGAACACAATTTTTAAAATAAATAAATAATAAAATAAATGTTTGTTAACTTTTAAAGCTAGTAGCCCAAACCTGATATCAAGAGTTGCCGTTTTTAATTTCTTTTAACACCTCGGAAAGAAATTATTATTGTGATCCTCAAAATAGTTAGAACTGGAGATTTCGACGTATCATGACCCCCTGAAACAAAAAATTGGTTTTCGCAATGCCATCTGTCTGTCTGTACATCCGTCTGTACCTAGACTAGAGCTGATACTATTTTACCGATTGGGCTAAAACTTGGTATCTGGGGTTTTCTTAATGTCCCACAAAAAAATTACCTATAAAATGACCTAAAAATGTGAAATTTACAACAAAAAACCTTTAAGGTTTAATCAAAAATACGTATTGAACGTAAGCGAATAAATCAAACACGAAAAACACAGAGGTAAACTAAAAAAATATAGAGGTATTGGAAAAAAGCCTTTAACATCCAAATAATAGCATTTTTCTAAATCTTATATATAAAATTCTCGTGTCACAATGTTCGTTCCCGTACTCCTCCGAAACGGCTTGACCGATTCTCATGAAATTTTGTGAGCATATTGAGTAGGTCTGAGAATCGGCCAACATCTATTTTTCATACCCCTTAGTGATAAGGGTTGTCCACCCTTATAATATATATAATTCTTCTGTACGTGTGTATGTCACTGAACACCTCCTAAACGGCTGGACCGATTTTGATGAAATTTTTTGTGTGTGTTTGAGTGAGTCCGTAGATGGTTTAGATTCACAATTGGACCCGGTAGGTGGCGCTGAAATCGGATTCTAGGATTTTTTTATTTTTTAGTGATTTTTTGGGGGGTTTTGGGGGGATCAATAAAATAAAATTAACGGTACCCGGTATACAAATTTGTAAACAAGCTTCGCAATTTTTTTCAATACAGCTGATATTTGTGGAGTTGTGGGCGAAATTCCAAAAATGAAAAGAGGTTTTATTTTGTATGTTGTCTTGACAAACACTGAATTTGTAATATTTATTTGGTCTCATAATTGGTTCATTGTGAATTTTAATTTGATTTATTCACATATATTTTTTTATATCGAAATCAACAACGCACCAAACGAAAAGCCAACGTTCGGGCAGGACAACGTCTGTCGGGTCCACTAGTTAATATAATATTAATTTACAAACACCTGCATCTTCTGAAACCCACCACTCTCAACGCAACCCTCTCCGGCCCAGTCACAGTCTCACCAGGAATGTGTATTTTACATACAAACAAGCAAAGAGGATACAAAGTTCAGTGACTACATTACCGTTTCATTCCAACAATTATATTATGAAATAAATGGTACGGCGCACCGCACAGACTTTCTCTCTCTTTCTATAAACTCGTAAGATTTCTGAACGGAATAATGTACATTGTATCATCACCACTCCACATAAGAACACGCATAAAATAATATACAATGATATAGAATCAATGAGAAAAGAGGCGCATCTTTGTCCACCTAAGAGCATTTCAAACAGTTTAATGTCTTCCACAAGGGTCAACACTTCGTATTAAAATTTCGATTTCTGGTTAAAATTTTAACATTATATAAGATGTTGCAGATCTTCAAGTCATCGCATTGATATTTAATTATTCATTTATACATTTTGACCAATAAAAAATGTAAATATTGACTATTGAGTCTAAAATGGAGATATATCATTGCTGTGCAAACATTTCTCCTAAGAGCTTTAAGGAAAATAACATACTTTTTTTAAATACTTACATTTAATTACTCTATGGCATTGGAGAATTATTGCGTTAAGACTTAAGTAGTATGTGTTTACAACTAAAGCTCACAAAATTGTATTAATATATTTGCAAATATCTCAGAAACTGTTGCTTTTATAAAAACATGTCAAATAAAAGTTTTTTTATTTCTAATAGTCCTACAATTTTGCAATGATAAATTGTTTAGTTTTTCAAATAGTTGTGGAGATACGGAAATTAACGCTTCTGTAAAGTACCCTAAAAATCATTTTCATAGGAAAATGAAAATAGTTAGTTTATTTATAATCTTAATCAACGCCTAGATACGAATTTTAATCAAAATCATTTGAGCAGATTTTGAGAAAACCAATTTTTTCTCTTTTCGCCCTTCAGTAAACTTCCCTTAATTTTAAGTTTTTATAGACACACAGACAGACGGCATTGCAAAGACTATTTTTTAGGGTTGTGGGGGTCATGCGACGTCGACGTCCATCAACATTTCAGGTTAGTTTTTTTTTACGATCGCAATACTTAAACTTTAATGTCCAAAAAGTTAAAAAAATTCATATAATTGCGTATAGATTGAAAGTTATTGATTTTATAAAAATATGTTTCGGATAAAATATTTGTATTATAAATATATATACATATTTGTAATGCTAAGTAATTTCATATCTCAAATATTTTCGGAGCTATTATAAAAAATGTTAATTAACGCGTCAGACCGGAGCCCTTAAAGCCATCTTGTCGAAATATTGAGAGTAGCCATTTTGTTTGGAATATTTATTAATGTTAATAAATGAAATTTAATCAAAATCGTTAGAGCCGATTTTGATAAAATCGACTTTTTCTCTTTTTTCCCTTCAGTAAACTACCCTTAATTTTAGGGGTAGATATCCAATTCCAAAAATCCCTCGGGGCAACCCTATGAAAACCCTAGATATCAAGTTTTAGCTCAATCGGTAAAATAGTTTAGGCTCTAGTTGGAGGTACAGACAGACGGAAATTCAAAAACCATATTTTCGGATTCAGGGAGTCATGAAACGTCAAGATTCATCAAAATTTCGAGTTCGATTTTTTCGACGATCAGCATACTTTCTCTACCTGTGAGATAGAGAGAAAGTAAAAAGCATGTTTAAGTATTAATGCATTTATGAGATATCGATAGAATATGAAAATATATTCATTCAAGATAAATGCCTGAAACATATTAAAAATATCCAGAAATGATTCAAAGGTTAATAAAAACGGTTCCAAAAGGAAATAAAACAAAGAAAATATAAACTCAAAATTCAATATGACAAAACAAATTGACTGAAAAGACCCATAAAAAACGCTTCCATAACCATGAGATCACGACCAAAACCTGTTTATGAAAGATCATTATCTGTATGAAACCAAAACATTAATGACCTATCATCAAAATCCTGGACCGTGTCAAAAGCTTCACGAAATTTTACTAGGACATTTTTCTTTACATTTAAAAAGTTTCTCAACAAATACAACTATTTTCATGACAAATATATTAAATAATTGTTGATATCTATATGCATAGAAAATTAAACTGGAATACTGGAGTATTATTTTATTAATTTTTTTAAAAAAAGCAAAAAATACTGAACTTAACTTGAGTTCCCTTTTATCCCAACTTATCTCAAGGTTTATTTAACTTTTTGTGTCTTATTTAAGTTCCACATCAATATTATTAAGTATTTGTAAATAGCTTGAAGACGTGGATTAAAAGCGTACATCATAGCAGGCCCATCTAATCTTCCAGCTCGTGCGTGATGTATGGAAGTAAAAGGGAAAAGAAAAGACCCTCGATATTCCAGAAAGGTGTGCAGTGCATTCGTATTTGAATGATTACTTAACATTTTCCGCGGTAAAGATGGGGGACAAAGCGACAAAGTTTCTTGTTAATAACTACAGTATGTCTCTATTATGACAGAATGAAGATTTGTGAATAATGCTTATCTGTGAAGCCATTCTAAAATGGTAAAAAAACGGCCTTTTCAATTCAGTTTTTATCCAAATAGCATTTACTATTTCAACAATGTTCAGTATTAGGAACTTCTATTAACTCTTTATCTCCATTAATGTTCAATTAGAGATGATCTATGTGCAATAGTGTTCGTGTAAATTTAAGATTTCTAGCCGACAGTTTCATAGAATTGACTGACCTGAGATGCACGCTCTTAAGGTGGAACGGAAGGGGACGTGAAAAAATGACAGTGTTTTTGTAGTTTTTATGGAAGAATAATTTTTGAGCAAAATAAATAAAATATTGCTTAAGTACAAACATAGAGTTTAATTTTCTTCACATGGTGATATCAACCTTTTTTTAAATATCGTTCAAGAGTGTCCTAGAATTTAGTGACAACTTTTTCTCGTCATTTAAAATGTTTACTATATAATTCAGCCATGCTCATGACATATGTTCAACAACTGTTGATATCACCATGTGAAGAAAATTAAACTATATGTTTGTACCGGAGAAATATTTTATTTATTTTGGCCAAAAATATGTTTTTCAATAAAAACTACACAAACACTGTCTTTTTCTCGCATCTCTTTTCATTCCACCTTAATGCATGGTTGACTGGGGCAAAGGGGAAGGTAATAACGGCTCAAAAGCAGTGTCTCCCAAGCATTCTAAGAGCCTTTGGATTATAAAAAAATTATATTAGAGCCTTCATAACTTTTTTTACACTAATATAAAGAACATTCGATAACAATAGCTACCCACCCCCCTGTGGCCAAATGGTTGTAAAGCGTCAATCTCGTGTTAAACTAGCCTGCTGATGGCGGGGAGATCGGAGTTAGAATCCCGGTTGGTTCTACTAAAGGTTATTTTATAAAAAAACAAATAAAGAGAAAACATCACATTTTCAGGCTACGCCTTTGACAAATGCATTTTATTCAAATTTGAAAAAAAATTGAAAATCCTAATTTACTGATGCTATTTTATAGTGAGAAAAACAAATAGAATATATTATAAAATTGCCTCACAAAGCCATAGATAGCTATGGAGTATTCAAAGGGCTCCACGGAGCACAGTTTAAAAAAATACCGCCCAAGTTATATGACTTGTAATAGTAGCTGATAGGAATTCTCCCCTTTCGGAGTTCAAAAGAGGTAAATATACATTGATAATCTCTGGAGACACTGACATTTCACGAAACATGTTTTAAATTTTACTTGCACATTAAAATGAATATCAAAATGTTTTTAAAGTTTATTGTAGCATTTTTAATTATATTTTACACCCTCAAATTAAAAATAAATGTAATATTTTCTTGAAATTGACTAATCGGCGTTTTATATGCGAATAATAGTCGATTAGATTGATCTTGATGAGAATTAACGATATAAAAACTGTTAATACTTTTCCTTAAATGAAAAATGACACCAGGACACGGGAATCGAAATCGGGACCTTATCTTAATACGCCAATAATATCACCACTGAGATATCCAGGAATCGTCCCACGCCCTGGCTCATTTTTCACACATAGCTTAGGCAGATTCTGTGATGGACGTGTGGAAATTGATTCCTGGATATCTCAGTGGTTAGAACACTGGTGTACTAAGCCAAAAGTCCCGGGTTCTATTCCAGTGTCCAGGTGTAATTTTTCAATCTAAATAATATGATATTATATGGGTTATAACCTTAACCAACAATTATAATAGCTTTGCTATTTAATCTATTATATATATTTTGATTAGGTAGTAGACGTCATTGTTCTTTTCCTCATACAATAAGCATTATTATTATAATTTATTTTCTTAATAGTCCCTTAACTCAGAGATTATCATTCTTTCTCAACCCACGGCACACTAGACAAGGCACTAAAATTGTCAAGGTACACCATCAATTACTTTAAGGGGAGATTTTATCAGTAAAATAACAGGTACTAAGAATGTTTAAACCCACTCCAGTTGCCGTGTGTTATAACGCGCTAGTATCACATTATACTAGACTGCTGAAGACGGGGAGATCAAAGTTCGAATCTGGGTCGGGTGTACTGAGGGTGGTTTGTTTACTCCTCCTTACCACAAATGTGGGTACACTTCCTATAAATATAACCCTACTTATTCCTATAAACCACTAGCAAAATTAGTACATAAACCTATAATCCGAACGGGTATAAGACGCAATGTTAATTTTTTTAAAGTTTGATAGCTAAAATGATAGTAATAATAATTAATAATAATGACAATTAATTATTGTGTTATTTTGAAAATATAATTGTTGATGATTATGGATTTTAAATAATATATTTTTATCCCTCGAATTTTTTTCTCACTACTTTATTTATCTTCCCCAGTCTCGGGGTGGGCACTTACTGTCTCTTCATGACACACCAATGTGCCGTGGCACAGGGTTTGAAAATGCTGCTATAACCAATCAAATTTATTATTATAAAAAATGTATTTCCCTCATCTAAAGATCATTGATAAGAAATAAGATATGTATTTGATTTGGGTTTTATTACAGCTATATTGTGACTCAAGGCAAATATTTTAAATTTATGAATGATACATTTAGAAATATTTTTTCCATCTACCTCTTAAACTTGAGAAATTTCTTTTACAATTTTTTTAGGTAAAAACACATTTTATTTAATCACTTTTAATACTAATAGTAAAATACAATCTTTTATTCACTACAATAAAAAATCATCTCTATAGTACTCGGCTGTGATTAAACCCTGACCTCTCAGGTACCAGCAAAGCATTAATGTGGTACTGACGCCTTTGTCCACGTAACCACCGGTGCAGGTATTAGTTGTTGATTATTCACCACTATATATACATATATATATACATAAATGAATTACGATACCTTTTTATAATTTAATTCCAATATAATTTCCTTTAAGATAAATATAATTTAAAACTGTATAGATTACTGCGCACTGGATGTTCAGCTTTAAAGCATTATACAGAACATTTTTTGAATTGAATTCTGTTTTCAAATAAATTTAAGAACCTATTTCGCGTATGAAAATATATGGTTTAAGAAGATATATAATTTTTTTTACGTTTCAGAATTATTCTTGTGAAATGCTGCGGGAGTTTATTCGTATTTTGTTTTGCATTTTCCCACCATTTTGATTTGTGTGTGTGTGTTTTTTTTTTTTCCTTTTTCATTTTATACGATTAATATATATATTATACATTTTTTTCTTCTCAATGCAAGTAAGTTTAAATTCCTACAATCATTCAATGAAGTTCTTGATGGGATTTTGATTGGTATTTACACAAAATAGTTAATCACTGTTCAATGTATGATATTTAAATAAGAGATGTAAACACTATATCGATTTAAATTTTCATAATATATATCGTAAAAGCTTTATTGGTTGAATAATGTAAAATAATAATTAATTAAAATTGATCTTCACATTATTTTAATTAGGGTATTTAATTAGTCCATACTGCGTATATGTTATTTAATAAATTTGGATTTATAGATTTAATAATAAAATATTGTTTGTATAAATATTGTTTATATAGGTTAGATGATTATTAGTATTTATTGTTTAGTATAATATGTATCAAACCAATTTTTAGTTTCAGCATTTAACTTTTTTTTATAAAATGTAACCATTTGTATAAAATTATTACAAATAATACATTTATTTGTTACTTTTATTTAAACTATATAATCGATTGTAAGAAATTAATTGAGAGATATTTTCTAAAAAAAAAGTTTTTTTTCAAATAAAATGTATGCTTATTTATGTAATATCACTATTTATAATATCACTAACGACTACTTTTTTTATCAAAATTTCTAATTCCTATAGATCATTAACTAAAAGTGTATCATAATCAAAAGCTTACCTGACTACAAATATGATCAAGTGTATCGAGTGATTTTTGGAGTATAAGGTATTTTCTCCTTTTTAAGAAACTATTTATAGGCACCGTCAAATAGAAAAATTAATTTCACACTGTACTATTGATTTCTTACAGGAATGGAATTTCTGAAGCTTAAAAACTAGTAAAACAATCCTCAATTATCTTATAATGTTCTGTTGTGACCTTGTTATGAAATTTACTTATTTATTTTAATTGCAAAAATTCGATATCTCACATGAAACATGATTGGAAATGATTTAGTTTAAACTTTTTGAGATTTAAAAAAAAATCATAGAACCTGAAATATTATGTTTGGAATCTTACAGGGCCATGAAGATACCTTCCATGTCTATTTTGGCGTGAAACATATTTTGAAATAACAAAACAATTCTAAGATAACGTGAGATATGTGGATATCTGTGACACTTTGGTAGGTGGCCCCCTTAATAAATGTGACTTAGATCGGTTGGTAAACTGAACAAATTTCAGGATCACCTAGTATGATTTTTGGGGACGAGAAGGTCAGGGTTCAAATCCCGTCCGAGTGCAGTGAGGATGTTTATTTCTAAATTTATTCCCAATTTCTCTCTACGCAAATGTTGATATGATTCGTACCTTCCATATACTTATCTCATTAACGCAATTAAAATTGGCTCTACCTGGAGGGGTAGTATGATGTGTTAGAAAAAATTAAAATAAATGTATCTCGTGTGTAAAAGCCGAATAAAAGGACAGAGGACATACAGAAGCTCTGTACAAGAGGATGAGTAGACCACACGCCAAGCACACGTGTCATGCAGGTCAGTAAACTAACAAGGCGCGCTCATTAAAATTATATCTCTTTCGAATGGCAAAGTTGGTAGGCTTGTATTTAAATTATTTTTCCTTTACCCAACTAACGTTCATGAATGATATAGTAGGTCAGATACAAGTTTATAATGCTTGATTATTTTCAACCATAATACATTATTAATAAAGAAGAGTGAATAATTTAAATAGCACAAAACAAAGTAAAAATACAAGCGTTCACAATCAAATCTAATAATAATTATGGAGATATTCACATCGAATGTTATCTATTTGAAGAGATCTTTACTATAGTAATCTCGCTAAAAAAATAATTCCTCTAAAGCAGGTGCGTCAAAACGCGTTAGATCATAGGGATCACATTGAATATTAGAATACTGAGGTGGTGGCATTTCAAAACAAACTCTATATCGTAATTTATTGAATAAAAATAATTCTTAACTTATTATATTTACAATACAAAACGAATAGAGTAGGCCCTAATGTAAAATATATTATTATTATTATTATTATATTATTATTATTATTATTATTATTATCACCGCGTCTTGCTACCCGTTCGGTTTATACGCACTTACGCTAATGTTTAATAGTATGATGATTGTGAGATGAAAATGGAAGACCTACAGCTTAACGTGGGATCCAAACCACGGTTGAGACCTGGCATTCCACACATTCACAAGTTGTGTGTTAATACACGTCTTGTCAGAGGGTTAAGGAAGGGGTTTGTAAATCAGATAAAACTGTGCTGGAACCGAGGAGTGAACCTCGGAAACGCAGCACAGAAGTCACCACCTCACCCGTAGATCGTCAGGTCATCTAATGTAAAACAAAAATACTACCTTGTTTTTTTATTCAAAAAATTTGATTTTTTTTTTTTGAAAAAATAGTGTTCCTGTCAGGCTTTAAGGTTGGTATATAGAGGACACAAGAAAAGCTGTTTTAAGCGGTTTTTATACTAAAATTTTTGGTCAAAATAAATCAAATATTGATTCAGTACAACCATGGAGAGTAGCTTTCTTCACATGGTGATATAAACAGTTGTTGAATATCTGTAAAAAGTGTCCTGAAATTTAATGACACATTTTTCTCTTCATTTAAAAAGTTTATCATCTAATAACGCAATTCTCATGACAGATATTCAACAACTGTTGATATCAACACGTGAAGAAAATTAAACTTTATATTTATACTTAAACAGTATTTTATTTATTTTAGCCTGAAAATATTTTGCTTAAAAAAAAACTGCAAAACACACCTTATCTCGTGCAGCCTACATTCCCACCTTAAAGTTTATGCCAGAGTCATTTTTATATTATTTTTCGTAGTTCAAGATTTATCGGGTGTTTGGTTTAATTACACGTGAGAACACAGCTGTTAGCTGTAATTTCAAACATTGCACATATTCGATGTGCAAACTCAACTATTTCTGGGAATTGATTCCTGATGTAGAGAATGCGGCTCTGATGCACAACCCTTACATTCCACAATTCTACAAATTGTATCAGTTACCAAATATCGAGTTACAAAATAGTATATTTCCTTGACGTTTATTGAGGTTGTCTGATGGCTCATAATAAGATCCTTGGTCCACACAAAACCATTTATAAGGTCGTTTGATAAGCCTCCTCTTATGGTTCTCTTAATTAATCAATATCAATATTAATTAATATCAATAAATTGTTTATTTTAAAAGAAATAACATCTTAAAAATGATTATTAAATATTTACACCGCTTCTTACTATTCGTTCCTGTTATACGTTTAGGCCTATGTATTAATTACTCTAATAATTTTAATGATTATGAAGGTTATAGTTAAAGGAAGTGTACCCTCATTTGCGTGGAGCGAGAGTGGAAAACCATTCATGAAAAAACACCCTCAGTACACTCTACTAAGATTCAAACCTCGATCTATTCGTCACTGGCAGTATATTCTACTGCAAGAGTAGTGCATTAGACCACGAAGCCACCGAGGTGGTTCATATTTATCATTCCTTTGGTTTTGATTTCATTATTATCCTAAATAGAAAGGTTGACTTTCTTTTCTATAATATATACTAAAATGTCATGTTATTCTTTATAGTCAATATCATTTTACCTTCTTAGTATTTGACGCTAAAACGGCAAATAAAAAATGGCTATCAAAAAAAATTTTCAAGTCTGTCCAAGATGGGGTGCAAAAAAAAAGGGTAAGTATTGTTAAAAAAATTTCCAGGACACCAAATATTATATCTCCAACCTAAAAAGAACCCCAGAAAATACTAATATATATATATATTTAAATATGACAGTGACCTCTTTTAACCATAATATAAAAGTATCATGATTGTCTAACAGATAGAAGCACTAACTCAATTTGAGCTAAAATTGGACTCTCCCTCTTTTCCCCCTGTACTTTTTAATTATATTTCTAATGTGGTGTGTGTCTGTTTTAATTGTCTAGATCATTGGTCCTAAACGTGGTTTCTACGAAGGTCACGTGGCACACCATGCCATTTGTGTGTACGTGCTGCGACAGATCTTTCAACCGTTTAATTTAAGCAAATGATAACTTTTGAATACCTTTAACCAAAAAATGTTACCTTTTAAAAAAAAAATTATTAGTACAAGGAGTGGGGGGTGTTGGCGGGAGTAGTTTTTAAAATTGTAAGACCGCATGTCACTTTATGGATTCCCGCATAAGGCTGCGTATTTTATTTACAGTAGATTTTGACCAAATTTTATTTTATAAGTCAAAATGAATTATTCTGGAATAAACGCTAGGGAAAATAAAGTTTTGAATTTAAAAGTGAAAAAAAAGTGTGTACAAACGTTTCTATAAGCTATTAAATTTGTCGCAAAAAATCGTGACATGACACATAACTTATTTCACGTCTAGTCCTGAGAATGATTCCAGTGAGTGTCGGAACTAGTTTAGATTAATGGGTAATCTAGCTGCTATTCCAAGGAACATGGGATCCTATTCAACTAAGGATTATAATACTCTTTAATATTTAGCAAAATTCTATTACCTTTTCTCTCTAACATTTACTCTAAAATCATCCAATTTTGACTTATAAATGATATATCACTGTGTAATTATGTATATATTTTAATATTAATTTTATTGACTATAAAAACTAGCTTTTAACAAATTTCATATCAGCTTAATTTATAATTTATAATGTTAGATATTTTCTTAATTGCATACATCTATATTTCATAGCCCTGTACATTAATACATTTATAAAACCTAAAATTCTTTCAAAATTTTTAAAAATTTGTTAAATCACACTTTAATGTGATAACAATTTAAACATTGTATACAAATATATTTATTCCAACTCAATTATACACAATATGTAAATTATCAATCAATTAATTGAATTATAATTTCTTTAATATTATAAATGTTTTATATGATAACAATAATAATGTTTGTTTATCTGAGTAGTTATGATTAAGGAATAATTAACTGATAGTTTTTTTAAAAAATATGGTCACAAACTATAAAATACTATATGACGATGCCTGTACGATTGTGCCATACCATTTCTTCTGAATATTACTAGAGCAGTATGACTGACTCAAAACGCGGGTTTGAAACCAATTAATAGCAAGTAATTTTTATACTCCAAATCACATATTTTATATAATTATAATATTCATTTTGTAACATTTCATTTCACAAGAGAGCTTTAGTCAATATATACATTGATACATACACATATAGCCCATACAAACAGACACGTTGCATAAATATTGCTGACCACATTTAGAAGGATAATAATGCAAATATTGGTTCCACAACTGCAATATTATTAAACTCAGCACAAGCTTGTGTAATGTCATTATCATCATCATTGCTACTATTATTACTATCATACTTATTACTATTATTACAGGACATTCTATCTTTAAATCCGTTGTCTTGTATAAATTGAGTCCTTCACCATGGCTGATCAACAGCTTCCATTTTTTTAGATCCTGAAATTTAATCTCCTTCCCCCCCTCCTTGTTTGAGGTTATCCATCAATATTTCTTTCGTGGTCTTTCTGGTCTCCTTCTCTCCTCCCCCTCGCCTTTTATGACATCACTGAATGGACGTGCCTGGCAGGGGGTACACGTTCCCTACAGTATTTTTGCATTAGGGTAAAGTCCCCTTCGATATAAAATGGAATTGACTTATTCGCTTAAATAGTTTAGTTACTTACAAGTGTGTGCCCTAAGTTTAAAATCGTGCGTTTCCACCTAAGTTTAAAATAGTGTGTCCACCTAAGTTCAAAATAGTGTGTGTCCTCCTAAGATTAAAATAGTGTGTGTCCCTAAGTTTAAAATAGTTTCCACCTAAGCTTAAAATAGTGTGTGTCCCTAAGTTTAAAATAGTGTTAGTCCTTCTAAGTTGAAAATAGTGTGTGTCCTCCTAAGTTTAAAATAGTGTGTGTCCTCCTAAGTTTAAAATAGTGTGTGTTCTCCTAAGTTTAAATAGTGTTAGTCCTCCTAAGTTTAAAACAGTGTGTGTCCTCCTATGTTTAAGATATTGTGTTTCCTCCTAAGTTAAAAATAGTGTGTGTCCTCCTAAGTTTAAAATATTGTGTGTGTCCCCCAAAATTGGCAAGTCAAGCGGTTATCACTCAATAAGAGTGGTTAACTGTGCATTTACTCTTCTTAGAATTATTATTATTATTATTATTATTATTAGCACCGCGTCTTACTACCCGTTCGGGTTATACGCACTTACGCTAATATGTAATGGTAGGGTGATTGTGAGGTGAAATGGAGGACCTACAGTTTAACGTGGAATCCGAACCACGGTGGAGGCCTGGCATTCCTCACATTCACAAGTTGTGATTAATACACATCTTGTCAGAGGTGAAGGAAGGGTTTGGTAATCAGATAAATCTGTGCCGGGACCGAGGATTGAACCCCGGACGCCAGCTCAGAAGTCCGACACCTTACCCCTAGACCACCAGGTCACCCTTAGAATTATTCATTAGCCATGTAATATGTGCGATTTATCATAAACACTTTTAAATACACTAAACTATCCTATTATCTTATGGTAACATTTTGGGAGGAATAATTTTGTCTGTACAGCCCTAATTTTTTTACGAATGAACATATGGTACAGCTAGAAAATTTATTATATCTACTTTTACGTATACATACGTCAAGCCATTGATCTGCAACTGTCTATTTTGGAAGACATTATCAACACCTATAAGATAACAACGTCGATCTAGATGGTCTTTGGGTATTGTTCTCGCTTCACGATTCAATGTTCGTGGGTCCGAACCCAGCTGAGGTCAACGTAAATTATTAAGTGAGATAAAATTCTTAACACAACTTCCTTCGGAGGGGGAAGAAAAGCCAACTCTCCCATGTCAATTGTGACATGTAAAAAAGAACCCTGGAATCTATTATGTGAAAATATCTTTATTGTCAAAATTGGTAGGTCCTTTCACGCTTACTCATAGAAATTCAGTGTGGAAGAGAAACGGGTAACCAGCACACCTCCATAACTCTCCCAGGACATGAGATTTCTACCAGATTGTATGGGCAGCACTAACCAACTTAGAGGCTGAGTACATGTCCAGCTCCAGATCGATATAAATCCCATAAAACTAACTTTCAGGGTGTTGATTTAAGAAGAATAAAATAACAATAATGTTACCTTAAAATGTTATCAATTTAAAGACCCTATATTATGGTAGGTATATATTCGTAATTTCGTCAAACTTTTTTTAATTTCTTCATAAAATTTCTCAAATAAACAAAAATTTCGTCATAAAAATGGTTCATAACACCTGTAAATATTGCGGAAAAACACTTTTTTTAATATTATATTTTTTACAAATATTATATAAAATAAAACCATAAATGAAGACCGATAAGATATTCTAGCTCACAATACCAAACATGGATAAAATGAAATTACGAAGAAAACCAGAAACTCTAGGGCTTGCAAAGATCACAAACAACCAAAGATAAGAATAACAAAAAACACAGAAATATTAATTTAATATATCTCGACTTTTGTTTTCACTGAATGGGAATAAAAATAACGTCTAATTTAATAATCCAGTGAGTAAAATAGTTCATGATTATTTTTAAACTATCAAAATAAATACATAATAAATATTTTATCATTAGATTTGAAATGGAATACAATAAACGCATGATTTTAGGTATATTATTTTCAAGCCTACAAAGAAGAGAATAAAATTACGATCGATCTTTGCGAGTCCACTGTTTATGTATCGACTAGTATTTTAATATTTATAGACATCGATGGTAAAGGCTACGTTGATTTTTACCTTGACCGCTACTGCATTAATTTTTACGGCACTCGAAATCAACATGGCCGCTAATGTTATTTGCGTGTTAGCAAACAAACGAAATTTGGTCTAGAAAACATGAATTTCGTTTTAAAATACGAATAATAATAAGATTTCGTGAAAAAAAACTTTGATTTCGTATATAAATACTTTTATCGTTTTATTTAGTGAACTCAAAAAATACGTAATAATGATTTCTTTGAACTTGAAACAAGTTTAAGAGTTTTCGAAATGGATTTTTCAAACATTTCGTGAAAACACTGTTCGCGTAAAAGTCGGTGTCCCTAGTTATCATTGTTGAGCTCAAAGAAAGAAGTTTGTGATTTCTAGATGTTTCTCCAAATGTGCAACCGTAATAAAATCAAGGCATAGGAGAGTTTGGGCCAACAATCTAATCCCCAACAATGCCGGCTCCAAACATTAACGTCTTAAGGCAATAGCCGTGGCAATATAACAGTATTCTACTTGTGTGTAGCTCATTGCTGCTTAAAAAATACTGACCTCACATTTCTGTCTAAGTCTAATCGCCGATGACTATATACAATCTCATGTACAGTGTTGCCACATCACCCCTCTCCAAATTTAATGATGTTTTTTTCAAAATGTATGGGGAGAACGTATTTATTGCAAAGAGTGCCTTCAACCTTTATTTACCCATCAATCATATGGTACTGTCTGTATTCGTGAATTATTACTCACTCTGTATACATGACTGCGATCCTGTATATATTTATATATCCTATTATTTATGTTAATATGTATGTGTAAAATAATTTATATATTTATTTATATGACGTATATGAAAAGAAAGTTAACACACCTTTTATATTCACTTGTTGGATGGGATAATTTTTTTGAAAACTGTTTTAACTCTCAGATTTTATTCATCCCATTTGAAAGAAAGATGTACTTATTTTATCCACCACTTTTAAAAAGAACCGACCATTCATACTTTTTTCTTAATCCCATAATTTGAGGTTATGTTTACTTAAAAGTGTTTTAAAGATACCTTGACATCACATTTGACTAAGTTTCTTTTTCGAAATAACTTTTAAAAATAAATTCAATGAAAAAGAAGCATCTAACTTTTCACCTCTCTTATTTTCAATCCTTGAATCGCGTGCAAAATGTCAGAGGGAAAACGACAAGTCTGAGATTGAACACGGTTGTATAAACAGTTTCCAGACAGCTGTGCTTTATACTCCGTTTATGATTCCTGTGACGGGTTGTATACGCTAACTTACATGACCTCCTCTTTACCTCCTTCTTTTCAAACCCAACCCTTCACACGTGTAACGTTTAACTTGATTCTAACACACTTCAGTGGACGCGTGGTCTAAGTCGTCACTCACGTAAAAACTAGATCAGGGATGGGGGAACCTGTGGATACATGCGGCCTTTTAAGGGTGTTTGGTGTGGTCTTTTGAGATGTTTGGTGTAGCATTCTGAGGTGTTTATGTGGTCTTTTGAGGTGTTTGGTGTGTTCTTTTGAGGTGTTTGGTGTAGCATTTTTAGATGTTTGTGTGTACTTTTGAGTTGTTTGTGTATTATTTTGAGGTGTTTGGTGTGGTCCTATGAGGTGTTTGGTGAGGTCTTTTGAGATGTTTGGTGTGTTCTTTTGAGATGTTTGGTGTGATCCTTGAGGTGTTTGGTGTGGTCTTTTGAGTGTTTGGTGTGGTCTTATGAGGTGTTTGGTGTGTAATTTCGAGGTGTGTTTTAGGGTGTTTTGTGCTTTTAGTAAGTGTGGTTTTGGGTGTTTGGTGTGGTCTTATGGGATGTTTAGTGTACCATTTTGAGGTGTTTATGTGGTCTTTTTGTGTGTTTGTGTAGTCTTTTGAGGTGTTTGTGTGGTCTTTTGAGGTGTTTGGTGTGGTCCTATGAGGTGTTTGGTGTGGTCTTATGAAGTGATTGTGTATCATTTTTAGGTGTTTGTGTGGTCTTTTAAGGTGTTTGTGTTTATCTAGAACAATTTTTTATCACTCGTGTATATTAATAGTTTAGAGCTTAAATATTCTCCATCTTCACGTATTTTAATTAATTAAAATAACAAATCTAATTCTTAAAGCATAATGTTAAAGTTAAATTACCTGGGAAGTCTGCTGACAAAGGATGCCTACTGTACCAAGGAAATTAGGTCAAGGACGCCATGACCAAGGAAGCTTTCAACAAGAAGAAGTTACTGCTGACCAGCAAGTTGAGTTTGAATCTGATGAAGAAACTGACGAAATTATACATTTGGAGCATCGCACTGTATGGAGCAGAAACTTGGACTATCAACAAGATGGAAACGAAATACTTGGAGATCTTTGAAATGTAGGGCTGGAGTAGATCAGGTGGACAGACAGGGGGACAAATTAAGGAGTCCTATAAGGAGTGGGTGAGAAGAGAACCTTTTGGTGTGATTCTTCGGTACAAAGAAAACTGGATTGAGCACATCCTTGGACGGAACTGTGTCTTCTGCACGACGTCATGAAGGCAAAGTTGAGGGAAAGAGGGGCTCATGAATAAGAAAGGTTTAAATATTGGATGTCTTTAAGAAATAAAATATTCTGGAAGCTGAAGAGGTGGCAAAGAACGAGATGCATTGGTGGGCTAGGTTCTATGACAAAAGCAATGGACCTGTCTTAAGACAGAACACCTAGTAATATAATGTTAAAATCAACCAATATTATCCATTATTTACTATGAGTGGCCCATCATATTTTTGAAAAACTTACTGTATATGAGATTTGAGGCCTTATTAGGACTCCGTGGATTGACACGCAGCCTTACAATGCAAAATGTTCACCCCCCCTGGACTAGACTGCCGATGACAAGGAGATTGGTGTTTAAATCACGGTTGAGGGTACCGAGTTTTTTCCTAAATAGTTTTTTTACTCTCCTTACACGCAAATGGGGATATACTTTCTCTAAGTTCAACCTTACCAATCTCTAACACATTAGCGTAATTAATGCTCACGCGTACAACCCGAATGAAAACGTGTTTATAGACAAAAAAAATTAATTCTAGAACAAACACAAAACTCAGATTTCCGTTGGTTCAACTCATCACCGTTAAAAGGGAAACGCCAATTTCACCAATGATAAACTTTAACGTACCGGAAATCGAATCCAAAACTCTCAACTCAATAGTTGACCCCTATCAACGGAGAAGTGGTCAAAATTAAGGCAAAATTAAATTAAATCCTTCAGTGATGCATTGGATTGCTTCAATTTTTTAAAAATCAATAATAAATAGTTCTGACATTAGGCATTAAGTGCCTCCAAATAAACCATATATTATTTTCTCTAGCTCTACAATAGTTGACTTTGACGTCACCATTAAGTGTCCTCCTATTCAAACAGTAATATTTTCTCTATCTCTACAATAGTTTATTCTAACGTCCGTAAATAAATGTTTTCTGCTCCTAAGAGTAATATTTTCTCAGACGCCCGTGTGGCCGCAGGAAAAGCTATAAGACCGAAGATGTTCTTCAACTGACATGTTTATGTAACGGTGACGTGCGTTCAAGCCGCTAGAAGGTACTCTAGAGGAGGTACCGGTAGGTTAGTTACCCCCTTCTCCACATTTCCGTCATCCCCCCCCCCTTCACACTTCACTAAACACACACATGTTGTAGTACTCAAGACGGACTTAAAGTCTGTTCAGCGTAGGAATTGTTTTCTGAAAGGCCTTTTTCCCTACCAGAAATCTATTATATAGTAGGATATTGGTAGGAAAAAAGATCTTTCAGAGAGTAATTCCTACCGTGAATGGGGTATATGTGCGCCCTCCCTCATGACAGTTGAACGGAATTAGATCCCGCGCGCCATTTTGTAAGTCTCTCTCTCTCTTTTTTCCCCCCTAGCCCCGCTTCACCCCCAAGGAAATAATAAACTAAATAATCAAATACTTTTATGTCTGTAGGTCAATGTATATTTAAAAGTATAACTAACCTACTTGAGGAAACGATCCTAGTAAATATTACTCTTATTTAGTCTAGGTTTGTCGGTGACCAGGAGGATATCATTTAGAATCCAAGCCAGATGTACTGAACGTGTTTTTAAACAAAACTGTTTATCACTCTCTATCCACGCAAATGGGGAACATTCTCTCTAATTTTTTATCTTACTCATACTTATTTCATTTGCGTAATTACTTGTTATGTGTATAACCTAAACGGGCACTAAGAAACAATTTAAAAGAAGGGAAATTTTTTATACTAAAGTAATGAATTTCAATTTTCATTGCGTTAAAAATTCGAACTAAAAGGACGGAATTTTTTTTTCACAAGGAAACACAAAAAATGGTGACCTTCAGACCACGTACTAAACAAAGATCAACTGGTGACGGAAACTCAACGGAAACTGAACGGAAACTGGAGTTGCTATTACAGAACACACATAGTTACATGTTTATGTTTATAGTGGGTCAACTTGAAAGTGATAGCAACGCGACTGACGAGTGACGTGACAACAAGAGTTGCTATTACAGAGCACACATATTTACATGTTTATAATGGGTCAACTTGAAAGTGATAGCAACGCGACTGACGAGTAACGCGGAAACTGGAGTTGCTATTACAGAACACACATAGTTCCATGTTTATGTTTATACTGGGTCAACTTGAAAGTGATAGCAACGCGACTAACGAGTGACGTGGCAACAAGAGTTGCTATTACAGAGCACACATATTTACATGTTTATAATGGGTCAACTTGAAAGTAATAGCAACGCGACTGACGAGTGACGCGGCAACAAGAGTTGCTATTACAGAGCACACATATTTACATGTTTATACTGGGTCAACTTGAAAGTGATAGCAACGCGACTGACGAGTGACGAGGCAACAAGAGTTGCTATTACAGAGCACACATATTTACATGTTTATAATGGGTCAACTTGAAAGTGATAGCAACGCGACTGACGAGTAACGTGGCAACTAGAGTTGCTATTACAGAGCACACATATTTACATGTTTATACTGGGTCAACTTGAAAGTGATAGCAACGCGACTGACGAGTGACGAGGCAACTAGAGTTGCTATTACAGAGCACACATATTTACATGTTTATACTGGGTCAACTTGAAAGTGATAGCAACGCGACTGACGAGTGACGAGGCAACTAGAGTTGCTCCAGTCACGACATGTAAACTTGTCCCCCAGTTTATAACAGTATTTTGTTTTGATTGAGCTAACATTTTCCAACTATGGCGTTAGAACAAGAAAACATCAAGTTCGCGCAGTTTATTGAAAACTACCCAGCTGATATTGGTTCTCACCAATTGGAAGGAAGTCAAAACTACTTTTACTCAATCGAAAATAATTAATAAAATTTTCTTGGATAATTTTCCAAATGTTTTACAGAACGCCACTGACTAAGGTTCACATTCATATTATTGTAGGGGTGAACACTATAACGTCTTTGTAAACGTCTTAGCAGCCTTTTACTTACAACAGCGTCCTCCTCTGATTATGATGACATACCGTAAACTAATCATAAACTGGCGTTACTTCGGTATAAACAGCCTTGGAAACCAGTCACCTGGGGGCTGGCAACTTTATATTGAGCAACTCCAGTTGCCGTTGAGTTTCCGCCACCAGTTGCTCTCTGTATGTATGTAGTCTCAGAGGGCCGTAATAAACTTTATTTCAGGAAGTAGGTCGAATAATACACCAAACAATTTTTTTATTCATAGTTCAATTTAAATAAAAAGTGCCTTTCATAAAATACAAACATATTTTGTTGTGGCCGAAAATGATAGCATTTCACTTCATCATAGTTGTGTTTTTATAGATTTTAATAATATCTACCAAAAGTCACAGGCTTAGACCACATTACCTGACGTATTAAATACATGAAAGTAGATCTAGTAACTCTTATAGCTGTCAGATAAAGCCCTTCCTAAGAAAATTGGTCTGTAGTGCTATATTTCCTGTATCAGCTTAATTTTTTTTAGTAGGTCTACGTTCAACACCTAGGCTATTATTATTTTTATAATATTGTATATAGACAATATTGTAAGGTTGATTTTGTCTTTCTATCTCGATAGTATTATGTATAGTATATGTATAGTATTATGTGCCTCTGAAACGAGAAAGTTTGATCTTATAATTCTGTATGTTTCTATGTCTACAGTCTACAACCGAAGCAATTTAAAATATATATAAATAATTTTATAAATATATACACAAATAGTTGTATAAATATATATGTTAAAATATAAATATTTGTATAAATATATATAGTTGTATAAATATATTTAGCTGTATAAATTTATATAAATAGTTGTGTAAATATATAAATAAATAATTGTGTAAATATATAAATAAATAGTTGTATAAATATAAATAATTGTATAAATATATATAAATAATTTTGTAAATATATATAAATAATTGTATAATTATTTATGTAATTGTATAAATATATATAATTGTATAAATATATATAATTGTATATATGTATATAAATAATTGTATAAATATATAAATATAAGTAATTGTGTAAATGTATATAAAATAATAGTATATATAAATAATTGTATAAATATATATATATATATATATTACATGCTCATACTTCAGGATATTTTTACCTTCTCGTGAAACCTTGGATAGAAAAGTAAAGTGATTGTAAAAATAATTGAAATTTTGATGTTGATGAACACCAACGTTTCATGACCCCCTGAAGACGTAAAAGTAACTTTCGCGATGCTGTCTGTGTGTCTATCTCGGCATAGAACCGAAACCATTCTACCTATAGCACTAGACCTTGGTATTCGTACATATCTAGGTTTATCATGAAGTTCCACAAAGGAATTTTTGAAATTAGATATATAACTCTAAAAATAAGGTTAGCTTACTGTAGGGCAACAAGAGAAAAACAAAATCGATTTTCGATAAATTGACTCCAACGATTTTGATTAAAATTATTATCAATGCACTGTTTGACGTTACAAACAAAATAGTACATCTTCCCGTGAAAATGATTTAGAGGGTACTTTACATAAGAGAATATTTCTGATTTTGATATCCCAGCAACTCTTTAAATTACGAACGAAATAACTTATCACTATTAATTATAACTGCGTATTATGTTCAGGTTAAAAGCATAAGTACTAATTAGGCTAGTGAGCTGAAATTATATATATTTATAGGAAGTGAATCCACATTTGCGTGGAGGGAAAGTGGCAAAATAATTTAGGAAAAATCATTTTCAGTACACCTGACCGGGATTCGAACCCCGATCTCCCTGTTATTGGCAGTTTAGTCTAACACTAGAGTGATGCCTTAGACCATGTGGCCACCCAAGTGGCTAGCTTATCATTGAATGTTGTATTACTATATAATAATAATAATAATAATAATAATAATAATAATAATAATAATAATAATAATAATAATAATAATAATAATAATAACTATATAATAATAATAATAATAATAATAACAACAATAATAATAATAACAATAACAATAATAATAATAATAATAATAATAATAATAATAATAATAACTAATAATATAATAATAATAATAACAACAATAATAATAAAACAATAACAATAATAATATAATAATAATAATAATAATAATAATAATAATAATAATAATAATAATAATAATAATAATAAAATAATAATAATAATAAAAGGAAATGTTTTTGTGCGATGCACAGCCAAATCTACGGCACGCTGAGATCCGAGATTTTTAACATAGGTGGAAGGAAGGGGGTCCGAATGCACCTCGAAGCAGGATTTTTAAATTTTATATTATCTTTTTAATTAGGCTATTTTTAACAAATTTTTGAAAAAAGTATTGTGAATGTGGTTTAGAATTACGTTTCAGAGGTATCTGTGATAAAAATATGCCATTCACTCCTCGGAAAAAAAAATGTGTACGAAATATACCGTAATTCTAAACCATATATGTGTATGTGTGGGGGGGCTTATATAATTCTTATACCACAGTGGGTCATGGGCAACGCCGTGCGGGATTGCTAGTTAAAAATAAATAGGTTTAAAAAAATTAACATACATTATTATTACATTTATTTACCATTTGGGTGCAAACTACTGTAATAGCGTTAATTAAAAATTAAGTTTTTTGGCAGTGGGTGGGTGGGTGAGGAAGATAGCTTGGGACCCCGCAAACAAAGTTTGTCCAGGGCACCAAGTCTGCTAATGGCAGCCCTGAATAGCTCCTTTTTTTTATGTAAAGGACACTATTGGAAAGTATGTACGGTTCTGTCGTACCGTTTATTCTAAAAGTTTGAAATTGAAGGTATAGCTAAGGAGAAAATCCATCCATACTAGTGTGGGGAGAGAATGGGAAAAAACAGCTATTAATACACTATATGGAGTAAACAAATTCCCTAAGACCCGGGGGCGAGGGGGGGACCCTGTCATCAATTGCCACAAGTGACGAACTATACATAAAAGTGTGGCAAATTTGAATTATCCAGCTTTCATAGGAAAATAAACTTTTTCCTGATGGTGTGCGCTTGTTGCAACTTGATATTTCCTGCATATCATTGGAAGCTTTCCGCTTTCTGAATAAGTCATGGAGTTATGGCCCTTGGCCCTGTCGAGTACAAGTATAAAACCTATTCTGTGGGATGGTGGGCGGGTGGGTGAATGGCGTGGCGTGGCTTCACAACCGACCAAAGTATTCTTCCGCGTCAACAAGAAGGGATGGATCACAGAAATAGTAGATGGCGCTATCTACCGGACAGGTCTGGCGGAAAAAACCATACGTTTGGAAATATCAGTTTTCTCGAGAACTTGTGAAATTCTTAAAATAATATTTTCAACACCTCTTCTAAGATAATGTATTAATGTTTATTAATTGTTACATTTTCTTATTTTTTGTTATTTAGCCAGCAGTTTTCTATTGAAAACTGTCCAAATTATTGATATTTTATCACTGTTAAAATTATAGATGAGGTGTGAACATAAAAAGTATAACTTAATCAACATGCTTCTATTTTTGAACAAACTGTTTCCGAAAGGAAAATTGCAAAACAATAAAAATTCTTGAAGATAACCGTTTGTTCCCACGGCTCTGCATTTCCACGCCAGATGAAAAGGGCCGATCGCACTTACATCCAATGCTCCCCTATACTTCCTTTCCCAACATTTCATTTCATATCTGCCTTCTAACAAAATGACTGTCAAATTTCGAATTAAATTCTCTTACATTCTCAATTTGATGAATTTTCATCATCTGTGTCCGAGTCAGCTGTAACTGAGTGGTCAAAGTGTATATGTATTTTTTAATAAACTTGTTCAAACAGTGTGTGTTGTTTTAAATGTTTGATTAAGCAACCTAAGCTCTCAGTTTTTACATGGTGTGGCTAATTTCACTTCCAATTCACCACAACAACTCTTGCTAAATTAAAAAAATATATATGTGGCCCATTTCTGCCCTTGTGCTTTCGGCTGATACTTTAGACAGTGCAACCTCCTAGATTAACTTCTCCCAGTTCAAATAGACATTTATTTGAGAAAAAATAGGCCGTATTGGTGGTCACATTGTCTAAAGCGTCACTTTCATTTTATACCGAATTGTCTGTGAGGTGGAAATCAAGGATGGAATGTGGATTTAGTTAATTGTTTCTTACTCTCCCTCCACATAAATGCTGGTATATTACTTCTAAAATGTTAACTCTACCATGCCTATCCCATTAGTGTATGCTTATAGCTTAAGCGGCTAAAATAAGTTAATTAAAATGAGTTCTACATTAATTCCAGTAATTATTTTGTTGTTTGTTCTGTAAGTTTAGAAACTGATAGCTTGAGGCAATGTATATGATGATTTCCGCACGTCCTTCACAGATTCTGCCTTAAAAAATATGAGTGAAGAATTTTCCTGGGCGTGAGATGATTATTGGATGGAACAGTGGTTATAGCATTGGCGTAATCAGCCAATATTAGTTTGAAAATTAATTTTTCATCTATTTTTCTAGATCAACTTATCCAATTCTTAACTTTTATTATAACCCATCCTTACTTTCAAAGATTTTTAGAGTGTTTTCTAAAATGCAATATATCTGGGTTTGATTCCCGTGTCCAGGAGGTGTCATTTTATAATTTAGATAATATTATATTTAGATGCGGTTATAGGCTTACTTAACAACTTGGCTTGGCTGCTTAATTCATCCGAGAAGATCTGTTTAATATTGAATGGTTCACATGAGCATTGTAAACTCAAGGATGTGTCAGCCTGGGGCATACACGTTATAATATAAAGGTGGGATGGAGGGAAACTGGAGTTAAGGTCCATATGCTTAAAGTTATAATAACATAAAATATATTTTAAGCTGAATAAACAATATTCTTTCAGTAGATATATTTAGTTTAGCTTTTATTTTATTTTAACCCTAGGAAGGAGGTAGTATTATGATCGAAAAAAATATCTAGTTTGACCCCAGAGCCCTAAAAAGTTGTTTACACGATACCGTCTGTCAGTCTCTATATAGGACTAGAGATGACATCTACTGACCGGGTTAAAAACTTGGTATCTAAGCTTTTAATAAGGTTCCAGAAAGTTTGAAAAAAAAATTAGCTATCAAGCCATAAAATTAAGGTTCGTTTTTTTTAATTGCTAAAAGAATGTTTTTTAAATGAAAATCGGTTCTAACAATTTTTTTACTAAGAGTCATATATAGTCCTTGTTTAACATTTCAAATAAATTGGCGGATCTCCTTTTGTCATGAAAATAGTTTTGTGGATATCTTACACCAACGGGAGTTTATAGTTTTGATTATATCTCCAAAACTCTATGAAATACGAAATAGCTTACTCATGAAAAGTTGTAGCACTCTTAAATATATACAAATTTAAACTTAAATAATATTTTATAAAACCAATATTTTCTGAGTTATAATCAAATATATTTTTTTAATGAAGCATTGGGAAAAGGGGGAGTCGAAATTGCACAGTTTTTTTAAAAAATATTTCTCTAACATTGTCTATTACGTCATGTATGTTGGTGAAATTCGATACTATTTTGTTCCCCCATTACGTTTATATAATAATATATTTTTTTATTTCATATATCTTATGAGTTATAAGTATTATTTATACAAAGGTGTGAGAAAGTATCTACCACACACCGTACCAATAATTTACAATTAACTCTTTCAACAATAGCTGAATACTTGTTATGGGCAAATAGGAATTTTACCAATACTTTTTAGAGTATAACCCGAATGGATAGTAAGACGCGGTGTTAAATAACCAATACTTTTCTTCATCTTTTTAAAAAGTTTCTCATCAAATGTGACACTATTCAGCTCTTGTTAAAATTACCACGTGTAAAATATTAAACTAAACATATCTACTTGAGACATTATTTATTTATTTTGGCCATAAAGGTTTTATCTCTAAAAAAAATCGCAAACATATTGACTTTATCTCGCGTGGTTTTTTTCGAGCTCACCTTAAAATAAAGGATCAGACTCAATAATAGACCTACGACCCAAGTGTGAGGAATTTAATATCGGGGAAAGAGAATGTTATGAAACTACCTCTATATTTAGACGCCCAACGTGGGGCAGTTTTCAACCATACTACCAGGAAGGCGTCGATATCGCGATATACTAGATGGTGGGAGACGGGTAGGGGGAGGTTCGAATAATGGATGGGTACACTAGGGATGGTTTTCTCACTATCCATTACACGCTAATGCGTGTGCACTATTATAAAACTACCTTACTAATCCTTACCCCATAAATTAAGCCATTAGTACTTATATTGCTACCCTAATCTGTTGGAATGGTGACAGAGGTGTCAGTCTGATGTAATCTGGTTGGCATGTGAAGGAATTTTGATTTTAAAATCCTGGTAGAGTATACTGAAGGTGGTTTTTCTTAAATTATTTCCGAATTTTCTTTCATGAAAAATGTGGTTGTATTTAACCTGAATTCTACCTACTACATTTCCAACTTATTAGTGTTGATATATGTGGGTGGTAAAGATGGGGGACAAGGAACGTGAAATTTCTTAATTGTATCCCTCCACTAATTAGAAAAGCTATAGACACCTTTTAAATATACAGTTTTGAAAAAATCGTAAAGGTCCTTTTAAAAAATATATTAATTTTTATATATCGTTTATTAGTAAAACTGCCCTTATATAAATAATTCAAAAACACACCATTATTTATTATCATAAACACTCCCTTTATACCCATTTTGAATAAAATGGCTGATATTATTTTTTTATAAATTTTCAAAAATCATTCATTAGAAGACGACAGTCAAAAATTTCCTCCCAATACACAAATATACTATTCATTTAAAACGCTCCTCAGATATTCAGTTTGAACAAAATTCACTAAACTCTTTCGCCTGTAGAACCTGGTACCTTTCGTTTACTCTGTGAGGTAGTAAACTTACCTTGAAATATTTCATTATGGTATAGTTTGAAAGATAGTCTCATAGTGTAATTAGTTAAGGTTAGACTCCTCCTTTCAGGTTAAATGGAGTGTACACGTAGACAGGAAGAAATGTAAGACCCACTTTTTGAGTTAGAAGGACACATAATGCGTCAAGCTCCATTATATTCTCGAGGTCTAAAATGTTGTTTACAATCCCAAGAATTTATCTATATGAGAAAGTAGAAAAGTGAAAATTTTCTGAGCTTAGAAAATTAAACAAATTATTTTAGACCCAAGTTTGCAGTGAAACATTTTTTTTTAAAAGGTATTTAGTGGACCTAACCTCATCGTTCGTAAAACACTATCAAGCTTAAAGCTTCGTACTAGCAGAGCTTTACTAAATTCTGCTGAGATGTCTAAACCGTTATCTTCCTAACCCTACCGTGGCCGGTGGTGGGTGGTATTGAACTGGGAGGGAGGGCTCCAGGATCGATTATTGGTGATTCTCGCCCAGTTCTCCCGACAAATCTTCTTCTATAGCCGCTGCGAGACAATGGGTCCATTGTTCTAGACTAGCCTCCTGCATATGCACTCTATATAGAACAAAGTAACGAGCGATGCTCTACCATCCTTGAGTAAATAGCTTCATTTAATGTTATTTGTCATAAAAATTTGGATTTCAAGAAGAAATTGGGAAATATTTTAAAACTAGCTCATGTCCCCTTCCACCTCCTAGGAGGTTGTTGGTCCCTTCTTGGAATTAATGGTCCCTCAAAGTGGTGGTTCCACATATACATATGCAAGGGCGTAGTGGAGGGGGGTTTTAGGGGTAAGGGTTATGGGATCCAAGATCCCCCTAGAATCCAATGAACCTCCCTAGAAAAGTATAGTCAAGCAGTAATCCATATACTTCGGAAACCAAGTGGTTCTATAGCTTTGTTGGTTGGATCTGTCTGGCAGTAGGGGAACAAACTAGGGAGTAGTAAAATAAAATTGACATTACTTTTTTTTTGTGAGCCCCCCTTGTTAGATGACAAAATTCGATTCCCAAAAAAACTCCCGTATAACATGCTCATATACCAGCTACCTTTTGTTTCCCAGTCATTTAGCTCTTAATAATCAACCGAAATATGTGGATTTTTGGATTTTTCATAGTGTAAAATGTCAAATTTTAAACTATGTCCACTAGTATAAACATATACACATGTATGTATAGGGTCATAAAATATAGTTTTTTTTCATTAAATATAACACAAAACTCAAGTGATAATAAAGGTTTTGTTAAAATTTAACTTAAGCATAATATCTGATGGAAAATATTTCGGCTACTTAATCCACGCAGACTTTCAGCTCTAATGCAAAATTTAACTCTACGATTCGTTATTATTCGTTGGTTCAAGCCAAAATAAAGTTTAAGGATTCCAACAGGGCTCTTTATCCTTAAAGATTCTGTATCTTTTAGATTTATTAATAGAATAATATTTGGGAAAATATAAGATTAGCGAATTTTTAATTTTATTTGTCGCGATACGAGGCTCAGTTTAATAAAATAAATCTATAAATCCAGGACCTCCTCTAACAAACACAATAATATTTTTACAAGTCTCACAAAATAAAATTTTAAGTCTATTGAAATGTAGTGGAGAAATTTCATTTTACCTTGAGATAAGTTTTGTAGTTTTATCTCACCTTTTTTGTATTCACATGACAAAGGGTGGTGGTTGGGGAAGGGTAAAAATCAGAATAAGCTTGTATGTAAGACAGAAGTAGTTACATAAAACGTCACAGACCAATGTGTGTTAAGCCGTGTGGCTCGACAAAGAATGTTACTTTCTCGCTGACCGAGGCAACCGCCTTAAGAGTTAGATGAGAGTGCAGGTGACGTTGACGACAGTGGTGTGACAATGGTGGTGTGACAACAGTGGTGCAACAATGGTGGTGTGACAACAGTGGTGCAACAACGGTGGTGTGACATCAGTGGTGTGACAACAAGGGTGTGAAATCAGTGGTGTGACATCATTGGTGTGACAGCAGTGGTGTGACAGCAGTGGTGTGACAACAGTGGTGTGACAGCAATGGTGTGACATAATTGGTGTGTCAATAGTGGTGTGACATAATTGGTGTGACAACAGTGGTGCAACAATGGTGGTGTGACATCAGTTGTGTGACAACAGGGGTGTGAAATCAATGGTGTGACATCATTTATGTGACAGCAGTGGTGTGACAGCAGTGGTGTGACAGCAATGGTGTGACACCATTGGTGTGTCAACAGTGGTGTGACATAATTGGTGTGACAACAGTGGTGTGACAACAGTGGTGTGACATCATTGGTGTGACAACAGTGGTGTGGTGTAGTTGTGTTTAGTCGGATGAGCTGCAAAGTACAACATAATATTATAAGGTTATTTAACGTCTCACTGGTAAGAATGTCATATTGTTAATTTAAAAAATCTAACATAAAATGTGTTGGCTTATATTTTATTTTTATTTCTTAGCACTACTTATTACTATCTGCTCGGGTTGTACGCCTATTTACTAATTACGTTGATCACTTAAGGATGAGTCAAATTGAATTTACATAAAATGTACCAGCATTTGCGTGGAAGGAGAGTGGATAACTTTTTTGAAAAAAAAACCCTCAATATTTTCAACCAGGTTTGTAACTCCTACTTTCAACCCCCTCCCCCTTTATCATCAGCAGTTTAGTCTATTGTGAGGGTGACACCGTAGACTATTCGGCCACCGAAACGTGTGTCGGCTTATTGATAGTCAAAGTTTCTAATAAATGTATTCATATCTGTAACATACTGGATAAAGTTGCCACACACAAATTAACTACGTAAGAATTTAATAACAAACAACTTGATCATATTCAACATTTCAAATATTTTTAAATTGACTTCTTACCCGTAATATAACGTCACAAATTTTGGTACGAAGTTGTTTTCAATCAGATATCTACATAATTTTAAATCATCAAAGTGCAATGACACAAGTTGTAGGTCATGCGGACCAAACTTAAAACTCATCAACTGTGTTTTTCCAGTGATGAAATCAGAGTGTTTTAAATTGTGGAATACGCGGTGCAAACAGAAATAGATATTTAAAAAAATTGTACGTGGCACCAACCATATTTTATCTTTTTTTATCTTAAAACAGAGACATTTAATAAAATCTTGTAAGGTTTGTGAAATTAAATATTATACGTTGTTGCAGATACAATCCCTCAAAGATCATACGTGAAATAATATACACTGTTACAGAAGCATTGATAACAGAGGAACATCACTCTCCACCAAAGTGCGTAACCATAAGTTTATATTTACATAAGGCTCCATAAAATATATATATATATATATATATATATATATATTTGTTTATAGCTCAGAAACTATTGGTATTATAAAAGTATATTCCAAATAGATTATTTTAGTTCATAATATTATCCTATTATATAGGCCCTATATTACAATGATATAACTATTTCGGATCTCGAATAATTGTGGAGATATGATGCAAAATTGTAAATTTCTACTTATGTAAAGTAACTTTCATTGAAAAAGGAGGGTTGCCATTTCGTTTGTAATATTAAACAGAGTCTAGATACTGTTTGTTTATTAAAGGTATTTAACGTGAACTTTCTGAACTGACTTATTATATCAGCACATGAGCATTTTTATGAGCAAGAGAGAAAGTGTCTACCAATTTTGCCAGGAAAGGTATTTTCACATACCTTACAGGGTTCTTTTACATGCCACAATCGACATGGGACCGACTTTATTTCTACTCCGAAGGAAGTTGTGCTACAGATTTTTATCTCAAGGAGTGAAAAAAAAAAGATTGACCCCAGCTGGGCTTGAACCCACACACATCATGTCCTGAGGGGAGCACTTTACCCCTAGATTACAGAGGTCAGGTCTAGATGCAATATTTAATTAAAATTGTTGTAGTTGTTGACAGATTTTTTTTTCTCTCTCTCTCTTTTGACGCTGTGAGTAAACTAGCCTTATATTTAGGTTTAGGTATCTAATTAAAAAAAATTCCTTAGGGTAACCTTATGAAAACCCCGAATACAAAATTTTAACCGTATCGATAACACGGTTTAGGCTCCAGTCCAAGAAACACAGAAAGACAGACGGCATTTCGAAAACCATTTTCAGAGGCTCATGAAACATCAACATTTATCAAAATCTCAAATTTCAATGTTTTTGACAATTACAATACTTCTCTCCTCGAAGGTTCTAGAGAAATTAATAATATCAAAGGAAACGTTACCTTTAAATCCCGGAACATTAGTTCGCTATGTTAGTTGAAACAAAACAAATTGTAGACAAAAAGAATAAGCCTTATACACATTTCTTTTTTGCTGTGAATTCTGTTTGGAAGGTTTTATTTGCTAAGACAATAATACCATTCACAAGTTTCTATCGTTTATTCCAAATTTCTGCCCCGTGTTTTCTACTTACCTGTAAGAGGCTTAAGTTGGTTTTCATGTCGGAATATTTGGCTATGGGGACTACTCGACACTGCTAGAAGTGTTCAGGAAGGGAAAGGGTGGAAGGTAAACAAAAGTTTAAAAAAATAAAAATTGGGAGGACACAGCCAAAATGTAATTCCCAACATCCCTTTTAGCGAAAAGGTAAATAAAAGGCATCTCTAGCTTCCGTAAAATAGGGAGGGAAAAAAAATGAAGTCTGTCATTGTTTTAACTACCCGGTGTTCATTTTTTTTCCATCTAAAAAAAAACAACACTCCTACCGTGGATTCAAACGTTTGAGTGGACTAAAAAAGCAGAAATTAAATATGGTCACGTGACAAGCTTTTAACCAATCGCAAGAAACCTGCGTGAACTGCAATCCTCGCTCTGCATTATTAAAAATAAATCTCCGTTTTGCCCGCACTGTTACATAAAATCTACTTTTAAGAAACAATAAAATAAAATTTTCAAAATAAACTCAGGCGATCAGTACTAAACAACTACAAATCTAGATACAAGTATACAGCTCCGTTTACTGTTGTGTTGAAATTTGCAAGAACTACTTTTTTAAGTTTGAAAGCGTTTGTGTGTCGTTCTAGTTTTGTTTATAATTTGTGTCGTGGCAATATTAATCGTGATATTAATCCTAAAGATCTGATTCATCCACTCGAGTATAAAATATGTTGATAATAAGCTGTTTCTAGTTTATGTTGCAAAGTATTAGGGGTCAACATAAATGTATTCTAGTGTGTGAATTACTTTGCCTCACTCAAGTAGGTTTGGAACTTTATTTTCAGCAAACGTGAAGTCAAACTTTACTCAATTTATGTATTTCCCTCTTTGTCATTCCCAATAATTAGTAACTAAACAAATATTTTTTATTTTGATACATATTTTCGTTAGTCAGTTGTTTGATGTAGCCTAACGTGAGCTAATTCATAAATTACTCTTAAGGCAATTGGCCCTTTTCATTTGGCGTGGAAATGCAGAGCCATAGGAACAAACGGTTATCTTCAAGAATGTTTAATGTTTTGCAATTTAATTTTCGGAAACAGTTTGTTCAAGAAGAGAAGCATGTTTATTAAGCTATACTTTTTATATACACACCTCATCTATAATTTTAACAGTGATCAAATATTGATAAAATTGACATTTTACAATATAAAACTGCCGGCTGCATAACAAAAAATAAGAAAATGCAACAATTAATAAACATCGATACATTATCTTAGAAGGGGTGTTGAAAATATTAACCTAAAAATTCCACTCGTTCTCGAGAAAACTGATATTTCCAAACGTATAATTTTTTAGCAAGAGCTGTCTAGTAACTAGCTCCATCTACGGTTTTCGTGATCCATCTGTTCTTGTTGGCGCGGAAGGATACTTTGGTCGGTTGTGAAGCCAAGCCACGCCTTTCACCCTCCCGCCCACCATCCCATAAAATAGGTTTTATACTCGCACTCGACAGGGCCAAGGGCCTTAAATTGTTTGTGTAGATAACTACTGTGCATAAATATACTGCCTACGAAGTGAAAATAATTCTCAAGAATAGTATTGTAAGATAATAATATTAATAATTATTGAATAAATAAAGATTTATTGAACACAGTTATTTTTGTGTACATGTTTCGTGATTATTTTTACCAACGACAACAAACCCAAAAACAAGGACAAATAATTCTAAAAAACTAGTATTTTGAGTGTAGACTGTTTATAAATATTAATACAGTGAACTCTCTTAATAGCGAATATCTTCGGGGATCAAAGAAAGTCCGTCAATAAGAGGCGTCAATTAATTGGAAATATATATATATATATATTTTAATTATATATCTCTTGAACCCAGTTCTCTATGAGCCTATATACTTTGAATATAAACCAATGATGACCTGGTGGTCAAGAGGTAAGGTGTCAGACTTTTGTGCTGGGGGTCCAGGGTTCAATCCTCGGTCACGGCACAGATTTATTTGATTGCCAAAACCCTTCCTTCACCTCTGACAAGACGTGTATTAATCACAACTTGTGAATGTGTGGAGTGCCAGGCCTCCACCGTGGTTCGGATCCTACGTTAAACTGTAGGTCCTCCATTGCATCTCACAACCACCCAACTATTACACATTGGCGTAAGTTTGTACAAACTGAATGGATAGTAAGACGTGGTGATAATAATAATAATAATAATAATAATAATAATAATAATAATAATAATAATAATAATAAAAGCTAATACAATATAGCTATGCACGATTTATGACTAAATAATAAGTACTGTAAGTAGCTTACTGTACAGATTGAACAGCACACCGAACAATACGAAAATAAAATTAAATGTAGGCAATAGTCACTAGCATCGACAGACGATGAAATATCCCCGCTGATGGTTCGGAAGGGGTGTGAAGTAATAAATACCTTGAGGTACTGTAGTCATCATTACGTTGGATATATTAGAACCTTTTCCTAAAGGAAGAAGTCAAGAATGTTCACACTTTATAATAGAGTTTAATTTTCTTCACATGGTGACCTCAAAAGTTCTCGAATATCTGTCAATGGTGTCCTAGAATTTAATTACAAATTTTTCTTTTCGCTTTGGAAAAAAAAAAATTCCTCATCTAATACCACTACGCCCATGACAGATATTTAACAAATGTTGATATTTATCATGTGAAGGAAATTAAACTCTATATTTATACTGAATAAATATTTTATTAATTTGGTCAAAAAAAAAAGTTTTGCTAAACACAACTGCAAAAACATTGCCCTTTTCTTGAGTCCCTACACTCCCACCTTAACACCAGCAGGTGCGTGAGTAATTAGTACTGCTCTCGGCTTTCACTCTATCATTGATACTTATATGGATTATCTTTCTTAATATATATAATTCTTCTGTACGTGTGTATGTCACTGAACTCCTTCTAAACGGCTGGACCGATTTTGATGAAATTTTTTGTGTGTGTTTGAGTGGGTCCGTGGATGGTTTAAATTCACAATTGGACCCGGTAGGTGGCACTGCAATCGGGTTCTATGATTTTTTTGATTTTTTAGGGATTTTTTGGGGGGGGTTGGCTGGACCGATTTTGATGAAATTTTTTGTGTGTGTTTGAGAGGGTCCGTGGATGGTTTAGATTCACAGTTGGACCCGGTAGGTGACACTGCAATCGGGTTCTATAATTTTTTAATTTTTTAGGTTTTTTTTTGGGATTGTTGGCTGGTCCGATTTTGATGAAATTTTTTGTGTGTGTTTGAGTGGGTCCGTGAATGGTTTAGATTCACAATTGGACCCGATAGGTGGCACTGCAATCGGGTTCTATGATTTTTTTATTTTTTAGGGATTTTGGGGGGGGGTTGGGGGATCAATAAAATAAAATTAACTGTACCCGGCATAAAAATTTGTAAGCAAGATTCGCAATTTTTTCGATACAGCTGATATTTGTGGAGTTGTGGGCAATATTCCAAAAATGAATAGATGTTTTATTTTGTATATTGTCTTTACAAGCACTGAATTTGTAATATTTGTGTAACTCACTAATTGGAGTTCATTGTGAATTTGTAATTGTGATGATCACATAGTATTTGTTTTATTATCGAAATCAACTATGCCACCCAAACGAAAACCAAAATTCGGACAGGACAACGTCTGTCGGGTCCGCTAGTATATATATATATATATATATATATATATATATATATATATATATATATTTACCTTTTTGTTTTATTTTGAATTGGTTTGGATGCATTCTATTAAATAAAATAAAACTAATTTATAGATAATATCGATAGTTTTGTTAATAAATAGGTTGTGGCATAATTATTCAAGACTTTAGACTTTTTCTAGAAGTTATTTTTTTTTTAATTTTCAAAAAATTCTTTTAGGCTATTATTTTGCTAATTGGTACTAAATAAATTCTGTGTGAATATACGTAATATACATAGGGCCTATTCAACTTATAAATATGCCTACATATTTAAAACTACTTTAACAAAAACTGGGAGCCATAATTGCTCTCAGTATTCATCTGAAAATTCCAGCAATCTTTTTATAAACTTTTGCGAGGGACAAAACTCAAATTGGGTAGTAATTTTTATTTTTTTGTCTACATTAGAGTACGTGCACTTTATAAAATAATTTCTTTTATATCAGTGCATGACTTACGAACTAACTTATTTCCAAGATCAATAAAACAATCAAAACGTTGACTATAAATTCATCAATGATAACTTTATGGCCCTGCTAGGAATCAAGCCGAGAACTATTGATTCATTAGGTTCAATAGGCGAACAAAGGAAAAGTTGCAACTTGTAGTTAGACTGTGATAGACTAAACAAAGTTATATCAATTATAGCTTTTCGTATCTGTCCTTCACAGACTCTGCCTCAAAATGTGAGTGAAGAATGACCTTAAGCATGGGACGAGTCCTGGGTAGCTCAGTGGCAGAGATTTGGCGCACTAATCCAAACTTCCTAAGTTCGATTCTTGTTTCCAATTGTACAGTTTTCAATTTATTCGAATATGGTTCAGTTATGGCTGATTTCCGTAACTATAATCTTTCAACCCCCAAGCTTCGACTTTCATAAATACTTAGCTGTATAGCGTTGACTTCTTTCATGTATTATTCAAAAATTGAGCGCGTGGGGGTATTTCTTTCCCCAAAACTGAGTGTACCTGCTTCAATGCATGGTCTAAGACATCACTTTTATGTAAGACTGGGTTGCCACTGACATGGAGGTCGAGATTCGAGCCCCGATAGGATGTACTGAGATTTTTTTTCAAAAATTGTTTTCCACTCTAATGCGACTACACTTCCTCTGAATTAAACCTGTGTCATCCCTAGCTAGTTAGAGTAATTATAATATTTGCGGATAAATGTTATAGGTAGTAAGACACGGCGCTAAAAAAGTAAAAATAAACTAAAATACAATGGGTGTATTTAAAATAACTTCAATTAATAATAATACTAACCGTTCGGGTTATACGATTAAGTAATAATTACGCTAATAGATTAGAAATTAGGAAGGTTGAATATAGAGGAAGTGAACCCGCATTTACGTGGAGGTAGAGTGGAAAAACATTTAGTAAAAACCACTTACAGTTCACCCGACCGAGATTAGAACCTCGATCTTACCGTCCTCGGCGATCGAGCTCAACACGATTAGCGCGTTAGCCAACTACGCCACCGAGTCGTGTAATATCTCCAATTCACAGGCTAATAGTTAAATTAGTTTAATTACAAATATACAAGAACTTGGCCAAGATCACACTGAAGGAATATAAAGAGTTATACTCTTCTCGGTCACATGACAGTGTTACTGTTATAGTGATAGCGGTTTTTATGATGATGATGATTATGACGATGACCCGTACACGCCCTACTGCACAATTGGTATCACACGGCTATGACAATCTGATTATATGTATTTCTTTCTGTAGGATTACTTTTTAGTTATTTATTTAAATTATTAGAAAATTAATACTCTACACGATTTATTTTATTAATTTCACTTTCAGTATTGTAAGTTTAACATTAAATAATACAGTTTTTGTTCGTTTACGAAATTACGTGGAGAGCCTGAGCTAGTTCTTGCTACAGACTGAGATAGAAATTACTACTTTTCTGTAATATTACTATACTCACAAGTTTCTTATATGACCCACCCTTTGCTTCTTGGACGCCTTTTCTTCAGTGATAAAATAAATTAATTTGAGAACTCCCGGCAACCTGGTGTTGCGAGGGCTAGCTTCCCATTGGGTAAAAGGCAGCCAACTCATAACCAGATTTTCAAATAGAATGAAGACGATTTTTTAAAGAAAAAAAGTTTTAAAACGTAATATATTGAAATTACTTCTGAAAACGCCTGATCATCTATGGATGAAGTACTAAAAGGAAAATGTACATACAATTCTTTGAGGAAGAATACACTTCATCCATGATTCTTTGAATAAATGAAAGGGTCCCAAAACAGTATCATTACACTGTATTATATCTCCTCTATCATTTCTTAAAATACAGACCGACCTACCTACCTGATCACACTGTTCCCTTACGGTTTAGGCAAAGAACTGTGCATACAACTCAAAAAACAACTTCATATTTAATCCATTCTTAATAACCTTATCCACACTTCCATATCCTCGCATACTCCCTTCGCTTCAACAAAATCCATACACCGAGTCATAATCCGGACCCGTGGTGTAGTGGGTCAGTGCAACTGGCTACATACGTAGTTAAGGGTCACGGTTTCGATTTATGGCTGGTACTTTGGGTAATTTTCTCTTAAGAGGAAGTTTCACAACGGACAACAGGAGTTGGATATGTTAGGTTTAAGACTTACACTGGCCCACACCTCCATATTCACTCTCATCACATCATCTCATCGTGGGTAGGTGTAGACAACCTCCATAGGTGTACCTTGGGCAAAGATCTGTGCAACTAGAACGGCAAGGAGTCTACATACAGGACTCCAAACTGAAGGTCATATTCCTTCCGGTCAGTGATGTCATACGATAAAAAACAAATAAAAAATCGAGTCATACATGGCATTTAATTCTTTAAACTCTTATTGAGCCTCTACATGATCAGTCAGTACGTATCAGTATTTACAACGAGACAGTACACGGTCAGTCTTCGTAACATTATTTTTATCAGTCTCAGCTCCTGCTTGCAACGTGCAACAACATGGATGATAAGAAAAAGGCGTGGGCAGTCCATGTTTACTGCTGAGATTGAAGAAATTGCTGTCAGTACTACTGTCAGTCTCTACCACCACTTGCAAGACTGATGGACTGAGACTGATGTGATCAGAAATTCGGATCACATCAGTATTTTAGTCATTCCGGCCATCAGTACTGCCCCTACACGATCAATCATACTGTCAGTATTAATTTTTACTTTATTAATACTGACAGTCTGACTGATCGTGTAGGGGAACTATTAGTGTTTTTTTTCTTCACATATTAATCTACAACATTTAGCCACGTCTTACATGGCCGACCACTTTATTTTTGATAACAATAATAAGATAGTAAAATGTAGTACATTTTGGCCGCAATTTTTTTTTTTGTGTGTTTTCTAAAATACCCTTCTTAAGAAACTTAGACTATATGATCACTAGCGTGAATAAATATTTAATTTATATATGTGTTTAATCTTGAAATTGTCACTTCTAGACACAAAGTAATCTACAACCTTGAAATTCAGATATACTCCCAATGGGAGCTTAAATTTTCTTTGTTACAAAAACGTTTTTTAAAACTTTGGGAAGTCTCGAATTATTTCCTTAGGAAGTTTTAAAATAATGAACTCTTTTGAGTTAGCAACGAAGTAAACTTTTTATATATCTATATATATTTTTTTAAAGGAGATAGTGGGAAGCAGAGAAGTGGAAGTAATCTTTGTGAGTTGAAAAGGGTGGGTGGATAGGATTATAAGAAGTTAATCTGACAAAATGATGCCGTCTTTTACAACAAAAGACGGGGTTAATGTGCTCAGAAAAGCGCTAATAATGTAGACTAGGTTATTAAAATTTACTGACGTCATCTACCAGAAAAGATATCCTGCCATTCCTTATTATTAAATACAAGTATGAATACGTGATGTATATTGGAACTGTCATGGCAAAATGATTGAGCGACCCTTTAGAAATGCTAAATTATGCCAGGGATTTTTGGCTCACAATTCAAATGATAGTTTTGGGTAACAAAGAACTACATCGAGATTAAGATATATTTCGTGTTAATTTCACATAATATTTATTTATTTACATAATATACACGTTAGGATAATTAGTAATTAATTAAATTCAAAGTATAAACTAGAGAAACTACTTGATTGTACCGAAACTTTGTGTTTCAAAACAATGGCTCACAACTTGTTATAAAATTAAATGAGAACGGTTATAAAAGATTTTTTATAACAAGTTATGTTCCCGTTCAGTGTCGATAAAGGTCAAAGAAAAATACATAGCTTTTGTTTTACAATACGTTACACCTGTTACGGGAATTGTTTTAGATTATGTAACAAGTTGGCTAAACTGTTCTTTCATTAGAATAGCGTCCCTTAAAGAGATGGATTTTCCCCCCCTCTCTATTCGATTACCAATCAAATAATTAGCTAGGTACTCAATGTCCTGGATTCTCATCAGAACAAAGTTTCTAAAATTGCCCACAACTCTGAGTTCCTCAGCCAACAGGTTGTCGCGATACGTTCTCGCGAAGCTCTCGATGCTATATGTAAGTAAATGTTGTTTATATTAATACATCTTATAACTTTTATTTTCACATATTAAGATGCTACATTCAAGAAATTTCCACAATAGCACCCGCGTTTCTTCATCGTGTCTTTCTCTTAGAACACCTTGTTAACCAGTGCAACAAAATTATTCATACCCCCCACCAGTTTCATGGATATAACATTAAGTTTGATACCGAGAGCTGCTGAACTCTTGCGAGCACAAGCAAAACTACTTTTTAAAAAGAAATCAAAATAAATACATTTTGCAAATGAAATGTGTTGCTCTCTTTCTCGCACTCACACTGCGAGGTTTTTTTCTTTAATATTTACTAGAGCTAGAAACAATCAAACCAAATGTTCCTAACCCGTAGCCTGCTTGCACGTGTACGGAAGTGTATCAACAACAGTACAGTCAGACTAAATACATTTGACACAAACTGAACTTAATTACTCCAAAAAACCATGAAACAAAGCAGGATCATTACAAGGTCAAGGTCATCAAGTTGAAAATCAGTCAAAAGGCCACTCACAGAGTATTAAGCTCTCGCGAGTAATTATAGGTGGTTGAATCCAAAACCGTCTCTTTGCTCTTTCTTTGCAAAACGCTACATAAATTGCAGCCCCAAGGAGAACAGCTTCCTCACACGCCATTAGGCAGACTAGATAAAACGTGCTATAAATATTCAAGACAATCGTTTTTGTCAATGTTATATAACAAATATCATACAAAAATCAAATTAAAAAAGTTGCACGATAACATTGTTTTACAATTTTTTTTGTTACATAGTGTAAACGAACCTTAACATTTTTGTTTGTTTAATTATTTATTTACTAAAGGTATTTAACGTTCACTTTTTGAGCTGAACTGATTATATCAGCACATGAGAATTTCTTGGAGCAAGAGTGAAAGAGCCTACCAATTTTGCTGGGAAAAGGTATTTTCACACACCTACTAGGCTTCTTTGGAATACCACAATTGACATGGGAGTGAGGGTTTTACTTCTCCACCGTAGGAAGTTGTGGTACGGATTTTTATCACTCAAGAAATATTATAGACCTGGCTGGGCTTTAACCCATGAACATCGGTTCCTGAGGCAAACACTTTACCCCAAGACCATTGAGGTTAACGGAACTTAAAGAGTATCGGGGAAAAAAAGGACCTTAACAGTAATGAAAAAAATTTACAAACTTAAACTCTTGAAACTTCAGTCCAATTTTCAGACCTTCATTTTATTAATATAGACAATGAAAAACTTGTGTTAAAGGCTTTCAATGGTAGGTACGGTATATATTTTTTAGGTTCCAATTTTTAGAGTGCGTTTACCGATTGAGTCATGTGCATTCATAACGAATTTTCGTTGATATTTTTGGGTTCATCTTTTGAAATTTTAAAGTAGTTTGTTAAAACTTTTGGTTAATTTAATGTGTCATAAAAGTTCGAACCCTGTTGATCGTTTGGAAAAAAAACTAAATATAGATCTCCAAGCCACCCTTCCCCCAAGGTTGAAAAACACCGGTGTAGGTAAAAGGGGTGTTAAATGTTAAAATATACCACACTGAGCCATAAATTGGCCGAGATGTCAGAAAATGTTTTTATAGGACCAAATTGGTTAAAACCCAGTTTAAAGCTTGTATATATATATAAATACTGTATGTATTTTCAACGCACTGACTACCACTACAGTCGATATAATCTCTGAGACAAAATTCATCGTTACTATAAGGATGACAGTGTTGCCATTTTCTGGTTTTCATGTGGTCAACCTTCCCTCAATATACCAATGATTTAGCAACACTTGCTCATTGATGTTGAACAATGTCTCACTTTTACCCCAGTACACTTCCTTCTGACAGAGCTGGAAGATAGGAGATTTGGCAACATTTCAACCGAGAGAGAGAGCGAAGATAATGCTTTTCTCCTTGCAGCTTGATTCACACGCTGGCCGAAAATAGAAAGCTGAATCTGCTTGAGTGGCGCAGGGATTACACGCTGCTTATTGAACCATGATGCATTGCAACACCAAATTAAAACAACTTATTATAACATATTTTATTTTCTAGTGATAAACAATATTTTTAGATCATTCCCTGATGGATTTTTCAATATATAAAGCTGTGTCGTGGCACAATCCAATACATCGATACACACTCTTTACATTAACAGGTTATTTCAAATATCCTCACAACAGCAAACGAAGCTGTCTGCTATGGTTCGGGTTGTAGAGCGCATGCGTTGACAAATGTGATGCGCACTGATTTGAGATGTTTTTCTGAGTTTTGATTGGTTCTCTTGTGTCGAAACATCTCAGGCAGAGCGGATGAAGTAAAGATGAGGTTTGACACACCGATTAGGCGGAAATATTGTGATTGGCTTAGAGATCGTCACGTGACCACGTTTCTGTTCTGCGCTAGCTTTTCGGTGAACGTGTGAATCCACCAGTAAGACCTGAAGTTCCCTCAGCGGTGATATCAAGTATAGATACGTCACCTTGAGCTTTAATCCCGTTGACAGGTGTTGTAAGGAAGCCTTAAAACATGCCCTCTGAACGCCCCCCTCTCCTTTCTCACCCCCTACAAGGGTTTTGGGGGGGGGAAAGCCGATACTCCCCTGTTTGAAGGCTGAAGAGGTCAAACAAGTTTCACAGTTTGTTCCTTGACTTTTGAGCTAATTAGAATGTCACCCTTCAAGACAGGAGTTCATGGAAGTCATTCTAACAAATCACCATTCTCGGTTCTGAAGCCCTTGCACAGTCAGTAAACTGGATTTTTTTTGTTGTTTGTTTTTTTGCCAAGTAGAGGATAATCCACCGGATTTGGCTACGTCTTCGTTATTTTATTTTTTTACCTCTCCTTTACTACCAGTTTGTACTATACCGCATACATTAATCTTTACTCTACTGATTAGGGGTGTGGAAATGTATCCATATTCGTGGAGGAGGATTGGGGAAACAATTGAGGTAAAAACGTATCCTTAATACACCTAACCGCGCTTCGAACCACGATCTACCCATCAATGGCAGTTCAATCTCACACGATAATCGACGCATCAGACCATGTGACCATTGAGTATTCAATAGAGAATCTGGGGTAGTGTCTAAGTTTGTTTGCAAGTCGTGTGATATATGTCCATTTTGTAGATACACACACATACACATCTACATACACATACATACACGTTTTACCATTACCATACTACATACACAATCTACACACACATACACAACATCTTACATACACATACACATCTACACCTACACATACACATCTAACACATACACATCTACACACACAACATACACACAACACATTACACACACATCACATCTAACACATACACATTACACACATACACATCTACATAACATTACAATTACATCTAATACATAAATTACACGTTCTGTAACCTACACGTCACATACACCTCTTTTACTCTACTCACGTCTGTGACTATCGCTTACTTTACTACCCTTCGGGTTATACGCTTATCAATAATTACGATAACGGTTTTGGTGATTAGGGAGGTTATATTATAGGAAATGTAACTGCAATTTTGTGGAGGGAGAGTGGAAAACACATTTAGAAAAAACCAAACCTCAATATATCCGACTAAGATTCAAACCTTGATATCTCCCCATCATCGGCAGTCTAGTCTCGTGCATGAGTAGCGCGATAGACCACGCGGACACCGAAGGGTTATGTGTGAAGCTATCGAAGTACAGTAGATAATGTTGGGTAGCATTTTATGGTGAATTTAGACTAAAACGAGGTGCGTTCTGAATAAAGATCCTTTGAATTTATTTCTAAATAAATGTGTCTATAATTGGAATTAATGTCTCCCGCATCGGTGGTTGCATGGCTTAATGCGTCGCACTCGTGTTCCACTGGACTATCGGGTCGCGAGAATATTGAAGCTTGAATCCCTGATGGGTCTACTGAAGGAGGCTTTCACTTAATGGTTACCCACTCCTACCTCCACGAAAATGGAGGTAAATTTCTTCTTAAAATTCGACCTTCTTAATATTTACTACACATACGTTATTGATGTATGCGTTTATATTAAAAGGGTACTAATATGTGGTGAGAAAAAAAAGCTCTTTTTTTGTATTAAGTGCACGGGGGAAAGGGAGGGAAGAGTACAGTTTTAACTCAAACTGATTTAGTGCTGCCATCTGTTAGACAATCATGATACCTTTATAATACAATTGAGATTATGGTAAAAAAAGGTCTCTGTCATATTTAAAAAAATTAAAAAAGTTACAGGCTGAGTTCTTTATGGAGTTTAATATATAAAAGTCATTGTCTTGGAAAATGATTGATCTACCCCTTTTTTTTACCTAGACAAACCCCCTAGATGATGGACTATTTCTTGCCGTTTGTTCACCACTATTTATTCAATAAATTCGCAGCTAACCTCCATATCTGAAGGCCATTTCTCGATCTGAAACCTTAGGACGTACTATGTTGTGGTGATACGGAGCCTGGAACTATATAATATACTAAATAATCAGAAATTAAGTCTACATGAGCCGTAAATAGCTATTGAGATCTTTTCTTATCATATAGATATATTTAAGATATAGTTTGCTATATCGCATGGCTTATATGAAAAATTACTAATTATATTGTTCACGATACAGTGGATAACATTGGTCGGGAGCAAGGTCTAATATATTCTGGTCTGGCTACTCTTAAGTTACACAGATAATACAATGAAGTGAAAAAGCGCTAGTATCGCCGCATATGAACACGTGCACAATTCAAATTTTGTAAATAAGTTTGGACCGCTAAGTTTTCATTTTATTGTCTTAGGTAATATGGCGACTAGAGTGAAAAGAAATAAAGGAACTTATTGGTGAAATTTTGATTAATTTTTCTGAATATTAAGGCCATTCAAAGATATAATGACATTTAAAAGGGAAAAGGAACTTTTTTCAACCAGGCTTACAGCAGAATTTAAAAAAATAATAATATTAGCACTGTTGTAAAATGTCTAAAGATTGAGTAAAATCATTAAACTCATTTTAGCTAATAATCCAAAAAGTAAAAGGAATCCTCAATCCAAGTAGAAACTCTTTTTTCATACTAAGTTCACATAATATGATATATGTTATTTATTTTAAGGATTTATGATATAAATTATTAGAATTACAAAATATATGTTATTTTATTTTAGCTACCAAAAAGGATTTATAATCGTGTTTGTCCAAAACAAATATTAACATCTGTTATTCCACATCATATTTTCATAACAATATGCATCCATCACAACGCTAGCTCATATTGCGTCAAACTATGCAAATACAAAGCTTCAAAGTCTGAATAACATTTACATGCTGTGTTGTGATGAGTACCATAGAGATTTTCTGAACGAACTGGAACGACGATATTATATTTATTATTATTTTTTTAAATAGCTCAGCAAAAAGAGATAAAAGGAAATAATAATTTGCCTGATTTTATAATATGATAGAAGAATGTAACAATTATTTATGTTTTCATATCAAAAACTGAATAGTTTAAATTTATTTGTTTGATAACTGACCTATACTTTAAAAATAAAATATTCCAGGACTGTAAACAACAAACAGCTAACCCGCTTTATTGGCAGAATCGTCTAAGACGTGACTCATGTTAGACTTGTCTGCTGATGAGGAAAAATTAATGGTTTGAGTCCTGGTAGAATTTATTGAGGGTGGTTTTTTCTAGATGGTTTCCATTCTACCTCCCCACAAATGTAGATAGATTACCTTCAAATATTTTCTTAATCGTCCTTACTCCATTAGAGTGAATATAATATATGCGTATAACCTATACAATTAGTAAGATGCGGTGATAAAAAAAACATATATAGTTAACTAAATATACATTTTTACACTACAGAAAATTTCAACAATTTAACTAGTGTATTTAATAAAATATAAAACTTTTTATTAAGCCCTACAGAGTTTAGAAAGTTTCTTATTTTTTAAATGTGGCTGCATTTTAATACACATCACAAAGTAAAGTAGGGAACAAGAGGTAAGAGATATGAAATTTATTTATAAATTGGTCGATATATCGGATACTAGAACCTCGAAATAAATATAAATATATTTTTAAATAAAGGGATCTATTTTTAACATTACCATTCCTAGCCGTAGCTAATTTGTGTGACTATTATGCCAGTCTATACATTATTACAACATTATGTTTATGTTATTTTTTAAGATGTTTAACGTACACTTTCTGATCCTACTAATTATATCACCGCACGATAATTTCTATGTGCGAGCACGAAAGGACCTATCTAATTTGCCGCGAAACGTATCTTCACATGCCTTCCAGGGTTATTCTACATCCAACATCGACATTTGACAGGTGGCTTTACTTCTCCTTGAAGGAAGCTGTATTACGGATTTTTATGTCTCAAATTGGATCTGAACCCAGGAACATCGGGTTACGAGGTGAACACTTTACTCCAAGACCACCGAGTTCGACTACAGAATAATAATTTACTATATTACAACTTATAAAATAACTAATTGGGCTAAAAAAAAGTCATAACAAAGTTTTGGGTTCGATAATATCTTTTGTGATCAAATAAATATTCATTGAGTGGAAGGGCTGTTTATTTCTTTTCCAAGTTATGGTAGCGCCATCTGGACCACTTAACCCAATTTTCTTCATAGTGCCGAGGAGAATCAGGACTTTTTCTTCCCAAAACATTTAACCAAAGTTCAAGAAGACTCGGCCAATAGATTTTGTAGCTCACCAACTTTCATACCTAGAACACAATTCAAACAGTACTAAAACTAGAATTCACAAAGTTTATTTTTACTAGAAATACTTAAGGGGTCTGAGACAGTAAGTGAGAAAATGTGAAGACGTTCAGTTCTAAAAGCATCATTTTAATCTACTAAGCATTATTTCAAAATATGGTTAAAGCCAAAATAAAAGTAAAAAGATTACAACTCACTTTCTTCAACAACTTTTTTTTTAGTGTTATTAATAGAAAAAAATGTGAAAATATTACAGTGGCTATTTTCAACGAATTTTTGCTCATATTTGTTGAGCTATGAGGTTATACTTGATGAAAAAGGGATCTATATTTAGCCTATATCTAACAAATACAGTAGTTTTTTAATAGGCTGACAACATAACACTTTAATATATTTGGTAGTTAGTAGCAAGCTTTCCTCTTTACCTTTATATAAGAAGCTTTGTAGTTCTTTTTACTCTCTTTTTTTATTGAGATGACAAAGGGTGATTGTAGGTTAAGGGTGAAAGAGAGTATAATCTTAAACAGAATAAAGAAGTTGTTCCAGAAAACAACACAAACATTATATTTTAAGCCGTGTGGCCTGGCAGCAATTGATATAATATCTCGCTGAACGAGGCGGCAACCTTAAAGCCATTTTCTTTTGCACAGAGTTTTATTATCCGTCCTGTTCATCCGATTAATTAGACAACATTTATAGAATAAGGTATATGAGAGAAAACTTTATAGAAAATGTACCTTCACCTACATTTAGGAAAACTAAAACTAATAACACCAGACAGAAATTGTCACCGATAAAAAATACCAAATTATGCTGACGTCCAGTTTATGCTCCCACCAATACGGGGGGTTTGCATTTTAACTAAACAAACTGATTATATCTCCCCACGATTTACAAACTGGTTTAATTATAAAATGGAAACAATACCCACTGCCATGGCAGTAAATTCATCGTTTGAAAAAGGTACACCAATGTTTTTTTCCTAACCATCTATGGTAATCGAACTCGGGACTATTAGCTCAGTAAACAGTAGTGGGTATGGCTGAGTTCCTCCACAGTGGAGAGGGGTATAAGTATATTATATTTTGTATAGTTATAGGTCCTCCTACCCTAGATTTCTTAGACTAACCTTTCATGCGTTTGTAATAATATTATGGCGCTTCTGGGCTACTTCACTCGTTACTCAATAGCGGAAAGATTATCCAGTACTAATTACTGTTGCCCAGGGGATGCCCGAATGTACTAATCGTACATCCTTTCCATGGATGTTCTTTCCATGTCCCGATGATATGAGGTGATGGTGATAGTGAGTATGAGTGTGTGGAACCATGGAAACACTTAAACATAACTTAAGTCTAACTAATAAAACCCTGGTGATCGTTATTCGATAGTATTTCGACAACCATGTCATTCAATATCTTGTCACAATGAACTTTATGAAGTCGACAGTTAGGAAGCGTCTTGGCTCATGCTTAGTCCATCTCCTGCGCTGTTGAAGACAACAAGGCTATGAACTTAACCTAAATATCTTGGCTAGCAAAATACAACATGTTTCAAACTAACATGGAAAATATTGGGCCCTATTTAAGTTTTGATTTTAAAATATAGGTTATACCAATTTATCGGGTTTTTATTCAATGAAGGTGTTGCGTTTAACACTTTTACTTTAAATTATTGAAGTTATTCTTGTTTTAGAAACTCACTTTAACACTAAAATAAATTTTCCTCCTTTAAAATATAGACATTCTTAAAAAAAATGGAGTTTTCATTCATTACATTTCATAATATTAAACATCCTTTGATTTTTAAATACTCATTAATAACCTAAAATAATACGCGGCACACTAAGAGTATTTCAAATTAAGCTAGTTCTTAAGTGGTGCACAGGTGGGGAAAGTCTCGCCCCCCCAAGTATAAACTTACCATATGTAAAATAGAGAGGGGATTTAGTCTATTTTTCCACCCAAGTTTCTGGTACTAAAGCGTTCTCCATTGTTCACTGTTGAGTTAAGCGTGATGGATTGTATCCGGGGATAGTGAAGTGAGAAAAACAAACTAGTTGACGTGATCTTTCGTCATACTACTTCAAGACTAGGAGTAAAACATTTGAATGTAGAGAAAAAGGCGAGTTTCTACCTTTTATCGACCCTTGGAGAGAAAGTATTGTGATCGTCGAAATATTCGTACTCAAGATTTTGATAAATGTCAAAGTTTCATGACCCCCCAAAACAAAAAAAAGGTGGTTTTCGCGGCGTCTGTCTATCCGTATGTCCGTATCTTATGCTAGAGCCAAAACTATTTTACTGAATAGGCTAAGATTTAGTATTTGGGTGTTTTATATTATACCTGGAATTTGATATCTAAACCTAAATTAAGGGTGGTTTACTAAAGAGCAAAAAGAGAAAAAAGAATTGATTCTCTCAAAATTTCTATAACGATTTTGATTATTTTTTTATAGCTAGATAGTGTTTATCAACATAAAATGATCGAAATTCTCATTTTCTAACGAAAATGACTTTGAGGGTGTTTACACATAACAGACATTTTCCAATTTTCATCATTTCTACGAAACTATTTGAGATACTAAATATCGTATCACTGTAAAAATTGTAGTACTATTAAAGATACAAATCTGTTATTTAAAAAAAATTGTATAAAACCAATAGTTATTGAACTATAAGCAAATAAACTCACCCTCAGCTCAATAGACAGAGAGACCTTTGTACTTGAAATGGGGAACTCTTTACCAACTTTTAACAATCGGGCAACATGCCCGATACTGGTGTGTACGTGTGTAAAGGGTCATTCTCGTCTTGTTTGGATGATGGAGAGGTCAAGGTTGGGATCTCAAATTGGTTTTTACCAATATAATTATTTAAAAAAAATTATTTCTTGATCTTTCTTCAAGCAAATCAAGTTACATTTATTTAATATTATTTCTAACTATCTAATCCCTATCCTATACGTGTAAATATGCGGATAGTCAGTTTGTAGAATAGGTAAGACGCGAACCACGAAAGGCTTTAGAAATGTCGGGCGTGTGAACCTTAAAGAAGAAAAATGGGAGCGGTGTCAAATTTTGTGGACTCGTGTATTTAAGAGCTCTTCTTACTTCACGTATAACACATGTCTTAGTTAAGTAATAAAGTTAGAACCAGGTTTTTGCATCTCGGTGTTGTTTTATTTACGACTATTTTATAGAATTGTGGAACTGGGACCATTGAAACAGTTTTACCATACATTTACAGGAGGAAATGGGGTAAGTCTAATTTCTAACTCAAATTGAGCGAGTGCTGCGATCTGTTAGACAGTCACGAGACCTTTCAATACAGTTTAGATTATGTTAAAAGAGGTCTCTGTCATATTAGCTAGTGCTGCCATTTGTTAGACAATCATGAAACCTTTATAATACATTTTAGATTATGGTTAAAAGAGGTATCTGTCATATTTAAATTAATTTCAAAAAAACGTATTTTTTATTGTTTAATTCTTTCTGGGGTTTTAGATGTAAACATTTTTCTGGCAAATGTATGTAGTGTTACTTTCCTTGTACCCCTTATATTAAAGACGATAAATGATTAAAAAATAATTATTTAAAAATAAAAAAATTAAATTGATCCCAATTTTGTTGTTGTCAAGACAATTAAAAAAAATCACCTCTATATGTTTTCCGGTTCGAGCGTAATCTTAAGGGGAGTGGAATTAAGTGCGAGTTAAGGTTAGTATTTTTTAGTTTTTATAGCAAAACATTTTTGGCCAAAATAAATACAATATTGCTCTAATAGAAACAAAGAGCTTCATTTTCTTCACGTGGTGATATCAACAGTTGTTGATTACCTGTCTGTTATGAGCATAGCGGCATTAGACGAGAAACTTTTTAATTAAGGAGAAAATGCTGTCATTAAATTCCAGAACACCCTTGATAGATATTCAACAACTTTTAATATCAGCACGTGAAGAAAATTAAACTCTTTATTTATATTGGAGAAATATTTAAATTATTTTGACCAAAAATTTGTTTGGATATAAAAGTGCACGAATACTGCCTGTAGCTCACCCTTAACCTTAACGATAATTACCATGCGAGATTCGAGACCTATACAAACTGATGGAGAATGTTGTCCACATGAAAAGGCTATGTTTTTTTTCCAGTTGGGTCTTCCATTTTCATTGCTATGCCGCCGTGAATTATAGATCACTATTGGTTGGTCTGGGTTATTATTCTGGCGACACGCGTATCGATTGGAAGATGTTAGTCACGCGGTCAGCTTGTTTAAAGCAGGTTTATCTTCTCTGATTGACCGTGATCATTACAGTCAAGTCAAATTAAGCCATAATTTAAAAAAAAAACAGTCATGCATAATAAACCTAGAGTAAAATAAAAATACTGTCTAATTTTCACTGACCGAGTGAAGTGAAGTTTTGTTTTAACTTGAGTATTTGGATTTCGTAAATTTGTCTGTCTTGATCTTTATTACGTTATAGTCGCCAAATGCATGGACCAATATTGATAAAATTTGGCATGGACATTTATTGAGCCTAGACTGAACGATGTATATATATATATATCTTAATATATATAACTCTTCTGTACGTGTGTATGTCACTGAACTCCTCCTAAACGGCTGGACCGATTTTGATGAAATTTTTTGTGTGTGTTTGAGTGGGTCCCTGGATGGTTTGGATTCACAATTGGACCCTGTAGGTGGCGCTGCAATCGGGTTCTAGGAATATATTTTTTTTTGGGGGGGAGGATTTTTTTTTTTTTTAGATTTTTTGCATATCAGAACATGTAACTTCAAAATTTCACCACCACCCCCCAATATTTATAATTATGAATATAATATTAATAACTGACCGTTAAAACCTTCAATTATGCCACCCAAATGAAAAACCAACGTTCGGGCAGGACAACGTCTGTCGGGTCCACTAGTATATATATTCAATCAGATAATTCGTTTCAATTTGGTGGTCACTCATAAAGCTTTTCGTTTAGTAGCATATCTCAAGTGATTTTAATTTAACATCCCAATAAATCGTTTGAATATCTATGGGGTAATTTTTTACTTTCTTGTACTCATTGGTCAGAGAAAGTATTGCAATTATAAAAATAATTGAACTCTAGAGTTTGATGAATTTCATGCAGTTTGTCTGTCCATCTATCTGTTATTAGTACTAGAGTCGAAACCGTTTAACTGACCGGACTAAAACTTTGTATCTTGGGTTTTTATAAGGTTGCTCAGAGGTTTTTTTGGAACTATCTATACAACCCTAAAATTAAAGGTACTTTACTTACGTATGAAAGGAGGGAGAGTCGATTTTCTCAAAATCATATTTAACGATTTTGATGAAATCTCTTATCTAGTCAATGTTTAACATTAGAAAAAGAAAGGTAAGGACGAACAAGTATTTAGTCAATTTGTTGCCTGTGTACACATGGTCTTAGTAGCACACAATGCGTCTTCACTCCAGTAAACACTAATGCCGACTGTTTGACTGTGCAAGGAACGTGTGGCGAGACACATGTACTGACTTGTAATGTAGCAAATCAAAGAGATTCATGAAGAAACCGACAGTCAGGTGGAAATACGTGCGCTCGCGTCGAGCGGCTCGGCTCGTTAAGGTATGGCTACACGGAGCCGACCCGCGCCGCGCCGCATTTGATAGAAAGTGGCTACAGGTGCCGCACCGCACCGCACCGGACCACAATGCACCACACCGCATTTGATAGAAAGTGGCTACAGGAGCCGACCCGCACCGCACTGCACCACACCACATTTGATAGAAAGTGGCTACATGGAGCCGCACCACACCTCATTTTCTAACAATTTTTATATTCTTTATAGACTAAATTCTATTACAGAATAAGTTTGTATTTTTATTTTTACTTGCATAGTTTTTCACCTATTTTCATATTATTAATTAGTTATTAATTACGAAGAATAAAGTTTTAAGTTAGCTAATAATTAATAAGAAGAATGTTTGTTGTTCAATAAGTTGTTGCATATAATATTGTTTATCTTATACGTAATGTTGGAAACAATGACTACAGCGTCACACGTGACACTGCTGTGAAAGAAATGTCTACTTTTACAAGTACTGACACAGTGACTGCCAATCACTGTGAATAATCACTGGTATAAAACACTGCTCTTTTGAAATCAAGTTCACTGTGATCACCGATATAGTAAAATCACTGTTTCATCCATCCTTACAGTGCTTAGTGGTTAGCATGAAAACAAAGTTGGGAAGCTCCCGAACATTTATTTCCGGTGGTACACGATCCGCGCCGCACCGCAAAAATGCGGAGCAATGCTCTCTCGATGATTCATCCGCGCCGGTGCGGTGCGGCTACGTGTAGCCGGTCCTACTAGTTAGGATAAGTATTCACCAAATGATCGTGCAGGAGCAAACATTTACTTGCTTGTGTTAAAAAATGATCAGGGGGACTAGCGGTACATCAAAGAAAAGATTTGTTTTTGCTAGTATTGAATGGTTTAAATTATCGTGAAGCAGTGCAGTTAAGATTTTTATTTTTAAATAGTGAGTTATCACTATTCTGGATTAATTTTTGTAATGGAAAGGTCAAATGGAAAAGTTTTAAAACTGATAGATGCCAAGAGATAAGGGCCTGTTTTACTGTTTTATATAACTTTGATGATACATACTATAAAAATAGGAATAAAAAAGAGAAAGCTTGGACAGAGTTGGCCAATGTGTTGGAGACGGAAAGCTTACAAGTTATAAAGAAGTTACAATAACTGCTTGCTTCATCTATAAATAAAGGGGGACAGAAGTTCAACATTACTTCAAAAATGGGCACAGAACAATTTTGTAACACAAAAGGTTTGCAATATAAAGTTTACTCTTCTTAAAAGAAACAAATAAACCAAGACAAACACAGGATACATAAAGCCCAAAGTAGCCCAAAGTAGCCCAAAGTAGCGTTTTATTTTGATCATCCATATTCAATTCATCATTATCTATTCCGGATTGCTCGCTGCAAAACGATGGAGCAACTTCAAAACAAGGACATATTCACTCTAGTATGGACGCAAGGTTAGAATTTAAAGTGTAAAAAGAGCAAAGATCGGCGAGCAAGAGCAAATGTTTGTTCTTGTTCAATCTTTTGGTGAATATCCTCCTTTACACTGTACAGGCAAGTGAATGTTCGTATTACATTTTAATGATATCTCATGTTCTGTTACAAGTTTGTTGCCACCTTTAGAATCCAAGTATAAATTATAGATAAAATAAAATCCAAAGAAAAATGTTAAGACTGGAGTAACGATAATAAAATTACATAATTCCTAGCATGGCTACCATGAAGTATTTTTCGAATTTAGTGAGCGAGGTCTACTGGTCACAGAACTACTAGTATGAATATCTTAATCTGACAGCTGGGTATTTTTGTTAAATTTACTTTTACGTATTCACACATCATATAGTGATATAGATTTTCACAAACGTAATGTTCCCACCCTTAATATTCCAATTATTACTACTATTACCACGTCTTACTACCCGTTCGGTTATACGCACTTACGCTAATGTGTAATGGTAGGGTGATTGTGAGATAAAATGGAGGACCTACAGTTTAACTTGGAATCCGAACCACGGTGGAGGCCTGGCATTCCTCACATTCACAAGTTGTGATTAATACACGTCTGGTCAGAGGTGAAGGAAGGGTTTGGCAATCAGATAAATCTGTGCCGGGACCGAGGATTGAACCCCGGACCCCCATCACAGAAGTCTGACACCTTACCGCTAGACTACCAGGTCACCCCTTAATATTTCAAGTTAATGGACAATACTATAATACTAAACTTAATAAATCTATAAGTGTTAAGATCTTCCTTTAAGATTTAACAAATCTTTTTATTTTTTATCTGTTGATAAAGAGACTGTGTCACCGGCATAACACCTTAGCTTTGTTAGCAGGCTCTACCCTTCTTCCGAGTACTTTGTACACAGCAAGTCACTCCCAGATAGCTTTGTTTCTTGCTTTCGTCTCTAAAAGCTGAAAAATAATCGTGGGGTCTAATGAAATTGGAAGATTCTAGAAGCTTTCTTGTCTTGACTATAAACAAGGAAAAGGGCTCTTCTAACGTCACTTGACCTGCAAAACCGCTGTAGCTAAGGTCCGCAGCGCGCCAACATCCAAATTTCAAACTTTAAAGCTGCCGCGTATTAAAAAAATTGTATTTCCGACTGTGATAATTTCTGTATAATCAAGAGTCATTTTATTTGAATGAATCAAAACATAATTTATATATCTACCTGTGTTTCCATTATAAAATAGACTTGATGTTCATGTGTGTAAAACTACGGTTACACGTAAATATTACTAAGCCTTTACAAACATGAAAAGAGAAACCGAGAAAAGTTATGTGACAATTTTAATTTCCGACGTGAAGGCGTGAGGTGAAGAAATATAACTCTACAATTTGGCTTCCAACGGAAATGCACGAATGATAACTTTACAATAATGTGATATGATCTTAAAACTGTCATTTTTGATAAAGGCCATAGCCAAGTAAATATTTCATAAGGATTTAGGGGCAAACTGTCTTTGTTGTTTGACACAGTCACACACTATTTTTTATTTTAAATGATTTGACTTGCAAAAGCATGATTTAATGCTTTCTGAAGAAAAGCACTAGAGCAAATTAAATAATTTGTCTGAAATTATAGTTCACAAGATGATATTAATCGTACCTTAAAGTAACGTTTTGTCACAATTATTCGTAAAAGATTTCTGAAATAAAATTAGATAAAAATTGTATCATCGATAAAGAAGAAATTACTCATTCTATGGTATTAGGAACTCAAAAGTTAGTTGCCAAAATTAACAAAAGTACTCCCCCTATCCTTTTCTTGAGCTAGTTTAAACTGTTCACCCCATTAAACCCTATCTATTTAAGGTCCATTCTAATGTTATTCCTCCCATCTGCGTTTAGGTTTTCATGGTATCTTCCCATTGGGTTTGCCAAATCAATACCCTGACCATGGTTCTAGATTCTCCCATTAGAGTTGTATGTCCTGCCCACTGTAATCTACGAGACTTGATTATCCGGCAATCTCTTGTAATGAGTACAGGGTCTGTATTTTGATTGTTCATTTATTTGAGGTATTTGACCTGTACTTGCTTAACGGGGATTGTATCACACACGAGAATTTCTATGAGCGAGAGAAAGGGCCTACCAATTTTTGCCATGAAGGGTATTTACACTTACCCTTAAGGGTTCTTTTACATACCACAATAATCCGACGACTTTACTTGCTCTCCAAGGAAGTTGTGTTACGGATTTTTATCGCTAAAGAAAAATCTTTGACCCTGGCTTGGTTTGAACCTTCGAACATCGGGTCCTGAGTCAGCACTTTACCCCAAGACACCAAGATAAACTACAGGCTAAGTAACTCTTCATTATGTAACCTCCTCCACACTCCAATAGCTTAATCTCTTTTTGGACCTTCCAGTAACTTTATTTTAGAACCAATAATTTTTTCCCATGTAAGTTAAGATACCACGTTTCACTTCCAATAGAGAATAATCGGTAAAATGATTGTTTTGTTATTTGAGTTTTACAATCCTTGACAGCAGATGAGATGACAACATCTTACTCAGAAGATGCAAACTGAATTAAGGTTTCTAGCAATACGTGCGTGACCTTATTTTACGGGCGATTACTTAAACATTAGAATGGTGGCGACAAACTATATACTAGCTCATTTTATATTTTGTTTCAAACCATGAATAAGGCAGTTTTTTGGTCGACTTTTTAAGGGGGGAGGATTGGGGCTGAACCTTCAAACCTCCTTCCCTGGTTATGGCCTTGTTTTATTATATATATATCATATATATATATATATATATATATATATATATATACATATATATATTAATCATTATATATAATAAAATAACACTAATAACATAGGTAACAAAATTTTACAAAGTTAACTGCAAAATAAATATTTTTCTAATTTTTTATAGGTATATATATATATATATATACCTATAAAATAACACTAATAACATAGGTTACAAAATTTTACAAAGTTAACTGCAAAATAAATATTTTTCTAAAAGCTGAAACAATCACTATGATACGCTTGTAAGTTATGTGATATATTTTGGAGGTTGGGTGGTTTTTTAACCCTTAGCTGGTATAGTGCGGGTCTAATCGCTGCTACGTAAATGTAGTATGCTGTATATTTTGCAATTTTCACACAAGATGTGAAGCAATATATAAATTAATATAATATTGATACGCTAAGTAAAAATCAGCGACAGGTTCCGCCGAATTTCCAAGCCAACAAAACACGTCCAGTATTTTCTTCCTTGTACGGTTGTACAAAATATCTGACATTGATATCTGATGTTCCGAAACGGAACAGTGTGTTATTTTGCTATCTAGAATGTACCATATTGTTGAGACTGACCAAGAGACTGGAAAAACTGAGATATTTCATTTTTACAACACTAAAGCTGTCGAGAGCTTGGACCTAAAGTGTTCCAATTATTCTGTAAGACGAGTACTCAACAATGGGTAGTGGTTCTTTTCCATGCCATGCTTGGTTTTGCAGGAATGAATAGCTTCAAACTTCACTATTCAGTATATGCAGGAAATGTAGAAAGGCGACTTCTCTTCCTGAAAAACTTGAGATTTCAACTTGTAAAACCAAATATCTTGCGACGTGTATACAACGATCGATTACCACTTGAACTTTGACAGGTTGTATTGTTGGTGAATTGTATTGTTGGAGTTCAGCTCCCTCCTAGAGGTAACAACAAGCCAATTCCTGCTGAAAAAAGAAAACGTAGCAATATATGTCCCTCTAGAAATGGATAGAAAGACGAAGAAAAACCTGCTAACTAGGTTCACGTCCAATGTGTGGAATTTGTACTGTAAAAAAAGTGCAAACAATTGTGAACCCAAATGAGCGTATACTGTGTATAAAAACGGTTAATGTGTTAATTAAAATAATAATGTAAATGTAATTATTATTATTTTATTTTATACATAAAATACACATTTTGCATAGTGAGATTTTAGAAAATTAAAATTAAGAAATTGATTTTCGAGTCAAAATAAAGTAAGACTTTATTTTAGTAACTATCAAGACAATTAATTTGTTTAATTATTTTCATAGTCAGTAAATTATAAATATCGAATTAACATAATTATTTAGGACTTAATTAAAAAAATAGCACAAGTGTCTGGTTATTTTTACCCGTAAAATAGCAGTTATGAGACACAAATCCACCATACCAATTAATCCACTTTACGATACATTTATAAACTTATAATAATTTTGCTTTCAAGAAACGATATAATTAACATTTCTGACACAAAAAAATATTGCTTAACAACATTGTCCCTATCAAAATCTTAGTATGATTTAGTCATAAGCTGAGGTGGGGATGTAGGGGACGAGAGAAAAGAGCAGTGTTTTAGCAGATTTTATATTAAAACATATTTTTGGTCAAACTGAATCAAATTACCTTCCATTATAAACATGGACTTTAATTTTCTTTACAAGGTGATTTATACATTTGTTGAATATCTATCAAGGGTGTCCTGGTATTTAATGACAAATTTTCATCTTCATTTAAAAAGTTTCTCATCTAATGCCGCTATAGTCCTGACATATAATCAACCGCTGTTTTATATTTAGACCACAAAAAAAAAGTGTTGCTATAAAAAGTGCAAAAAACACTGCCACCTTTAATAACATTTTAAAGATCCATTTCGTTGAAAGTGTTTCCTACGTGCTTATTTCTGGCACTTAAAAGTCCCAAGAAATTATGTGAATGGATGTAGGTTTGTATTTTCTTTATTTACCTTACCTGGTCCAAAATAGAACCAGTATCTGTCTCAACCTGAGATATCTGAAGCAAGTTTTCCCAATATTTTCTGGTTGATCTCCCCCAGGTAAGACAAGTTTACCTTTTAAAAACGATCAGCATCGAAGTGGAAACTCATGAATGACTTAAATAGCAGCTTGAAGTAAATATTTTGTACACCACTAGACTTACTTTTGCCTATATTATAGTTTAAGATGGGGTGTTAGTGAACGTGAGTTTAGGGCAGTATTTTCGAAGTTTTTATAGCATAAACATTTATTTGGTCAAAATAAATCAAATATTTCTTCTATAGAAACATAGAGTTTAGTTTTACGCACATGCTAATCTCAACAATTCTTTAATATCTGTCAAGGGTGTCCTGGAATTTAGTGACAACTTTTTCTCTGCATTTAAAAAGTTTGTCACCAAATGCCGCTATGCTCATGAGAGATATTCAAGAACTCTTGAGATTAGCATGTGCAGAAAGCTAAACTCTATGTTTCTATAGAAGAAATATTTGATCTATTCTTACCAAAAAATGTTTATGCTATAAAAACTGCAAAATTAATGTACTAAACTGGTGCATGCTCACTATCACCCCACCTTAACATAATAAATTTGTAAGATAATTCAAATTTAAATGTACTATTGATGACTAGGGAGAGCCAAGCACAGGTAGAAAAATAAATGAACATCTTTGGGCAATTCAAAATGAAAACATCAGGGATGACGAAAGTAAACAGTCACTATTTTATAGAACCATCTTATTTTAAATTTACAGTCAGGAAATGCCTGCTATTACTCGGTCAAAAAGCTGTACACATTCCACCTGCTATAAAGAGATGTAAAACTTAGAATATTTAAAACAATAATTTTACCGGTTGTTCTTTATGGGAGTGAAAAATGGTCTCTTACCTTAGATAACGAAAATAAATTTAGGGTTTTCAAACACAAGGTGATTAGGAATATATTTGGTCCAAAAAAGGGATGAGGCTACTGGATAGTGGAGGAGGTTACACAATGTTGTTTTACTTATCCTGTACTCATAGCAATACTTTTTAGGATATTTCAGTGGACAGGGCATGCAGCACTAGTGGGAGAGTCCGGAGCCGTGCTCATTGTGCTATGTTCACTATTTTGACAATATGTTAGCACTATAAATTTAAAATAATTGTACTTTTTGATCTGCAATTTTGTTTTATATAAACTAACTTAACAAAATTTATCAATCAACTCTTTCCATAGATTTTTAAGTACTATATCTAAGTCTTATATTATAAATATAAATAATAAGTTTGGACTAAATCCATCAACTCGTTTCGGTTAGCAGGTACAAACAGTGGAATAAAATCTTTATAGAATTATTTTTACTTTCTCTCTATCTTACAGGTAGAGAAAGTATTGTGATCGTCAAAAAAATCGAACTCGAGATTTTGATGAATTTTGACGTTTCATGACTTCCTGAATCCGAAAAAGTGGTTTTTGAATTTCCGTCTGTCTGTCTGTCTGTCTGTCTGTTTGTACCTCCAACTAGAGCCTAAACTATTTTACCGATTGAGCTGAAACTTGATATCTAGGGTTTTCATAGGGTTGCCCCGAGGGGTTTTTGGAATTGGATATCTACCCCTAAAATTAAGGGTAGTTTACTGAAGGGCAAAAAGAGAAAAAGTCGATTTTCTCAAAATCGGCTCTAACGATTTTGATTAAATTTCATTTATGAACATAAATAAATATTTCAAACAAAATGGCTACTCTCAATATTTCGGCAAAATCGTTTTAAGGGCTCCGGTCTGATGCGTAAATTAACATTTTTTATAATATCTCCGAAACTATTTGAGATATGAAATTACTTAGCATTACAAATATGTATATATATTTATAATACAAATATTTTATTCGAAACATATTTTTATAAAATCAATAACTTTCAATATATACGCAATTATATATATATTTTTTACTTTTTGGGCATTAAAGCTTAAGTATTGCGACCGTAAGAAAAACTAACCTGAAATGTTGATGGATGTCGACGTCTCATGACCCCCCGAACCCTTAAAAATAGTCTTTGCAATGCCGTCTGTCTGTGTGTCTATTAAAACTTAAAATTAAGGGTAGTTTACTGAAGGGCAAAAAGAGAAAAAGTCGATTTTCTCAAAATCGGCTCATACGATTTTGATTAAATTTCATTTATGAACACAAATAAATATTACAAACAAAATGGCTACTCTCAATATTTCGGCAAAATCGTTTTAAGGGCTCTGGTCTGATGCGTAAATTAACATTTTTTATAATAGCTCCGAAACTATTTGAGATATGAAATTACTTAGCATTACAAATATGTATATATATTTATAATGCAAATATTTTATTCGAAACATATTTTTATAAAATCAATAACTTTCAATATATACGCAATTATATATATATATTTTTAACTTTTAGGACATTAAAGTTTAAGTATTGCGATCGTAAGAAAAACTAACCTGAAATGTTGATGGATGTCGACGTCTCATGACCCCCCGAACCCTTAAAAATAGTCTTTGCAATGCCGTCTGTCTGTGTGTCTATTAAAACTTAAAATTAAGGGTAGTTTACTGAATGGCAAAAAGAGAAAAAGTCGATTTTCTCAAAATCGGCTCCAACGATTTTGATTAAATTTCATTTATAAACATTAATAAATATTCCAAACAAAATGGCTACCCTCAATATTTCGGCAAAATGGCTTTAAGGGCTCCGGTCTGATGCGTCAATTAACATTTTTTTAAATAGCTCCGAAACTATTTGAGATATGAAATTACTTAGCATTACAAATATGTATATATATTTATAATACAGATATTTTATTCGAAACACATTTTTATAAAATCAATAACTTTCAATATATACGCAATTATATGAATTTTTTTAACTTTTTGGACATTAAAGTTTAAGTATTGCGACCGTAAAAAAAAAAACTAACCTGAAATGTTGATGGATGTCGACGTCTCATGACCCCCCGAACCCTAAAAAATAGTATTTGCAATGCCGTCTCTCTGTGTGTCTATAAAAACTTAAAATTAAGGGTAGTTTACTGAAGGACGAAAAGAGAAAAATTTGGTTTTCTCAAAATCTGCTTAAACGATTTTGATTAAAATTCGTATCTAGGCGTTGATTAAGATTATAAATAAACTGGCTATTTTCATTTTCCTATGAAAATGATTTTTAGGGTACATTACAGAAGCGTTAATTTCCGTATCTCCACAACTATTGGAGAAACTAAACAACTTATCATTGCAAAATTGTAGGACTATTAGAAATAAAAAACTTTTATTTGACATATATTTTTATAAAAACAGCAGTTTCTGAGATATTTGCAAATATATTAATACAATTTTGTGAGCTTTAGTTGTAAACATATACTACTTAAATCTTAACGCAATAATACTCCAATGCCATAGAGTAATTAAATATAAGTAAGTATCTAAAAAAAGTATGTTATTTTTCCTTAAATCTCTTAGGAGAAATGTTTGCATAGCAATGATCTATCTCCATTTTAGACTCAATAGTCAATATTTACATTTTTTATTGGTCAAAATGTATAAATGAATAATTAAATATCAATGCGATGACTTGAAGATCTGCAACACCTTTTAAAATGTTAAAATTTTAACCAGAAATCGAAATTTTAATACGAAGTTTTGACCCTTGTGGAAGACATTAAACTGTTTGAAATGTTCTTAGGTGGACAAAGATGCGCCTCTTTTCTCATTGATTCTATATCATTGTATATTATTTTATGCGTGTTCTTATGTGGAGTGGTGATGATACAATGTACATTATTCCGTTCAGAAATCTTACGAGTTTATAGAAAGAGAGAGAAAGTCTGTGCGGTGTGCCGTACCATTTATTTTAGTTCATGGGAGCATACAACTTTAAAATCCATCATTACCTTGGGGTCCAAAATTTAAAAATTTCCTATTCAACGATTATAGCTTTCAAGTATGTTGAAAATTGGGTATTGAGACATTAATTATTCCAGTAATAAGATGCGTTACAAAACAATCTTAGGGAGATTGGCCATTTTCATTTGGCGTGGAAATGCAGAGCCATGGGAAAAAAAAGGCTATCTTCAAGAATTTATATTGTTTTAAAATTTTCTATTTGGAAACGGTTTTTTCAAGAATAGAAGCATTTTTATTAAGTTATACTTTTTATATATTCACGTATTCTATAATTAAAAAGTGATCAAATGTCGATAATTGACATTTTTCAACAGAAAACTGGTGGCTTCATAACAAAAAATAACAAATATGTAACAATTAATAAACATCGATACATTATCTTAGAAGGGCTGTTGAAAATATTACTATAAAAATTTCACTCATTCTCGAGAAAATTGATATTTACAAACGTATGATTTTTCTACAAGACCTGTCCGGTAGCTAGCGCCCTCTACATTTTCTGTGATCCATTTGTTCTTGTTGGCGCGGAAGGATACTTTGGTCGGTTGTGAAGCCACGCCACGCCTTTCAACCTCCTGCCCACTATCCCACAAAATAGGTTTTAGACTTGCACTCGACAGGGACAAGGGCCTTAAGTTTTGTATCGCAAATATTTTTAATGTTGACAAGTTTTTTTTAAATGACAGCTATTTTGGAACATAACGACTTGCCTAGTGGATCTTTAACTATTTAAACCTATATTTTACACTATATTCACAATTTTCTCTAAATGAGAAAGTAAAGATTTAGTTTTTTTGTCATCGAGAAGAATCAACTGGAGTTATATAGGCCTGATAAGAAGACCTTAACATTAATTTACGTCCTACTTTCTAGCCCAGAAAACAGATCATTTTGAAATGAAATAGATCCATTCTTTCGTAATATTTCAAATAAAAAAGTTCCCACCCCTAATATACCTATTTAAAATTAAGGAACAATCTTATAATATTAAATTGAATGTAGGCCTACCCATATGTGTTGGAAAATCTTCTCAGCAAACCTAGATGAGCATTTTATTCTATTTTTTAAAAATTATTGACAACGACTTTATGTCACTAGTTCAATATTATCCTTTGCTTTCTGGTTACCGTTCCTATCTCGCTCTCTTTCTCGTTTTTGGAAGCTGTTGTAAGAATGATGAAACCTAACGAAATAGGCAATTTCCAGAAGGACTCCTTTCGAACTATATCCTAAGAAAAAGGGCTCCTCTCCTCACTGTGCCTGCAACCTCGCTGTAGATAGGATCCACGACCCACTAACATTTAAAATACCCGATTCCCTCGTCGAGATGTCATTTTTCAATTTTCAGAATATTTAAAATACACTTTTAAGCTGTCGCTTATACAAACATTTAAATAATTTTTTAATTAAGTGATATTAGGTTCAAATAAATAAATAATTATCAATGCGACTGGATTTATATACAAAAATCAACCTGGTGTTAAATAAAATAAAATCATCATCATCATCATTAAGTTCTAGGCTAAAAATAGAAACGTGAAACAAGTGATTTCAAAAGGCAGTCTCCAACTTCAATTTATAAAAGTAAAATTTAGGGTAAGCTTGAAACGTATTAGCAAGTTATAGCAGCTTTAATTCAAACACAAACAAAATCACCCAGATCTATAGCAAAGGTGGGCAACATACGTTTTAATTTAGCAACAGTTGTGGTGAATGATAAGTTAATGTTGCCACACCATGCAAAAACAGATAAATTAATTCAGTCAACCAAAATGTTTAAAACAACACAAACTGTTTGAACAAGGGCATTTAAAACATGTAGAAATTAACTACTCAGTTGCAACTGACTCAGACACAGATGAAAATTGCTCATATTGTTCAAATTAATATTAAACTCGACATTCCTTTCGTCTGAAAAGTTTCAGAAACATTGGCTGAATATCTGAATATGAGAAATGCTTCCAATGATAAGCAGGCAAATATCAATTTACAACCAACACACGCCGTCAGGAAAAAGTTTGTCTTATGGTGAGAACTAGCAAACTCACATTTATAGCAATGTTATGGCCAGTTAGTTAATTGTGTTAATTGCTACTCACATCGGCACTAAATATTAATTTACCATATTGTATAATGAAACAAACCCTATTTCATGTAAAAAAAAACACTTTTTAACTTGCTGGAAATCGAACAGTGAACTATTAACGATAACAGCAAAGCCTTAATGATCTTTAGGTTATGGATATAGTCGCACTGTATCATAGTCGTAAATTGGAAAATGACACATGGACACGGGAGTTGAACTCCGGTGCCTTGGTTCAACAAAACAATGTTCTACTACCAAGTTATACAGGATTATTACCATGCGCTAATAATAAAAATTACGGATTGAATTCACGTGTTGAGGCGTAATTTTTTTAATTTAATAATTTAATTATTTATTAAAGAAGGCGAAATATTTCAAACTACGCCTGATCGATTCTCAAATAATTAAACCTATCAGTTACAATACTTTTATAATGAAATTTATGATACCTTTAATTATTTTAAATATGTCGTATATTTGTTAACCTAAAGTATATTCTGATTTTCATAGGAAAACTTTTATTGGAAAACTGGAAACTCATGCTGCCACAATGATGGAAATAAAAATATTACGATTGTGTGTAAACATATATACAGGGTTTTCGGAAAATTAACCCGCTAGCTGCACATATGCTTTGTTTGAACCAAAAATAATACCAAGTCTCTATACACTTAAATCCGGCAAATTATTCTAATACCGTTAAATTGTATTCAAAGTTTCGGCGTACAACGCCAGGAGAACAAAGCTATTCAGGCATGCGTGTACAACAGGTTGCATAGGAGGTAGGCGCACGGCACTGCACATGTAATAATGGCAAGCGCTTTCTGTGATGTAGGACCTTTAATGATGACCCTCAGAATTTATTAACATTTCTAGATGGACTGGTGTGATGTTTACTATTAATAGTGGTACATTCTGCTGCCGTGCTCCAATATATCAAGGTGTGCAGTACCACGCACCTAGCCTTTATGCAACCTGTTGTACATGGATGCTTGCACAGATCTGCTCTCCAGTGCTGTACGCCGAAATTTTGAACACAATTCAATAGAATGCCGGGTGTAAGTGTGAAGGTATTTTGTATTACTTTTGCTCCAAACAAACTATATGTGCAGTTTGGGCAACGAGTTTCCAAACATCCTGTATATATGTATACATTTAATTAATAATATTAATTATACCAATATTTAAAGCATAATTAAAGACCTTTTGATAACTTTTTAACCAATAAACCAAGTAAGACATATTTCTAAAATGCCAAATTTAAGTGTTTGTGGTCAAAAGTGTGTTTAATTTAAACTTTATGATATAATAAGGAAACTATTGTGGTCCCTCGCGCCACTTTGATATATTCCGTTGCTTATTGAAGTATTTAAGTTAAACTAGTTCGGCAATTTCACTAAATATTTATAGTTCACAAAACCCAACACTAAGGATAGAGCCACTAAAGTTTCATAGTCATTGCTGACCGTTCTAATGACATCCAAGTATTGAAGCACACAAGTAGCCATATTGTTTTATTTAAATCGTCACATATTCGATGCAATGTCAATATAATCACTAGACCGTGTTTATTGAACGAGCTATTTTCTATTTTGGAGTGGTAAACTAGTTTGTGGTGAAGCTTGGTAAACATATATACAGTCATACGGATTATATACGGTCAGATTTACATGGGTGAAATTTTTAGACAGCAGAAGTTACTAGATTAAAATATTTTTATATATTCATACGTCAAATAGTGTGATCTGTAATAATCTATTTTGTTATATAATTTCATTAATCATAAAATAATCCTTGTAGTTTAGTGAAAATATCATCTATGGTTACAATAAAAGATACATTTTATTTTTATAACTACTATCTTAAGTAGTTTTACTAAATAATATCTTGAAGTTGTCCCAATAACTTTAGTATCGGTGACCTGAGGTCTAGGGGTAAGATGTTGGACTTCTGTGTTGGGAGTCCGGGTTCAATCCTCGATCCCGTCACAGATTTATCTGATTGCCAAACCCTTCCTTCACCTCTGACAAGACGTGTATTAATCACAACTTGTGAATGTGTGGAATGCCAGGCCTCCACCGTGGTTCGGATCCCACGTTAAACTGTAGGCCCTTCCATCTCATCTCACAATCACCCTACATTACACATTAGCCTAAGTGCGTATAACCGAACGGGTAGTAAGACGCGGTGATAATAGTAGTAGTAGTAACTTTAGTATCTATTCACACTCTTGAAGTAAATCTTTTAGCTACTGTACTAAAGTATTTATCACCGCGTCTTACTACCCATTCGGGTTATACACTTAAGTACTAATAACGCTAATTGGTTAAGGAAGGTTGAATTTAGAATAAATGAAGCCGCATTTGCGTGGGGGAGAGTGAAAAACCATTTATGAAAAACACCCCAGTTCACCCGATTGAGATTCAAACCTCGATCCCCCGTCCTCGGCAGTCTAGCTCAACACGAAACTAGCACGTTAGCTAGCTACGCCACAGGTGGGTTGTATGAAAGTAGTTCTGATAATTAATGCATTTAGTTACTCTTTTGAATTAGTGCTACAGTCGTCTCAAACTAGTTCACTTTGTGAATGTATTAAAGTAGTTCCTCAAGTTAGTGTATTAATTATTTTAGTTGCTGTAATGAGGTAGTTCTCCTAGTTATGTCTGGAAGTGGTCTCCCTAGCCACTGTAATTAGGAAGTTTCAATAGTTAATGTTTTAACCTGTTTAAACTTATGTGACATCCGAGTGCTCGGAAAGCTTAGTTCTGTTTTAACTCCCGTCAGTGCGACCTAATCTCCCCTCCTGCGGTCAGTTTAACACAGAGAATTATCCAGGGTGGCGCTTTCTCTACCTTATATACCTTTAATCTTCATCCTAGGCCAATTCTGTTAGGAAGGAGCACTTTGTTCCGTGAGTTTGAACAAACTTTGTGCCTTGTGTCATGTCTTTACCTAACCCCTGCCCACCCGCAACCCACAAGACGACCCCGCTCGTACCAACTTGCGGACCTTGCGCCGTTTACATCCATATCACTACTACCTCCTAGACGACACCGCAAGGAGTAAAGTTACCTTTCATATGAGCATCCGCGAGAACCCACCACAGAGAAAAGGGACGGCTGATCAGTCTACTTGTGGGTGTACCTAATTAGCAGCTAGAGATGAAAGTTCCCTCTTAATTTTTCAATCAGAGATTTTTCCGGTAATTTGTACGCATTGGTAGGTTGGACCCTACTGAGTAGGTGAAGGTGCTAGATTAAGGGTGTTAACACCTAGAACCTATTAAATATATGCTGACTTAATCTGTCATTTGAAGCGTGAAAGTTGTTGCCGAGATAACAAAAGTACGCCAACCCCCCCTATCCAGTTATCCAGTCCACATCATTACACCTTATCCTTATCTTGAGCAAGCTCTAGCCAGTCAACACTCATTACACCCTATCCCTATCATGACCAAGCTCTATCCAGTCAACCTTATGACACCCTATCCTTACCATGAGCTAGCTCTAGCCAGTCAACCTCATTACAACCCTATTCCTATCATGATTAAGCTCCATCCAGTCCCCTTAATTACGACCTATCCTTATCTAGAGCTCTATCCAGTCCACCTCATTATGCCCTATCCTTATCTTGAGCTGGCTCTATCCAGTCCCTTTCATTACACCCTATCCTTATATTGAGCTAGCTCCATCCAGCCCGCCTCATTACACCCTATCCTTATCTTGAGCTAGCTCTATCCAGTCCACCTCATTACATCTTATCTTTATCTTGAGCAATCTCAATCCAGTTTTCATCACTACACCCTAGCCTTATCTTGAGCAAGCTCTATCCAGTTTACCTCATTACACCCTATTCTTATCTTGAGCAATTTCTATCCAGTTTACCTCATTACACCCTATCATTATCTTGAGCAAGCTCTATCCAGTTTACCTCATTACACCCTATTTATTTCATGTCCATTCTAATGTTATCCTCCCATCTGCGTCTAGATATTCCCAATGGTTTCCTCCTATAGGATTTGTCAGTCAATACTTTGTCCATAGTACTAGTTTATTCCATTCACACTTTATGTTCATTCCACCGTAATCCATGAGATTCATACACCCCAACAATATCTTTGGGTTAAAACTTGATAATAATAGAGTGGGAGGGGGTGAAGTTGTTAGCTAAATACTAAATCCAAACAAATAGATGGAAATGATTGGAGATTAGTATTTTACGGTTAAATTTTCTGAAAATGTAGTTTAGGAGGAAGGAAATGTATTTTTATAGGATTTAAAAAAAATTGAGCTATTGAAATATATGATTTAGAGCAGACTCAACGTTAGTGATATATCCAACCGCCTAGCGCTATAATCGATACGTGAGTGTGAGACGAAAACATAGTTCGCTGTTATTGCTTTGTTATAACTCTTTTGATAATGTTTCTGGTGTTAATGTCATTGGAATAACATTAAATTTTGGCTGTGTCCATTTAATTTATTCCATTTAAATAGCCAACAATTTTTGTTAGAAAAAATGCACCATTATTTATCAATTTTAAAACATTATCTAAATATGTATTTTAAGAAAATTTGTATATCAATTTTCTAAGCATTCTGAGTTTTAATCAATTCTGTTATTGGTAAGACTACCCTAATTTTAGGGCTGGAATCAAAGCCGTAAGTTGAGCTTGAGGGGTGACAATATCACATATAAATATCAGGTTTTAATTAAATCTATTAGACAATTTGGGCTGTAGCCCCAGGTATAAACATACATGACTACACTCAAAATCCTAAGAATATAATCTGTCGCTGCACCCCAACCCGTGGGCTTACGTGTCAGCATGGCTTGGTGGGATGGGTAGGCAGCGGCAAATAATGGTGGTGTTCATTTTAATTTTGTTTATTGAAATATATTATTTACTCTACAAGTGTGTAAACGTGATATAGGCTTTAGAACAGTTGAAAGAGTTTAGTAAATGGTCCTCGTTCTATCAATATCCCTACTTAGCAATTCTGCTCCCTGACCCATCTTCGGTGTTATAACTTTGACTAGTGTAGAACACACGGGTGATTGACTATGCGCGGTTGTTTTAAAACTCAGACCTTCAATGTGGTTTGGGGCTTCCTCCTCCCTACTGAACAAGAACTTAAACTGTAGGATATTCTCCTCACAAGTTACCGTAGCTCGGTTTCTGAGTATGTAAAGCACTTCGAAGTAGTCCCTTAACAACCGGCCCCCTTCCCAACTCTCTCTCCAGAAAGGTCTAAAAACTCACTGTTATGTACCAAAATAATAGGGGTGTTTCTCCTTTGTTACTGTTTATGTCACTACTCTAAGTTATGCTAATTGGCAAAACAATCTCTGGTTTTTAAAAACATGACCTGGTAAAAGTAGGCTATTTAATTGCTGATTCAGAACAATTGACATTATGATTTCTCGGGCTTACGTCATCAATGCATGCTCTAGATTACCCAAGGATCCAAGCTGCGATAGCTTTTTAATTTAAAGCACCCAATTAAGTAATTGAATGGTCTTAGGCACCACTCTCGCAATGGACTGAAAATGACAGGGAGATCAGGGTTCTAATCCCATCCAGGTGTAATGAGTTTTTTCCTAAATGGTTTTCAAATCTCCCTCCATGCAAATGCGGTTACACTTCCTACGAATTCAACACTACTCATCCTTAAAACTTTTAGTGTAGCTAGTACATATGCATACAACCTGAACAGGTAGTAAGTAAGACATGGTGCTAAGAAAATAATTGGTTTCTAAGTCACATAAAACATCAAGTTTGTTCATATTATTGAAGTCAAATATTTTTACGATCTCAATTCTTTCTTTATATTACTAGGAGGCAGAGGACAGGGCACATTGACGGTCTAAGTCCACTGACAAAAGGAATGGACCTGTAATAGGACAGAACACCTAATATTTTCAATTCAATTTCAATTTCATTTTCGTTTAATAAAGTGCTGGCCAACAGTCGTGAGACCTATGACAGGCTAGGACTCAAAAGTACACAAGTACTATACTAACAAAATAAAAAAACAATAATAGCTAAATAATGATATATACTGATGAATAATTACAAAAATTAGGATATAATTATTTTAGTAACCAAAAACTCTGGACAGTTATAATAATAATAATATTATGAATAATGGAAATCTTAATTTAATTACTATAATTAATTATAGTTATACAAATTATTATTATTAATAATAATATTTTTAATTTAATTTAATTATTTTATTATTATATATTATTTATTATTTTTTATTATATTATTATTATTATTACCAGAAATTCCTTGCGAAACGTTCGCTTAGTAATCCCCTCACTTTCCTCCTCCCCCCCCCAAATATCTAGTCTTTTTTTGGGTTGTTTAAATTAAATACTCAGCCAAAGTATATACATAAAATAGCAAAAATAATTTATTTTAGGTAATTGATAAAAAAATATTGTCAGATTTTTTTTCTAATTTAAATCTTAAAGAAACCATGTGTTTTAACGTAAGCTGAGTATGCTATGTCAGAAGTCGGTAAAAAAAACCTATCCAATGATAGATTATTCATCGCTGTAGGCTTTGTATTAGTTGAGAAAAAGGATGTTGACAACATAAATAATATATAGATTATTAATAACAGTATTTTAATTTAATTATCATACTAATTATAATAATACTAGTTATTATTAATAATATTATAATTTAATCTAATTTTTTAATATATTATTAGTATTTATTATTATGTTAATATATAATATTATTATTATGTTAATATATTATTATTATTATTATTATTGGTAGTTCAAAAAATTGTGGTCGCTTGGCTGGTTTTACTCCCAAGCTATTTCACGGAGAATCAGGGTGACTCTGTTGTGCTACCAGATTCGTCTTCAGTCTACCACCAACCACTTCCCCAGCTCCCACGATGTTGTTAATCGTTCCCTCAAGCCACTGTGCTTGAAGGGGTTTGGTTTGATTGTTTCCTCTATGAGGGTGGGGGTTTTGTTTCCACTATGAGGGTGGAGGTTGTCTTCATCACGACCCTCGAATAAAACTGGGCGTTGATCCCCTACCTATCCCAGTGAACGTTATCTTCCTTGAGATAATTCCAGAGTGATATCGCTCGCAACTACTTCTCGACATGAGAAGAGACAATTATCCAGGTATAGTCAGATTGACATTAGAAGAACCGTTCATGTATTAGATTTAGTAGAGGTTAAATTATTATTATTATTATCAGCACCGTGTCTTACTACCTGTTCAGGTCATGCGCACTTACGCTAATGTGCAATGGTAGGGTGATTGTGAAATGAAATGGAGGACCTACAGTTTAACATGGGATCCGAACCATGGTGAAGGCCTGGCCTTCCCCACATTCACAAGTTGTGATTAATACACATCTTGTCAGAGGTGAAGGAAGGTTTGACAATCAGATAAATCTGTGCTGGGACCGAGGATTGAACCCCGGACCCCCAGCACAGAATTTTGACACCTTACCCCTAGACCACCAGGTCACCCTCTTAAAGGTTAATAATCTACAATTTCTGAACAAGCTGATCAAAGTGTCTCACGACTTGCAAACTAACACAAAACTCAATTAACTTGCAGTCATTAGTCATGAAAGTACTTTACGGACCAACTGAGTATACCACCTTCTGACTTACAAACTAAACTAACGCCATATTTACCACCTGCCACTAGGGTTATCTAGAACTTTCTGAACCAACTTATTATATACTCTCATGCCTTAAAAAAATACCCACTTTATCAGCCATCATCAAGTGTAGTTAACACTTTTTAAACAAACTATTTTTTATCACCGCGTCATACTACCCGTTCAGGTTATACGCTTATGTACTAATTAAGCTAATGGTTCTAGGGATTAGGACTGTTATATTAAGATGAAGTATACCTGTATTTGCGTGGAGGGAGAATGGAAAACCGATTTGGATAAACCACCCTCAGTACACCCAACCGAGATTCAAATCTCGATCTTCCCGTCATCGGCAGTCTAGTCTACTGCGAGAGTAGCGCGTTAGACCACGCGGTCACCGAAGCGGATAATTGGTTATTAAATCTCACGACCTGCAAAAATACCTAATAACCAGCCGTCATTAATAGCATTGAACAAAATGATTATTAAATTCATGTCATAAAAACTAGCCTAAAACTAATTAACTATCTATAACTAAGAACATTTAACACTTCTGAATCAAATAATTATACAAATTCACGTTTTACAAACGTATTAAAACGATGTTTTATTTGTTTACAAGATATATTTTTTGTGACAGTTTGTAATACAGTAATTTAATGGTCAGTGTGGAGGTTTATTTTAGTATTGTATATATATATATATTCTTGTACACATCAATCCCAAACAAACAAAATAACCACGTTCATTATCCACTCTCAAATGACTATATGTTATGTGGCGCGTAGCGTACGTAATGAGTACGTATGTCGCCCATTATGTGTTTGAATTCTCTTTGAAACTACGCGCTTTTCCGCCTGGTAGACCGTAGACAGATTCATTTTGTGGTATTTCAGTAATGCAAAATATGGTTTAGAAAAAAAAATAGCTGGATGATTAAATATCAGACTAAAATGTAAAAAAATGTATGTTTGCAAATATGTATTGTACATTCCGTTTACCATGAAAGGCAACAATTATTTAATTTGTTTATTTGAGGTAATTAACATGCACTTTATGAACCAACTAATTATATCAACACACGAGAATTTCTATGAGTGAGAGTGAAAAGCCTACCAAATTTGCCGGAAAAGTGTTTTCTCATATCTAGGGTTCTTTTACGTGCCGCAATTGACATAGGGCAGACGGCCTTACTTCCCCTCCGAAGGAAGTTGTGCTACGGTTTTTTTATCACCCAAGGAAAATATGTAGATACCTGCTGTGTCTGGACCCAATAATATAGGGTTCAGGACGAGTACTTTACCCCAAGATCTCTGGAGTTAACCTGAAATATGTCCATTCATTATTAATGTTTATATCACTATTAAATTTAAATTAAAAAAACAAAATTCTAACATTAAATTGTATAGAACATTTCTATTCAATTTTATGTAGGCCCTACATCTTAGATTATTATTTTTATTGTTATAAATATATTTTGACTTCAAAATATTTGTTAATAAGTTTGACATATTTTAATTTGGTTATCACATTTTTTAACAAAGCCAATAAATATAATTTTAATCTTATTATTAATCACTCAGTCTGATAACTCATAATATCTCCATACAATTAGATTTGGTCTAATGTTCAATTATATATTTATAATTCATCACATTTTAATGTGTTTCATGATATTTTATTTCTTACATTTTTCAGGTATATTTATTGTTCTTCATTGTATAATAAGTTATGTAAATTAAAATCTCTATCTCATAATTTTCAATCAACTTTAAATTTACATTAAAATCAACATTTCATATCCGAATCTGATTCATTATCATTATTATTATTATTATTATTATTATTATTATTATTATTATTATTATTATTAAATCTATAAAAATAAAGCAACTATCTCAATTACAGTTCCCAATGTGGACGGATTTTTCTTGAGAGATAAAAATTACGTAGCACAACTTCCTTCGGATGGGAGGTAAAGTCATGAGTCCCATGTCGATTGTGGCATGTAAGAGAACCCTGGAAGATGTGTGAAAAATGCCTTTACCGGTAAAATTGGTAAGTATTTTCACTCTCACTCAAAGAAATTTTTTAAGTTCTATTTCAACCAGTCAGTTCAGAAAGTGCACGTTGAATACTTTGAATATATAAATAAAATAAATTGATTCCAATTCTTTTCTCACACTTTTATTATCGACTACAGCACTCGATGGTAGAATGTATCACTAACTGCTGTAGATAAGATATGTTGATACTTCAATACGATAGTACAGAGGCGGGCAGCATGTTTTTTCGATATATCCACAGGTGTGGCGAATGAAAAGTGAAATTTGCCACACCATTGAAGAATTTAGAAACTAGGTTGCTCAATCGAACATCTAAAACAAAACACATGTTTTGAACAAGTTTATTTAAAACATGTACGCTTTAACTACTATGTTAAAACTGCACCAGACGTGGAAATGATAACAATTGTTCAAATTGAAAATGTAAGACAGTTTAATGTGAAATTTGACAATCCTTTTGTTTGACAAGTTATAGAAATATTGGCTGAATATCTGAACTCAGTGCACTTATTAGCTAAGTATTCAAATTGAGATCAACAATAATTTGAGATCTATACAATTGGATTCGTAAATTCAAAATACAGAACCATCCATCCCTAGTCTGGATTCAAATTGAAAGCAGTAATTAAATTAAATGATGGTAAAGGGAGTGGAAGGGAGGGTTGGATGACACTGCTGTCAATGACTCATTCAGAAAGAGGAAAGCTTCCAATGATAATCAGGAAATATCAAGTTACAACCAGCACATGCCGTCAGGAATAAAAAGTTTTATTTTTACCATGAGAGCTAGAAAAATCAAATTTGTCACACTTGTGGCGATTGGTGACAGGGTTGCCCACTTTGGCTATAGTAAGAGCCTTAAACGACGGACGGAAAGTAAGACGTGGAGCAGTGAAAAAAAAACTTCAAAAAACATGCATAGGTTGGTTTAATAATGGATCTAGATTATTATGAAACAGAGTGTAACTCATATACATGGATGAAAACATTTTAATAATTTTAAGTCTTTCTTTGTGAAGTAGTGGTAGAGCTGTTATTTTATGATGCATGTATGCTTTTATTCTTTACATGAGCCAAAAGGTAATTTTATTTCCCTTTCAGAGAATCACGGATTACCCTTCCTTACTCCCCCCTACCTTGAGATAATATTAACTTTGTCATGACTTTGGAGAGAAATAGTAGTTTTATAAATATGTTTTGTTGCTTAAAAAAATCGTAATTTGCCATGTAATAAAGAAAAAAGTACTTTAAAGCTTAATTCGCACTTAGAATTTAGAGCAGAATCAGCTCGAATGGTTCACCAATAACTATTCATGATCTATCATAAATATTTTCTAACCCGTGATCAGTGGCGGATTTAGAAGTTCTGAGGCTCCTGTCTACTTCTTAAATAAATTAATATTTTTTAATTATGTTATTTAAAATGCACGAATTGAAAAATACAGTATTCACTAATTTTTGACTAAACAAAAAATGCACACATATTAAGGATCACATACCTGTGTGCTTAAAATCAAATCACATTGTGCATCTATTTTAGCATCATTAAGTGGTAAGTAATAAAAACATACATAAAGAGACTAATTTTTTGTTTTGAAATAAAAAATTAGGGTATTTTTGTAATTTGGTATACAGTTACATTTACGGAATAATCATATAAAAGTTACACTTTTCTCTCTTTAAATTTAACAAATTTATCAAAAATGGATTTATAATTTAGTTACTGAATAGCATTCTTTTCTATAAACATAATTAACAAATCACTTAAATTTAGCTCTTAAAGAATGGCGTAAATAATGTTGACAGAAAATGAGTGTTATCCATTAACATTGACAGCAAAAACCATGCCCTAAGGGTTTTGGAAGAATTATTCTTGCTCAGAGCACCATTTGAACATGAAATGTGGTAACTTTAGACACTTTTTTGCAGCTCTTTTATCGACCCACGTAGACCTACAATATCATTAATATTTATATGTGGTCTTCAAATTAAATAAACGTTAATAAAGAAAAAAAAACTATTTTTGTCTCTGGTTTATTAAGGCCCCCGTGATTCTGAGACCCAAAGAGCGCAATTCTTGCGCCTGTGATGTTATCCACCACTGTCCATGATGCTTTGCAACGTGAGCTAGTAACAGTTGATTACAAATATATTTCACTTTCGAATAGATAACCAAATCATTAAGGCGGATGACTCGGTAATCGTAAAAGTATCAATCGCTGTCAGGCCATACGGCATCAAATTAAATGGTATGTGTCGTTTTATGGAACTATTTCTACATTATGTCCAGATTTATAGTCCATTTTGCCCTGTAGTGAAACATTCTTTGACAAGTCAATGAGATAGAGGAGAAAGAAAAATACAAAAAAAAATATTATCTTAAGGTGGGATGGAAGGAGACTCGAGAAAAATAAAGTGATCTTGAAGTTTTTATGGCAAAAATTTTTCTTGCTAAAATAAATATAATATTGCTCCAGTACAAACATAGATTTTAATTTTCTTCACTTGTTGATATCAACAGTTCCTGAATATACATAATGACAAAAACGGCATTAGAGGAGACACTATTTAAATTAACAGAAAAATTTGTCATTCAATTCCAGGACACTCTTGACTTATATTCAGGTAATTTTGAGGTTCCCATGAGAAGAAAATTTAATTATGTGTTTGCACTGGAGCAATATTTTATTTGTTCTAGCTAAAAAAATGTTTTCCCATATAAACTGCAAAAAACACTGTCCTTTCTTGTGTCCCCTTCCATCTCACCTTAAGGTAAAGAGGAAAGGTCACTGCTAGTTCTCAAATATCTTAAAACTGTCTAATGTGTTCCTATCAAAAACTTTATGTTTTTGTTAGAGGAACACTAAATTTTGAGTCCTTTTTCATAAATATTATTATCATAGCTCCACAAATACATTTATAAAGTTGTTGAAAGTGAGATAATGTCACCTTTTTTTTACATATTGTTGTTAAAGAAAAAAAAGCCCTGTTGGAATATTTTGATTTTTTTTAAAGCGTGAACCATATTTTGAAATAAACCATCGTAGATTTAAATATTACTTTAGAGATGAATGTCTGCAGAGCAGTTTTTCGTTTGCTGAGGTGGCCCCCTTAAGATTAATCACACGAGGGATGTTTTCTAGATATCGTGTTGCCTAGTGAAACAAAACAAAACAAGTCTGCTTGTATTTCACTTTGTAGGCGCATGCGCACTGGTTTAGTCAGTTGGTTTTGAAATTATATTGTGTCTGCCAAAAAATTCTGATCGCGAAAAACTGAGACAGCTGAACATTATGTCAAGTTTCACATTGCGGACAGTGTGAATTGGGTTGAAATTGTTATATAGGCTTAGGGATCATCCAGTGACCACGTGTTTGCCTTGCCCCTGTTTTTAGGCAAACGTGTGAATACACAGTAAGGCTGGTATTCGTGAATGAGTGGTTAAGGAAACCAATAACAAGGCTAAGGAATCCAACCATGTCATACTACCTGTTCGGGTCGTAAACATATACGATAAATCTAATGGGATAGGGATGATGAAGGAGGAAGTATTTTAGAGGTAATCTACCAGAATTTGCGTAGAAGGAGAGTGGAAAACCATTTAGGAATAAGACACTCTAACCGGGACTTGAACCAAAATCTCCACGTCTTAATCAGGTCAGTCCAACATGATAGTAACGCCTTAGACCATTCGGCCACTGGAGTGGGTTGTCGGTGATTTCACAAAAGTTAAGAGTATCGCATCGGATATGAATATATTTTCGATTTGAGTATTTTTGTTTATTTTACTATAACAGGGGAAATATGGGGAAATTCACATTACACATATCTTCCAGGACAATTTTTTATATTCCAAACCCCATAATAAACCAAGCAAATACTTTTTTCTAATTAATTAATTAAGGGGATGGATCACCATGAGAGATGAGCGCGGCCGGTTTCTAAGGCGATTTCTCTGTACATGATTACTAAGTAAACTATTATACATATTTTAATCAGATTTTTACTACTGTAAAGATCAATTCATTTACATGGTTTATAGTTTATTCCTATCTACCCAGCCAATTCAAATTTAAGTTTAAAAAAATAATTTAAAGATCACTGCATGAAACAAACTGGGCTTGTCATTTAAATTTGGGAAGACTTAGGCTAAAACGGTTTTCATTTTATTACAATAAACACATTTCTCTATCATTTAGTATAATTTAACGCCAGTTAAAAGTTAAATATTTTTAAGCAGCTTTGTTTAAATAATTTTTGCATGATCGTATTTTCTTGGTTTAGTGTTTTTTTTTTTAAAATCTGCAGACAAAGTATAAACCGAGTAAATATGATTGAGAGTAATTATCCTTTCATTTTTCAGCATACATATTGTTCTAAACTAAAATAAAGTGGTACAGTTTTATTTTAATTCAAAAAAGTGTTGTGGTGCAGTAGCCTGTGACCTAGCGGTGTAATGTTGAACAAAATGAACCTCTCGAGAAAACTCATGGCAGTGATGCCAAGCGTTGCACGGTGACGAGCAGATGTTCTCAGGAAAAATATCAACTCGACTGCGATCATTTATTAAATCAGTTGTGTGAATACCACGTGTTTTGCAATGGAAGCCGTTTCTGTAAAAAGAGATCGAAGAAAATAAAATAAAAAACTACTTTATCTCTCAACCAGACGAAAGAAAAATAAAATGTTCTACTCTTGTGAATTGGATAAAAAAAAAGTGTCATGAATTTATTATAATTTCTGCATGAAAAATACAATTTTAACACTGTAGTTTAAAATCCATCCATTAATTTCAAATCATGTGCGTAGAATACCTAATTAATATAATTACAGGACCCGTTTTGGTGACCTCATGATTTAAGGCACTACTCTTGCAAAAAACTGGACTGCTGAGGACGGGGATTGGTGTTCGATCCCAGTTGGGTGCTATGAGGTTATTATTCCTAAAATGTTTTCCACTCACCCTCCACGCAAATGTGAGTGTAAGTCATCTAAAAGCAACCTTACCCTTCTCTGACACATTAGCTTAATTAGTACATCGGCGTAAAACCCACACGAGCTCGGCTCACTTTGGTGTACCAATCAAACACTTTGGCCCTACCTTTGGTCATCTGATTTGTAAACAGAGTCAATAATTTGGTATCGATAATTATACATTTTTAAAAATAAAATCTTTCTTTTTGCAGAAAATTGTTCTATATGCTATATTCAAATTTGACTATATATAATATTTATTTATATATATTTAGATATATAATATTTATTTAATAATATAATATTATATTTTTATATATAATATAATATTATATTATATTTTGATTTACATTATATTATATATAAATATATATGTATATAATATTATTTAATCTGGTCAAAATATTTTCTTTCAGTTCCTGAGGTAAATGGTCGGATTAAAATTTTTGTCAAATAAACAGAGAATTTGTGAATAGATTTTTTTTCAAAATTGTTTAGTGGTTTTATGGATCAGGAAGGTTATATTCATAGAAATTGTACCCGTATTTGCGTGGAGGGAGCGTGGAAAACCAGTTTGGAGAAACTAACTTTAGTACACCCGACCGAGATTAGAACCTTGATCTCCCCATCATTGGCAGTCTAGTCTACTGTAAGGGTAGCGCGTTAGACCATGAAGCCATCAAAGCGAGTGTTATACATGTTAAAATATGTATAAACGTATAAAGCTATATTTGATTATCGAATATAATTAATAAAAAATAGGTTAATAGAGTTTGAAATTCTTGATAGCTACAAGTTCATTGGTGTAATTATAGGGTGGTGGCAGAATGCCACAGGCCCACGCTCAAAATAGGGCCCATCACGCAGGTCCACCCACCTAAAATTAATTTGGTAATATATGAAAGCGTTGTCTTTCAGGCCTATCATTGTTTCGTAAAGATCTCATTATTCAATCAAAAATTACTCAATAGTCATTTTATTGGGCGCATAATTTATGCTGTACAAAAATGTATGTACATATTTTTCTGTAAAATCAATAGAAACAGCTGTCAGGTCATTTTCAAAACTTTACTAAAAATTATTTAAGATTCACATGAATCAATAAAGGCTGCAGGGATTAGATATGTTGACTGTTGAGCTACTACCCGTAGCTTGTCCTTGGAGGAAAGTGTAGACAATTTCACAGAGATCAATGTTTGTTTAGCCTCTATAAGTGTTAATATTGATAATTGACTATAGATTTGTTTATAATATTTATTAATATTGTTTTATTCAATTCAGATTAAGTTTTTTACATTATATTGAAACTTTTCAGCAACAATTTTATCAAATATTATGGCTGTATGGTAATGCACTTCGAGTGGTTTTTCCTCAATGGGTTTACACTCTTATCTCTCCACGCAAATGTGGGTACACTTCCTCTAAATTTAACCTACCTACTCTATATTATTACGTATTATAAAATAATTCCAATAATAAATGTCTAAATATTTTTTTATAATCTACAATTATTCATAAGATTTGGGGACGGTGGTGTATTTTTTCCTTGGGGGCATCCACCGTGGGTCAATTACTCCATAGTTATGTCTTTGTACATGTTACAAGCTAATCTAGGTCAAGCTAGTTTTACAATAGGAGATTTTAGTGCATATTTAAGTTTATATTAAAATTATTATTATTATTAGTATCTGGATGGTGTAATATAAGAAACTAAAGTAAATAATAAAGTAAAAAAACACAATTTCTTATTTATGTTTTATACATATGTGTGTGGCCCCCCTGCCTTTTAAGGGTTCTAATACTTTTAAAGAAGGGTACATCTCTGACCCACAATTTTCTGCGTCCATGAAAAAGGATATAAAAAAATAAACACTTTTTATGTTAATTGATAAGATATCTCTATCACCATTATTATTATTATTATTATTATTATTATCATCATCATCATCAGACACTGTCCTCACCCCTCATAGCTTGGGTTAAGTCAGATGTTGAGGAAATGATCTACATTCTACGGTGTGTCTGTCGATAGTTTTATATCCAATGTTACTCATTGAGGGTGAACTGGGAAGGGGGGAGGTTTGATAGGGCGGGGTATTACCACCAATTTCTTCTCCACCCCTCTCCCCATCAAAATGTGTCTTCCTCCAGTTTGTTTGGTTCCCTCTGATATACTTGCGTTTGAAGCTGAAAGATGGTTTGTATCAAACTTCAAATAGATTCTATAACAATCTATTATTATTTTTAAATGCTTAAGCGCCATGCCCAAATAGCTTTTAGTGGCATTCCATTTTCAAACATTTCCCATTGGCTTTGAGTCATTCCCCTAAAAACTCCTCAAAAATATATTTCTTTACAACTGCCTTGCCCGAAACTAATAAAGTTTCGCCGACACTCTTGGTAGTCATCACAATAGTTTTTTTTTTTCATTGTGACTTACTTCCAGTTTGAGTTGTACACATGCATGAACTTGGAATGAGGAAGGTAACATTTTAGATTTAATGTACTCACATTTGCGTAGAGTGAGATTGAGAACCATTTTAAGGAAAAATACCCTTATTGCACACAACTGGGATTTGAATTTCAATCTCCCCACCACCAGAAATCAAGTCCAATAGTATGTGCTACTCACCGTGTTCAACTGACATGTTGAAGACGGGGAGATCATGGTTCGATTCCGGTCGGATGCTCACAGGTGGTTTTTCCTAAATAGTTTTCTGCTCTCACTCCACGAAAATATGGATGCACCTCCTCTTACTTTAACCTTCCTGATGCCTAACACATTATAGTAATTATTACATAAGTGTACAGCCCGAACGGATAGTAAGACGTGGTGATATAAATAAATAATAAAAGCGTGTATAAAAAACCGTTTTAAAAAAACACCCTCAGTATACACTACTGGGATTTGAACCCCAAACTCGTCACCAGCTAACCAGTCTAATACGAGAACGTCAAATTAAAAATGTTTTCTTCCGCTAGGTAAGAAATATTAAGAAAACCATATTACTGATTATATTAGTTCAAGCTAAAAATAAAGCAGCAGATTTCTGCATAGTGTGGTCTTTGATAAAAGCCGCACTCTTGCCTGCCTTTCCCTTCCAAGAAACTTGACCCATGTAAACAACAGATTAGCTCGCTCCCCCTCACTCTTTTAGACCAAATTTGACAGATATGACAACACCGCAACTCAAGTTCGGTGTCGGCTAAACAGTCCAAATAGTTCAATATATGGACGTTTCTTAGGAGTTGCGCTGATAGCGCTTCTCAAGTTTTACAAGGTAGTCCTTCCACTTAATTAATTTAAATATGACAAATCTACCCACCTCGGTGGCGTAGCTAGCTAACGCGCTAGATTCAAGTTAATCTAGACTGCCGAGGACGGTGAGGTTCAAATATCACTCGAGTGAACTGAGGGTGGTTTTTACTAAATGTTTTTCTACTCTCCCTCCACGCAAATGCAGGTTCACTTCCTCTATATTCAACCTTCCCAATTCCTAATCCATTAGCGTAATTAGTACTAAAGCGTATAAACCGAACGGGTAGTAAGAAGCGGTGCTAAATATTATTAATATTACTATTATTATTTTTATTATTATTATTATTATTATTATTATTATTAAATATGACAGAGACCTCTTTTAACCATAATATAAAGTGAATTATAAAGGTTTCACGATTGTCTAACTAATGGCAGCACTAACTAGATTAGAATTTACGTCTTTTCCCGTTGTAAATTTTATTGTAGACTCTAGCAACCATAATATCAATCCTACCAAGCAGATACTGCGTAATACTATTAGGTCTGCACCAACCTCAAGACCTCACTCTCATAATATCAATCCTACAGAGCAGATACTATGTAATACTATCAGGTCTGCATCAACCTCAAGACCTCACTCTTAGAATATAACGAGCATTGACGGGAAGGTTAAAGCTCAAATCCTGTTAAGGTGTATTTCAATTAATTTCATCCTAAATTGTTTTCCACTCTCCCTCCACGTGAATGTGGATTAACATACTCTTAATTCAACATTACTCATCCCTAGCACATTGGCGTAATTAGTACATATGCGTTCCCTCCAGGATTTAATGGTCAGAATTCCTCTCTACAGATCCAGGTTTAATCCCTGACTCATCCAAATTTTCTGTGAAGCTGCGGGTCTGGGACGCTGTCAACTCAGCCTCATGAAGAGAAATGAAGAGATAATTATTTTTAAAATTGGCGGTCTTGGTCTAGAAAACTGATATTAATTTCCAGAGGGCTAGTTGTGCTGAAAATATGGCACCTTCTGTCCAAAGAAGTTGGCCCTATCTTATCCAACAGACGGTGATTACTCGGTTGGTCACTACTAAGACATGGTTCTAATATATTAACTCCTTAGACCATACAACCACTGATGTGGGAGTTTAAAAAGTGACGTACCAGATTAAATCATTTTAAATATAATAATGAACTAATAGCTCATCTGAAATACTTGCATCTCTCTTTACCAAACCGAATGTTTTGTTGAACTTTATCAAGGTTTGTTTCAAAATCAGTACATAGGTAATCTGCTTCAGTGGGTGCATAGTCTAAGGCGTCAATCTTGCAATAGACTAGACTGTTGATGAAAAGAAGGTAGGGCTTCAAATCCCAGTCGGGTGTACTGATGATGGTTTTTTTCACAAATGGTTTTCACTCTCTCCTCACGCAAATGTAGGAGCAATTCTTTAAAATGGTACCTTACTCATCCTTAACACTCATTAGTGTAATTGGTACATGTGTGTACAAACAGAACAAGTAGTAAGACGTGATGCTAAAAAAAAGTAAATTACTTTGTATTAATGTAGGGGTTCAAACCGGGGGTATTTAATTTCAACTTACTAATAATGTGTTAGAAAATACAGGGTGTGTCATAAACAATTATACGGTCTATGCTGAGGAAAGTGATGGACAACGTGCTGAGGTTTGACTGACGTTCAGTGTATCTTAACTTTGTGACATTTTCTTCAAAAAGTGAAAAGATTAGTAAGTAGTTTGCTTTAATTTAGCTAGTGAATGTTTACTTTTTCATTAAAGTGTTAATTTTCAAGTTACTAATCATCTAATTGCTATCCTCAACCCTATATAAATTATAATATAAGTTATAGCTCTCTAAATAACTGAGAAGATGTGTTCATGAGCGAAATTTATTCGTTCTAAGAAGTCTAATGTAATTTATTGGATCTCTCTCTAAATAATTTTATAAAAGGAGTTAATTTTAAAGCTAGAAAATGGCATGAAAGCGTTTTATTACTGTTGTAAAATAAAAAATGTAATTATTGAGAAGCAAAACAACTACTTTACCGATAAAGAAGATTAATTTTCTTCTTCTGAATTTATTGCTCTAAATAATCCGACGAAATGGGGAAAAAGAGAAGGGGGGAGGGGAGGATGCTACTTCAATAAGTAATTATTGTTTTGTATAGAGAATAAAAAAAGGAGCTCTTCTTTTTTTTTACCTTACCTTTTCATTCTCTTTAAAATATGCAAATTTTAAAAATAGAACAGCTCTACTCAAAAGTTCATGGCAGCTTCTAATTTAGAAGCTCGTTTATTTAGATGAGCTGATAGTGCGTATGTCTTTCATCGGCCTTCACTTTTCATTACGGTCGAAAAACTTGTAATTGCTTCCTAGCTCCCTCTTTTTTTACCCAAATAAATTAACTACCGGAGGATTGGGTGTTGTGTTTGGCGAGCTATTAAGACGGGGGTGCAAGGAACCAGAGAAAAGGACAGTAATTTTGCATTAAAAATATTTAATCATTCTTTTGATTAAAAATAAATATTATTATTATTATTAGCACCGCGTCTTACTACCCATTCGGGTTGTACGCACTTACGCTAATATGTAATGGTAGGGTGATTGTGAGATGAAATGGAGGACCTACAATTTAACGTGGGATCCAAACCACGGTGGAGGCCTGGCACCTCACACATTTACAAGTTGTGATTAATGCACGTCTTGTCAGAGGTAAAGGAAGGGTTTGGCAATCAAGTAACGATAATAACATGAAAGGAGTGATGTCTACTGCTCACAGAACTACTAGTAGGACTGTAGTAATGATAATAACATGGAGTGAGGTCTACTGTACTCATATCTACTACAGTAGCCCCATGGCTTCATTGGTGCTAACTGACAGCTCACAGCTGACAGCTGATGGCTTTGAAAAGTTACTGGACCAAATGATGTATCCTTTCGCCGAACCATATGATCTGAAAAAAAAAACATGTGTTTAGCAGCTGTCACTTCTGACAGTAAAAATTTAGGTATATACCTAAATGTTGACTGTCAGAAGTCAGCTGTGAACTGTCAGTCAGCACCAAAGAAGCCATGGGGCTATTGTAGTAAGAATGTAGTAACGATAATAACATGGAGGAAGCGAGAGCCACTTTTTACTAGTTATCGGAGCGAGTGCAGGAAGGAAGTAAGAAATTAAACAATCACAATTAAATATATTTTAACAAACTAAATGTCCAGCATATGAAGTTATTATATTCCTAGATATAATAATTCTAAGTCTCAAAATCTCTAAGCAAATTATGGAGTGATCAAAAAAAGTAATGAAGCAATAATATGGTTCTTGCGTTCTTCTGAAAAGTTATAGAAATGGACTTTGTACCTTCCTACACGAACTGATTCCAATTTTTTGATGTTGACAATATTGTTTACATGACGAACCTTGAGCTTCCTCTTCCAGGGAAACCGATTTTACTCACGTTTATTCTGACAAGATGGCGTGTGAGAGAGAGAAGGCTCTTGAAAGAATGGAGTTGAAATCAAGTTAACTTTTTCCTTTCGCCTTCCGCCCTATAAACCTGCTACGATGATAGGCTTTCTATTTTAACGTGCACTTGGTTCTTTGTATGTGTGTCTTTCTCTCTCTCTTGCAACTATACTTTATTATTAATATCTAGTATGGTTTTATACTTGATCACTCGATATTTTTTTTAATTATTGTGATATAATTGCACATACCTAACACTTTTTTCTGTTTTCATTCAGTGTGATTTTTACAATATGCATTAATAAAATGATCTAGTGTTCTCAAATTTCTTTACAAACTACATTCCAATTTTTTATTTTATATAATAACAGTCTAATATTTATACATTTATAAATGTTTGTATTCGATTGAACATCATATTGCTATCAAATATCGTAAAAGAAGATTCATCTTTGTGGTTTTCCGTTGGTATGTACTGTATATGTATATAAGTTATTTTTCTACATGTCGCAAAAATGAAAAGTATTGATCCTTATCTTTCAGTATTAAAAGAACCAGAGATTCATTTTAAAAAGCTTAAGATCAGCATTTAGAAAATGGCACAACGTGATCTTAAAGAATATGTAATAAAAAAATAGGTATTCTCATTTAAAATAATAAAAGTGACCTTGAAATCACTTTAGCAACGCCACCCAAGGTCATACCACATTGACCACCTTATTTCCCCATAATAACCAAACAACTTTTGTTAAAAACATTTTTTTTTATGCACTGCGTTGTTTACGAGATATTTTGATCGAAAGTTTTTAAATGAATACCCAATAACCAGCCTCGGTGGCGTATTTGGCGAACGCGCTTGTCGTGTTAAGCTCGACTGCCGAGGACAGGGAGATGGAGGTTCGAATCTTGGTCGGGTGAACTGGAGGGTTTTTTCCCTAAATGTTTTTCCACTCTCCCTCCACGCAAATGCGGGTTCACTTCCCCTAAATTAATCCCTCCCAATTTCTAATCCATTAGCGTAATTAGGACTTAAGCGTATAACACGAACGGGTAGTAGGACGCGGTGCTAAATATTATTATTATTAATACCCAGTATACATCCAGTCCCAATCTTTACCTTTTTAGCGCCTTACACTCTTGTTTGTAGTCCACCAATCGCGCAAGCAATCAGCGCAAGTTGCCTAGGTCTAAGGCTCGTCCCTTTTACATCACTCTTTACTACCTCGGTCGACCGACCTGTTTTGGTTAATAATGGATGAAGTTCATTTGCAACATGTCTTTGATGCCACTTTGATTGCTGATGTGCTTTAATACCGTACCTTTAGTGAATACACACACACTATATATATACGGCTCAAGGCTACTCAACAAGACTTCACAAACAGTTATTATTAAAGGAATAATGTCAATATTATCACAGCCTCCATCATGTCAAAGTACGCTTGGGGTATAGGTACTAAAACAAACCACTAGATAAATGCTTTCACATAACTAATGGTTATTATATTTAGGTTTATTAAGGAATATAATTTCTGAGTATTATTTGTAATATCTATTTAGAATGCCATCAGCACTTTTACCCCCATTTTGACATGTTTTCAAGGGGTAGTGAAAAGTTGACATCCATCAAAAGATAGAATTCTTTACATTTTCTTAGAGGGTATGGGGGGATATCAGAATCCAACTTACGTAAGGTTTTTTCTCAATTTTAATAGTGAGACAAAATCTAAAAAAGTATTTTTTGTATAAAATTAATATGTTAATAATATTAATAATAATATTTAGCACCGCGTCTTACTACCCGTTCGAGTTATACGCTTAAGTACTAATTACGCTAATAGAAAAGGAATTGGGAAGGTTGAATTTGGAGGAAGTGAATCCGCATTAGCGTGAAGGGAGAGTGGAAAACCATTTAGGAAAAACCACCCCCAGTTCACCCGACCGAGATTCGAACCTCGATCTCCCCGTCCTCGGCGGCCGAGCTCAACACGACTAGCGCGTTAGCCAACTACGCCACCGAGGCGGGTTACTAATATGTTAACTATAATATTTTAATTGTTCTTAATTTACTTAAGATTCACTACACTTAATTTTACTGCAATTAAAGTACTCCAAATTTACATATCAATCGCTTTATTACAAATCCTTATATATAAAAATAATCAAAAGATTAAAATAATTCTATTTACCAAATCGTAAGAAATTACGTAGGATTGAGGAGGTGAGTGGATGGAAAATCTTACGATCCCTTACGTGAAAAGAGGAGGAGGGTTGAAATTTATGAAAAAAACTCCTTGCAGAATTTAAGGACAGCCCAGTAATCAATTGAAGATATTGGGGCTTTTTTATCTCCTTAAAATATTGAACTGTGTTATGACTGTACAAATCTACCCCATAAAGACCAAATAACCTGTTATAAACACCTATGTTATGAATTTCACAATAATCAATTTCATCAAAAATAAAATTTAATTTCAATTTATTACCTTATAAATGGTCTGTAACTAAATTTAAGTTCTTTCTGAAAAACTTGAAAACAAACATAATTTGTTTTTAAGAAAATAGTCGCAGCCATGATTAGTCACGAACCTTTAGATTCTTTTACTTTTAACAGTCCAAATTGTATTCTTCTTTCGCTTCGAGGTTCACCACCTTAAACCAATTTCTATAATAAAATCATCCGGAAGTATAAATTGAAATTTTATGCTAAGTTTATTTCAAATGGTAACGTAAAAAATATAACGTCTGTGGTTTAGACAAATTAAAAATGATCCCCTATTGCCTTATTATTGGGTCTTAATCTTCGTGATATTTCTAGTTTCTACTTATACCTGTAAGATTATTAATACAAATTGTAAGGTGCACAGCTCACACTTTCTCTCCCCTTTATATAAATTATATTTATGGAATATAATATATGTGAATAATAAAGGGAGGTGGTGAAAAGATAGTAATAGAAATTCATAAATTGCTATGCTACATATATAACCATGAGGTATTATCACAAGAATGGAAGGAAGGTATTATAATACCCATTTTCAAAAAACGGGGATGAAGATTATTGTAATCACTTTAAAGGTATCGTGGTCTAGGGGTAAGGTGTCTGACTTCTGTGCTGAGGGTCCGGGGTTCAATCCTCGGTCCCAGCACAGATTTATCTGATTGCCAAACCCTTCCTTCACCTCTGACAAGATGTATATTAATCACAACTTGTGAATGTGAGGAATGCCAGGCCTCTACCGTGGTTCGGATTCCACGTTAGACTGTAGGTCCTCCATTTCATCTCACAATCACCCTACCATTGCACATTAGCGTAAGTGCGTACAATCCGAACGGGTAGTAAGACGCGGTGCTAATAATAATAATAATAATAATAATAATAATAATATCATTTTCCTAACATAATTTTAATTAGATCAATAACATAGCGCCATGCTGAGGAAATAATTGGGGATCATCCACACGGGTAATAAGACAGGGTGCTAATAATAATAATTGTTAGGATAGTAAAGTCTCGTAGATTACTGTGGGCAGGACATGCAGCGCGAATGGGAAATTATAGAACCTTGTTCAGTTATTGGCTGTCAAACCCAAACGGAAAGACCATTGGTAAGACCTATATGCAGATGGTAGGATTACATGGGAATGGACCTGAAAGCGATAGGGTGTAGTGATGTGGACTGGATAGAACTAGCTCAAGATAGGGATAGAGTGTAGTGATGTGGACTGGATAGAACTAGCTCAAGATAGAGATAGGGTGTGGTGATGTGGACTGGATAGAGCTAGCTCAAGACAGGGATAGAGTGTAGTGATGTGGACTGGATAGAACTAGCTCAAGATAGAGATAGGGTGTGGTGATGTGGACTGGATAGATCTAGCTCAAGACAGGGATAGAGTGTAGTGATGTGGACTGGATAGAACTAGCTCAAGACAGGGATAGAGTGTAGTGATGTGGACTGGATAGAACTAGCTCAAGATAGGGATAGGGTGTGTGGTGATGTGGACTGGATAGAACTAGCTCAAGATAGGGATAGGGTTTAATGAGGTGGATTGGATAGAATTATCCAAAGATAGGAATAGAGTGTGGGAAACCATTTAGGAAAAATCACCCTGGGTAGACCCAACCAGGATTTTAACCCCGATATCCTCATCATAATTAGGCCAATCCAACACGAGAGCAATGCCTTACTCCGCCTGGCATATAGCATCCTGTTTCAGTGGCCACATTGTCTAAGGCGTTGCTCTCGCGTTAGACAGGACTGCCGATGACCAGGGGATTGGACTTTGAATCCCGCTTGGGCGTACTGACGCTGGTTTATCCAAAATTGATTTCAACTCTTCCTCCACGCAAATGACGGGTGCACTTAATCTAAATTGATACTTTCTATTCATCTCTAACCTATGAGCGCGTTTTTTTACATATGCATACAACCTTAAAAAGTTAGTAAGACTCGGTGTTAAAATAATAATAATAATAATAATATTTAGCACCACGTCTTACTACCCGTTCGGGTTGTACGCTTAAGTACTAATAACGCTAATGGATTAGGAATTGGGATGGTTTAATTTAGAGGAAGTGAACCCACATTTGCGTGGAGGGAGAGTGGAAAACCATTTAGGAAAACCACCCCCAGTTCACCCGACCGAGATTCGAACCTCGATCTCCACGTCCTCGGTGGTGGAGCTCAACACGACTAGCGCGTTAGCCAACTACGCCACCGAGGCGGGTTCGGTGTTAAAAGTTTTTTAATAAACCCATACATATATATATATTTAGCTTTTAACCAATCAAATGCTAAAACGTTTGGAAAATAAACAGTAATCCCAATTCACACCTCGCTAGTGTAAGTGAAAGAGCAGAGTTTGCGGATAACTTGTAAGGCACGATAGGGGGGGTGGGTAATACTTTCCAGTAGTATCTCTGGTATCGTCAAGATAGACCCACTCGTGTCGTTCTTGACGCATGACGAGACATGTGGGCTTTAAACACGAGCGAGCGTTTATGGCGCAGTTAACTCAAATAAACGCATGGCTGATAATTGCGAATTTTCAACAAAAAAAAAATAGTTTCCTTCCCTCTTGATATTTAGCGTGATACCAGTTCCTTGGAGGGTACATTCTGGAACGTCTCTCCAATGGAGGATAAAATATTGGAGACGACATTATATGTAAACAAATCCTGCCTATAATGTTAAGGTGTGCTTGAAAATAAAAGTGATTTTTTTTTTGCTCACCGTGTCTCATTAACCTCTCGGGCTATTCACATAATAAACCTGTTTCGGTGGCCACATGGTCTGAGTTGTCACTCTCGCAATCAAATAGACTGTCGACGACAAGGAGATCGAGGTTAGAATCCCATTTGGGTGTACTAAGGGTGTTTTTTTACAAAATGATTTTCCAATTTTCCTCCGCATAGATGTCGATACACTTCTTATAAAATCAACCTTCTTCATCTCTAACTAGTTAGCGTAATTTGTACATATGAGTATAATATGTATATGTAGTAAGATGCGATGATAAAAAATAGTAAGTGTACACTTTTTTAAATATATTTTCTAGAAATAGAAAATAAATACTCGTCTATTTCTTTATTGAAAAAGAATGAAAAGGTAATACTTCCACCATGAAAACTTCAGTTCCCTCAGAGATTGTCACCAAGTATAGTAAATGGGTGAGAAGATAATATTTCCTCCATAAATCTGCAGTTCCCTCAAAGATTGTCACCAAGTATAGTAAATGGAATGAGAAGATAATATTTCCTCCACAAATCTGCAGTTCCCTCAAAGATAGTCACCAAGTATAGTAAATGGAATGAGAAGATAATATTTCCTCCATAAAATCTGCAGTTCCCTCAAAGATTGTCACCAAGTATATTAAATGGAGTGAGATGATAATATTTCCTCCACAAATCTGCAGTTCCCTCAGAGATTGTCACCAAGTATAGTAAATGGATTGAGAAGATAATATTTCCTCCATAAAATCTGCAGTTCCCTCAAAGATTGTCACCAAGTATATTAAATTGAGTGAGATGATAATATTTCCTCCACAAATCTGCAGTTCCCTCAGAGATTGTCACCAAGTATAGTAAATGGAGTGAGAAGATAATATTTCCTCCATAAAATCTGCAGTTCCCTCAAAGATTGTCACCAAGTATAGTAAATGGAATGAGAAGATAATATTTCCTCCACAAATCTGCAGTTCCCTCAAAGATTGTCACCAAGTATAGTAAATGGAATGAGAAGATAATATTTCCTCCACAAATCTGCAGTTCCCTCAGAGATTGTCATCGAGTTTATTCGAGGGAGAGAGAGCGAGAGAGAGCGAGAGAGAATAATATATCCTCCATTATATCTGTTGTTTTCTCAGAGATTTTCACCGAGTATAATCAATAGAGAGAAAGAGAGATAATAATATTTCCTCTATTATATCTGTAGTTTCCTCAGAGATTGTCACCGAGCTTAGACGAGGGTAAAATAAAATAATATTTCCTTTATTATAACTGTGGTTTCTTCAGAGATTGCCACCGAGTATAATCAAGGGGGAGAGAAAATTATATTTCCTCCGTTAGATCTGCACTTCCCTCAGAGATTGTCACCGAGTATATTTTAGGAATGTAAAAGATAATCTCCCCTCCACAAGAACCTAGAAATTATACCCTCGTTCAACCATTTCGTCCACTTGTCCCTGCAGGGAACTAACCCTAACGTTGTAGTACCATTTCATTGCGGGTTGTAATTGCTAACGAGACCAGTGTGTGCCTCTCTGTGTTTGGTCATGATTGGAGCAAGGGGGTAAGGGAGAGGGGTGGAGGTTGTCTTAACTGCCTTCTGTGGACTAGGTTTTTGGTCAAACCACCTCCTGAAAAATGGGGTTTGTCTGCTAATATACTAAAGAGCTTGCTCTTCTTGTGGGATGAAAATGGGAAAGCGTGGTTAGATAAAGGCGATCGTAAATAAATAGATTTGTGTGGTAAGAGAATAGAATTTAATAGGGTGGATAAGCAATAGGAACTAGGCGTGGTCAATGGAGGGGATTGTTATACGAGAATAGGATAAGATACAAGTAATTTTATAATTTACTGTAACATTTTTATCATCGCATCCGTCTACCAATACAGCTCTAACACAATTTAACTACGGTAATACCTGATTCGGTGGCCACGTGGTCTAATGCGCTATCACCGCAGTAGGCTACATTGCCTATGATAGGAATATTGAGGTTCAAATCTTTGTTGGAAGTACTAAGTGTGATTTTCCCAAAATGGTTTTCCACACTCCCTCCACGCAAATGTGGGTACACTTCCTATTAATATAACCTCCCTATTCCTAAAAACATTATTATAGTTAGTACATAACCGAACGAGTAGTAATACGCGATGCTTATATATATATAATATATATATATATATATATTTACACATTCTTAGACATTCACTAAGACAGTTTGATAATTTTTCCTTCTTTGATATCTAGGTGTTATTAAAATACTTACAATTTGATTTGAGTTGATCTTTACATTTCATAATAGGCCTAGTCAGTAAGTTTTAATTTTTAAATACTCATAAAAAATGAGAATTGGCATAGTAAATTAACTTAAAATTCAGATAGTCCTTAATTAGCACACTGATCGGAAAAGTTTTGTCATCCCTAGTCTAAAGCGTCACTCTCGTGTTCGATTGGATTGCTGGGGATCAGGGTTCGAATGCTGTCGGGTTGTATGAAGGTGTATGAAGGTGTTTTTTCCTTAGACCGTTACCAATGGGTTTTATTATCATCGCATATTACTACCCGTTCGGCTTATACCCTTATAGTTTGAGGGATTATAAAGGTTATATTATTAGAAAGTTCTGTGCCAATGACGTAACAATCCCTCCCTACCTCTTTCTATCTTCCGCGCAGTAGTTTGGCGCAGCGCGCTAGGGTAGTTACTAATCCCGCCGCTAGAGTTGGGCCGAGCTTTGTGGTGAGGGAACTCTTCCGTCACTGGGACACTTATGATACCGCTCGCTTACAATGCGCAAGTAATCGACCGGGTCAAGGGAAGAGGGTAACTTGAATGTATTTCATCAATATCATTGATCAAAGAAAATAAACCATTATTCCAAGTTCAACATGTGTGTTTCAATCAGTGGGTCGCAAGGCTGGGTTCAACATTTAAAAGGAAACTTGCAGGGATGGCTAAGAGTGAGGGAGTTGAATAAGTTAAGGAACTCCATAGGTTCAGATGGAGTACGAGGAGTTTAGATTATGAAAAGTTTCATGGCAAATGAGTACCATGTTTCAATGTACCCTAATTTTGCATGGAGAGAGTGTAAAACCATGTAGGAAAAGCCACCCTCAGTAAACCCAACAAAGATTCGAATCTCGATCTCCCCGTCATCGGCAGTCTAGCCTACTGTAAGAGTAGTGCATTAGACCACGTGGCCAACAACGCGAGTATTTCCTAATATTGCTCCAAATATATGTGGGTGTATCCCTTTATAACCTAACCTAACCTAACCCAACCTAAACTAACCTAAACTAAACATACCTATCCTCAATCATAGTTAATATAGGCTTAAACCCGAGCAGGTAATTAAACTTTGTGTAAAACCAAACAAAAATACTTATTGGTTGGTATACATAAAAAAAATCGCAAAGTTTAGTATTTTCAAGTAAATGTTTTTATAAATAGAAATGATGTGTTGAGGAAAGTTACATTTTGGTCGTACACTTAATTGGAACCATATAACTTTTAAGTTAAAAACTGGCACCCGCAAGGAAAGTGAGACATTATCAAATTAGGGTTTCAATTTTCCGCTTTAATGGCGATCTAATTGGTTATACTGTAGACAATTAAAATGGTAACCAAGTTTAGTATGTTTTTTTATTGTGTGAAAGTCGAAATAAAGTGGAATCTCTTTATAAAACCAGCTTACACAAATTTTGCTTCTACCAGTTTCAAAGTAGACACAAACTCACTTTTAAAAAAAAATGTGGCGTAGTTAGTGATTTGAATAAAGGGAGTGAATTTGAAACTTTACGTTGTACCTTCCGTAAAAACATCCCAAATACCACAGGAGTTGATTTTAATTTAACATGTAGAGAGACATCACAAATATCACAAGAGCTGATTTTAATTTAACATAAATAGAAAGTACTGTAATCATGAAAATGTATTACCTCAATATCAATATTGTTAACTTTATTTTTGATGAGGCCTGGTCAAAACTAACCCGTAATGATTTTTTTTTTCACTACGTATTAACATATTAAACTAAATTCCTTAAGGGTTTTTCCGATTTTTAAAAATTACTTAACAACTCTACAAATAGAAAGAATAAAATAATACAGGTTTTGAGTTAAATTTACCAAGTGATGACATTACTTGTATAAAAGTTTGGCGCGTCTGTCTCTTAATGCCAATTCATGAGTACCATAGTATTTTAATCATTCTCTTAATTTGCCTAATACGTGCCTATTTTTTGAAACCTGTTCTTTTTTTTTTGAGTGAAATTTTGGCCGTGTTATCTACCTACAGCAAATAAATAAAACTTAATACTTGTCTTTCAGAGAAATATTGATTCAATGGTGTCTCCTTTTTTTCTTTATCGATGACGGATTTTTGAAAACTTGAAATAATGATGATAGTGGCCTCAACGATTTTTTTTTTCAAAAATATTATCTGGGGTGGTTTTGTATGACTTAAATATTTGTTTCTTTTTTCTTAAATAAAATATTTAAGGGTAAGTTACTGATAATTTATTTTTTAAATTTTTTTTTCAAAATCTAAATCTGAAAAGTGTTTCATATTATGTTTATTAAAATAATGTTTTTTTTACGAGGGGAATAAATTAAGGGCTAGTTTATTAGTTGTAGATTTAAAAACAAAATGTTCTCATTAATACATCCCTGATAAAAGCACGTGTGATTGTGTTCTACTATTTATTTTTACTAGTGCATTTTTATATATTCTTAAAGGGAGGATAATTTAAAGAAGTTGCACTATCATTATCTTACACCAAAATGGTACATTACATGTAGAATGTACCAATAATCCACGTCACCATCAATTTATACGTGATCGCGTACTAAGAGCGATGTATGTAGATATAAGAAGGTTATTATTTGGAATAAATGTGCCTCAGTGTATTGTTAAGAAATTCATGCTATTACTCGGCTAATAAGTTGTTGACTAGCTCTAGATAGGTATATCAATGAGGTGGAGTGTATAGAGCAAGCTCAAGCTAAGAATGGGTGGGTTTTTTGTAAGTGTGACAATACACTTTCGAGCTCTTAATTCCACAAAGTATATGTTCCTGAACTTTGTAGGAGAAGTAAGTGTTAAAACGTTTAGGCATTTAAAAAAAATTCAGTAAATCCAACCAAGATTTGCTCAACGACATTCACATCACAGGCAAACCCCACTGCAATAGGTCATTTTATAATCCATGCACCCTCTGGCGTGGGTATAAGGTAGGCCTGTCAAACTAGTTTGAAAATAAGGGCCATATTAAAAATTAATAATACTAATTGGCCCATTATTAGGGAAAAAATATCTGTGTTGTCATTATCTTAGTTAAATTGAATTCCCCTTTCACATTGATAAATTAATGGCTGAATGCTGGATGTTGTGTCTGTCATAGTTTCAAATTAGTTTATAAGCCGTGTGCTGATATAATCAGTCGGTTCAGAAAGTACACATTAAATACCTTAAATAAACAGGAAAAAATAATTTAGACCTAATGTTATGACAGTAAAACTGACCCTACATATTTTCCAAAAATTTGAAACTTATTTGCAGCAATGTTGTTAATGATGCAACATTGGTGTAAGTTTTGGCCCAAGTCACTTTCCTTATTGACAAATGCATGTCCGTAAACTAACACCTCTCGAATGTTAGGTTATATTGCTATGTTAAAAAAAAACCACTTAACACACGTGTATGCTGACAAAAATGGAACATATTTGGCACTAAAATTCAACTAATTTTGGGTATTGATCCATGTTGAAAATGCAGTAGAGATCTGGTTAGTTCAGTGGTAGATTATTGTTAAGCTAGGCAAAATACCACGGGTTATATTTCCGTGTCCAGTATTAATTTTAAAATTGAAAAATATTATACTTCATTCGGCTATAGCTGCAATCTATCTCTCTTTTTTTATATCCCAAGACTCACTATTCATGTACACAATTATACAACTGTCAGCATAATATGTATAATATTTTAACTCTAAAATAGTGTACTCTGAAAAACTAAGCCCAACAAATTTAAAAGTAGAACTTTTTTAATATTTATTTTTAATACTAGTAGATTGCAAGATTACAAGGCTCTCCGAAATTCATCCAATCATACAAGATAACTTACATGGTCGTACGTAATAAATCTATTTTTTTTATCTCATTTCTTATAGGCAATTGGGGGGAGGGGGTGGACTGTTGAGTCGGGCTGCATAATTGAAAGTTAGGAGGTACAAGTCTTGTATATAGGTATATGAGATTATACAGACCTTGTTCTAGTAATTTCATTTCATCTGGAACATATTTCTCCACTCCTCTTTACTTTCCGTGGGTTCCCCTCGAAACATTTAATATTCTGATAGTAACGTTACACCGTCCCAACCTTTGGGAAGGTACTCTGGTGGCTAGGATAGACGTACTAAGAGCTCTACGGCCTATTGGACAGGGGTGTGACAAAATATGTGCCCGTGGGCCATACGAAGCTCTGTTTCATGTGGCTGGCTTAAGGCGATTGTTCCTTTTCATTTGGCGTGGAAATGCAGAGACATGGGAACAAATAGTTATCTTCAAGAACTTTTTATTGTTTTGCAATTTTATTTTCAGATAAGGTTTGTTAAAGAATGGGAGCATGTTGATTAAGTTATACTTTTTATATACACACCTCCTCTATAATTTTAAATAATCAAATATCGATAAAATTGACATTTTTCAATAGAAAACTGCCGGCTTCATAACAAAAAATAAGAAAATGTAACAATTAATAAACATCGATATATTATCTTAGAAGGGGTGTTGAAAGTATTAACATAAAAATTTCACCCGTTCTTGAGAAAACTGGTATTTCCAAAGGTATGATTTTCCCGCGAGACCTGTCCGGTAGCTAGCGCCATCTAAGGTTTCCGTGATCCATCTGTTCTTGTTGGCGTGGAAGGACACTACGGTCGTTGTGAAGCCACGCCACGTATTTACCCTCCCGCCCATAATCCCACAAAATAGGGTTTAAACTTGGACTCGACAGGGCCAAGGGCCTTAAGGTGAGAAGGAAGGTGACCCAAGCTAATGAAAGTGTTTCTGCAGCTTTTATAGTGAAGAACATTTTAGATAAAGATACTCAATGGTGAACAGCCATATCGACAGAGTGGCCCCGTATGTTGGCAAAGATAGTGACAAATTATGTTGATATAAGGTGTCACATGTTCAGCTAAACGAGTCCTCCAGCCGTTAATCTCAGTTTTTTAGACCGAAGCCGCTAATTTTTCATTCAAGTGTCTCCGCATTGGTTCTCACGAAGGTGAGTTGACCCCGTTGCTTCACAAAAAATCTGGAAGCACAGAGGTCAAACCTCTGGGTCTGTAACCAGGAACTCAGACCACAAGATCACAGAGGTGCTATTTATTTATATAAAATATATCAAATATTTCTTCATTAGAAACAGAAAGTTTTGTTTTCTTCACACACTGATATCAACAGTAATTGTTGAATATTTCTAAAGGGTGTCCTGGAATTTAATGACAACTTTTCCTCGTCATTTAAAAAGTTGTTCATCTAATGCTGCAATGCTCATGATATATATTTAATAACTGTTTATATCACCATGTGAAGAAGAAAATTAAAATACCTCTTTCTACTAGAGCAATATTTTATATAATTTGGCTAAATTCAAAGGTTTTTCTATAAAAAATTGCAAAAACACTGGTCTTTTTTTACCGTTCTCTCCATCGCCTCCTGCCTTCACGGGAAGCATTTAAGCTATAGTAAATTCTTACTCCAATGTAGTAAATATAAATAGAGGTAGGAAAATTAGTAGTTCACCCTTCAAGGCATATTATATATCTGCTTATAGCACTTCCAGCCTTCCTCTAACGTGTAAAAATACTCACTCTATATATTTGCCTGGATAGCATCAATTTTTTTTAAACTTTTAATTGTTTACTAATCTAGATAGACATATGCTTCCACTGATGAATTTAATATATATCTTGGCGGACAGATTATTGCTGACCATTTTCTTAAATAAACCAAATAAACAAAATAAAAGTTGCAAAAAAGCAACTTTAAGATTAAAAAACATATTTTTTATGACAATGTAGGACTATTTTTAGAATTAATTAAGAATATATGATTATTGTTTTTACGTTTTTTCTCCTTAAGACTCGCAGAATAAAACCAACACTCATTAGCATAGGCTATCTTATCTTTACTTTCCGTTACATCACAGACAGGCAAGGTCGTTAGGTCGTTAAAACAAATATAATACTAGATATACGAACCCATCAAATATGTGTCATTACGGTCCTACGAATGAAATTGTTCTCCTGGATTTTAAGTGCTTTTCATGTTTCACATCCGTACACTATTAGCTCTTGGTGTGTTAAATTATACCCACCCCTGTTTTATGGATTAAATTTAAGGTCTTTGGCTTGGGTTAAAATTTTAGTGGTCTACTTGTTGGTATTAATATAACGAGCTAGTGATATTCCCTTTGTCAAGAATTAATTCAGAAGGGGAAGGGGGGAGAAGGAAATTTATTATAATACGATAAAATTAGTCAATGGGAAGTGGTAGTTCAACAGTGCTGGACATCGTTGATTAATTAATTAATAGGAGGTGGATAAAGGGTCCTAGAAATAAACTTTTCCTTGATCCCACCAAAGCGCTCAATGATTTCTAAGTTTCATTTAATGAAATAACGTTGGAAGGCAGAGTAGGTTTGTTGGAATGACACACTAGGCCTATATTCACACAAAATGCATTACTTGTAACGAGTAATGCACAGTTGTTGTCAATAAAATAAATGTTACTCTGCACCGTACAGACTTTCTACAGTTTTTATCTTAAAATAAACACTACTAAAAACGCGTAAGATTTGTGAAACTAAATAATAAGTCTATAATCCCTACATTGTTGTAGAAACACTACACCGAATATCATAAATGAAATAATATACACTGTTTCTTACTCTATGGCATTAGGAACTTGTAACATGGTTACATAAAAATTGAGAAAAGAGAAATATCTTTGTCCACCAAAGAGAATAAGAACCAAATTAATAGGTCGATGACCAGAGTTAAAAAGTATATATATTTACTTATACCTATGAAATGATTGGTTTTATAAATAAATATATTTCAAATAAAAGATTGTTATCGTTAATAGTACTACAATTTTACAATAATAAGTTATATCTTAACTTAAATATTTGCGGAAATATTATCAAAATGGTAAAGTTTCCTCTATGTAAAATACCCTCAAAATTATTTTAAAGAGAAATTGGGAACTGCCATTTTGTTTATAATTATAAACAGTGTCTAGGTATAAAATTTTATCAAAATATCTGTACCAAATTTTGAGAAAAACGGTTTATTCTCTTTTTGTCCTTGACTAAGATACCATTAAATTTTGGCTTGGATATCTAATTCCAAAAAACCTCTCTGGGGGACCTCATGATAACCCCAGATACCAAGGTTTAGCCCAATTGGTAAAATGGTCTCAGTTTTTGCCTGAGTACAAACAGTCTGACCAACAGTATTGCGAAAATCAGTTTTTTTTTGTTTCAGAAGGTTATTAACGTCGACATTTATCGAAATCTCAGCTGGATTTTTTTTACGATCAAAATACTTTCACTACGAGGGATCAATAGAAAGTAAATATACATTAATTGGGAGAATATTGCTCATCATTGCTGCGCATTAGTGCGGCCATGATTGGAAACCCCTCATTAGAGGCAAGAAGTATAGATTTGAGCAGGGCTTGATTGCTTATCGCAGCTTTGTAGCTGCTCAAACGTTAAGCTGTTACTACCCACTCTACTACATCTTAGCTACGGCCACACTAGACTAAAAGGAAAGTGGGTTGTAATCTAAATAGGATATAAAGAAGTAAGACATTAGCAACAATTAAATAACAATATGAATGTTTCATTCAAGATAACAACAATTGAAACAATAATTTACATGGCCTCAAAATTTCCATCGGGGGGTATGTTGAAAATCAATTCGATCATGCGAATGTTTCCAAACACGAAACATATCAATAAGTCAACAAGGTCAGTCTGTAAGAAACAACAACTCAATTAAACTACACTATGAAAGTTTCACAACAGTGAATATTGACAAAACAACCTTAAACGTTGGCAATTAGAACAAATCATTACCTTAAAAATATCAAATCAGATATTTATTCGACTACAAAAAAGAGCATAGTGGGCATCTTTGAAATTGTTACCAAAGTGTCTGTTTCACAACATTGAATACAGACAGAATAAAAAGGAATGTTTAATATTTCACAGATATTTAAATGAACACGAGAGTTTGCCTTAACGACATTAAGTCAAACTTATGTGGGACTATTAAATGTCGACACAACTAAAGTCGTTAACAAGATCTATACTTGTTAATAATAAATAACATGACACACAAAAAAAAGTCTAGTTAAACCACAAGTAATTAAATAATTTGGAAAATTATTAAGTCTAAATCAATCAATTAGCAATAATTACGTTACTTGAATATATAATTCAAATAACAATTAAAGTAGAAAACATTATCAAAAGGGATTTTACATTTACTTAGTCTGCAAAACTCAGTCCATTTAAATTACATACTTCTAACAAAAATAAGTTTATAAATGTGGCAATCTAATATTTTAAGTGAACTCACAGACACTAGCGCCCAAGTGGCGGCAAAAAGAATTAGGTGTCTCATAACAAAATTTAATTCTATAAACTAAAAAACATTTAGTTAATAATTTACGTTGCCTTTTCCAGCTTATTTCAAAAAATACTTTACTTTAATTCCAAAATTGAACAAGCCATAGTTCAAGTCAATTAAAATAATATCGATGAATAAATAATAACAAAATACGTAATCATCCTGTAAATGACCCAGTCCAGGACAGTACTTCTCCAGACGGTGTCGAATATAAATGTTTAAGATATGACTTCTCCTGAAGACGTTAAAAATTAATAGTCCATTGGTATTCAGAATCTCCAGGTTTATAAAGTATTTTTAGTCGCTTAGGGTTGGAAAGGGGGGATGTTCATATTAGTCGAGTGACGTCCCATCAGCCATTTTCGATGGATGCAGAGCAGCACAAAGTCCCTTGATCAAGCTAGGATTGGCGGGCCTGTCTCGATCACGTACACCAGTGTTGATAGAGATCTGTTTGACTATTACACCTGTGACGTACACACATCACGCGATGTCTTGATGGTTGATATCGTCTTACACGCCGGACGGGAGGATAGTCGCAGCTTAGTTGTTGAATGAGTCTTGGGTCAGTTCCATCAGAATCACTTTGACCCATCCTCTCGGAACATCAGTTGCTGGCTCACCAAGGCTTGTTCGTCCCACTCTTCAATCTAGTACGCGACGTGTATACTCCAGTCTTAAAGGTTGTTCTAGCCAGAAGATACAAAGGGTAAATACATGAACAGTTTGTGAATGCGGGGAGTTTATTCTTGTTTGATTTTGTTTAATATTGTTATTGATATAGACTGAATCTACATTGGACTACAACAGAGAAGCTTACTATTGTAGGAAGTTTATTAATAATTAGGTTTCATGCGTAGTGGGTAGTATTACCCGTAAGGAAAACCTTTGCGTGAAGCTTAATATGGGGGGTAGTATGATGTAACATGTTACAAATGTTACACTTTCATTGAATACACTTGATTGGGAGCAAGGATTTGAACATTTACAATAACAGAATGAATGTAAGTTAAGTTTCATATGGAGCACATCTAATAGTATTTATTTCCTAAGGCAATCTTTTAAATTTAGTACTTACTCTCTCTAAAAATAATATTTCATCTAAGGTCTTACAAAAAAGATATGATCAGTTAATTGTTTTATTTTTGGAAAGAAAATACTTTAGTTATAGTATATATTCAGTTCTTTGAAAAATCTGAATAGTTTCTTCTCCTATCACGTGGAAAAAGAAATGACTGCTCTTACATAATTAAATAAGTTATTCATGATAAAATGATAGGGAAGGAAAATGCATCACAAAAATATATAAGTTTGAAAAATAAGTTTATTAAAAAGTAAACAAAATGATATAGAATTACATATGAGTTACAAGATTTTAATTTAATTAATTAACGATAATTGTATTCAGTTATCGATGTAGAAAATATTAGGTTGAACGAATAGGTATTAATGTATTGTAGACAACGAACTGGCAGAAGTTAGATAGAACATTTCATTTAGTTTAATAACTCTGGAAATAGGGACATTCACTCTTACTCGAACGAAGAAGCGTCTGCCACAGCTTGGCAACAGTAAAATGGAGAATTAAATTCTAGGCAATATACAAAAAGACAATCTAGCCAGGTTAATACCAAACTAATATCTGAGAGGTCTAATCATGAAAAATAGGTAAACAATTGAAAATAGAAACATACCATCAAATCCTATATTTTTAGAGTTACTAAGAAGAATATTATTTAATCTACCTAGCTTGTATTAACCCTAAAGGAGAGTTACAAAAAACCAAAAAATAATATCCTATAAGAGGAGCTTCCAATTTACAAATAATAGATGTCTAACAATCAGGTATCTACATAGTATCTTACTATGAACGGTCATTTCCAAATGAGTATTGCCAGAGCAATCAATAGTAAATTTATACATTCACCAATTACTAGGGCATAAAATAGCTAATACAAACTATATTTGAACACTAAGATAGATATGGCGCCTGAAGGGGCCAAAAGAAATCACTATCCTCGTGGGCCACTACTTCAATCTAGTAGTGCTCCCACAATTTTCGCACCGTAAAAAGCTACACAAACAAGGGTGTAATTGGTGAATGCAACCAGTCACTGACTTAACTAGGTCCACGAAGAAAGTGTTAGATGATCTGATTATATCCATAATGAGATTCTAAACGAGATCATACCGTTTATGGTGTTATAAAAATATAATGATGTCTTAAGGACTTAGAAAAGGAAATCTAATTCATGGACTCAGTATAATCATTCACCTGGTCCTATACATAAGTAGAGCATAGAGCCCTCGTATTTAAACTATGCCTTATGGTCATAGAGAAATAATATTCAGACTATCTGACCCAAGAAACTATGTCTAATAGACATTGAAAGTAACGTCAGACATTCCAACTAAATAAACCATGTCTGATGGACATAGAAAATAATGTTAGATATTCTAACACTAAGACTTGTGTCTGATGGACATAGAATATAACTCAAACACTCTAACACAATAAACTATATCTGGTGGCCATAGAAAATAAAGCAAAACATACAAATACATGTAACTATGTCTGAGGAACATAGATAGTAGTGTCAGAAATTCTGACTTGATACTCATATTCTCAGAAGAGGCTTCCTTTGCAACGTGGTGGTGAGACCTACGCCTGATACATCGTGGCCACTAGAAGTCTCGATGTTGAAGTTATATGGAGTAATTCTTCCTGCGGTGAATAAATACAATGGAATAAAAAAAAATATGAGCCAGAGGGAATCCGTTATATAGCAACAGAACATGGACAGGACATGGGTATCTAAGGGGAGAAAGGGGGGGAGAGTTGCGAAATAAATCCACTTTCTCACTAGCACTGTGAAAATATGTGGCGAGCAGAGACAATAATCTATCTTTTCTTCGACGTGTGCCCTACGATCAAGACGTGAGAATGCTCGTGATGCCGAAATGGTCCGCTGTTCCTCGACGCTTGGGCGTTTGCCAGCAACATAAATTCTAAGTGAGTCACCACCTGTCTCTTCTTATTGGAATAGATTAGGGCTTGTTATCTTAATTTAATGACCTTTAAGGAATTTTAATGGTCTTTATGGACTTTAATATATATAGATGCCATGTTATATAAATGACATGCTAAAAATCTTTCTACAAATTAAAGCAAGAATGCTCTTCTTCAAAATAGCCAGGCTATCATCATATTTATCCCGATAAAGTAAGTATTGGAAGCTAAAAATGTTATAGGTTGTGTATTATGTACGCCCATTTGAATATAGATAGAGTAAGAAAATACCACCTCATTGTACTTTGGTGGGAATAAAACATGACCTTTCAATTGCCGACCAACCAGACAAGATGATACCCAAGTCTTTGTTCCCCTTGACCTTTGGTGCAAATATTTCTTTTTCAAAAGTTTTGGCTATCGTAAACTTAGATGATCTTAACCATAATAACAAGATTAAAGGGATAGGTTATCAATATAATTATTATTATATATTATTATTATTATTATTATTATTATTATTATTATTATTATTATTATTTAATCTAAGGCAGGCGTTTCTGTCTCGTTTGATTATAAGAGCCAAGTTGAAAATTGAAAAATTGAGGGGCTACGTTTAAAAAATTAATAACATTGAAACATTATAATTTAAACAAGTCAATTTTAAAACTAATACTAAAATAAAAACTAAGATTATATAATATATTAAGACCTTTCCTCAATTTTTACCTATATACATTAAACCCTTTATCACAGCGATGGTTTGAGAAAATACGAACTTATATCATGTGTTGATATCACTTTAATAATTGACGACCAATTCGTGTCCTTAAAAGTGATTTCCTGAGTGTTTGTTCCCTTTTAAAAGAAAAAAAACAACACTGTTCACACATTCATGTGCTGCAAACCATTGCACGTATATGTAGCGAAGTATAACAGTATATTTGAATCGATTACTTATGACTAAAGAATATATATTTTTGTACCAAACACTACACGCCAAACTTCCCAAAATAATTCTCGATTTACAAATTACAAATTGTTTATACATTCAACGTTTATTATAAAATTGTATGTTGGGACTTAAAAAGATCCGCGGGCTGCAGGTTTGCCATGCCTGGTCTATGTAGAACTTAAGAAAATACCATTAAAGAATTCTTAGAACACTCAACCGAGATCAAACCCAATCTTTACACCTCAAATTCCACGGTGCTTTATTGAGATAGGCTTTACCGGGCTCTCATAAAATACAATTTTACTAAAAACTCGTTAGTATGTATAAACATTGTTGTAGAAATATTAAACCAAAGATCATATATGAAATAATATACACTGCTACTTTCTTACTCTATGGCATTATAAACTAGGAACACTTTTACAAAAAAAAAATTAAAAAACAGAAACATTTGTGTCCACCAAAGAGAATAAGAATCAAATCCATTTTCAGAGAACTGAATTAAAAATTATAGTTTATAGCTCAGAAAATGTTGGTTTTATAAAAAATATATTCAAATAAAAGATTTTTATCTTTAATAGTACTACAACTTTAAACTGATAATTTATATCTTATCTAAAATATTTGCAGAAAAGTGATCAAAAGTTGAAAGTTTCTTTCATGTAAAGTACGTACCTTGATAATTATTTAATGAGAAAATGGGAATCACTATTTTATTTATAATGATAAACACTGTGTTGAGAGGAAATTTAATCAATATATTTATAGCGAGTTTCGAGAAAATAATTGTTTTCCCTTTTTTTGCCATTATGTAAATTACCCTTAAATTTAGGTTTATATATTTAATTCTAGAAACCCCTCGATGGGAACTTATAAAAACCCTGGATACCTACTTTTAATCAAATCGGCGAGATACTTACGGCTCTAGCCCAAGGTACAGACAAACAGACGACATTTCAAAAACTTTTTTTTTTTTGTTTCAGGGGGTCATGAAATGTCGACATTAATTAAAATCTCGAATTCGAATTTTTTGACAGTCACAATACTTTCTTTACGAGATTTCAAAAGAAAGTAACTATTTGAATTACCTTGTCTTTTCCAGTAAACATGTCTTTGTTAAATGATTGCACGTGAAAAATCTAATTAAATCTTAAAATTACGAATTTGAGGCGTAAGTGTTTGTAGATAGTGGCTACTTATTTTTATAATTTCAGAACTCTGCGTATGATAGATATCGTGCAGTGCTCATGACAGACAAACAAACGTTTCATTTTATTAATATTGCTTTGCTTCCGACCAGGTTTTTAACTAAGGCGATTGGTCCTTTTCATTTGGCGTTGAAATGCAGAGCCATGGGAAAAAAAGGTTACCTTCAAATTTATTTATTTTTGCAATTTTATTTTTAGAGAACGATTTGTGAAGAATAAAAGAATGTTTATCAAGTTATTCATCTTATGCACACACCTACTACTATAATTTTAATAGTGATCAAATATCTATAAAATTGACATTTTTCAATTGAAAGCTGCCGTTTCATAACAAAAAATAATAAAATGTAACAATTAATAAACAATGATACATTATTTAGAAGGGGGTGTTAAAAATATTAACATAAAAAATTCACTCGTTCTTGAGAAAACTGATATTTACAAACATATGATTTTTCCGCAAGACCTGTCCTGTAGCAAGCGCCATCTAAGGTTTTCGTGATCCTTCTGTTCTTGTTGGCGCAGAAGGATACTTTGGTCAGTTGTGAGCTACGCCACTCCTTTCACTCTCCCACCCACCATCCCACAAAATAGGTTTTAGACTTGCACTCGACAAGACAAAGGGCCTTAATTATAAAATATCTGATAATATTTTTTTGAATTCAGGCTTCTAGGTACACATGTTCATACACAGGGCTAGTAAATTCTAAAATTTCAGACCTCTGAGTTCTGTAGATAACACGAAGTGCTCATTATAGATAATAAAATTCATTCTTTTATTAATATATAAAATATGAGTGTACATCAAACAAACCGAATAAATGGTTGATTATAGCATCGAATACCTATTATTCAGTGTATTTTCCGTTCGAGTATTTAAGTTCTAATTTCAACGAAATGGCCAGTTTAAAACGAAATAAAAAGACTGCTAGAAATGAGAGCGTTAATATCGAACAAAAGCTTTGTAAAATTAGTTTTGGTTTACGTGAGCTAATTCATTAATAATGATCGAAGCACTCGCTTGAAAAGAAACAATATTTTACAAGTTGAAATTGGGAAACTCGATTACTAGATGATTACATTCAGTTCAAAGTAAAGAATTTAAAAAAAAAATAATGGTTCATACCATCAAATAACGGGTAATATTTAGGTACATTTTTAAATGAAATTGCAAACATACTGTAGATTTAGCTTCGTTCAAGAATAGAGCAATATAAATGTCCTCTTTTTCATTAAAACCAAGTTAAAATTTGTTTTTGATAACTCGAAGAAATTAATTTTTGAAAATTTTATCATTTCATGTAAATGTGTATTCTTAAATATATTAACAAAACGGTCTTTTTGGGTTTAAGTTGGAATGGTAGGAAATATGAGATAAATTGAGTATTAAATAGTATTTATAAAAATAAAAAATATCTAATATTGTTTCAATAGATTCATTTAGTTTAATTTTCTCCACTTATTAATCTTAAACTGTTGGTTTTAATCATGAGCACAGTGGCTTTTGAACAGCACTGTACTCTCTATTGACCCCTCGGAGAAAGACGTATTATGATCACCAAAACAATCCAACCCTAGATTTTTATAAAAGTCTACGTGCTATATTTTGAGATAGATCCATCCAGTCCACCTCATTACACTCTATCTTGAGTTAGTTCTATCCAATCCACATCATTACACTCTATCCCTATCTTTATATGTTTTATCCAGTCCACCCCATTACACCCTATCTCTATCTTGAGGTGAAAATGCTCGTGATGCCGAAATGCTCCGCTGGGGCATTGTTCCTCGACAGTTGGCGTTTCCTGGCAACATCAATTCTGAGTGAGTCTGTCTCTTCTTAATGGAATAGATTAGTGCTTGTTATAATTTTTAATTGTCTTTATGGAATTTTAATTGTAGCTGTCATATTATATAAATGATATGCTACAAAAACATTAGTTCCTCTATCAGCCGGTAATATTCCTTGTTGTACAAAACGTTAGTCCCTCTATTAGTCTGTAATACTCCTTGTTGTACAAAACGTTAGTCCCTCTATCAGTCTATAATACTCCTTGTTGTACAAAACGTTAGTCCCTCTACTAGTCTGTAATACTCCTTGTTGCACAAAACATTAGTTCCTCTATCAGCCGGTAATATCCTTGTTGTACAAAACGTTAGTCCCTCTATTAGTCTGTAATACTCCTTGTTGTACAAAACGTTAGTCCCTCTATCAGTCTATAATACTCCTTGTTGTACAAAACGTTAGTCCCTCTATTAGTCTGTAATACTCCTTGTTGTACAAAACGTTAGTCCCTCTATTAGTCTGTAATACTCCTTGTTGCACAAAACATTAGTTCCACTATCAGTCTGTAATACTCCTTGTTGTACAAAACGTTAGTCCCTCTATCAGTCTATAATACTCCTTGTTGTACAAAACGTTAGTCCCTCTACTAGTCTGTAATACTCCTTGTTGCACAAAACATTAGTTCCTCTATCAGCCGGTAATATTCCTTGTTGTACAAAACGTTAGTCCCTCTACTAGTCTGTAATACTCCTTGTTGCACAAAACATTAGTCCCCTCTATCAGCCGGTAATATTCCTTGTTGTACAAAACATTAGTCCCTCTATCAGCCGGTAACACTCCTTGTTGTACAAAACATTAGTCCCTCTATCAGCCGGTAACACTCCTTGTTGTACAAAACGTTAGTCCCTCTATCAGTCTCTAATACTCCTTTTTGTACAAAACGTTAGTCCCTCTATTAGTCTGTAATACTCCTTGTTGTACAAAACGTTAGTCCCTCTATCAGTCTATAATACTCCTTGTTGTACAAAACGTTAGTCCCTCTATTAGTCTGTAATACTCCTTGTTGTACAAAACGTTAGTCCCTCTATCAGCCGGTAATATTCCTTGTTGTACAAAACATTAGTCCCTCTATCAGCCGGTAACACTCCTTGTTGTACAAAACATTAGTCCCTCTATCAGCCGTAACACTCCTTGTTGTACAAAACTTAGTTCCCTTATCAGCCGTAAAACTCCTTGTTGTACAAAACATTAGTCCCTCTATCAGCCGATAAACTCCTTGTTGTACAAAACTTAGTCCCTCTATCAGCCGGTAATACTCCTTGTTGTACAAAACATTAGTTCCTCTATCAGCCGATAATACTCCTTGTTGTACAAAACATTAGTTCCTCTATCAGCCGATAAACTCCTTGTTGTACAAAACATTAGTCCTTTATCAGCCGATAAACTCCTTGTTGTACAAAACATTAGTTCCTCTATCAGCCGATAATACTCCTTGTTGTACAAAACATTAGTTCCTCTATCAGCCGATAATACTCCTTGTTGTACAAAACATTAGTTCCTTCTATCAGCCGATAATACTCCTTGTTGTACAAAACATTAGTCCCTCTATCAGCCGGTAAACTCCTTGTTGTACAAAACATTAGTCCTCTATCAGCCGTAAACTCTGTTGTACAAAACATAAGTCCTTCTATCAGCCGTAATCACTCCTTGTTGTACAAAACATTAGTTCCTCTATCAGCCGGTAATACTCCTTGTTGTACAAAACATTAGTTCCCTTTATCAGCCGATAACACTCCTTGTTGTACAAAAATTATTCCTCTATCAGCCGGTATTCCTTGTTTCAAAACATTAGTTCCTCTATCAGCCTGTAATCACTCCTTGTTTCCAAAACATTAGTCCTCTATCAGCCGGTAATACTCCTTGTTGTACAAAACATAATTCCTTTATCAGCCGATAAACTCTTGTTGTACAAAACATTAGCTTCATCAGCCGGTAATACTCCTTGTTGTACAAAACATTTCCTCTATCAGCCGGTAACACTCCTTGTTGTACAAAACATTAATTCCTCTATCAGCCGGTAATAGGCCATGTTTTCAAAACATGAAACCAAATCTCACGAGGATCTCTTGTACAAAATAAAGTTTGGAGAGAAGACATTTTAAACCTTTTACCATGGATGTTAGTAGCGAAACTTCTAAAGTAAGAGCTTTGGGAGGTGTGGGGAAGAGAGAGAAAATGTTAAGTAGTGCTTCGAGAACATTCCTTTTCGTTAGAGGAGGGTCTTGTTAATGGGACCTACTACATAATTTCACTAACGCGAAGAGAGTGTGTATAAAAGTGAGAGACTATACTAAAAAAAAAACTTTTAAAAATTCTCTTGCTATTTTAAGAATGATGAATGGAGGTAATTAAATTGGATATTTTATTCTTGCATAAAATAGAACGCATTTAAAAATAAAATATATATCAAGGCAATTTTACTTTCTCTTGATCCCTGGGGGAGAAAGTATTGTGATCGTGAAAAATAGGATACAATATTTTGATAATTAATGTCGATGTTTCATGACACCCTGAAACAGAAAAGCTTATTTTCACTTTGCCATCTTTCTGTCTGAATGTCTGTCTGTTATATTCAGAATAGAGCCTAAATCATTTTACCGGTTGGACTAAGACTTAGCATTTAGGTTTTTCATAAGTTTCGCACAAGGGATTTTTGGGATTATATATCTAAGCCCCTAAACCTAAAAGTTGTTTACAAAGTGTAGAAAAAGAGAGAAAAAATGGTTTCCTTATATTCCTATATAACGATTTTGACTAAAATTTGTGTCTGGACATTTCTTAACAGAAAAAATAAAATGGTAACTCTAATTTTTCAGTAAAAATTACTTAAGGTATTTATATAAATTGAAATCTTCCCATTTTTATCATATCTCCACGACATTTCAGTTATTAAATGACTTATCATTTAAAAGTTGTACTACACCCTTCTATTAAAAACACAAATATTTTTTTTAAATTATTTATTTATAAAATTAATAATCTTACTAAAATTAAATATATAAATTTTTTATGCAGCACTTTGAAGACAAAACCTTTTTGTTATTCTCTTTGGTGGACAGAAATTTCCTATTTTCTTATGTTTTGTAACAATGTACATAATTTAATTCAGGCACTTTGGTGGAGTGTTTCTGCAACAATGAATATTATTTCGTTTCACAAATTCCACTAGTTTTTAGTAAATATCTCTACTTTAATATAAAAGAGAAAGAAGGTTTTTGCAATGCACCATACCAGTTATTTTAATTCATCACGATCCATCAAATAGAGAGGAAATATTGTTACCCTGAAGAACAAAAATATTTCGAAACTATGATGACCCCTGAACCCGAAAATGTGGTTAAACGAGGCCGTCTCTATCAGCCGGACTGTGTTATGTATCCTGGCCTAGAACCGAAACAATTTTACCGATTGGTATAACACCTGGTATTTACAGTTTACATAAGGTTCCCACGAGGTATTTTTGGAATCAGATATCCAACCTGAAAATGATCGTTAGTTCACCGGAGAGAAAAATAATAAAAATCGATTATCTCAAAATCTGCTTTAACGATTTTGATTATATTTGTATCTAGACACTGTTTAAGATTATAAATAAATTTGCTATTATAATTTTCCCATTAAACTGAATTTATGGTTACTTTATATTAGCAGAAATTTCCAATGTCGATCATATCTCCGTAACTATTTGAGTTAAGAAATAACTTTGGATTGTAAAGTTGTGGTACTATTCAAAATATAAATATTTTTTCTGGTAGTCTATTTATATTTATACAACCAATAGTTCCTTACATCTAATCATAAATACATTATGTTTATATGGAGTTCCTCTGATAATTTATTGATATTGATTGTTATTCTCTTTGGTGGACAATGTACCTCTAAACAAAGAGCATAAGTCAATATTATCAAGGAAGGTAAAGAGACCACTTAAATAACCAGAAGAGTTTAAAATTTTAAATGGAACCTCTGAAATGAGGAAAAAGGACTAGTGCGAAAGGGAGTTGAAAGAAAAACAAATTATTTTAGGTGTTATAGAACATTTAAATTTGATAAAGCCGGTATAAGGACCACCATTCGACCACCAAAATGGGCCTCGGTCCCAGCACAGATTTATCTGATTACCAAACCCTTCCTTCTACCTCTGACAAGACGTGTATTAAACACAACTTGTGAATGTGAGGAATGCCAGGCCTCCACCGTGGTTCGGATCCCACGTTAAACTGTAGGTCCTCCATTTCATCTCGCAATCACCCTACCATTACACATTAGCGTAAGTGCGTATAACCCGGACGGGTAGTAAGACACAGTGCTAATAATAATATACCAAAATGGGAAACCCACCCCCCCCCAAAAAAAAATCCATCTCACCCAATTGACTAATCAGGATTCGAACGCTGACATCCTATTCGTGGTTCACTAACTCCATCGAATTCAGGATAATTCCGGCGACTAATTACTGCTCCAACATTTCAGGATACTCCGTCGAGATTAAATTGAAGGTTTAATGTCTTCCTTCTTAAGGCTGACATGGAAACATGAGGTACGACTTCAAAACTTCCCTCGGGGTATAAAAGGGGGGTTGAAGAGGGTGGTTGGATAGTAATACATACACCCAAACGCCCCAATTAAAAACGGAGGCGATTCAATTCCGTTTTAAATGAGATCCATCCTGCTTTTGTCGACAGAGGGATTTTTAAGTTCCCTGTGCGAGCGGAAGGTAAATTACTTGTCTCCAATGTTTTATTTTAATCCTTGTGTTAAACCAATTTAAACAAGCTTATATCCATAAAATGTTGAACAGAGACAAATCTATAAAGCCGTAATTAGTTTTTATAAAGTTTTCTCATAATATATAAAATTGATTGAACAATAATGGTCTATAAACCACCTTTTAAAATTGCTGTCCTTTTAGACACACGAACAACCCCTTGGTAAGTACTAACTTAGTTAAAATAAATGGTAAGAAACAATCATACTTTCTATAAAGTCATTTAAAGTTTGAACTAAAATTTCAAAAATTGCCAATGTATAAACTACCAATACATTTTCTTAAAAAACACGTTTTATTAATTTTTTTCACTCGGATTAATCAGCTTCAGATTTCAGTTTTAAAAAAGTGTGATTACTTTGATGCTTTTTTAAATTTTTTTTTTCAAATTAAGTAATCAATAAGCGGATCTTAAATTATATAAAAAAATTAATCCATTTATATAAAATACTACCCTTCTACTTTACTTGAAAACAAATCATCAAATGGCTTTTTTTTAATTCGAAATTTTGACAAATTAGTTTAAGGTAAATATCATTAAATTTTGGTTTTTCTAACTAGAAATATCACAATATTGTTTATCCTCTAAAACCCACTCCAGAAATGTATTTTGAATAAAATCGTTAAATGCCATTTTCCAAAAATTTTGAATTTTCAAAAATCAGTAATCACAAAGTTGCCTTTAAGTTTAGGGTAAAAGCTAAAAACAAAAAAATACTACGATTTTACCCGGACGTATATAACCATATGATCATATAACATCTAAATATCATGTAGGAACTAAATTATTCAAAACGATAAGGATATAGTGCGGATAGACAGACAGACAGATGGATGGACAAATGGAGTAGAGATAAACACGATTGTTAAATTTACGTTTTTGAGTACGGTGGCACGTGAGAAATTAGTTAAAAATATGTTCTGAATAAATAATATATATTATAATATCACTAATTAGAGTCACATTTGTTTGAGTTTCAGCACATATTTTTAATTCAATAAGTCATACTTTTACTCTATGGCTTAAGGGACTCAAAGTTCATTCCCGCACATAGCAAAAGTAAGATATCTATACCTATCTTGAGCTAATTCTATATAGTCCGCCTCGTTACACCCTATACCTATCTTGAGCTAGTTTCTATCCAGTCCTCCTCATTACACCCTATACCTATCTTGAGCTAGTTCTATCTATTATTATTATTATTAGCACCGCGTCTTACTACCCGTTCGGCTATTACGCCACTTACGCTAATGTGTGATGGTAGGGTGATTGTGAGATTAAAATGAGGACATACAGTTTAACGTGGAATCCGAACCACAGTGGAGGCCTGGCATTCCTCACATTCACAAGTTGTGATTATACACATCTTGTCAGAGGTGAAGGAAGGGTTTTGCAATCAGATAAATCTGTGCCGGGACCGAGGATTGAACCCCGGACCCTCAGCACAGAAGTCTGACACCTTACCCCTAGACCACCAGGTCACCTATTTTCTATCTAGTACACCTCGTTACACCCTATACATATCTTGAGCTAGTTCTATCTAGTCACCTCATTACACTCTATACCTATCTTGAGCTAGTTCTATCCAGTCCACCTCATTACACTCTATCTCCTTCAGGTCCATTCTAATGTTATCTTCCCATCTGCGTCTAGGTCTTCTCACTGGTCTCTTACCATTTGGTCTGCCTGTTAATACTCTAAACAGGGTTCTAGATTTACTGATGTCTTAATTTTTAAAATTTGTAAAATTATTATCATATTTTTATTTAATATAATTTTTTATGGAATGATTTCCATAGTTAATAAGAATATTGTTAATATAAAATAAAAATATTTTAAGGAGGATTAGTGATAGGCCTTGTTGAATTTTGAAACTTTTATCTAAAATATACTATAATTTTGAGAAGGTTATGTACGATTGTTACGTACAATTTATTTTAAATTCATATCAAAAGTCCTTAAGGAGTTAAGTTTCTTTTCCCCATGAAAGTTTGGTTATTTTTTTTTTATTTTATGAAAGGGAGCTAGAGATTGGGGGAGCTATAACACACCCTGTCTTGGTAATTCACTTACCACCCTGGTGGTGACTTATTTTCTACTTGAAAAACCCCCTCTACCTTCTCCCTCTCCAAACCCCCCCCCCCCTTTTTCTTAATTGGCCATTCTACTCCTGGTGGTGGTTACTGTAGGAGCTAGAGACTGAAGGAAGAGGGTAAGAAGATAGTGGAAGAGGGGTTGTAATGGAAGTGGGGGGGGGGGGAGGAAAGGGGTAGAACTGTGCGCTTATCTCTAGTAATGTGCACTTTGTGAGATCAGAACACCCCTTACTTCTTGTAACTCGTTTACCTTTGTCACATCGTGGCGCTAACCTTTTTAACCTTCACCTTTTCACCCCCCCCCCAACCCCCCCCCAACCCACCTTCTTACTGACAAACCCGCAAAAGAGAATTAGTATGCAGTGCGGAGATCTTTGCGCGAGAATTTCGTACGACGCTTTCGTAGTGTGTGTTGTGTGTGAGAGAGAGAGAGAGGGAATGGGAAGTAGGCTTGGGGGGGGTCGAGGGGGGGGAGGAGATACAATTGTAGCACGAGATAAGACGAAATTTAACTGGGGAAGACGTCGCGATGCTTTGGATTAAATCACGACTCTTGTTTGTTGGAGGATTTATAAATTGTTCTCGGTTACCTGAGTAGAAATACAAGAGCTTTGTTGTTCACAGGAAATAGAGAGCGGTGTTTTCATGAGTAATTCAACTAGGATCTAGCATACCAGATAGGAGGACCATAGTGTAATGAGTCAAGGTAAGACTGCTACCTTGATATGTTCCACTATGGTGTAGCTTACATAATATAATATAGGACCATAAGGTAATTTTTTTTTTATTATTTAGCACCGCATCTTACTACCTGTTTGGGTTACTACGGTTAAGTACTAATTACGCTAATGGATTAGAATTGGGAGGGTTGAATTTAGAGGAAGTGAACCCGCATTTGCGTGGAGGGAGAGTGGAAAACTATTTAGGAAAAACCACCACAGTTGACCCGAGCGAGATTCAAACCTCGATTTCCCCGTCCTCAGCGGTCGAGCTCAACACGACTAGCGCGTTAGCCAACTACGCCACCGAGGCGGGTTATAAGGTAATCAATTTAAGGTAATAATGTTACTTAGCTTTGCTCCTCTATGGCAGCGGTTTCCAACGTGGTGTACGCATACCCACAGGGTACATCACCAGGTCTTTTAGGGGTTCACGAAAATATTTGAAAAATGGCGGAAAAGCTACATATCCCAGCGGTGTAACACAAAGACGAGCCAGACATTGTGAAATTAACTAAACGCTATGGCGATGGGCGTTGCGGGTCTATTATATAGTTGATTTTGAGAAAATGAATTAAATTTAAATATAAAACAGTTTTTATAGTTATTAATAAATTAATTAAATGTGTTGTAGTTTTATTGTAACTTTTGCTTTTTGAATGTAAAAAATATAAACATCATTTATTCCCTTTATTATTAATTGATTTTTAATCCCATTATCAGCTAATTTATTTTCAGTTGAAACACCAAACATTACAAGTTGGCTGCAGTTAAATTAAATTTATGAAAAATATAGGAATGAGTCATAAAGGTTAAAGTACAATGTTTATAATAACATTCTGAATTATCTGAACAAAGGACAACGAGTTGATAGAAAATTATGTCAAACAAGATTGGTAAAAATCACTACATATAACATTTTAAAATATGGAAAACAATATCGACATTTTATTGTAAAATTTTATAAGTGGATAGAACAGTTATGTGACTTGTTAGAATAGTTAATTTTAGAAATATATATATTACATGATGTTTAAATAAAATAATTTGAAAGATGTTAACATCAAGTATTAAAATTTTTATTTTAATACGTTTTACTTCCGTTCGGGTGTATCCATCCGTTAAGTATCTAGTTACAACCAATGATCAGGATATGGAGGTTGTAATTCTAGAGGTAAGTAAATTTCACAGACTTATTTGCTGTAAGGATGTTGAAATGAAAACAACTTGGAAAAAACCACTCCCAAATCAAGTGACCCGTACCTCGTACCCAAGGTCATCCACTTTATCCTTTTCTCGCTCAACACACTTGGCGTTACAAACTACGTTCTGCGATGCGGTTAAAATTCAAGTTTTCAATGTAACATTGATTTATTTATTAAATATAAAGTTTTATACTTTCTTGTCTGTCCACTTCGATGGCGTAGATTCCGCTAGTTTGTTTATGTTGATGATTGCTCGAGGACAACGATCTTTCGCATTAACGTTAGATCTAGGAATGGAGGTTGGATGTTATTCTAGAAAAGTAAAAATTAAAATTATACAATTTTATTTATATTGTTTTCATATTTTAAAATGTTTATATTATGAATTTTAACAATCTTGTTTAAGCAATTCACACAGTGCTTTACAAAAAATCAAAGTGACCTACCTAAGCAACGCTACCTAAGGTCATATCAGCCTTACCAACTTACATCCCCCTCAGAAAAAAACCCAAATTTGTTTAAAACATTTTTTTCTGCGATGCGTAGTTTTCAAAATATTTTGGTGGAAAGTTTTCAAATGAACACCTGGTATATATACAGTATTCTATATTAATTTTTACGTGCATAATTTCTTAATGTATATTATATTACCCGCTTCGATGGCGTAGTAGTCTAACGCACTAGTTTTATGTTGAGCTTGACTGCTGAGGACGGGGAGATCGAGGTTCGAATTTCAGTCAGGTGAACCGGGGGTGGTTTTTTCCTTAATGGTTTTCCACTCTCCCTCCACGCAAATGCGAGTTCACTTCTTCTAAATTCAACCTTCCCAATTCCTAATCATATAGTGTAGTTAGTACTTGAGCGTATAACCCGAACGGGTACTAATACGTGGTGCTAAATAATAAAAAATTATATTATATTACTATATTTACAGTATATCATGCACATTTATTAATATATATTATATAAATTTATATATATTATATACATTTATTTGTATACTGTGCACCATATATATATATATATATATTTGCGCACCATTTCTCAATATACATTATTCTATTTCCTAAACATAAAGAGGAACGTATTTATAGCCCAAACGTGTAGTGAGAATTGGTGCATTATATATATATAGGTCGGCCTATGGATAGCCTACCTTCCACTTTATGTTTAAAACATATAATACCGTTCTAATGTAAAAATATTAGGCTAGTAGCTCTAAAGAAATAATCATCGTGTTGTCTTTTAGTGAAAATAATAAATAATTATTCTAGAAAATAAAAAATTGTGGTGTATTAAGTATTGAGGCTGATAAGGCTCTATTCATAAATAGACACACAATCTAGAACCATCAATAATGGATGGTAAATTTAGAATATTCAGGAACCAAATTAACAATTAATAATTTACATAAATGTATTTTAGCAAACAATTTCGGGTCACAAAATTGAAATGAAGCTTCCTTACCCCCTCTCCCTACATTAATTTCAAAAGATACGGGGGGGAGGAGCGGAGCCCTTTGATTTACTTTCAAAATCTATTATGGATGAAAAAAAAAATCCTGGATCAAAGTTTTATCGCAGCTTCCAAATACTGGTCCAGATTACCATAACAGTTTGTATGATTCGTTGATCGATAGTAAATGTGTCATGGCAGAAATACGTATTGTATCGACTGGCAATAAAGAGAGCTGGATTATATTGGCACTGAAACAGCGTTCACTAACTCAATCATAGCAGATTATCAACATAACAGAGTTGAAGGGAGTTCCCCGATTCCTCCCGTCCCTTACCCCCCCCCCCCCGTCCCAACACACCCCGTGGGCGTTAAAGTGGAACATTACACGTGATGTGACTTCCATTAACCGTGGGTGATGGGGGCCCCCACATATCAAACCAGCGTTTACATCATTTACCAACCATTCGCTTCCATGGCCATACGGTCTATTGCGTCACTCTTGCGATAGACTTGACTGCCGATAACCGGGGTTTGAATCCTGGTCTAGTGCCTTTGGGATATTTTTTTCCTAAATGGTTTCTCTACGCTTTCTCTCCACGTGAATGTAGAAATTTAGGTACATTTCCTCTAAACTCAAGATTTCTCAAATCAATTTTTTTAAATCAAAGTATATATATCCAGGCAGAATACAATATAATTATAATAATATTAAATTACCCACTTCAGTGGCTGCATAGTCCAAGTCGTCGGTCCCACAATATTCTACTACTGCCGATGACTGGGAGATAACGGTTTGAATCTCAGTTGGGTTTACTAAGTTTTTTCCAAAACAGTTTTCCACTCTCCCTCCTAAAAAATGGGGGTACATTTCCTCTAAATATAACCTTCTTAATCCTAATGCCCCTAGCGTAATTAGTACATAAGCATATAACCGAACGGGTGATAAAACCCGATGCTAAAAAAAATCTTCCGCCTATGTTTCCTTATATGGTAACTATGCAAGAGTCCGTGATTCAGGCGGAAATCTGTTATTTATAAATACTGATAAAAAAATATACATTTTTTAGTGAAGGATAAGAGGGACCAATCTAAAATCTGTAATAACGTGGACAAGGGAGGAACAAGGTGTGACGTCAGAACGTGTTTAGTTCAATAACAGTCTAGAACTTAGGAGAGCCCCTTGAAATGAACTGGAACGTTGTGGAAAGAACCGTATCTCTTTCATGACGTCAGAACGTGTTTAGTTCAATAACAGTCTAGAACTTAGGAGAGCCCCTTGAAATGAACTGGAACGTTGTGGAAAGAACCGTATCTCTTTCGTGACGTCAGAACGTGTTTAGTTCAATAACAGTCTAGAACTTAGGAGAGCCCCGTGAAATGAACAGGAACGTTGTGGAAAGAACTGTATCTCTGTCGTGACGTCAGAACGTGTTTAGTTCAATAACAGTCTAGAACTTGGGAGAGCCCCGTGAAATGAACTGGAACGTTGTGGAAAGAACTGTATCTCTGTCGTGACGTCAGAACGTGTTTAGTTCAATAACAGTCTAGAACTTAGGAGAGTCCCATGAAATGAACTGGAACGTTGTGGAAAGAACTGTATCTCTGTCGTGACGTCAGAACGTGTTTAGTTCAATAACAGTCTAGAACTTGGGAGAGCCCCGTGAAATGAACTGGAACGTTGTGGAAAGAACTGTATCTCTGTCGTGACGTCAGAACGTGTTTAGTTCAATAACAGTCTAGAACTTGGGAGAGCCCCGTGAAATGAACTGGAACTTTGTTTCGTGACGTATTTGGTGACAACGTAATGGATTCTTGTTCAGCCATGGTGTGACGTACTCGTGGCATTACCGATCAACAACTTGCCCTGGTCAAGTTGAGACCAACAGTTGGATGTTTTACTATGAGAGGTGACGATGAGTGTTTTGTGTTCGTCACATAGTCCTACTTTACGAATTTTCGTCACGTAAACAACGATACAAGAGCTATATGGTCAGTTTACATGCCCCATTTAACCAAGTTGTAATCCGAGGTAACTGATCTCATGTGGTATTTCCTTGGATTTTTTTAGCACCGTGGGTTACTACCCGTTTAGGTTAAACACTTATATATTAATTACGCTAATGGTTTCAGAGATTAGAAAGGTTATATTTACAGAAAGTGTAAACACATTTGCACGGAGCGCGAGAGAAAGAGTGAGAGTGTGTGGAAAACCATTTTAGAAAATATCAGCCCCCGTAAACCCGAACGAGATTCTAAGCTTGAGCTTCCCCATCATTGGCAGTCTATTATTACTATTAGCACCGCTTCTTACTACCCGTTCGGGCTATACGCATTTACGCTAATGGGTAATGTTAGGGTGATTGTAAGATGAAATGTAGGACCTACAGTTTAACGTGGGATCCGAACCACGGTGAAGGACTGGCATTCAACACATTCACAAGTTTTGATTAATACACGTCTTGTCAGAGGTGAAGGGAGGGTTTGGTGATCAGATAAATCTGTGCCGGGACCAAGGATTGAACCCCGGACCCCCAGTACAAAAGTCTTACCATTAGACCACCAGTTCACCCTATAAAATAATACAAATACTATAGTCAAATGTTATCTATGTTGGCCGCAAAGAAATATATTTGGATTTTCTTACCCGTTCTCTCAAATTAAATCAGGATATATACTAACTATTAATTCAAACCTTTTCATTCCTGCCACATAATTGTAATTAGTACAAACCCATGTAAGCCGAACGAGTAGTAAAACGGCGTGCTTAATAAAGGTTTTTTTTAAAAAAAAAACTATCAAAATACTGGCATTAACTCACGTTTACTTCCAGACTACAGCTGGAATTTCCTGGAATAATCACTTTCTTGTGAACAGCACTTGCGTGAGTTTCTTCCCAGCCTTAAAAGTTACCAAGTAACGGTTCACTTAAGAGCTTTCATACTTACAATCAACTCTGTGATTACAGTCGGATATAATCTTAAATTTACACTAAACTATTGCACGTGGATCATTTCAGAATAAACATTAATCGAGATAAAGATTAATAGAAGTTCTTTAAACTGAACGTTGTTGAAATATAATGGTATTCGGATGGAAACTGAATAGAAAAGGCAATTTTTTGATCATTTTAGAATAGCTTTACAGATAAGCACTGTGCACAAATCTTCATTCTGTCATAACAGGGACATACTGTAGTTATTAACAAGAAACTTTGTCGCTTTGTCCCCCATCGTCACCGCGGAAAATGTCGAGTAATCATTCAAATACGAATGTACTGCACACATTTCTGGCGTATCGTAGGTCTTTTCTTCTCCCTTTTACTCACATACCTCGCAAGCACACACAAACGCAGATGCGAGCCGGGAACTGAGTTGGGCCCGCTATGACGAACGCTCTTAAATTTTATCCTTACTTTTCCCGTGTAAGCCCGTCCTTTGGTCTTGAAAACCCAGGGGAAATATTAACCGGTAGACCATTATCCGGTCGTCATCCATACTAATGGTATCCATTAACCATTGCGATTCATGAGAGTAGGCTCGCATCTGGGACTATATAGATGTTTGCTCGTTCCGGAGAAGTTCTCCTCGCATTCGTAATTGATAGGCAAATACTCGGCTCGGTATAAGGGTGTTTCTGGAAGATGGATTCCCGCTCAATACAAGACTTCTTTACTCTAACATGTAGATAAAATATTCGTAGTTGGCTAACGCGCCAGTCGTGTTGAGTCAGACCACCGAGTACGGGGAGATCGAGGTTCGAATCTCGGTCGGGAGAACTGGGGGTGGTTTTTTCCTAAATGGTTTTCCACTCTCCCTCCACGCAAATGCGGGTTCACTTCCTCTCAATTAAACCTTCCCATTTCCTAATCCATTAGTGTAATTAGTACTTAAGCGTATAACCCGAACGGGTAGTAAGACGCGGTGCTAATTAATAAAATAAATAAAAAATAGATAAAATATTGTAATAGTAGACATTTTTGACCTACCCACTTCGATGGTCGCTTCGTATAAGGAGTCACTCTCGAAAGAGACTAGGCTTACGGTTCGGGTGATATTGGTATCCGAGTCCCGGTCAGGCGTATAGAGTTATTTCATAATTTGTTTTTCACTATCTCCACTCAAATGCGAGTACATTTCCTCTAAATTCAACCTTTTTCATCACTAGCATATTGGCGTAATTAGGAAATCTGCATACTATCCATACCAGTAAAAGTTTGCGGTGCTAAAAAAAATTGGTATGTTATTCACTGTCAACCTAACTTTAATTTAAAACATTGACGTAAACTTTCTTAAAATGGGTCATATCCAACCAAACCCAAGTTTAAAATGTAGATTTATTTACAACAAAAGTAAAGACACTTTTAACTTCCCACCAAAAACACTAGTATCCAAACAATGTACCTTAAATCAATAAAAACTAGCAGACGTAACTGGCGTTGCCTGGGGGTAACCACGTAATACATTTCATGGCAGCTCCAGGTATATTTTTGTTTCTCTTCAAACCAACAAAATTAAATCCCTCCATTTTATTGCTTCCATCCCAGTTTTTAATAATTAAAAATAAATGATACGGAACTCCGCACTGACTTTCTCACTACAGTGTTTACTAAAAACTCGTAATATATATTAAACGAAATAATGTACATTAAAACCGGAAAAAAATCGTGTTAAATTTACGTTAAACCTTTTTTGACTCCCGGATTTGAATTTTATGATTTTATTTTTAAATAAATAGAATCCTCACTAGTATATTTGTATAAAATTGATATTCGGTCCACAAGGGTCAATACTTCGTATTAAAATTTTGACTTCCGTTTAAAATTTTCGACATTTTATTAGGTTTTGGACATCTTATGGTTATCACATTTTTATTAAATTCCTCATTCATAAGCTTAAACCAATAAAAAAGTTGAATATTGATTATTGAGTCTAAAATGATAGAGATAGATCATTGATGGACAAACATTTCCCTTAAGAGGTTAAAGAAAAACGAACATAAAATTTTTGAGAGCCTTACTTATATTTAATTACTCTATGCAATTAGAGATTTATTGCGTTAAGATTTAAGTTGTGTATTTGTACAACTAAAGCTCACAAAATTGTATTAATATATTTGCAATATCTCCGAAACTATTGGTTTCATAAAGATATATTTCAAATAAAAGATTTTATTTTTAATAGTACTAAAATTTAGCAAGGATAAGTTATTTGGTATCACTAATATTTGCGGAGATGAGAAAATTTACGCAGCTATAAGGTACCATAAGTTCATTTTCATAGAAAAATTTAAATAGCCATTTTGTTTATAAACGTAATCAACTCCTAGATACGAATTTTAATCAAAATCATTAGAGCTGTTTGAGAAAATTGATTTTCTCTCTTTTTGCCCTTTATTAAACTACTCTTAATTTTATGGTTAATCAGACACATAGACAGGTGGCATTGCAAAAACCAATTTTTAGGGTTTGCGGTAAAACGTCAACATCCATCAACAACTTAGGATAGATTTTTTTTTACGATCTCAATACTTTAACTTAATTGTTATAAAAATTTATGTATATATATATATATAAATATATTTGTGTTTAACTTAAGAATTATTGGTTTTATAAAAATATGCTTCAGATAAAATATTTGTTTTATAAATAGACTTACATATTTGCAATGATAAGTAATTTCATATATTAAATAATTTCGAAGATATGATAAAATATGAGAATCTACGCATCAGAACGAAGCCCTTAAAGTCATTTAACCGAAGAATTGAGAGTAGCCATTTTGTTTGTAATATTTATTATTGTTTAGAAATAAAATTCAATCAATATTATTAGAACCGATTGAGAAAATCGATTATTTCTCTTTTCACCCTTCAGTAAACTACCCTTGATTTTAGGGTTAGATATAAAATTCCAAAATTCACTCGGGGTAACCTTTTGAAAACCCTTGCTTGATACCAAGTCTTGGCCCTATCAGTAAAATAGTTTAGGCTCTACTCCAAGGTACAGACAGACAGAAATTCAAAAAACCCTTGTTCGGATTCGGGGGGTTTTATGAAACGTCAAAATTCATCAAAATCTCGAGTTTGATTTTTTGACGATTACAATATTTTCTTTAACTGTAAGATAGCGAGAAAGTAAAAAGTAACTAAAATTTTAAAATTCCGGCTTTGGGGTGCACATATTTATGCACAGATGCTACTAATTTAGTTTACAGACCTTTGCATTTAGTCGATTTGAGGCAATGCTCATGACAGACAGACAGACTCTTCATTTATTAATGTGGCTTGGTGGTTCATAGCTCCATTCTTGAGCTATTTGGGTTTCTATTGTTAAAAAATCAGCATTCAACTTTGAGTGATACATGGAACGCATGAAAGCGATCTCAGTGAAATTTCCGCTCAAATGGAATGTTGTGAAATTTGGGCTCAACCGGCTCGGCTTTCCCAAATACCTTGAAGACCATGGTCAAGTAGCCCACCGAATACATCAAAGGTGGACTCAGTGAAACTCCCACACAAGTAAAATATCCATATAATTAAATATCAATAGAAGGGATGCAGGCTATATATGTTAAAGTTTTGATCAAAATATTGAAGTATTGTCATATATGGTCTACAGCAGAACCAACGTTAGTGACATATACCACCACAAAGCGCTGTAGTCGATAAGCAAGATTAAGGAAGAGAACTGGAATAACGGTCACTGCTTTATTGTAACCAGCGGCAGCTTTGGGGTATGCGAGGCTGTAAACGTGTCATTCGTGGGGGCACCCCATAACATAAAATAACCTAACCTAATCTTAAAATAGCATTAACTAATCCAAATTTGTAATGTATATTTGGCTATAAGATTTAAGAGGAAAATAATAGCATAGTTATTCAACCTCAGGACTTGCTACACAACTTTAGTTAGAATGCATGAAAAGTGGACTCAGTGAAATTTCCGCTCAAATGGAATGTTATAATATTTCTTGGAAGTGTGAGCGGATATTTCACTGATCTGATATTTCGCCGAGTGGAACATTCGTGACACCGATACTTGGCCCTGAAGATTAGAAAAAACAGGTAGTAGATTATTTCTGCAAAAGGTCGATAAATCAATTCCAGTACCAAGGTGTGATTTTCAAACATACTAAATCTCTGGACGGAACTCTAAAGTTCATGACCACCAGAACGTAAGCTTGCCATTCAGCTCTACCCTGAGACATTTCCATCCAATCCCTGATCTGACACCAAAACAACTTCAGATACATTTTCATATTATCCACCCAATGAAGTCTTAGCCTAGCAAGAGGTATTGTATCTTCAGGTTCCCCAACTAAAATGTTGTGTACCTGTGCTTTTCTCAAAAATGGAGTGGTCTTATTATATATTGCATGCATATAGCAGCACTCTCAAATTCACATTGTCCATTTGTACACCAACTGCATCCTCTCAAACATCCTCATACACTTATCAATGAATGCATTAAACAACAATGGATACCTGAAACAAACTTGTCTAACACCTTTTTCAATGTCAAACCATTCGCTCAAATCTCCATCTACTCTAACAACCACCTTACTTCCCTCATACACCACCATAATTGCATTTATTAATCATGCATTCACACTATAATCTCTGAGAACATTTCATAGCATACTCCTATTCACCAGATCTTATGCTTTCTCCATATTAACGAGTGCACAATAAACTTTCTTCCTCAGTGCCATATATTTCTCATTAACTTGTTGCAATGCAAATATCTGGTCCAAGCAATATCTACGACAGGAAAAAAAAACATAATCATAGTATTGAGTTTGATTTCATCACTTTAATTACTTTCAATTTTTTGAGTTTTCAGAGATATCACCTACTTTGTATTCAATTTTCAAAATATTTCAATGTTCGGGCAGAACAATCATTTGTGTTGGAATTCCATTGTTCGGGCCATGTGTTAATTAATATTTCCCGCCTGAAAGTAACGACGGCCGTGCTGACAGATCACGTGGTGCATTTGATGGCCTACACAAACAAGGCATGTCCCGCAAACTCATGGATGAATGAGTCGAGGAAGTAGAAAAGAAGGGATACATATAACCCTGTCTGATGTAACTGTATCAACCATCTTGGTATGTGGTCAATCAATGCCACCAGAGTTTATAGTTCACAGCGTACATTTGATGATCTACACCAGGGGTATTCCAACTTTTTTGCTCTCGCAACCCCCAGATTTAATTCCTCCTTAACCTTGATCCCCTAAAGTGGATGATGCCTAGTACACCCTAAAAATATTTTATAATATATATCTAAAATAAATTACTGTACATCCAAAATAATTATAATAATAATGATTACTATTTATTTATATTAAATTTTACGTACCTCCTAAGATGTATTCGTGTACCACAGTTTGAGACCACTGGCTTACATAAACATGTCTTATCTCACAACGTTATATATGAATGAGTTAAGATCATTCGATCATGAACATTTTATTGCACAATTTTTACAAGTGTATTATTAAAAGCTATAAATAGTGATTATATAATTTCAAATCATTACATTTTACGAGTTATGAGTGGTCAAACTTGCTATTTCATGATTTTCATATATTATTGTTGAGGCAAAATAATTAATGTACGGGACTAAAATTTAGTGTAAGTAGACGCGCAAATGAGATGTACCCAATGAAGTATTTATAACAATAATAATAACACTAAAAATAATAATACTAACACTATTAATAATAATATTAATATTATAATATTTTTAATATTTTAATAATATCAATATTAATATTATAAATATTTCATTCTGTACGTCTCATATGAATGTCTAGCTATACTAAATTTTAGTCCCATACATTAATTATTTTACCTTAAAAATAGTACATGGAATACATAAAATAGCAAGTTTGACCCCTCATAACTCGTAAACTGTAATGATTTGAAATTATATAATCACTATTTATAGCTTTTAATAATACACTTGTTAAAATTGTGCAATAAAATTTTCATGATCGAATGACCTTATTGAAAAAGAATGGATATGTAACTTTGTTAAGATGAACCTGTATCAACCATCTTGGTAAACCTTTAAAAAAACTAATCAAATTGACACTCCCTTGGCTATTTTTGGTTCACAAAAGAAGCATAAACATTTCACTTTTGGAATACCTCCATTAAGGATAATACACAATAAAGTAATATTACTGTAAATAATCAGATACACAGTTACTAAGCCAAAATAGTGTGTGAAATGTAGACAATGTTTCATAATAGATTAGTTTTGATGCTTTCAAATAAAATCAATAAATGGTATATTGGGAAAATTTCATATATTTTATTCCATGTCATTTATTTCCTTGGAACAAGAGACATTATGTTTTTGTTTTTTGGCTCGTTTACATAATTTAAATATATCGCAGTTTAAGTTCATCCAGAGATATTCAATTCAAATAATATATTATACTATAAAAGCCGTGTGCAAATTGCACAAGACTTAAAAATATAAAAATACTATTTTCTTTGATAAATACTCTGTCTAAACTTAAAAGAAATAAAGATTTTTCTCAAATGAATAAAAATTAAAGAGATATAAATTTTAGTTTTAATGAAACTTTTATTCAAAAATTGAAAATTTATAACATATACATATTATTTACAAAGTTTTTGAGAAAACTTCAGTATAGGCGACATTATTTGTCACCATTTAACATTTACATATTTACAGGATGTTTGAAAAACTTCAGTGTAGACGACATTATTCATTACAATTTATTAATATTTACATATTTATAAGGTGTTTGAGAAAACTTCAGTATATATTACATTATTTGTTACAATTTCGTCCCTTAGCTCAATTAATTCTGGAGATGCGTTTGTGGAGGGTCTAGGGGTGTGGGGGGGGCAGAGCTGGTAACATTTTCAACTTCTAATTAAAGTTGTTTAGTTTTAATGGTGGTTGCACATCTTCAAGTTAACAAATTTCTATTAAAGTCCTCATTGGTCAGTTTAAACCCATAAAATAGGTCGATCTTGAGTCTGACAAGAATAAACACTCTCGTATTAAAGAGATAGATGGTAAACCACCGATATATTATATAAAATATATTATTATTTTTATTATTATTATTAGCACCGCCTCTTACTACCCGTTCGGTTTATACGCTCTTACGCTAATGTGTGATGGTAGGGTGATTGTGAGATGAAATGGAGGACCTATAGTTTAACGTGGAATCCGAACCACGGTGGAGGCCTGGCATTCCTCACATTCACAAGTTGTGATTAATACACATCTTGTCTATAGTAAAATTGATAAGCCAATTTACGGTATGTGATTATTAGTAGAAAGCGGTTTAACCAATTTTGACAAGCGAGTATTAATTTTAAAGGTTAAGCGTCCATGATATCAGAGAAATTATAAGCCTAAAACCCAATTTTCTTAGAAAATTTTGCATCTTTACTTTCTGTGTGGGAAGTGGTTCATCTATGCAGTCATTATTTGTCTATATCACCATGGAAATTATGATTTATATCTTTGTGTATCATAAAATACAATATTTCTTTTTGGTTAAAAATAATATCTCGATTATTATTTGAGTGGTTTGGTGCCACAAATAGAGAGCTGGAAGTGGGTTCGTTTTAAAGTTCTCATCGTGGCATGGAGGGGGAAAATATACGGTTTTGTTTCAAATTAAACCCCGAAAGATAAATTTCTATGTAAATTTGAAGATATTTGATGGGTAAACCCTAACTAGAAAGTCAAGTGAGGGCCTATTTATAAAGAACATTTCCCCATAAAATGTTTATAATACATTTTAGTGCAATGATCTGCAACCATCACTGCCTCGGTTTCGTGGGCTGGAGTAGGCCTACCGAATTATTTTATCTAGTCCGCAAATGATTTAACAATCAACTAATTACTTACACTTACTTCTGTTCCCAGGTAGGCAATATCCTGTCATTTGAAGGAGCCTCTCCCCCCTCCAATCTCTTCCCCACCTATATCCCGAAACATTCCATTTTCTCTCAACCACTGAACTATATGAGAAATATAAAGTTGAAATATTTTTTCTAAATTTTTTTTTATCCAAACCAGCCTTACTTACTCTATGGTACTAGGAGTTTGCTGCCACACTCATAAAAGTACGTCACCTATACCTATCTTTAGCTAGTTCTATCCAGTCCATCTCAATACACCCGATCCTTATATTGAGCAAGTTCTATCCAGTCCATCTAACTACACCCAATCCTTATCTTGAGCAAGTTCTATCCAGTCCATCTCATTACACCCGATCCTTATCTTGAGCTAGCTCTATGCAGTCCATCTCATTACACCCGATCCTTATCTTGAGCTAGCTCTATCCAGTCCATCTCATTACACCCGATCCTTATCTTTAGCAAGTTCTATCCAGTCCATCTCATTACTCCCGATCCTTATCTTTAGCAAGTTCTATCCAGTCCATCTAACTACACCCGATCCTTATCTTGAGCTAGCTCTATCCAGTCCATCTCATTACACCCGATCCTTATCTTTAGCAAGTTCTATCCAGTCCATCTCATTACACCCGATCCTTATCTTGAGCTAGCTCTATCCAGTCCATCTCATTACACCCGATCCTTATCTTTAGCAAGTTCTATCCAGTCCATCTCATTACACCCGATCCTTATCTTGAGCTAGCTCTATCCAGTCCATCTCATTATACCCGATCCTTATCTTGAGCTAGTTCTATCCAGTCCATCTCATTACACCCGATCCTTATCTTGAGCTAGCTCTATCCAGTCCATCTCATTACACCCGATCCTTATCTTGAGCTAGCTCTATCCAGTCCATCTCATTACACCCGATCCTTATCTTGAGCTACCTCTATCCAGTCCAACTCATTACACCCGATCCTTATCTTTAGCAAGTTCTATCCAGTCCATCTCATTACACCCGATCCTTATCTTGAGCTAGCTCTATGCAGTCCATCTCATTACACCCGATCCTTATCTTGAGCTAGTTCTATCCAGTCCATCTCATTACACCCGATCCTTATCTTGAGCTAGCTCTATCCAGTCCATCTAACTTCATCATATTTCTATCTTGGACTAATTCTATTCAGCCCAACTCATTACACCTTATGTTTTTCAAATTTATACTAATGTTATATTCCCATCTGCGTCTAGGTCTTCCCAATGGTATCTTCCCAGTCGGTTTGCCAGTCAGTACCGTGAACAAGGTTCTATATTCTCCCATTTGCTCTTCATAATGCAACTTTCTACGAGACTTGATTGTCCTTACAATGTCTTGTGATGAGTACTGAGTACAGTGTATGTAGCTCATCAATATATAACCTCATCCACTACCCAATAGCCACCACCCAATATACCAAATATCTTCCTAAGCACCTTGTTTTCATCATGCAAGGCAAGAGAACACATTGCACACCCAGAGAGAACAATTGGTAGAATTATTGTTTAGTATATTCTGAGTTTTACATTCCTTGAAAGTGGGCGAGAGGTTAAATACTTAATGACCCGATTGATACCATGTATTTCCCGTCTGTATTATTTTACTAATTTCCAATATAGTATTCTTATTACTAGTTGAAATTGTTCCTAAATAATTAAACATATTAACAAAATGATGAGTTCTTATCTGAAAGGCCTGGATTAAACCATTCGTCCACCAAAGTGAATCTCACATTATTAGTTATCCAATAAAAAATATTCAGGTTATCCTATTTTCGCACATCTGTGAAACGTCGTATCGCCCCCCCCACCCCCCTTAATTCGTACATATCCCCCCTCTTCCCCCCCATTCCCCCAACCTACAAACAAACTCCGACCTAACCCGCAGAGAGCTTATCGGGTACAGTGAAGGTTTATGTGAACCTCATCCTCCCACCCCCTAAATCCACCTCCCTGACCCCCTTTAACCGTGCACCAGTAATCCGTAACGAAAACACATTGCCGCGTGTCCACACACATTAACACACGCACATACACACATACGTACATACACATATGACAGCGGCAAACAACCTGGACAGTAAACGCCACCATGCAAACACCACGGTTTTTTTTTTAATAACACACATATTCGGAATAAAAGAATTATTTTTTTTGTGAGGGGTGAGGCTTGGGGGGGGGGGTACGTATGTGAATGTGGTCGAAATGTATGACATGATCTGAATATACAGTACGTGAATGGGGATTAGATTTTACTTTTTGTAAGTGTCGGGAGTATAATAAACCGAAAAAAAAAACCTACGTTTACCTTTTGATCGTAAAATCTACTGTGTAACCCACGAAAAAGTCATGGGTATTTTTAAAAATAATTTTTCAAAAAATTTAATAAATCATACAACACCAAGTATATAATAAAACCTGCCTCGGTGGCGTAGTTGGCTAACGCGCCAGTCGTGTTAAAGCTCGACCGCCGATGATGGTGAGATCGAGGTTCGAATCTCGGTCGGGTGAACTGGGGGTGGCTTTTCCTAAATGGTTTTCCACTCTCCCTCCACGGAAATGCGGGTTCACTTCCTCTAAAATTCATCCCTCCCAATTCCTAATCCCTTAACGTAATTAGTACTTAAGCGTATAACCCTAACGGGTAGTAAGACGCGGTGCTAAATATTATTATATACTAAACCTGCTTTTTTTGGCCGCATGGTTAACACTAAGAGGTCACTTTTGCAATGTAATAGATTTCCAATGACAGTGAGATCAGGGTTCAACTCCAGGTCGGTTATATTAAAGGTGGTTTTCCCTGAATGTTTTTTCCACTCTCCCTTCATGCATATCTAGATACTCTTTTTCTAAATTCAAACCTCCTCATTCCCATTAAATTAACACATAATATGCGTGTAATATGAACAGGTATTAAGACGCGACTCTAAAAAATAAGTATATACCTTTTTACTTTGCTATATTTGACTTTGAGAGATGCAGCATCTCGTTAGGTCATCCAAGTGCGTAATTTTTTATCCGCTCTGTGGGAACAATAAGTCACCCACGGTTCACCTATAGAGGTTGTCTACACGTCATACACACAGTGGGATGACGTCATGACAGTGATTGTGAAGGTGTGGAACCAGTGGATATATTAAACCTAACTTAAACCTGATTAACCAACCTATGGTACCATAGGAACCGTTTAATTTCCGGGAAAAATACCTATTGGTACCGGCCGGAACCAAACCCTGGACATCTAGATCAGTAGTCAGGGGTGCTGACCACTTTACTAAGAGGCCAGTATTGTTTTATAGTTTAACATATTTTTAATAATTATGCCTAACTATAAACTTTCAAAAAGTATATATAATTTATAACATATTTGTTCAAATTTTTTCTGTTTATCTATCTATCTATCTATCTATTTATACAATATGTATAAAATTTAAACAAATTATATATTATATAAAAATTTGAAATAAATTTAAACCAATTATTTAAATTTTATCTATCTATCTCTCTCTCTCTCTATATATATATATACATATCTATATCTAAATTTAATCTTTTGTTTAAATTGTATGTAAAATTTTTTAATAATTTACAATTGTAATTTTACATGTTTTATATATATATATATATATATAGAGAGAGAGAGAGAGAGAGGGAGAGAGAGAGAGAGAGAGAGAGAGAGAGAGAGAGAGAGAGAGAGAGAGAAAGAGATACATTTTAAACAAATTTGCTATACAAAATTTCAAATTTTCAAAAATCAGTCAGAGATAGAATGAAATCCAAAATCCATTTAACCATTTTGGCTGTATCCCAGGTACATGGGGACAGACATGTTTGTAATACCCACTTTTTTGGGTTAAAGGACACACAAAAAAACGTAATGTTTCGTCAAACCTTGAGGTAGAACATATTCAAGATTACAATACGTTCTCTATATGATAACGAAAAAACAATACTCCATGATTTAAGGAAAGATGGTATAAATGCAACCAAATGTTTTAACCAAAACTTAAATTAAAGCGATTCTTTAAAAAATATTAAGCTTTAAAAATACTTATATATTATAATCACGTCTTCGAGAATTGAATCTTTCCACTGTCCTACTCCAATGTGAACATATTATTCAGTAATGCTTGAAATTCTGTTCTCAAGCTCTATTCCCCGAAAATAAAAAAACCCAAATATTTTTGACACCGCCTGAGAATGAATTAAATTCCCTAAAAACGCATAATAAGACACAAGTTAAACCATATTTGAAACGCATTCTGGTGTCTACCAACTTGGTAATACTATAAGAAAAAAAATTTTTTTTTAACAATTATTAGGGATATTAAATAAATATTCACACTAGCTATATAAAAATATATATCTAAAGGTTTTTATAAATTTGCTCTTATTTAATCAATGACTGCCTCTGTGATTAGAGTTCCTGGCTACAGATTTGGAAGTCCCGGATTCGATCCAGGGCACATACATATTTTTCTGTGAGGCAATGTTTCTGGAACGGGGTCAACTCAGCCTCCTGAGGACAAATAATGAGATACTTGAATGGAAAAGTAGCAGCTTCGGTCTAGAAAACTGAGATTAGTGACCATCTATATGCTTGACACCTATTCGTGTAATATAGCACTATCTTAGCCAACAGGTGACGGTCGCTCTGTCAGTATAGCTCGATTGTGGGCTAGTGCCATGGAGCTTTATTTTTTTGTCAACTCTTTATCTGTCTGGGCTATCTACACTTAATTTTGCTAATTGGTTTAAGTATAAGAAAGGTATAGTTTAGAAAAAATGTATCTACATTGTTGTGAGGAGGGAGTGAGGGGCCATTTATTTTTAAAAAAAACCTTCAATAGACCTGGGATGACCTGGTGGTCTAGGGGTAAGATGTCAGACTTGTGTGCTGAGGGTCCGGGGTTCAATCCTCGGTCCGGCACAGATTTATATGATTGCCAAACCCTTCCTTCACCTCTAACAAGATGTGTATTAATCACAACTTGTGAATGTGAGGAATGCCAGGCCTCCACCGTGGTTCGGATCCCACGTTAAACTGTAGGTCCTCCATTTCATCTCACAACCATCATACCAAATTACACATTAGCGTAAGTGCGTATAACCCGAACGGTTATTAAGGCGTGGTTCTAGTAATAATAATAATATAATAATAATAATAATAATAATATAATAATAATAATAGACCTGGCTTGTTTAAAACCCCGATCTTCCCCCACCACCAAGCCAGACTAGACATTTAGACCACGTCGATACAAAGTCTTACTCTACTAATGTACAGGCCAATTTATTTAGGAATACATTTCTTTGATGGCTATAAGAATTAATTAAAACCACTTTAATATTTTATTCGTGAGGTCATGTGATCTTCAGCTTTTTTTTGTTGGCACCACGTCTTACTACCCATTCGGGTTAAACGCTTATGTACTAATTACGCTAATGGATTAGGAATTGGGAGGGTTGTATTTAGAGGAAGTGAACCCGCATTTGCATGGAGGGAGAGTGGAAAACATTTAGGTAAAACCACCCCCAGTTCATCCAACCGAGATTCGAACCTCGATCTTCTCGTCCTCGGCGGTCGAGCTCAACACTACTAGCATGTTAGCCAACCACGCCACCGAGGCGGGTTGCCAGACTTCGAGTTCCTGCTGAGCATACTGAGGACAAGTCTTAAAAAAAATATTCCACTTTCCTTCCAAGCAAATAGAGGCACATTCTCTCTAAATCTACTTTTATCTGTACTTACCATTATCTTATAAATGCGGATATCTTTGACGGATAATATGATGAAGTGCACTAATAAAAATATATTATGATGGGGCGTGGGAGTAGAATTTTAATAGTTCATCCAAGTTTTTTAATGTTTCCTATCACTGTGTTTTACTACCTGTTCAGGCTATAAGCATATATGATAATTGCATTAAGGGAATAGAGATGAGGTAAGAACCAATTTAGAGGTAAAATACTCCCATTTGTGGAAAACCATTTAGAAAATCAGCCCTCAGTAGACCTAACCAGGACTCGAACCCAGGTCTTCCAGTCATCATCAGGCCAGTCTAACATGAGAGTTATTTGTTTAAACCATTTGGCCACTGAAGTGGTTTATTCTCTCAGTTATTACAATCGCCTTTATTATCCCTTTTCAAAAATTCTATTAACTTTTTGATAGAATAGATAGGTTTATAACGAGGTGTTTTAGCATTTTATGGACATTTTCACTGTTTTAATTTACATAACTTTTAAAAATGAGAATGTAAGCGTGAAATAATAACTTAAATAAAAAAGTAGTGTGTGCGTTAGAGGATACGACTTTAGTAACACAATTTGTGCTAGTATGTGTGTGATTTTGTGAATTATTGGTGGTAATTTAACTTGGGCCTTGGTATTTATAAAGTATGTGGGCTTTGTATTTTAACTAGAGGGAAATTTGAAATGGGGTGAAAGAGAATGAAATAGCTATGCCTCGTTTAAAGTCAGTTCCAGATTTTTTTTGTTGTGAAAAGATTGGTGTTGGTACTGCCTGCTTCGGTGGCCGCACGATCTAAGGCGTTACTTTTGTGTTTTACTAGACTGCCAATGACAAGGAGATCGGGGTTCGAATACAGGTTGGTGTACTGAGGTCGGTTTTTCCAAGAATGGTTTTCACTCTCTATCTCTCTCTCTCTTCACGCAAATGCAATACACTTCCTCTAAATTCAACTTTCCACATCCCTAAACTCATAAGCGTAACTAATACGTATGCGTAAAACTTAAAAAACTTAAAAAACTTAAAAAAAATTACTACTAAAGGGGATATCTCTGGATTGAGACTTTCACCGAAAAACAAGATCAGAGAAGAAACGTAATCACATGACGATCTCTAAACCATTCACAGTATTTTAGCCTCATCGGCGTTGTCCGCTCGCTGAGACTTGAAATGAATTCAGCTCTACTTTTTCTAGGCAGAAACATCAGCTTGGGAGACATAATAAAATTTCAAAACCAACTGACTCAATCTGTGAGCATTTTCTTAAACCAACCAACCAAATCAATCACTGCGCACGCGTCTTAATAACAAAATAAAAGCAGACAGCTAGCTGCATATACAGTTGTTTAGTTATTTAAATAACTGGACTAGAGGGAAATAGCGTTTTATCATTCTAGTTTTGTTTTAATTTACATAATGATAAAATACTATAATTTGAGGCCAACGATTTTGATATTAATACTAGATATGTCTATTTACTAGACAATAAAATAATGTCCGCAACCATCTGTTTCTAGTTATCGTCAAAATATAATTGGTCCATATACGTTTCTGCTAACATGAGAGTTTATGAACCCCTTGGAACAGATTCTGCCCTCTATCTTAGACAAAGATGTGAATCAAGCTATTTTATTAGTAACTCGCTCGGCTCGTTGGGGGCTCCGCCCCCAGCCCCCAGTGAGTTTTCTTTTCAGGGTTTGTTTTACACTCTCTGTTTCCAGGCAGATGATAATACACTTCCTCTAAATTCAACCGCCTCATATCTTTAACATTAGCATAGTTATCACATATGCGTATAGCCCAAACTTGTTATAAAACAAAATTTAATACGATAAAAAAAAGATATAACAAAATAAATTACTAAAGGTCTGGGCAGAGAATACTAAAGATCTTATTCGTATTGCCATAGCTAAGACGTCAGGTTAACATATAGGCTAGTTAAAATTTATGTCTCCTATTTTTTTTTTAAGATGAAGGCTATAAAAATAATAATTTTTGACTTTATTTCTCAGCTGTCATACTTTCACGCAAAAAACACTATACCAATTGTACTGAAACTTCTTATGGCCATAGCTCGGACGTCTGATTAATAAAGAGGATAGTTAAAATTATTTACTTACGCCTTTTGATTTTAAGATGGCAGCCACTAAAAATAATGTAACAACCTTTTTCTCAGATTCTGCTACTCTGATTTTTAGTGAACCAACTTTGAAGATTCCTAGATACCAATACTTATCATAAAACACACTCATGAGTGCAAATAACGTATAATTTATCTAATATAATAATATTAAATGACCTACTTCAGTGGACTGTGGTCTAACCCGCTAATCTCGCAATAGACTAAACTGCCGATGACAGAGAGATCAAGGTTTGAATCTCTGTCAGATGTACTAAGGGAGGTTTTTTTCCAAAATGGTTTTTCACTCCTCTTTCTCTCAAATGTGGGTACACTTCCTATAAATATAACCTCCCAAATTTATATTACCGTTAGTGTGGTTAGTACATAAGCGTAAATAACATGAACAGGTAGTCAAGGTGCTAAAACTAATATATATATATATATATATATATATATATATATATATACTAGCGGACCCGACAGACGTTGTCCTGCCCGAACGTTGGCTTTTCGTTTGGGTGGCATAATTGATTTCGATAATAAAACAAATACTAATATATTATTATGTGATCATCACAATTATGAATTCACAATGAACTCCAATTAGTGAGTAACACAAATATTACAAATTCAGTGTTTGTCAAGACAACATACAAAATAAAACATCTTTTCATTTTTGTCATTTCGCTCACAACTCCACAAATATCAGCTGTATCGAAAAACAAACATAACTATTAATTATTCTTAGAAGTTAAATTATTTATGAACTTTTCAGAAGGTTTTAACGGTCAATTATTAATATGATATTCATTACTATAAATATTGGGGGGTGGGTGGTGGCAGGGGGGGTGAAATTTTGAGGTTACATGTTCTGATATGCAAAACATCTAAAAAAAATTAAAAAATTCCCTAAAAAAAAAAAAATAAATCCTAGAATCCGATTGCAGCGCCACCTACTGGGTCCAATTGTAAATCTAAACCATCCACGGACCCCCTCAAATACACACAACAAATGTCATCAAAATTGGTCCAGCGGTTTAGGAATAGTTCCGTGACATATACACGTACAGAATAATTATATATATATATGAATATAAATGATAATGCAATGTTACTCCCTCTCAACTTGTCTCAATTTAGGCCGCTAGTTTACCGACGAGTGATGATGAGATTATTAATTGGAGGGTAGTAATTTGTCCTGAACTAGTAGGGATGATGGTGGTGAAGGGGTGTTTAGTGGTTGTTCTATAATCTGGTCTGTACCTCGGAGTCACCAGTGCCTATCCCTCAGCGCTGACCACCAACATTACAACTGATTTACAAGAGTAAATGAGTTTTCCGACCACTTGTTCGTTGTGCGGCTTGATTAGCTTATTAACTGGTTTTAATTTGAAATTAAATTCTTGGTTTGTGTCGTGATAAATTTATATGGAAGCATTGTTTGGTTCATTTCTCAATCAGACACATTTTTTTTAAAACACATCATATTCTATACTTTAAATGGGCTGTTTTGAATTGTATCTTAGCATACATTTTGGAATATAATTTTATTTAAATAAGTTGGGATAAAAAATAGGTTTTGATGTAATATTTATGATAAATAAAAACCTGCTAGGTGGACGCTTAGTCTAAGGCGTCACTTTGATAATAGACTGGACTTTTAAGAACAAGGAGATCGAGGTTCAAATTGTGGTCGAGTGTGCTGAGGGTGTTTTTTCATGAAGAATTTTTCACTCTACCTCCACGCAAATGTTGATACACTTCTTATACATTCAACATTTCTCATCAATAGCTCATAAGTGTACTTAGGACATATGCGGATAACCTGAACACGCAATGCTAAAAAAAGGACATGGTAATTTATAATATTTTTTATACTATGAATATTTTAAAAGTGTGTGTCAGTTGTTAAAGTGTAAAATATATTAAAATATATAATATTATTGTTTTTCCTTCACTCCATCTCAGTAATCGTTCAGGTAACACGCATATGAATTAATCAATCTAAAGTGTAAGGGATGAGAAAGATTTATTCGAGAGGAAGAGGAAATTGAGTGGAAAACTTTTAAGGAAAAACCAACCCTAAGTACACCCGACCGAGATTCGTGCCATGACCTCCCTGTTCGCCAACTATTAAGCCTTACACGAGGGTGAAGTGTTAAAACAGTGATACCCAAACATTTTATGATCCTTTAAACTCATTCAAAGTGCTTCCCAGCCTCCAAAAATAATTATTTAAAGAAGTGATAGAACCACTAAGGAGGATTGTAATATAATAAAATTAACTATGTATCCCGAACGGGTAGTAGGACTTGGTGCTAAAGAAATTAAATTCAAACAGTACCTGCCTTCCAAAATCAAATAAAGGGTTTTGTTTATTTAATTCTAACAAAACTACTAACCACTCACTATTCACGCAAATGTGGGTACATTTCAAATAAAATTATCCCTTTCTCTCTCCCCTTTATCATTAGAGCAGTAGGTGTAGCTCTAACAGGTGCTAACACGCAGTGAAAAAACAGAAGAAAAAACAGTGTGGTTTGCTATTCATGGATAGAACTACAATGTCAACAATCTGGAGAAATAGTGATAAATGTGTCTTGTATTTTAATAAATAATATATATATATATTATTTATAGATGCCACTAACTAACTATTCATGCAAAAAGTATAATTTAATTTTTCATTTGTTTCAGGTAAATGGTAGATAAGCCTCCACCCGATTGTGATTAATGAACGTACTCAAATACTGGAAGATAATTTCCACAGCTACAGTAGTGGATTAAATAATATTTCTCAAATGTATGAAGATAAGTTTGCATCCTAGGAAGATAGTTTCAGATAAGTATTGCATAAAATTTTCAAAGGCATGTAGGTTCTAAATATTTATATATAATTTTTATTGTATTTCCTTACAAGGGTTCTGTTTTCCACAAATTAAGGCAAGTGGCCCTTTTCATTCGGCGTGGAAATGCAGAGCCATGGGAACAAACGGTTATATTCAAGAATTTTTATTGTTTTGCAATTTTCTTTTCGGAAACAGTTTGTTCAAGAATAGAAGCATGTTGATTAAGTTATACTTTTTATATATACAACTTCTCTGTAATTTTAACAGTGATCAAATATCGATGAAATTGAAATTTTTCGATAGAAAACTGCTATCTTCATAACAAAAACTAAAAATGTAACATTTAATAAACATTATCTTAGATGGGGTGTTGAAAATATTAACATAAACATTTCACTCTTTCTCGAGAAAACTGATATTTCCAAACATATGATTTTTCCACAATACCTGTTTGTTAGTTAGCGCCATCTACGGTTTCCGTGATCCATCTGTTCTTGTTGGCGCGGAAGGATACTATGGTCAGTTGTGAAGCCACGCCACGCCTTTCACACTCCCACCCACCATTCCATAAAATAGGTTTTAGACCTCCACTTGACAGGGTCAAGAGCCTTAAAGTGTTCACATCATAGCCCGATGTTCATTGGATCAAACCCAGTGATAAAAATTCTTAGCCCAACTTCCTTCGGAGGAGAAGTAAACCCGTCGGTCCGATGTCGATTTTCGATTGCCAAAGAAACCCGTAAGGTGCGTTAAAATACCTTTACCAGCTAAATTGGTAGGTCCTTTCAAACTCGCTTTTAGAAATTCAGTGTATAAGGCAACACTTCCCGAACTATTCTGGTACGTGGAACTTCTACCAGATGGTGCAGGGAGTACTATCCAGCTGCAGGCCTGAGTGCATGCCAAGCTTCAGATGGATATGGATCACATCAAACCAACATTCAGGTTGTTGACCTAAGAAGAAGAAGAAGAAGCTTTTATTTTGGAGCAGAATTCATTAAACCTATTTAATTAAGAGCTAAATAACCTAGAATCTAGGAACCAAGATAGGTTCATAAATAAAGAATTGATGGAACCAAAATACCGAAGAAAATAATATTTCTTTCTTTCTTTACATTACTATCCCTATTCCTAGCATATAGCTCTGGACCTAAAATTGACATTACATCTTTTAGCTATTTTCTTTTTTATATAAAATAATAAGTTTAGAATAAGCACCTAAATCTAAATGTCCCGTTTGTCCTTCTTTCCTATACCTATCCTACTAGTTGGTTTCATTAGAAAACTGACAGCTTCATAAGAAAAAAAATAAGAAAATATAACAATTAATAAACATTGATACATTATCCTAGAAGAGGTGTTGAAAATATTAACATAAACATTTCACTCGTTCTCGAGAAAACTTACATTTCAAAACTTTTGATTTTTCCGCAAGACCTGTCTGGTAGCTAGCTCCATCTACGGTTTCCATGATCCATCTTTTCTTGTTGGTGCGGAAGGATACTTTGTTCGGTTGCGAAGCCACGCCACGCCTTTCACCCTCCCGCCCAACCATCCCACAAAATAGGTTTTAGACTTGCACTAGACAGGGCCAAGAGCCTTAAGGTGGAAATATAGGATAGGCGAATTAAGGTTAGTGGTTTCGAAGTTTTTATATAAGATTTTTTTCTCAAAATAAATCAAATATTTCTTCAATAGAAACATATAGTTTAATTTAATTCACAAGATGGAATCAACAATTGTTGAATATCTGTCAAGGGTGTCCTTGAATTTAATGACAACTTTTCCTCTGCATTTAAAAAGTTTCTCATCTAATGCCTCTATGCTCATGACAGATATTAAACAACTGTTGATATCACAATGAGAAGAAAATTAAGCTCTATGTTTCTACAAAAGCAATATTTCATTTATCTTCCCCGAAAAAAGTTTTGCTATAACCATTTCTCGTATCCCCTTAAATCCCCACCTTAAAATAATTGTAAAGGCATTATCTTTCTTCCATTTACTATTTGTTATATGACGACTAATTATTAAAAAAAATACAGCTCAACCTATAATCTCTCTTCTGAAACAAAACGAACATTAATCAGTCAAATATAGGGCCTAGTCAGAATGTAAGGTAGCGGAGCAGAAAATAAGGGAGGAGCGGGGATTTTATAAAAATGAGAGCAACCTAGCGGATGACAGTTACAATATATCCTGAAACACGATTAGGGGCTACTTATATTCCTTCCTGTCTGTTCTGTCATGCTATTGTTCGCAGACTTCACGTTTAAACCCCCTCCCCTCCCCCCCCCCAACTCGACAACATTTCCAAGGATACCACGTCACGGGTACGCAGAGCCTGTAGTATAATAATTCATTTTGAAAACAAAAGCTCTTTCACGTTTTGTGGAAATGTTTGAGCGAGAAATCTGCCGCAAGCGCTCGACTCGCGAGTCTTCCCAAAAACTGTCAAGGGGGGAGGAGGGGGGTTTCATTCGTCGTCGTATTTGATGACGTACGTATCAAGATTGAAATAAGAAGCTTAGGGAACGTAGTGATATAGATATAGCATTTATTTATCACCAAGCCCTACTTCCCATTCGTCCTGAACACATGTAATACATTCATGACCTTAGTTTACTTGAAATGACAGCCTAAAAAGTTACTAGAAATAATCCCTAATATATTCCTACGCCAACAGCTGACACCGGTCATTTTAGATAACTGTAATAAAATTGTATGTTAATATATGAATTTGAGAGTAAACCACTGTAATTTAGGCCAATATTACTTATATATTTATTTGAGGTCGGGCACAAAGCTTATTTATCGTTTAATTCCACTTAAAAAAATATTATTCACAGCACTTCCACAAAAGATCTAACGAAAAAAGCTTCAAAATGGCAACCGACGAATTTAAACCCTGTGATTGAAATTGAAGGAAACAAGTTATTTACAATGATGGACTCACGCAGTGTATACAAATAATTTATTCAGTTGAATATTTCAATAAACGATTAAATAATCATAAAATAATTTATCATCTACATAAAAAATTACAAGTATTTTCTCTTTCCCAAGTAAATACGATGCCTATATTATATACGATAAATAATATTCCAAAACGGAGAATAGATACTTTTAATTACGTTTAAAATATTGTTTCGGGTTGGGTAAAAAGATATTATTAAAAGTAATTAAATAGTGGGAAAAAACTTAAGTTTACCTTATTTTAAATGTGAAATATAACATGTAATTAAAAAAGCTTAGCAATTATAAAAAAAACAGTGATATTTTACAAGTGTTTGCAACCCAAAACCTAAAAATATGGTTTTTGAGCTGTCATCCAAATAAAAACCTATCATGAACAGACTTTACATGTAAGCTACTAATATTATTCTCGTGTTTTTTTCTTCTTATTTTAGCCTATTTTATATATATGATCGGGAGCGACATGACATCCAGTTCGGTCGCCTCATGTGTAGAATATTTGCCGCTCTGGTGGCACATAACGTTGCCCAGGGTACACCATGGGAGGTTGTCTACACGTCATATCAGCAATGAGATGTGTGATGAGAGTGAATATGGAGGTGTAGGCCAGTGGGAGACTTAAACCTAACCAACCAAACTCTGACAACCGTTAGGATAATTCCCCTTAAGAGAAGACTATTAAAGTTACCAAGTTGAACCCGGGACCCCTAGATTCATAGCCAGGTGGGGTATGATACTCTAGCGTGATAAGGATGAGTACAGTTGAATTTAAAGTAAGTGTACCCGTATTTACGTCGAATGGAAAACTATTTAGGAAAATCTACCCTCGAAACACCAGACAGGGATTCAAACCCCGAGTTCCCCATCATTGGCAGTCCAGTTTATTGCGAGATTGACGCCTTAGAACATTAAAATGGTTTGGTTATGTGTAGTAATTTTCTCAATAGACTGCCAATGAAGGTGATCGAGGTTAGAATCCCAGTCTGGTATACTGCGGGTAGTTTTTATTAAATGTTTTTCCACCATCTCTCTCCACGCTATAGCGAGTACACTACCTCTTTATCCAACCTCCTCAAATTTTAACACATTAGTGTCATTAAAAGTAGACCTATATAAATATATGCATATAGTACAAATATATAGTAAGACGTAGTGATAGCACTCTTTTTTGTACTGACTATATCAACAAGTGACACACGACCAATCCCCTAATCATTAATTTATCACTGTTAAAGAAAAAACCCCAATTTGAGTAATGCTATAGCTAGCAATAATGATACCAGATTGGAAACTTAGAAAATAATACATTCGGAAAATGCATGCTATTGCTCTATCTGTAAGTGTTTGACTAGGGATGTGGTGTCTGAAGAAAAATATCGATACCATATTTGTATCGAAAAAAAAAAGATCAATAAAAGTATCGTTATAAAAAATTTAATCTGGACTTTTTATCTAGTAATAATAATTTCAACTTTTCAACATAATTGTATTTTCATATTTATTTAAACACTGAGAATTATTATGTTTGAACTATAAAATAGCTTATTCTGTTTAGTTTGTGATGACCATGCTTATTTATAAATGGGTCAGAGGTAGTAGAATGGTCACCACTCACCTTGTCACCTGGTGTATTGATAAACAAAGATGAAAGAACCGCTATGAATTATGATGGGCTTATGAGCTAAAAGAGATTGAATTCTAGAGTTGCTTCTTGCTTATCATGCAGAAAATGAGTGAGGATTGAGAAAAGGTGTCAATTGTTCTTCCTCCAGAGTCTACCCTAGTAAACATTTAATCCCAGAATGAGTGAAGATAGCAAAAAAAAGATTGAGAGTACTAATATCAGTAAAAGTATTGGGAAAAGTATCGAATAATAAAATACTAGAATCGAAAGGAAAATATTGATATTAGTCAAGTATCGATATTTTCACATCCTATATTGACATTACCTTCTTTCAAGTAATGTAAAATTCATATACAAAACAATAATTTTACTGATGTTCTCTTGGGTGTGAAAGTGGACTCTTATCTACAAGACGAAAACAAATTTAGAGTGTTCAAACAGGTGCCCAGAAGTTTTTCGTCCAAAAAGGATAGCTACGGTATGGAAGATGTTACCTAATCATGAATACATACACTGGCATACACATGACATTGTTAGTTATACAAGTGTTAATAAAACTCTTTTAATTAATAAGTGTATATACCTAGTACTATTTTTTCAAAACTATTAACAAGAAAAATAATAGTTTTAAATAGATTTTGTCTTTCAATAAGTTACGGGAATGTAATTTATACAGTAATACTTAGGAAAGTATTATTGAATAGTTTATCGAATTTTTTATTTGATATTAAAGTATTATTAAGAAATTATTATTAATTGCCGAAGTATTGATATTAGTCATTTTTCCCAATATTCTCGAAGTACAAAACATATATTTAATGTTAACTATACAGGATTTTAAGTTTTAGTGAAGGATTAATTGGATGTCACATTGGTCTATTTTCTAACAATCCTTAAAAATAGCTGTAGAGAACAGAATATTTTACAAGATCTCCGAACCAAGCTGCAAATTTAAGTTACAGTCAAGTGACCTGATCAATTTATTTTAAGAAGGGAAATGCCAATGTGAGGGGCGAGGGTTGCAAGAAGCCCCGTGGCAGCCATGGAAACATCTCGAAAACCAGAGAACAGAGTGGAATTTTTGAACGTAGCGTAATCAAAAGTTGGCTATGAACAAGTCACCGACTCAATTTTATGAACAGAATAAATAAATTAATCCTAAATATGATTGTGATCTGTAATTCGAGTTATCTTGTATTTAAATCAAGCCAGTTAATCGTTGTTGGGCGAAAGTGAAATACTGGCACCGAACAAAATATGTTGAAATACTTAACTCTGGCGTTAGATATATTATTATTATTATTATCACCGCGTCTTAACTACCCATTCGGGTTATACACACTTACGCTAATGTGTAATGGTAGGGTGATTGTGAGATGAAATGGAGGACCTACAGTTTAACGTGTGATCCGAACCACGGTGGAGGCCTGGGATTCCATACATTCACAATTGTGATTAATACACGTCTTGTCAGAGGTGAAGGAAGGGTTTGGCAATCAGATAAATCTGTGCCGGGACCAAGGATTGAACTCCGGTCCCCCAGCACAGATGTCTGACACCTTACCCCTAGACCACCAGGTCACCCACTTTGAGTTATTAATTGACGCATGTGAATAAAGGATGATCAGGCTATATACTAACCTGGCTAGTATCTGAACCAAGGACGATGCGACGCATACGACCGTGTACCGTTAGAATTTGTAGTAAAGAACCTACCTGCCGTGTCGTATATAGAGTATATACATTTAAAGGCAGTGGTAAGTGTAAAATTCAAGGAAATGAACCTACCTTGTATTTCCAGGACGCGGCGATATATTCTTTCTCAGGATATCGATTAAACACTCAACCAAACTCTTTAATGAGAACGGAGGAATTGGAATTGGAAATGAAGGCAGCTCTAGAAAACGAGGTGAAACGCCCAAGACAAGGATTGTGACGATTTGTAAAACAAAAAAATTTTTCAAAATAATTCCAAATCAATAGGATGATTGTTAGGTTATCTGACTAGCTCTTTTAGATATAGTCAAACAAGAAAAATAAGAAACTAATCCGATAGTTTAAAAATTTACTGTATTATCTCTTGTTTCACTCTGTTGGTCTCTTTGAGGGGTGGTCTTAAGTATATAAAGAAGGAAATGCGAAAAAAGGTAATTGTTATTGCAGTAGTAATAGCATTTTTTTTTTGCAACATTAATAAAAATCCACTTCGGTGGCCACATGGTCTAAGGCGCTTCTCTTGCAATAGACTAGGCTGCCAATGACGGAGATATCCGTGATAGATCCCGATCAGATGTACTGAAGTTTTCTTTACTAAATGGTTTAACTCTCTCCCTCCACACAATGCAGTACACTTAATAAAATTCAACCTTTCTCATCTCAAACCCATTAAGTAATTAGTATATAAGCGTATAAGCCGCATGGTACTAAACGTTTTTATAATATTCAATATTAAGCAGCTTATACTAATTGGTACCCTCACTTTGTGTCGAGGGAGAGAGTTAAAATTGTAGAAGAGACTTCAGTAATGTGGGAATCGATCACGGGATATCCCCTTCACATGTGAGTAATAAGTCTATGTCGGAAGAGAAGGCGCATTAGAAACATGTGTGCCTACCGAGTGGATATTTATTAATATTATATATATATAATTTCAAGCAAAATATTGATCCAGTAGAAACAGAGTTAAATTTTCTACACATTGAGTCTCAATAGTATTTTATCATGTAATGAGCTTATTCGCATTTATGAGAATTATTTAAATCAAGAGAAAAGTTGTCATCAAATCCTAGGACACCCTTGACCGATATTCCAACAACTGTGGTAAAACATAAATCCATGTTTCTAATGGGAAACAATATTTATTTATTTATTTTACATGAATCTTTGTTTTTGATAAAAAAAACTGCGAAAATACTGGCATTTACTCACAATCCCTATCACCTGACTAAGGAGCGTTCATCATAGCAGCCCAACTCAGCTCCCGTCATCGCGAGATATGGGAGTAAAAGGAAAAGAAAAGACCTACGATACGCCAGAAAGGTGTGCAGTGCATTCGTATTTGAATGATTAATCGACATTTTCCACGTGACGATGGGGGACAAAGCGACAAAGTTTTTGTTATAACTACAATATGTCCTCTTTGGACAGAGTGAAGATTTATGTTTGTTTGAAGCAAATAAAAACGTTAACCGGTGTAGCCACGGCGGTTGGAAATCAAATGGACTAGCTTCACTTGATCTTAAATATCCTGTATATGAAAATGCAAATATAATTTAAAATGTAAGAATGTTTGAGATAGGAACAGAACTACTCCAAGGGTCCTCTTGGGTTAGAATTCTATGTTCGGGTGTTATTATTACTATCTCTAGACTTCTTGGAGTAATAAGTACCTATTGTGATTGGGAAAAAATTAATCTAGAGATTGTTATAAATGTCAATGTTTCATGAGCATCTGAAACAGAGGAAGTGTTTTCCTCGATGGATGCTGTCTGTCTGTCCTGATTTTGGACAAGAATCGTCAACATTTTACTGATTGGATTACAGCTAAGTCTTGCGTTTCCATATGTTTCTACTGATAATTTTTTTGTAACTAAACCTAAAATAAAAGGTTGTTTTCCGAAGGGTGGTAAAAAAAATATTTTTTCTACAAATCCTCTCTAACGATTTTGATTAAATGAAAAACAAAATGGCAACTTTAATTTCCCAATGAAAAGCATCAGCAGAAATCTTCAATTTTTATCTTAAACCAGTAACTATTTGAGATACGAATTAACTTATCATCTTAAAGTTGTAGGACAGTTAGAAATAAAAATATTTTATTCGAAACATATTTTTATAAAATATTTATAAATATTTATTTACGGCGGTCTTTTGAAAATTGAAATTTATTTTTATGCAACATGTTTGACTGATATGTTCGTTTCTCCAGGTAATTGTAATATTATGTATTATTTCATTTGTTCTTTGTTGACGTATTTCTACAACAATGTATATTATCTCATTTCACAAATCATACGAGTTTTAAGTAAATGTCTAAATTTTAAGATAAATAAGAACGTATTTGCAGTGTATTGTATTATTTATTCAATAAATGTTTACATTAAATCCTACAAGTTCCAATAGTCACGTACAATCAATATTACAAGTTCCAATAGTAATGTACAATCAATATTACAAGTTCCAATAGTCACATAAATCAATATTACAAGTTCCAATAGTCACATACAATCAATATTACAAGTTCCAATAGTCACGTAAAATCAATATTACAAGTTCTAATAGTCATGTACAATCAATATTACAAGTTCCAATAGTCACGTACAATCAATATTACAAGTTCCAACAGTCACGTACAATCAATATTAGAATTCAAATAGTCATGTACAATCAATATTACAAGTTACAATAGTCACGTAAAATCAATATTACAAGTTCCAATAGTCACATACAATCAATATTACAAGTTCCAATAGTCACGTACATTCAATATTACAAGTTCTAATAGTCACATACAATAAATATTACAAGTTCCAATAGTCACGTACAATCAATATTACAAGTTCCAATAGTCATGTACAATCAATATTACAAGTTACAATAGTCACGTACAATCAATATTACAAGTTCTAAAAGTCACGTAAATCAATATTACAAGTTCCAATAGTCACGTACAATCCATCTTAAAAGTTCCAAGAGTCACGTACAATCAATATTACAAGTTCCAATAGTCACGTAAAATCAATATTACAAGTTCTAATAGTCATGTACAATCAATATTACAAGTTACAATAGTCACGTACAATCAGTATTACAAGTTCTAAAGTCACGTAAATCAATATTACATGTTCCAATAGTCACATACAAAATATCTTAAAAGTTCCAATAGTCACGTACAATCAATATTACAAGTTCTAATAGTCACATACAATCAATACTACAAGTTCCAATAGTCACGTACAATAAATATTACAAGTTCCAATAGTCACGTACAATCAATATTACAAGTTCCAATAGTCACGTACAATCAAAATTACAAGCTCCAATAGTCACGTACAATCAATATTACAAGTTCCAATAGTCACGTAAATCAATATTACAAGTTCCAATAGTTACGTAAATCAATATTACAAGTTCCAGAAGTCACGTAAATCAATATTACAAGTTCCAATAGTCACATACAATCAATCTTACAAGTTCCAATAATCACGTACAATCAATATTACAAGTTCCAATAGTCACGTACAATCAATATTACAAGTTCCAATAGTCACATACAATCAATATTACAAGTTCCAATAGTCACATACTATCAATATTACAAGTTCCAATAGTCACGTACAATCAATATTACAAGTTCCAATAGTCACATACAATCAATATTACAAGTTCTAATAGTCACGTACAATCAATATTACAAGTTCTAATAGTCACATACAATCTATCTTAAAATTTCCAATAGTCACGTACAATCAATATTACAAGTTCCAATAGTCACATACAATCTATTTACAAGTTCCAATAGTCACGTACAATCAATTTTACAAGTTCTAATAGTCACGTACAATCAATATTACAAGTTCCAATAGTCACGTACAATTAATATTACAAGTGCTTGTTTTATTGCATTGTTCCTATTTAATTATACCCACTGCGTTTGCCAAATGGATCAATGCGTTACTCTCACAACATTCTAGACTGCCGATGACGGAGAGATCAGGGTTTGATCCCAGTCTGTTGTAATAAGGGTGATTATTTTAAAATTGTTTTCTACTCTCCTTCCACGTAAATGTGGCTACACTTCTATAAATTCAATCTTCCTTATCCCTATAACATAATCGTAGCTAGTACATAAGAGTATTATCCAAACGGGTAGTAAGACTTGCTGCTAAAAAGGTGCTGCGGGGTGTTTTGGAAATTTTTCCTCAGGATTTTTTTTATATTTTTTCTTAAAAACTGATATCTAATGTATAACGAATTAATATAGGCATAAATTGACACACACATATATTTAAATAAGGATCACATTTCACCAAAGATCATTAAATAATATACAATGTTGCAGAAACATATTGAGAAAAGAGGAACATAACAGTTCTACAAAGAACATAACACTCAACTAACCATTTTCCAGACCTCCATTAAAAATGTATTTATTTACCTATGGCGCTGAACCGAATGGTTTCATAAAATATATATTAAAATTATTTTCTTATTATTTTAATTAATAATCCTACAATTTTGCAATGAAACGTTATTTAGTATCTCAAAGAATTTATGATATTATGTTCAAAATTAAAGAGATCCATTAAAGTAAAATACGACAGAAGTCATTTTCCCTGAAAATTAATATGCATCATTTTGTTTGCAATGTCAAACAATGCCTAAATACAGATTTTATTCAAAATTGCTAGAGCGGATTTCGAGAAAATCGATTGGTTCTCTTTTCGCCATCGAGCAGACTAATCTACCCTTAATTTAGTGTTAGATTTTTTACCACATATTTGGATTATACGCTTAAGTACTAACTAATCTATTTGGTCAGAGATGAGTAAGTTCGAATTTATAGGAAGTGTAACCACATTTGCGTGTAGAAAGAGAGTGCATTTAGGGAAAAAAACCACCCTAAATGCACCCGCCCATAATTCGAACATCAATATCACTGTCATGGACAGTCTAGTCCAACACGAGAGTGACACCTTAGACCATGCAGCCACCAAATAGGGTTATTGTTAGATATATTATTCCAAATTTCTTCAGGGGAACCTTATGAAAATACTATGTACCATGTTTTGGTCCGATCAGTAAAATGGTTTTGGCTCTAGACCAAGATACAGACAGACAGAACACCAAGGGGTCGTGAGAAAGTAAAAGTTTATTTATTCTGTTTTGAAAAAAAATAAGAAACTCACTTTAACCTACTATTTTTTTGCACCCCACCTTAAATGGTTATCCCAATGGCGACCAACTGAGCTCCATATTGTGCCAGAGTTTAACGAGAATACTGAGTGAATTCATTGGACCTCTCTTTCTGTCATGCCTGTTCAATGTTCATCATTCGCTTGTGACCCACATATTCGCACTATTGTTTACTGTCCCTTCTCACACTCAACCCCTGCCTCCACATATTTATGTCACACATCGGCGTACAACACATTGCATACCTCACCCCCTTTGGTGTCCACACGGTGATAGGTCAAACTCATTTAGTTCCCTGAGATTAACAGTTCATTTATATAGTAGTTCACTACTCTGCTATGGTTTCAGTGCTCGGTTTAGCTGATTAGTTCAGTTTAATGAAAAATACTTAGTTTAGTAGCTCAATTGGGGATTTAGTTCACTTGTTTGAGTTAAGCAAACAATAATTTGTTCTTTGAGCTGAATAGATATTGTTCTCTTAATCGAATAGTTATTTAGGTAGTAGGTCTTTCATAGCTCATTTAGGAGCTTAGTTCATTAGCTGGTTGGAATAGAGAATAGTTCACTTTTTCGAGTAGTTAATTAGTAGACTTTCTAACCTCATTTGGGGGCTGATATCACTAATTGCGTTAAACAAATAAATTACTCTCCCTCGTCAAGTATTTAATTAGTCAGTAGGTGTTTCTTATTTAAATTGATGGCCATTTCACTGTTTGAGTTTAATAAATAATTGTTTTCTTAGCTGAGTTTTTAGTTATTCAGTTATAAGCTCATTAAGGAGCTGATATCACAAGTTGAGTTAAAGAAACAAAATATTCTCCTAGTCAAGTAGTTAATTAGCTAGGTTTTCCTTAATTCAATAGATGATTAGTTCATTATTTTTGTAGAATAAACAATTGTTCTCTTAATAGTGCTGTTAATTGTCAGTAAGTCATTCTTAGTTTAATTGATGGCTTAGTTCATTAGTTCAGATGGACCAATGTTTTTGTTTTTTGATCCTTCAATAGCACAGTAGATTGAAAAGCTTTAGGACACACTTCAATATATCATATTCGGCTATCAGATTTTTTTAAGTGTTGATTAAAGGAAACATACTGTGAGTTTAGTGTGTACTTTATTGGTTGAATAGACGCTAATTAGAGATATTTTCCTAACACATGGTATTTTTTAAAGCTTATCAATCGAATATATTGGGGCTACACTTTTCAGCACTCTGATAATAAAATGGTTTTAAGCTATGTTCATGCTCGGTTATGTCCGGTGATTGTTCTATCTAGCATTTTGGCGAGTTTCAGCATGACACGTTCATCAGATGAGTCTGAGAATGACTTCAGTTGCCATTTTATTATTGGTAATTCAGTCTGTCTACTATTTATTTCCGCTTAGCTCTACTGCGCACTTAATAAATTATATTATAGTGAAAAGGTGACCTGGTGGTCTAGGGGTAAGGTGTCAGACTTCTGTGCTGGGGGCCCGGGGTTCAATCCTCGGTCCCGGCACAGATTTATCTGATTACCAAACCCTTCCTTCACCTCTGACAAGATGTGTATTAATCACAACTTGTGAATGTGAGGAATGCCAGGCCTCCACCGTGGTTCGGATCCCACGTTAAACTGTAGGTCCTCCATTTCATCCCACAATCACCCTATCATTACACATTAGTGTAAGTGCGTATAACCCGAACGGTTAGTAAGACGCGGTGCTAATAATAATAATAATAATAATAATAATAATAATAATAATAATAATAATAATAATAATATTATAGTGAAAACATTTATTTATTTATTTAGCACCGCGTTTTACTACCCGTTCGGGTTATACGCTTAAGTACTAATTACACTAATGGATTAGGAATTGGGAGGGTTGAATTTAGAGGAAGTGAACCCGCATTTGCGTGGAGGGAGAGTGGAAAACCGTTTAGGAAAAACCACCCCTAGTTCACCCGACCGAGATTCGAACCTCGTTCTCCCCGTCCTCGGCAGTCGGGCTCAACACGACTAGCGCGCTAGCCAACTACGCCACCGAGGCGGGTAACAGTGAAAACATGTTATTAGAATTTTATATGCATTTGAAAGCTAAAAAACTAGGAATTACGCTTTTCAGTGTTGGTATGAAACCTTGATTTATATTATTGACAGTATATCCAATGATATTTCGTCCTTTTCAGATGTAGCCACTATTCATTTATGCCTCAGGATTAATTTTAAAATAAATTTGAAGTTGTTGTTTTTCTTATGTAAAATATTTGATTTTAGATTAATATGAAAGTATAGAGGAAGCGAGAAAATATTAGTGTTTGTAGAGTTTTCATATCAAAATCCTTTTTTTGTAAACAAAAAATCAAATAATTCTCCAGTAGAAACATAGAGTTTAATTTTATTCCCATTGTGATATCAACAGTTGTGAAGAAAATTAAACTCTCTATTTCACTTGTAGCAATATTTGATTTATTTTGGCCATAAAAATATTTTGTTATAAAAACTGTGTCCCCTAAATCCACTACGGATTCTTAGTACTGATGTTCTTTTGCACTTGGTCAATCCATCTCATCCGCGCTCTTTCAATAAATCTTTTACCTTTCTCTTTTCTCTTTCTAGAGCTTTTTTAGTCATTCTGTCGTTCTCCATTCTCATCACATACTCCAACCACAGCAACCTGTACCTCTTCTGTGTCTCTTCTAATGGTATAACCTTTATGCTATCCTTATTTTTTCCCGTTACTTGTACGTTCTTATTATGTTAAGAGTTTATTAAAATTTCTAACACTTTAGTTGTGTTTAGTATGCTGCTCTAAAACATAATATTAGCTTATAGGTAATGTGTGGATGCAGCCCTTTGTTTGAAAAAAAAAAAAACTAAAACGTAAAATACTATCTTGATCTGCAATGACGTCACATGTAGGCCATGTCTCTCAGGGCACTGTGTTTGCAGTTTTTTTATCAATGCCCTTTTTGACCAAAATAATATAGAGTTAATTTTTATTCACACGGTGATATCAACAGTTGTATAATATCTGTCACGAGCATAGCGTCATTAGATGAGAAACTTTTTGAATGTTAAGATCATCATGTGAAGATTGTGAAGCGTGTGAAGAAAAATAAACTCTAATTTTCCACTGAAGAATTATTTGATTTATTTTGAACAAAAAATATTTTGTTACAAAATCTGCAAAAATATGGCACTTAACTCTTGTTCCTTACACTACAAACTTAAGCTGATGCTCAGTACGAAAGTCTCATTAAATTTAAACTCAATTGTTAAACTTCAACTGAATGTGGCAAAGTACACACAATATCGCGGGAGACTCCAAAATTCTCCAACATATCCAATCTCTCCTAGAAAGCACTCAAGCAAAAGGAACACAAATACACCATTTATATTAAAATGAAGTGGAGACTCATAACTTGGCAGAAGCCGTGGAAGGCGGATTGGTCTGTTTATTATTTCGGTAGGGAGTTTAATGAGAAAACAACTGAAGCAAAATTGAAGAAAGAATGAGAATGCCTTTTCTAAAAAATGAGTTGCGGTTATCGTAAGAGTACACATTGAGAGCGAGAGGGAGACAGGTAGAAAACAAACCCATTGCAAATATTACATAAGTCCCTAAAAATAAATACCAATACATCATAACTATCTAAATATATTACTATTTTCATCATCATCATCATCAACAACAACATAATTATTATCATCCACAGTTTCCTGCCACTGGCAGGGTCTGTCTCGATCACAAGCCTCTCCATTTACTCCTATCTTCACACCATCTTTCTTACTCCACGCCGGCCCAATACACTCTTCTCCTCTCCACACTCCTCCCACTCCCTTAACCCACCTGTCCCTGAGTTTTTTTCTCTTGTCCTCATGCCCGCCACCTCCATTTCGAGTATCCTCCTTTGAATCCTTCCTCTTTCATCCTCTTAACATGTCCATACCACCTCAATCTTGTCTTCTCTATCCTATCCTGCAGCATCTCTCTTTTACCCTTTCAATCCTCACTCTATTCATCCTTGTCCACTCCCAGCCTACCCCTCAGAAACTTCATCTCACATGCCTGTATCCTGATCTTATCTTTCTGCCTTCATCACCCAGGTTTCTGACGTATGCCGCAATATTGGTACATAGTGCACTCTGTACTTCACTCCTTTACACTCCTGTGGCACATCTCCACTCCAGACCAGTATTCTGACGCTTTTGTGAAAGGCCTCCGCTTGCCTCCCCCTCTCACCAATTACTCTCTCTCTCTTCTTTCCTCTACCACACTTCCCAAGTACTTGAATATTTCCACATTCTTAAGTTGCTCTACTCCTAATGTTACTCCCCTCGTGTTTAATTTTCATAGAAAGGGACATTTAGAAATAACAATGGTTTTGTTCGTGGCCAACATTGATAACCATTACCCACTGCAGGGGCTGAACGGTCTAAGGTGTCAAGCTCATGTCAGGCTGGTTTGCTGATGATGGGCGGATTGGGGTTTGAATCCCAGTCGGGTCTACTTAATATGTTTTTTTCCTAAATAATTGTCCACTCTCCTTCCACGTAAATGCGTGTGAATTACCTCTAAAATGCTTCCTTCCTAATCGATAGCTTACTAGAGTAATTATCATAATACGCTTACAACCAGAACAGGTAATAAGTAAAGGTGTTAAAAAAACTGTTTGGATATTATTTCAAATAAAATTAATTTAGTTCTGAGAGTGCTACATCTATTCTTTTATTAGCTATTTTGTAACTAGAGTTGTGGTGATATAACCAACATTGTAAATTTCTGCTTATGAAAAGTGCTCTCAAAGTAATTTTCATGGGAAAATGAGATACGTCATTTTGTGTTTAGTATTAACAAATGCCTTGATACGAGTTTTAATCTAAATTGTTACAGCCGATTTTGTTCGAATCGATGTTTCTCTTTTCACATCAAATTAAACTATCCCTAATTTTATGGTTTGATAGATTGTTTAGTCTTTATTTCTTTATATTTCATTATTTTAATATAAATTTAATTATTGTTTACTTAATTAAATATTTCTTATATTATTTCATTATTATTTTATATAATTATCACATTTTTCTGTCAACCGCCTTTTTTTCACTAATTTATTTTTGTAAGGGTGGTACATTTTGCTCTCTTGTGTTTTGCGCGCGTTTTCTCTTTGGTTCGCAAATTGTTTTTCTCAAAGGTGGACGTGCGTCACCACCCGCGGCTCAACTTCTAAGTCTTTTTTCATGTTTTTCACTCTCTTTCGTTAAATGGAATATCCCCGTACTCATCCTAAATTCTGTAACTGAGCGTCTGACCATAACCCACCAAGATCATCCCATCACAACCCCAGGTAGGCCTACTTGAGTTACTGCTTCACCGGATCTTCAGCAGCATCTAGGATCTCGCCAAATATGTCTACTTACGCACACATTAAAATAATGAATTCTCTCTCTCAATCAAATTAAAATCATAGATAATTTCAAAAATACCTCGCGGTGCGGGGGGGGGGGGGGATGACCTTATGGAAACCTAGATACCAAATTGTAGCCTGATTGGTAAAATGGTTTCGGCCTTAGGTCCAATAAAGGACCAGCTACACTGAGCCGACCCGCACCACACCGCTATTTATTGCAATGAATAAAGTTTTAAGTTAGCTAATAATTAATAAGAAGAATGTTTGTTGTTCAATAAGTTATTGTATATAACATTGTTTATCTTGTACGTAGTGTTGGAAACAATGACTACAGCGTCACACGTGACACGGCTGTGAAAGAAATGCCTAGTTTTACAAGTTCTGACACAGTGACTGCCAATCACTGTGAATAATCACTGGTATAAATCACTGCTCTTTTAAAATCAAGGTCACTGTGATCACCGGTATCGTGAAATCACTGTTTCGTCCATCCCTAAAGTGCCCAAGGGTTAGCATGAAAACAAAGTTGGGAAACTCTCGAACATTTATTTCGGGTGGTAGGTGGCTACACGGTCCGCACCGCACCGCACCGCTATTTATTACAATGAATAAAGTTTTAAGTTAGCTAATAATTAATAAGAAGAATGTTTGTTGTTCAATAAGTTATTGTATATAACATTGTTTATCTTGTACGTAGTGTTGGAAACAATGACTACAGCGTCACACGTGACACGGCTGTGAAAGAAATGCCTAGTTTTACAAGTGCTGACACAGTAACTGCCAATCACTGAATAATCACTGGTATAAATCACTGCTTTTTAAAATCAAGTTCACTGTGATCACCGGTATCGTGAAATCACTGTTTCGTCCATCCCTAAAGTGCCTAAGGGTTAGCATGAAAACAAAGTTGGGAAACACTCGAACATTTATTTCCGGTGGTAGGTGGCTACACGGTCCGCACCGCACCACAAAAGTGCGGAGCAATGCTCTCTCGACGATTCTCCGCGCCGGTGTGGTGCGGTGTGGACTCGTGTAGCCACTTTCATTTAAAAACATGGATAGCATTCCACCAGAAAAAACGTGGTGTGGTGTGGCTCATTGTAGCCGGACCTTAACTGATAGACATATGCAATTGCAAAAAACACTTTATAATGTTCAGGGAGTTATGTAACGTCGACATCCATCACAATCTTGAATTTGATTTTTTTAGGGGCCATAAGAAAATAAAGATGGTGATCCTATTGAAATTAAAGTATGCGTATATCATTTCAACTGAAATTGTATTTCAGTCCTAAAACAAGATTTGTAATTTGTTACTTCTCCGAGTTGAATAATTCAAGAAAACCATAATACATAGTAAAAAGTAACGTGTTTCACGTTTACATTTAAATTTAGATTTATGTTAGCTCCTTCAAGACCTCTGGATTCTCACCTCCAGATGGAAAATGTAAATAATAGATTGTACGTCAAGGTGTACAGGCTGTGAGGGTGGTATCAGCCCCTTGACACTTTACCTTTACAATCGTTTTTATTAGTTGAAAGGTGGAACGGGATGTATATTCCGTCAATGTACAATGCATACACTCTCTCAGTGTACAGTGGGTATATTCTGTTAGAGTACAGTGGTATTTCTGTCAGTGTACAGTGATATATTCTGTTACTCTATAGTTGGTATGTTCTGTCAGTGTACAGTGGGTACGTTCTGTTACTCTATAGTTGGTATATTCTGTCAGTATACATTTGGTACGTTATGTTACTGTATAGTTAATATGTTCTGTCAGTGTACAGTGGTACATTCTGTCAGTGTACAGTTGGTATGTTCTGTTACTGTATAATTTGTGTGTTCTATCAGTATACAGTTGGTACGTTCTGTTACTGTATAGTTGGTATATTCTGTCAGTATACAGTTAGTACGTTTTGTTACTGTATAGTTGGTATATTCTGTCAGTATACAGTTGGTACGTTCTGTTACTGTATATTGGTATTTCTGTCAGTATACAGTTGGTACGTTCTTTTACTGTATAGTTGTATATTCTGTCAGTATACAGTTGGTACGTTCTGTTACTGTATAGTTGGTATATTTGTCAGTATACAGTTGGTACGTTCTGTTACTGTATGTTGGTATATTCTGTCAGTATACAGTGGGTACGTTCTGTTACTGTTAGCTGGATATTCTGTCAGTATACAGTGGGTACTTCTGTTACTCTATAGTTGGTATGTTCTGTCAGTGTACAGTAAATACGTTATGTTACTGTATAGTTGCGTTACCCATTGTAGTTGTGAGACTTGACTACCTTAAAATTGTTTAGTTATGAATACAGGTATGTAGCTCATCATTATGTAACCTTATACACTTCCAGTATTATCATACCTTTTTGGACCAAATATGTTCCTAAATACCTTGTTTTCGAATAGCTACATTGTTTTCGTCATTAAGGCGAGATAGCATGTTTATAACCTAATAGAAAAACGATCATATGTTTCATAATGTTAAACGTACATATAAAAATGTATTTAAATCATTTGATTTTTATTAAATTTAGTTTATCTCTAGGTAAGCTGAAATTAAAATCGAGATCAAGTGCATATTTTGGTGGTGTTTTAATGGTATAAAACATTTTTTAAATCAAAATTAATAAACATTGTTCCAGAAAATACGTTTATTTTAGTTGTTTTTTATTGTAATATAAACAAATCTTGGATATCTTTAATGAGCAGTGATGTATCCTTAAAAAAATGACAAGAAGGTCACCATTATACAAATAATTATTTATTCTATTACTATCTTACATCGATATGAAAAATTAATATCTCCATAAAAAATGTTAATACCTTTATAATAATATGTTATGTAAGATCACTTGCAAGTCAGCTGATAAATAATTAATTATCTAAATAAAAATTATGATTATCATTTTGTTTTATAAAATGTTATCACCAAACTTAATATCTTTAATATTAGAGAAGCGAATAAGTTTAGCTTTAATTTAAGTTTGTGCTGATATTTTCTGCAAAATATATTTAGAAGCTCTCCAGTATTTATCTCAATATATTTATTTATACTGAGCATAGTCAAACCCATGACATTTCCCAATCCATTGTTGATCTAAATTGGTTTTAATTCTATTCCACGAATTGTAATATTGCTCTGCTGTTAAAGTAGTCACTGTTACCACACAAATAGTTTCCTTCAGGCCCTCATTGTTGGTAAAAACAGACGCAAGTCTGTAAGATTTCATTGGCGTATAGACATTTCGGATTTTTTGTATCAAGAATCCCCTCTGTAATTTTAATTCTCTATGATAGATGAAAAAACTGGATTCATGGTTTTTTGCTTAATTTCGTATCTTTTCAACTGTTAGCAAATTATTTGTGTTTGTAACTAGAGGGAATTTAAATAATTGCTGTATATTTTCTTAAAATAAACAAGAGGACATATGCCTCAGTGCTTCTACCCTGAATCTTCTACTGATCATGCATGAGCAAAGCGTCATTTAATCAGGAAACCTTTAAATTAACTGGCCATTTACGCGATGGCTTTGAAAGATATTCAACGAATATTGAATTAAATTAATGTGTATAAAATTAAACTAAATGTTTCTACTGAAACAATATTTTTTTTATTTTGCCAAGCATTTTTTTTATTTTGCATAGAAACTGAAAATAATATGTATCTTAACTCGTGTTATCTTCTATTGCACCTTAAAGACAGTGTCTAATTGGAGATTTCGAAGCCAATTTACACAACGAGATGTTACTTAGATTGAAACAATAAGCACTATAAGCACTAACACACTTATATGGTACCCGCTTTGGTGGCCACATGGTCTAAAGTACTGCTCTCGCAGTAGAATAAACTGCCGATGACAAGGATGAGGTTTGAATCTCAGTTGGGTGTAGTGAGGGTGGTATTTCCACAAATGTTTTCAACTTTCCCTCCAGGTTAATGGTGGTACACTTAATATAAATATAACCTTTTTGATCTCTAAAATAACTATATATTAATGTATGAAATAAAAAGAGGGAGAAGAAAATGAGTACTTCCCCCTAAGAGGACATTCTTTTCCATGCTGATAACAATTTACCCTCTTCTGCTGACGAGTATAAACATTCAATCTACTATTTGTGCCAAGAGAGCATTGACCCTCATTTAAATTCTACCTTTTAATTGTTTCCTAAACAAGATACACATATACTTTTACCAAATTCTTAAATCTACATCTTTGCAGAAAAATTCTTACCGGAAATTTTCATGAAATGGACTTAACACCCTATGTTGTAGAGATGATTTAAAATATGATGTGTTTAAAAACTACTTGTAGGTTAAATAAATAATTATAGTAGTGTAAGATTAATTTAAGAATTATTTAAGAATTGGTTTTGGTTTCAATGCTCTGTTCTTAAAACTCGCCGAATCTAACTTTGAAACAAAACTTTGAACTTTGAAACAAAAACAATCAATTCTTTAGTAATTCTCCAAATAGTACTACATAGTCGCAAAATTATTATTTTTATCTTGAAGTAGTTTTTTTTGTAAACGTATTTCTTTATAAGTAAATTACAATTTAGGCTATTGGGTTTATTCACGAAAATGGGCTCAAGGGTTCTTCCTACCATTATGTAGAATTAAAAAAGTCCGTGGTAGCATATATCTATTCAGAAGTGGAAAAAAAAAGGCACTAAAAAAATGTCAATGTTTTCAAGGCAAAATAGTATAGTGATTGTATAAACTCGTCAGTGGAATAGGGGAAAAGCTATCAGTAAATAAACATAAGGCCTCGCAGGGTGAACTGATTTTTTTTATTCCCTCTTTTTATTTCGTACATTGGCATCTAAGTGTGGTAGTGCTTAGAACACTTAGTTGCGTCAAGTTAAGATGCAACCCGCTTCGTTAAATAGCTTTGAAATCTCATAGGAGGCAACGTCCTTAACGTGGGAAGTACTATCTCAACTTACCATGTCGTCACAGAAAGGCAACGTCATTACGTGAAAGTAACTTTAACCTATTTATTCAACTAGGCATGACTAAAATCAATTTTATGCACCTCCCATTTAAACCCCCATGAGGTGGAGCCACCGCCTTGTGGTCAAGCAAATATAGAAGGGACCCCATTTAATCATTTGTCATCTGTTCAATAACGTCTCCAGCTCAATTTTCTTCTCTGAGACATAAAGAGTAACGAATAAAATACTCTGAGAAACGGACGAGAAAAAAAGTTACGGTATGAAAACGAAACGTAGCCACGTCAGTTTGGTGGTGGCAGATTAAGGAGTTCACCATCCGTCGCTGAGGGTTTTATGGACCGAAGGTGAATTATATATTTTTTTTATGATTTACGTTTCCATCCCCTCCTCTCCTCCCAATAAACTTTACGTCTGTATGAAATCAGAGAGGCCACGGGAAATAATGAAGTAAAATCTATATTGACTTACTGACGGGAAGGTTTTAATTATAATTAATTTACGTTTTTTACAATATGGTTTCATATAAAAAAAAGCCTTATCTGACTACTGAAAAAGTTTCTGGATCTACTTTTTGTGTATTGATACCTAAATTCTCGCTGTCACTTTTGATAGCTAATATGATTAAAATAATCCGCATCAGTGAACGCATAATATAACGTGCTCCTCTCGCAATAGACTAGAATGCCTATGACGGGGAGATCGAGGTTCGAATCTCCGTCGGGTGTACTCAGGGCTGTTTTTCCAAAATGGTTTTTCCACTCTGCCTTCAAGCAAATATGAGTACACTTCCTATAATATAACCTACATAATCCCTGAAATCATTAGTGTAATTAGTCTATAAGCGATAGCACAACGGATATTAAGACACGGTGCTAAAAAAAACTATAAAATAACACTAATACATTAAAAATAATATTATTAATTTTGTTCGAGAATAAAAATTGGTATTTTATAAAAAGCCCATTATATGAAAATTGGACGGTAGCTAGGCTCTCTAAGCACGCAAATCAAGTACTTTTTTTTCACACCCTATCTTACAACTCCCAATCTATGACAACGCCCATTTGCGTGAAGGAGGAGTGAAAAACTATTTTGGAAAAAATCATCCTCAACACACCAGACTGGGTCAAACCTCAATCTTTCCATCACTAGCCGTGCAAGAGTGACGACCTAGACAATACGGCCACTGTAGCGGGTTTTACTATGTACTTAAACGTCAAAGTTAGCATTTGTTTTACAACACTTATTTTTTATCACGGTCTTATTACCGGTTCATATTATACACATATATAATAATTACTCTAATGGGGTAGAGAAGAGGAAGGAAGCATTCTACCCGTATTTGCGTGGAAGGAGAGTGGGGAACAATTTGGGAAAAACGGCCCTCAGTACACCCAACAGGTTTGAACCCTGCTCTATCGGTAATCATCAGACCAGCCAACATGAGAGGGACGAAATTAGACCATTCGGCCACTAAAGCTGGTTTCCAATCATACTGGTTTAAACTAATTTATTTTTTAAGATTAAAACCTGACTTTAAATAATGTAACTTTTCAACTTTTCTTACTACCCGTCCTGTTATTCACGTTTATTTACACTAATAGGGTATGGATGGAAAAGGTAAATTTAGAGGAAGTGTGCTTGCATTTTTCCAGAATGTGAGGAAAATTCTTTTGTATAAAGTAACCTCAATACACTAAGCCATGGTTCGAAAGACGACCTCTCCATCGATAGTAAACCTAAAGTCCACGTGCTTGTCGAAGTGGTGACTGCGGTATTTAATTAAGGGTCCCGTCTCGGTGAGCGAGAAATAATCAATCGCTGTCAAGCCGTACGGTTTAAAATACAATGATCAGTGTCATTTTATGGACTACTCCCTTATTATGTCCTAGCTTATACTCCCTCTCGTTTTTCAACTACGACAATCCTTTGTCATGTCAATAAGAAGGATTTGAAAGAAAATTAGGAATTTTTTTTCAAGGTAAAGAAGAAAGCTTGCTGCTAGTTCTTAAATATCTAAAAAAATATTTTTGCGAGCATACAAAGAATGTAATGTATTTGTTAGAGGAAGGCTAAATCTAGAACCCTTTTTCATTAAGCCTAGTTCATAGCTCTCTATGAGCTACTATTAGGGGCTGGGGGGATTGAGTCCCCCCTGTGTCTTATAATGCAGGGGCTGAGACATGACATGACATGAGCCCCCAACCCAATATTTCCCATGCATATTCAAAACACTTTGTAATAGACCTGTCACAATCATCTTGACAATTTTAAGAATTAACACATATTTATAGCTCATGTTACAAAATGGTGGTCGAAAAAGGTCAGACGTGTGATTCGTCTTCCCTAACATTTTTAGGAGTTTGTTTTGAAAGACTTTACAAAGAGTTACACTAATTTCCCTACCAGTTAGGTTTGTTGTGAATTTTTTCTTTCAAGTCATGGAGAAACGATACGAGGGTGAATTATTACTCAATTGAATTTGCCTCAAAAATACAAATGAAAGTTTATTCTAATTTTCAAACTTGTTGTACTACAGTGTTTTTATATTCTAGTGATATATTTACATTATTTATATAGGCAATATTGTTAATATAATGTGTGTATTTTAAATATTTAACTGGCGTTATTCTTAAATATTTAATTGGCGGTTGGTTCTAAGTAAAAATTGATAAAATTAATAAAAATCGTTTTTTCAATAAAAGTTTAGGGTTACTAGAAAATTTCTTCCTGTGTTGATACATTTTTATCAGGATATAGTGAAATATTTAAAAAAACTCTATCCTTAATTTTATAATTCAGGGATAAAACTCTCCAATGAACTCTATTAATTTAGTATCACCAAATATCTTAGTTTACATGAAACAATCTTAATTAAAAAATAATATGACCTAAGCTTTAATAGAATACTGAGATGATCAAATTTTACGGTATATATTTTACTTACACACAAAAAAATATTCTTTCAAAAAATATAATAGCAAATGCTTATTAGTTAACTTTTTTTAAATACGAGATTAGTAAAGCTAAAAAGGTAATAGACATAATTATTGAAAATGATTACCCTAATTTAACAAAATTTCACAGCTGAAATAAAAGTTTAATTGAACACGAAGAAAAAGTTGTATTCCTAACCACAATTAAAAATATAATTTTTGGCAATATTTATCCACACTAATAAATTAAAAATCTAGAATTGTTATAAAATGCTCTTGTGTTGTAGTTTGAATAAAATATTTGAATTTGTTTAAATCTCTTTTAAACATTATTGTTAAATCATTTGAATAGGCTGCATGTAATTTAAAGTCTCAATAAGTTGCCCTCCATAAAATGAGCCTTGACAAGGTTGGTAGTAGGGTCCGTGGACATGGAAAACAGGTAAAAACTGAAAATTTTTGAGGAAATTTGGTGGGGCAGTAAAAAGTTAAGAAATAAAATAAATTATTAAGATTCGCTAAAATGTTCAGATATTTTTGGACTAGTATCTGAAATATGAGGTAGAAAGCATGGACAAATGTAGACTATTAATTCTATTTCAAAAAAAGTGATTTTTCTATCAACTCTCTGCCAAAAATTTAGTAGAAAAAAGAGATAATTATGATATTTTTATTTATAGATTTTCTTATAAAACACTGGGAAAGTACATATTATTATTGGATCTGGAAAACCTAGGGAAGCTTGGAAATCTCAAAATTTTTAAGTGCACCAGTCATGTTTGAATGTGTTTAAAATAAATATTGTTTTAGCATAACTAAACTGAGCTTAACATTTTGTAAATATCCGTTACCCTTAAGAATATATTTAAGGTGAAAGGATCCCAAAATGTAGGGTCAATAATAATTATTATGCTTACGTATTATTGTAGGGTTATTAACGACCTTAGTATTTGATGATTACCAAAGTTACTAGTACTACTTAAATATTATATTCATTCATAAAATCATATGAACATCGGATTTTTGATGGATAGTTTTGTGTGGTGGTGGTAATGGGATTAGGAGGTGGAAGAAGGGATGTGAGTAAAGTAGCAGCATTGCCCCAGTTGGGAAAATATAGCCCTCCACTCTCTTTAATAAATTTGTACCCTTTTGGATTTATTTTACTCCCTCTGATATGAAAGGATATGAAACTGAAAGATGGACTTTCATTAAAATAAATTGAAAAAACAAACTACAACTTTTAGAAAGGTTATGAAGAATATCGTAGACGTGAATGTCCGAATGAACAAAGTAACAATTTACTAAACAAGATAATAGATAATGTAAATGAGAATAGCACACGACACTACATGGCGATCTTCGAGGTAACGAGCATCCACCAAGAAAAGAAAACAAAGAGGTAGGAGGTCGTGTGCGCATTCGTACCGTCCATTAATGTGGATATGCGCATGCGCAGATGACGACACTAGTTGTGAGCCGAGACCCGTAAACAAATGTTCTCAACATAGCCTGTGGTGTTGTCCTTGCTCAGAGCAAAGGACTCATGACAACAACTGTTTAAAGTTTGGTTATAATTACTATATTTATTTAAAAACTAGCCTTTTAAAAGTGTTAGTATATGAGATTTTCCTAAGCTTCTTATTTTTACCAACAGCCAATCAGCTGTAGAGTGATTCGAGATCCAGTCAAAATGCGATGGCAAAAAATCTTTAAAATGGTTGCTTTGCGTTCCACTATGTATGCAAACCACCAAGAATAGTGTTTTTCCTTAAAAACTTTTAAATGAACACTCTATTTCTATTTAATGATTTCCCTTCAGTTAAATAGAGAATAATAGAACTCTTTCCATTCAAATAGGCATTATAGTCTCAGCCATAAATAGATTTAATTAGCATTCAGATCTCAAAAATCTTCTATATTAGGACCACTCCAAATAAATTTTAAGGGATTAAAATTTTTGGAAATTTTCTTCAGTGAGTGTCAACCCAAATGACAAAGAGCTATCTAAATTTAAAAAAATTATTGGGGAGAGATTCAAAACCCACCTTTGGTTTGTAGGTTGCATATAAAGATATATTCTATTAAATTTCCTCTTTTATAAATAGGTTACTACCACCTGGAAAATATAAAAATAAAGTATAAATTCTTATTGTTGACGAAAAAATGTTTATATTTTAATATCTTCTCTTCCTACCACGTTATTACGATACTTGATGACAAAGAAAAGTAAGCCTCATTCATTTAGCTTCAAGATTCACTCAATGTTAAAAACTTTACACTGGTAAAAACCCTGGACCAGTATCAGTTCAAACCAACACTGGCAAAGAGCTTCCCAAGCCCCTGGATAGTGTTACATTTTCAAAAAGTTGTATCAATAAAACTCAAAGTATAGAGTTGTTAAGGAAAAAGAAAAGTTTTGGAATCTTCCTACCTTATTTTGGTGTAAAATATATTTTAAAATAACGCTTCCTATAATAAATATTACTTTAGAACTGAACGTCTGCGCGGCAATATCTCGTCGTTTATTAAGGCAACCCCCTTAAACAAAAGTTTCAACATATTCAAATACTTGTAGAGCAATATTTTAGAAAATACAAACACTTTTTTTTGACGTTAACAATGAAAACATGTTACCTTATTCTCTATGTTATTGCAAATATGTTTATGTTATCTGTCAACAGTGAAAAATATAGGTAACATGACTAGTTTGGTTATGGAGTACTACACTCTTAAGGATTTGCCTATCTGTGACGTCACGGTAGATAACGATAGTATTTAACATGTTAAAGAACTTTATTCAGCGAGTTTATGTTGAAACAAAAAACTAATTTATTAAATAATTCTAAGAATTGTCCTACAGTGTCACAAATTACTATTTTTATATTTAAATAGTTTTTTCAAACGTATTTTTTGTTATAAATTCTCTATAAGTCAGTCAAGAAAATTGCTGTAGAATTCTTCTTGCCAGGATGTAGATTAATAAGGTCCTTGGTAGCAAAATGTCTATCTATAATAGGAAACAAGTAAAAGGTAGTTTTAAAAAAGCAAATCAATGTTTTCAAAGGTGAAATTAGAATCGTGAGTATGTAAACTCGTCAGTGGAAGAGAGAAAGTGCAATCTGTAGATAAACAAGAGGACCCGTAGAGTGAACTGGTCATTTTCTTCCCTTCCTTTCTACTTCGTGCATTGGTGTCTAAGTTTGATAGTGCTTAGACTGCTTAGGGCCTTCAATCTAAGATGCAACCCGCTTCGCAAAATAGCTTTGAAATCTCCAAGTAGGCCAAGTATTTAAATACCACCTAAAAATCTTCATAGGTTTATAAAGGCTGAAGTGATTATTATTATTATTATTTTTATTATTATTTAGCACCCGTCTTCTATCCGTTCGGGTTATACACTTAAGTACTAATTACACTAATGGATTAGGAATTGGGAGGGTTGAACTTAGAGGAAGTGAACCTGCATTTGCGTGGAGGGAGAGTGGAAAACCATTTATGAAAAACCACCCCAGTTCACCCGACCGAGATTCGAACCTCGATCTCTCCGTCCTTGGTGTTCTGGCTCAACATGACTGGCGCGTTAGCCAACTACGCCACCGAGGCGGGTATAAAGGCTGAATGAGTACTAAAACGTGGTGGAAATTAATAAATGCAATAAATAATTATTTAATTTTTCGAGAGAAATCCCCCTCGTATTGTTCTTGTTTACTTAAAAAAAAAAAGAGAGATTTGAACCAAATAGACACAAAGCTGAAAAGTGTGACCGGTTAAATTCCTCCTTCCATCCAGTTTTCCTTTGCCTCCTGTTGCGAAACTTACATTTCCCAAGACTAAATGTGACAAGAAATTGTAGCAACTCCTGGGTGAGGCCAGAAGACTCGCTAAACACCCTCCCTACCCTCCTATATTTCTCAAAACACCCCTTCAAGTGAAAGAAAAGAGTGATGGGAGCCAAGGCCAACTCTACACACACATTTTACAGCTCGCAACCTTCCTACATGGATTTATACCGGGGCACTGACATGGAAAGTTGGGGGTTTTTCCGGCTAAAAAATATGTTTTCTCTGCGCGCCTTCTCATCCCCTTACCAAAATGTTTACTTATTATTTTTCATTATATCTCTAGGGGAGGTGGAAAGATTTGTCTTAACCTCTAACAGGTGTGTAATCAGTCTTGAACTGAGATGGAAGGAAAAGTGTAATGAATTCCACACTTCTGCAGTTTTTATAAACAAAAATAATTATTTGGCCAAAATAAATAATAATTATTACTCCAGTAGATACACATAGGCCCAGTTTCATAGTCAGATTTAGAACGCCTAAAGTGCGGCGCTATATTAAATACAAGACGGAACCTACCTGGAATTGAATGGAATGGACCAGTTTCATAGGCGAGGACTGGCCCATTCCATTTTGGTCTAGGTAGGTGTCGTCCTGTATTTAGTATTGACTCGCACTTTAGGGCGTACTAAATCTGACTATGAAAACTGGCCCTTAGTCTAGTTCTCTACTCATATTCCAAACAATTTTTTTCTATCACTGTGTTTTACTACCTATTCAAGTTACAGCATATATGATAGTTACTCTAATGGGGTAGAGATTGATAAGGAAGCATTTTAGAGGCAATCACTCACATTTGCTTGCTCCTTAAGAAGAACTACCCTCAGTAGTCCTGACTGGTTTTAAAACTCCGAGCCTCCCCCCTCACCCCCCTTTCTTCAGCAAGCCAGTCTAACATTAGAGTGATGCCTCATAACTTTCGGCCATTGAAGTGGGTTAAACAATAATTGAATATCTGTCATGAACATCGTGGAATTTAATGATAAACTTTTCAAATTACTATAAAGAGCTATCCACAAATTTCCCGCTGCTCATCTATATTAAGATGCGGCAGAAGGGAGTGCAAGAATTTTTACAGTTTTTATAGAATATACATTTTTTGGCCAAAAATAAATCAAATATTTCTCCAGTAGCAACATAGAGATTAGCTTTCTGCACATGCTCAATAGCAACAGATCTTGAATTTCTTCAAGGGTATCCTGGAATTTTGTCAACACTTTTTAAATAAGGAGAAAAAGTTTTGACAAAATTCCAGGTCACCTTGACAGATATTCAAGATCTGTTGATATTAGCATGTGCAGAAAACTAAACTCTATGTTGCTACTAGAAAATATTTGATCTATTTTTGTCAAAAAATGTAATGTAATAAAAACTGTAAAAATTACTCGCACTCCCTTCTGCCACACCTTAGTAATTTGAAGAGTTCCTTTGTCTAAGCAAGCAAAGGATTGAAATTTTGAAAAACTAGTAGTACCTGTCTACAAACATGGTTACCTAGTTCCTAAAGCTGGAATTCTACCTTCCGCAAACAATCATTAAACTAAAAACATTTCTTTCGGACAACGCCGGGTTCTTCAACTAGTGGCAAATAATAATTATTCAAGAACTGTTGATATGATTATGCCTAGAAAATTAATCTAGACATAAAAGGGAAGTCAGTAAATAAGTAACAAATGATTCTAAAATAAAGTGAAATATGGACTTTAAAAACATGTGGTACTATATTTAAAGGCAAAAAAGTGAGCTCTGAAAATAATACGCATATGATCACATAAAAAACACAGATTGGTGACGATAATTTAAAGATTACTTCGAACAACATACTATTAAACTAGGTTAATGAATTTAAATATCTAGGTACAATCATAACTTGAAATAACGATATTAGATGTGAAACTAGGTAAAGAATACCGTCGGAAAATGCAAGCTATTACTCGGTCAATAAGTTGTTAACATCTTCGCCTGCTTTTAAGGATGTAAAACTCTGAAACTACAAAACAATAACTTTACGGGTTCTCCATGGTTGTTAAACATGGTCTATTAAATCACATGACGTAACTAAGTTTGGGGTGTTCAAAACAAGGTATTTGGTAGATATTCGGTCTAAAAGGGGATGAGGATAATGGGGAGTGCAGATGGTTACAAAATAATAAGTTACATACCCTGTAATCTTCATAAAACATTGTTGGAATAATCAAGTCTTGTAGATTAAGGGGGGGCAGGACATGCAGCGTGAATGGACATAATATAGAACCTTGTTCAGGGTATTGACTGGCAAGACCAATCGATGGATCCAATTGGGAAGACCTGGATGCAGATGGGAGGATAACATTAGAATGTGCCTGAAAGAGCTTAGGTGTAGTGAGGTGGACTGGATATAACTATTTTAAGATAAGGATAAGTGGAGTACTTTTGTAAGTGCAGCAGTAAGCTTTTGAGCTCCTAGTGTCATGGGGTAGGTAAGTACTACATTTACATTCGTATTTATATCTTGATCTACTCTCCAGCCATATTAATACTCCAATCCCATCTCTTGATCAGTACCTCAAAACCCGCAGCATAGAGGTCTTCAGTCTGATGTCTCAGCCACATTCGTACTTCATCATTACTCTCTTCACCACCAGTGAAACGTTTATGCCTACCACAAAGGTGTTTTGTTCATCGGACCAGACAGGTTAAAATTGCTAGGGGCTTGGTCGGGGCTATAAGGTGAATGATCAAGTATTTTCCAGCATAGTTATTTAATCCTCTCTTAGGATGATCGAGCTGTATGAGGTCTGGCATTGTCATGATAGAGTTTTAATCTTCTTGTAAGCGAGCCTGGACTTTTATTTTTAGAATTGCAATCAGAATCTTTGACATAAATTTACAGTGCGATGAAGCATTTTACATTTTAACTTCACTCCTAGAAATGGGCTGACAGTACTTCCTGAGAATCCCAGAAAACTTAAGACATAACTCTCTTTGCCGATTGTTTAACCTTATAATTATTGGTTGAAGGTGAAATTGTATGTTTCCACTGCATTGAAGCTCAGGTTTTTTTAGTGATACATCAATGATTCGTCTCGAATAACAATTCTGTTAAGCGTATCATCTCCATAATCTGTAGACTGACAGAGATGTTGCAAGGGCAAACCAATTTTTAAAATTTTTTGTTGCTGAGTCAGATTTTCTGGGCACCCACCCTGCACAAGCTTATCTAAAATAAAAAGGATCATGCCTTATAACGTGGGCTAAACCTAGGAAACATTTTATTTCAGTTACTTTACTGTGTCATTACTCGATTTTCAACTCAAATCATTTCTTCCACCCTCCTCACAGTTGTTTCTGTCACAATCTTTACAGGAGTACCAGATGGTTCTTTATCTGCGAATTTTGAACGTCCATGAGTGTATTTATCGACCCAGCTGTGTACCGCCTTATGTGACAAACACTTATCACCATAAATAGAAAACTTTAATCAATGAATATCCTTTGCAGAAAGTCCTTTCACCAAAGAAATCCACACAACCACAAGGAAAGGACTTCCTGCAAAGTCCTCAAGTACGGTCACCATTTTACACACAACTGCGCATGTCTGCTACATAAACTGTCATAAAGCTGGATTGTGATGTCATCTTGTGACATATTTATAACCTATTTGATTCCACTTACAGTGCTCTCAAATCCATTTGTGACCTATTTACTGAATCATTGGTATCTACTGAAGCACTATTATTTTGATTTATCGTGTTTAAAAAAACTCTTACGAAAAAATTACTAAAAAACTGGCCTCACATTTTCTTGCTACCCATTTTAAATAGGTTAAGGAAAATTATGGTGTGGAACATATCATAAATAATTTTTCTCTGACCTTCATCGTTGGACACGTGGACAAGATCGTTAGTATCGTAAGATCTGGTTTGCTTACGATGGGAGGGGACCCGGTTTTAACTTCTGGTTGGAGTAATTGATGTTTTAAGTACCTTCAATGGTGAGAACATGAACTAAATATCAAGATAATCTACTCTTATTTACCGGTGTTTGGAGATAAGGGTTTTAATTATAACCGGTTGTACTTACAGTTATTTCATCTAAAAGTTTAGCCATTCTCTTTGCAATTAAATGTGGGTAGATAGATTTTCTCTAAAGTATTCCTCCCTCATCCTTACCTCATTAGCATAGTTGAACGATGTATAGCCCTGACTAGTTCACCTCTCTGGTCTAGTGGTCAGAGCTCCTGGCTATAGATCCAGAGGTCCCGGGTTTGATCCCCAGATCTTCCAGATCTTTCCCTGCAGCAGTGGGTCTGGATCAAGGTTAACTTAGATTCACGAGGACAAAGGATGAGCTGATTTAACGGAAAAGTATAGGTTCTGGTCTATAAAAATTGAGATTACCGGCAGGAAGGTTGGTTGTGCTGACTACATGACACCTTATATCCACAAATGTTGGCACTGTCTTCACCAACATGTAGCAGCCACTCGGTCATACAGATCTCTTTTGGAATGACGCCATGGAGTTTTTTTTATATAAGAAGACACCAGATAGTTAAAACAAGCCAAAATCTCCCTTATAGAGAACATTGTATCAAACACATCTGACACCAGACCTGATTGGGAATGAAACCTTCCAACACATAGGAAAGCTATATCAGAATTCTGATATGAAGAGCTTTTTAGAAAAATATAAACCCTCTACTTTTTTTTGTGACTAGCCTTAATAACAATTTATAATATTATTAGTGTTATTTTATAGGTATTGGTAATAGCTATCCAAATCTACAGTTGCAGACCACATGACTTGACGTAAGAACAAGTGAAAGAAGGTTTATTAACAATTCTAGCGCCCACTTCGGTGGTCGAAATTTCAAAGGCGTCATCCTCGCAATATACTAGATTGGCGATTACGGGGGATCGAATACAGGTAGAGTCTACTGAGGGAGATTTTCCCCCATTCCTTCCACGCAAATGCGGGTACATTTAATCTAAATTCAACACTCCATATCACTAATAGGTAACTAGAACATATTACGCGTATAAACTGAATGGTGACGCTGTGCTTAAAATATTATTTTTTCAAGATCTTATGATAATTGGATTGTATTTTGCTTTTAGTAAAACGGATATTTTTTGAAAACATTTTCTTTCCATTTATTTAATCAACCCTCTCATTTTTGAGTAGGAGGTGGTTAAAATAACTTTTGAGCGTGAGCTTGCATTTTAAAATCCTCGAGTGGATTTAATTTTTTTTTTCTTCTAGAAGTAGCAGCAGCTAGCGACCCTTTCCTTAGTGCAGGTTGTTCCTCTCTCTTTTCTCCCTCTAGGGAAGGAATCGTTCCCAACACACCCTCCCTCTTGGGGTTATATGGAGGAGCCTGGTCCCGTCAACCCTCGTTTATCTCACCTCACCCTTAATATCCACCCCCTCCCCCATCCTCCCACAGACAGAGCCAATTTGTAACCCACATCACGCCATGATACAGGTGCTTGGAACAAACATGGGGGAAAGATATCACGTACAGACCAATTTGCATAGGAAGAACCTTATTTGACAGCTAGAAAAGCTACTATACCTATATTCATGTGCTCTACAGCTGTCACTTTTGATATAAATATTATCAACTTGCAATCCCACACGGCGTTGCCCGTGACCCACTGTGGTATAAGAATTATATAAGCCCTCCCCCCCCCCACTTCCCGTGACCCACTTTAGTATGGTAATTATATAACCCCCCCAACTCCCATGGTTCCTGACGACTTCAAATGGAAACATTATCTCTGAAACGAAATTCTAAGCCAGATTAAAAATATTTTCTTCAAAAATTGGTTAAAAATATCATAATTAAAAATTTTAAAATCTGGCTTCGAGGTGCATTTGGACCCCCTTCCATCCACCTATGTTAAAAATTTCAAATCTCACCATGCTGTATATTTGGCTGGGATCGCACACACATACACAAACACACACAGACAAACACTTCCTTTTATTATTATAGATAACTATAGGATAACACTAGTATTATGGTAAAATTATATTAAGCTTGGCTAAAAATATATATGTTTGTGTTTTATAAAAAGGCTTTTCATGTTAAAATTGTCACTGTTCCTGCCCCCTCCCCTTCTTTCTTAATCTTTTTTCTATCGTATTGTATATAAGATCCGGAGGGACATGATATCCAGTTCGGTCTCCTGTATGTAGATTATTTGCCGCTCTGGTGGCACAGAACATTTCCCAGGGTACACCACAGGATGCTGTTTACACGTCGCACCAGTAATGAGATGATGTGATGATAGTTATTATGAAGGTGTGGAGACACGAGTGATGTTAAACCTAAATTAAACTTAACCTAACCTAACCTAACCTAAATTAAACCTAACTAACCAAACCCTGGCGACCGTTGGGATGATTCCTCTTTCGGGAAAAAATGCTCATAGAATAACTAGTAACTGAACCCGGGACCACTTGGCCTATAATTAGGTGCACAGACTACTCACCACACCATAATGCCGGTTCCTTCACCTAAACATCTCGTAAGCATGAGAGGTATGTTAAGTTTGGAGTGATTAACTAATTATTTTTACTTTTGGTAGTATTCATATTTTTTTTAATAAGGATTAATATACGGTCATCAAAGTTAAGATAGATTTAATTTAGAAATAATTAATAAATTAGTCGTTGACGTATTTGTCTGACAATAAAGTCACTCAAATAAACAGAATTCTTTTTAACGCGATCACAACAGAGCATTCTAAGTTGGTATTGAGGCTTTTTTTTTTGTGATTTTGTATATTCCCATAAATAATTCAGTAATGTAGCAATATTTATCTCCACATGGTCTTTTCTACCACTAAGAAATTTCCGGCAATATATGTACAAACTAACTAACACAAAGGAAGTAGGTACGTCAATACTACATACCTAGTTTTAATGCTTAGATAATATACGGATAAATATCAGGATGAACCTGTATACAAATAGTAAGTACGTTCATCAATCCCAACTGAGATCAAACTAAGCTATATTATACTATTATAGACCACACTAATCATTTAAACAGGGGGCGGTGGTGGTCTGTCAAAAATAGACAACCATTATTCGATCCTTTCAGACTACATTGAATTATCTAACGTAGTTATAGAACTTAAAGTACGTTGACAGAATGTGTTTTTGATTTATTATTTAACCTTCGAGGACTTGCAACGTTGCATTTTTGCAACATATGTCCTAAATAATGATTAAAAACACATACTTTAATACATTAAATTATTATTGAAATAATATTACTAAATACATATTTGAATAGTATTGTATTTTTGTAAATTTTATATATAAAAAAAGAAATTACCATGGACTAATTTTTTTTTCTAATAATAAGCTATATTTTTGTGACAGTTTAAAATTATTGTAATTTACAAATACAAAACTACATTGCCTAAAACAACTCTAGAGGTTAAATAAAACTTTTAAATTTATATTTATTAAATTGTACACTTTTTGATGTAATGAAGATTGCTTGCAAACTAATAATTACTATTGTTGTCCGACACCTTAACTCAGTCGGTTGTTTGTCTGTCTACCGAGTTTAGGCTCCCGGGTTCGATTGCTGGCATGGCCGAAAAATCTATCATTGGTGAAATGTGGGTTTACCCTTTCACATTGGTGAATTAACGGTCGGGGACTGGATGTTGTGCCTGTCTTAGTCTTAAGTTAGATTATAAAGCATATGAAGATACGACAGGCCTAGAAAGCCGGTAGTGGAAGATATATGACTAGGAAAAAAAACTGAACTAGCACACAGGTTGGAAACGTTAATGGATGTAAAGTGTAAATTATTATTTTTAATTACTGTTCTGGTTTTATATCGCTTAAGTATAACATTTCAACATTTTTAATTGATGACTAATTTCTATAAACCATAACTACGCTATCACATGTCGAATTCAGAATATAAAAAACACCTCGCTTAATTCATTATGCTATTCAGACCTAAGTTTTTACTGCTGTATTTTGAAGTTCTTGTGAAAGTTTATTCCTTTCTTTAAAAGTGCTCCTATAAAGTTAGGAACCTTATAAAATCAACCAAGTGAAGAAAACATCTATTAAAACGTTGTTTTTAGAATCGTAGGGTTCTCTTTTGTCGAGTTGTTTCGACCAGTGAAGTCGATGTTTCATCCACCATTCGTCCCTTTGCAACCCTTAAACCATCTTTCTATTGATTTAGACAAACTCGAAAGGGAAGGATTTCTAATTAAAAAGTTTGTTTATTTACAAGTTTTATAACACAACAGATGTTTATTAATTATGTATTTTGTTCGAAATCCTTTTTTGAGAGTAATAGCCATGTTCCAAGATCAAATGCTGGCATATTTGTGAGGGTGGGGATGTAGGGAAAGTGAGTTAAGGGCGGTTTTTTTTTTGTGCAGTTATTACTTACAGAAAAATGGTACTGAGCTCCGCATGAGCTTTCTCACGCCATTGTTTAAAATTGGAGATATTTATTCAAAACTCGTAATATATGTGAAACAAAATAATATATACAGGCAAAATTGCGCTATACTTACATTAAACATTTTTTGACCCACGGATTTGAATTTTATGATATTCTTTTTAAAGAATTAAAGTCCTCACTAGTTTATTTGGATGAAAAAAAGATCTATATAGGGTCCACAAGGGTCAATATTTCGTATTAAAATTTCGATTTCCAGTTAAAATTTTAGACATTTTACTAGGGGTCGCACATCTTATGGTTATAGCATTTTAATTAAATTCCTCATAAATAAATTTATACAAATAACAAAAGGTAAATATTGACTTTTTATTCTAAAATGAGAGCGAGATCATTGCTGTACAAACATTTCCCCTAAGAGGATAAAGGAAAAAGTACATAAAATTTTGAGAGAACTACTAATATCTAACTATTCTATATTTCCGACAGACACAGACGGAAATTCAAAAACAGCTTATTCGGATTCGGGGCTCATGAAACGTCGAAATTCATCAAAATATCAAGTTCAATATTTTTTTACCATCATAATACTTTTTCTACCTGTAAGATAGTGAGAAAGTAAAAATTTGGTCGTAAACATAGAGTTTAATTTTCTTCACTCGGTGATATCAACAATTATTGTTGAATAACTGCGATGAGCATAGTGGCATTAAATGAGAAACTTTTTATAGGAAGTGATAATTTGTCATTAAATCCCAGGACACCTTGGACAAACATTCAAGAACTGTTGACATCACCATGTGAAGAAAATTAAACTCTTATGTTCTACTTGATACATTTTGAATTATTTTTGGCAAAAAATGTTTTGCTATAAAAATTGAAAAATCACAGCCTTTACTTAGCTTATATCCACTACATCCACACCTCAAATATATTATTTTTCTATAGCTTGGCGTTTTACTATCCGTTCAGGATACACACATATGTACTAATCAAGCTAGAGTGTTCAGGATGAATAATGTGGAATTCAGAGGAAGGGTAACCAAATTCGCGTGGAGAAAGAGGGTGGAAAAAAAATTAAAATAAAACATCCTTGGTACACTTGACAGAGATTCGAACTCCAATCATCATCGGTAGAAGGATAAAACCAAATATATTCTAAACAAATATACAGTGCAGACAATTTTTTGCACTTATTATTTTAAGGTGAGACAGTTCTATTTTTAGATTGTAGATGCCTTATTTAGTTAATTTAATTAAAATTATTAGTCATCCTTTCTACCGGAATATTTAAAGACTAATGAGGTGAGAACGAGGAAATTAGGGTGTTTAGGAAATACATTAGGGAAGGTAACCCATTTAAGAGAACATAATGTCAGTACACCTGGATGAGATTTGAACTCAGGCCTTTTCTGTCACTGGTAAACTAAATAGGACTAAAATTGACGCATCTATCCAAATGCTCAATTCTGAGGGATATAAAATCCTTGTGACAGGCTTATCACCATCATCAACCTTTCCTAAAAGGCCAGGCCTTGTCTCTGCAACCATATCTCTTTGTCATCTGCGATGCTATTCATGTCAGGAAATGGAAAATATCTCACATCACTGATGGTTTTATTTAGCTAGGACTTCCTTGGTCTTCCCCTCAAATTTTACCCGAATATAATAATATTGCACGGCGTTGCTACATCATTTGTAGCTCAGTTTGTGGAAATATTAGCCCGTACTAAAGTACCGTTGCCCAGGGGATGCCCGAATCTACTTTTCGTACATCCTTTCCGTGGAGGTTCTTTCCATGTCCCTATGAGATGAGGTGATGGTGATAGTGAGTATGAGTGTGAGTGTGATGGTGAGTGTGAGTATGATAGTGAGTGTGAGTATGATAGTGAATATGCTGGTGATAGTGTGAGTGAGGGGGATAGTGAGTATGAAGGTGTGGGACCAGTAGAAACGCTTAAACCTTACGTAAGCCTAACTAACCAATCCCTGGTGAACAGTAGAATAATTGTCCTTTCGGAGAAAAAAAATACCCAAGACACCAGGTGGGAATTGGACCCAGGACCCCTAGGTCCTGACCATCACATCAGTTACCATAAACATGATATAAATACACATTATTTGGGATTATGACTTTGGAAATTGATCAATATTCGGGGAAAACTTACACTTGAGGTAGCTGAACCCAAATCTTATTCTTTAATTACAAGGGATACATTCCCAAAAAGTTTAATTTGAAAACCAAAAAAATGGCAACGTTTGGTGGCATATGAATGTGTGAACAGTTTGTTTTCTCTTCTGTAAATGAACAAACACTTGAGACATCACAGCTTTACGGATACGCATTTAGCACGAATTTTGAAAAGTGTCTTCCGCACACGATTTAAAGAAAATAAATATGAAAGTTTTCAAATTTTTGTGGAAAAATACAGACTTGATCTTAAACTTTTATGTGATCTAAATTTTATTCATTAAATAGAAAATATTTGAAAATTGATTTTTTTTCTCTAAAAATTATATCAATATTAAACTTTTTTGTAATGCGGTCATCTGCGTCTTTTCAATTTTTAAATGTAACACTTTTGATAAAACGAGTTTGATATTCCTGCTTAGTCTATTTTCGGTGGTGTTTAATGTATATAAATATACTTCTTCAAGTTAAATGTTTTTGAAGTTTTTATAGTAAAACTTTATTCCCCAAAATGAATCAAATAAGCAGAAATATATAGTTTAATTTCTTAACGTGGTGATCACAACATTTGTTTGATATCTTTCAAGAGTGGCCTGGAATTTAATTACAGCATTTTCTCTTCATTTAACAAGTTTCTCATCTATTACTATTAGGCTCATGACAGATATTTAACATATGTTGATATCTTTACAAAAAGAAAATTAATCTTTATAATTCTTATGGAGCAAAATTTGATTTATTTGCTTAAAAACTGCAAAACATTGCACTTAACTCGCGTTCCTTAAGGGTTCTCTTAAAAAAAAGTTGGTCAAATTATATATTTGAAGCATGGCAATGATTTAATATTAATGTGGTATGTACTATTAAATATAATTTTATTCTTTCTTTGCTTTTGATTTTATTTATGTCATTAACATAAGCGTAAACCTACTTCTCATTAATATAGTAAAAAATGTAATATTTATCCTTTATTTTCAATTATATTTACAAACGCATTCGTTAATAACGAATACATTTCCAGGCTGAAACGTCTCGAGTTCAAGTGTTGTCCATGCTCTACGTCAATGTCTATGTCAATGTCTATGTATATGTATGTGTCTTATGTCCAGGTATACCGCTTAAAATGTTTAAGTTACTCAATTTTATAAGTTGTTCACTATTCACTATTTTGTATTTTGGTTGTGAACGCTATAATTGAAAGCAGTGTTTTTATTTCGTGAGCATTATGTGTCATGCACTATTCGCTATTAGCTACCCACTTTGCATGAATCTAAACCCAGTATAATATTACATAGATAAGAAAAGAATAATATCTACATCAACACAAAACTCATTCTAAACAGAGAGCTCACTAAGTGTTATTTTAAAAGCTGGTGGAAATCATTTCATGTACGAAAACGTTAAAAGTTGAAATTGTAAACGAAACAATAATAAATTTTAACTTGGTAAATAATTACATCAACAATAATTATAGTGTCATAGCTCGAGCCGGTTTAGGAATAAACTTGACATTATAGACTAAAACTTTCTCTGGTTGGTAGAGATGAAGATTCGGAGTTTTTGTAACCAAACATTATGATCCCGTTTTCATTTACCTAAACATAATTAATATTTACTTCACACCAGTAAAGTTTATTCCATAGAATAATACTAACTTTTTTTATGGGGGCTGTAAAAACTGTTTCTCTATTTCAATAGCTAGTGCCAAGTATGGTTTGAAAACTATAACTTAATTATCAAATGGATTACTAAGTTATGCTTTAATTACTAACGCAGACTTGTGTATTTGGAGTTGGTTTTTTTTAGAGTTGGTTATGGCATCGTTCCATAAAGCCCCCTCTTCCATCACCCCTCCCCTTTTCCGCTGGTCCATTACCTTCTATCCCATACCCCCGGAACACCCCATTGCTGATAATGTAATCAGAAGTATCAACTTTTGTGTTTTTCTAACCAGATTGGTATGGTAGGATTATGGTAGAAAATGCCATATTTGACAGTTATAAAATACACTAAAACTAGTATCTTATATTCATACGTCTGCAGGGATATTATGACCAATCTACGCAAAGTTAGTTGGTACCGCTAGTTAGATTCACTTTCGAGGAAAAGATAGTGTTTGGGTTTTGGTTATTATGACCAACACACTTTGTATCGTCCACTAGTTTCAGCTTCAATTTTGCTTCTTGCTTAAACGCAGAGAATAAAATCAATTATCGTCAAAAGTTGGCAATCATTTTCCAAAGAATATTAACTTTTAAGAAATTAGAGGCTAGAAATTAGGTAAATTTATTTCAAGAATGCTGGTATTCATGAGTGAACATTATTCATATATTATTATTTTTTCCAAACAGCTGATCAGAAGTCACATTAGTTGCAAGAAAAATGTAACCTAGCTTAATTTAATAAATCTCTTGAATAATTTTGTTTGCCTACGGTTGTAAATGAAAAAAATACTAGGCCTAGATTATTCTATACACAAAACATATTTCAGTCAAAAATCATAATGTTGAAATATGCATTCAAATAGTAATGTCACACGGGGAAATGAATTAGTATGAGAAGTTGGCCAATAAAGAAACAAGGTTTTTATGTAATATGTTTTGCTTTACGACCCAATGCTTTATTCTTGATGTATGTGTGTTGAAACTGGAACAATTGTAATATGTTGTGTGAAGATCTTTAAAATATAAAACTAGTTATTTAAAGTTGATGAAAACGTTCAAGAACTCCCAAAAATGGTGTTTACATTGAATATTTTCGAAAGCTTAATGTCAAAACAATGGGTATTTATACCTAGTCGGCCTACTAAGTTAACAATAAAGTGAATGAGGGTGTGGTTTGGATGGTTAAAAATAATAAAATACATATTTTATCTAAAAGGAAATCTTGAGACTTTAATTAAGTGGTTAAGAATATAAGAATATTATATTTCTACGGAATGAGTTGTTTGAAATGTATTCACTTCAGAAATAACTACTAATTATCGGTTTCAGATAAATTTAGTAAACCTTTTATGATTAAAAAACCTAGGCCTAGACCAAACCGCATTTAACATTAAGATAGGGTTTATTTTGGTGACTTCCAGTCTTTGCCGTAATATTTAATAGGTCTACAATTCATATTAATGTGGATAGTAACTACTACTATATGTACAATTCAGTTTAAATGAGATTATATTACTAAAGTTTTGTTTAGGCATCTTAAACAGACGAGTCCTAACTTTTTATTGTCTTGTTAACAGGTCTGATAGCGTGTGTTACACTAATAGGGTATAGACGATAAAGGTTGATTTATATAATAAATGTATTTAGATTTGTGTAGAGGGAGGATGGGAAAACCTTTAGAAAAATAAAACCACTCATCACACCCAGCTAGGATTCAAATCCCAACCTCACCATTTGAAAATTAGATCATAGAAACAAACGTCTTGGTCAATGTTGTCCCATGAGATGAGTCAACAAACTACTAACATCCCAAATATGTTGAAGCCTAACTAACCTCCATCCACTATAAAACATATACACAATTTAACCTTAATATTGGAGTTTCCCAATTATCCGTATGTAGATGGTGAATAATAATGTATTTTGATAGTGTTATGTTTCAAATAAAATATTATTTTTACATTCAGTGTAAGCGTACTATCCCCACTCTTGTCCTACATTATAATATAGGCCTATTGAAAAGTTAGATTATGTTAAACACACACAAAAACATTTTGAGATTTTTGTATAGGGCTAATGAGATGGCAAATTTAAATCAGTTAACACAAAACATCTAATAAATTACATAACTTCGTAACGCAAACCAAAGAACAAGCTAAACATCTGCGCAACTTAGCGTCACTCTACTAGAAAAATATTTCCCCTCGCAAGGACTTTGCTTTCACAAAGTGGTCGGCCATAATAACCTTTGACTCAAAGTCTAGAGTCTCTCTGCTAACGGTCGCAAATTCGTTTTGCGTCGTGGTCATAATAGCCCTGTGGGTCATGTTATTTTCGGCTGTTACTTTTGATAGATATTATGATTACCCATAAACTAGCACTAATACTTTAATTTACACCCATTATTGTTTCCAGCCTGTGGCCTAGGTCAGTTTCTTATCCAAGACATATATTGTCCACTACCAGCCTGCTAGGCCTGTCTTAGCTTCATGTGCCTTATAATCCGACTTAATACTAGGACAGACACAACATCCAGTCTCCGTCCATTAATTTATTAATGTTAAAGGATAATCCCAAATTTCACCTATAATAAATTTTTCAGTTATGTCGGGAATATAACCCGGGACACGTAGGCAGATATGCTACAGACTGAACTATGGTATCTGATTAAACTAAAACTATTAATTAAGTAAAATGCTTTCAATTTCAACCATTAAAAATGTTCATATTTTCCTAAATGGCCTTCCTAACGGAAACCTACCATACCAAAACGAAGCGGCATTTGTTGCCAACTTCCATCCTGTTTTTTTTTTTTGCTTGCCGTTCATTATCACCGGTGGTTGTGGCAAGAAGTAATAGGATTCAGTCGCACAGCCAGGAACTGTTTTTAAAGGAGATTTTTGAGTGAAAAAAGAGGTAGTGGAAGTTCTTACCAAAATTTAACATTTTACCACTACACCATTTAACTTAAAAAGCTATTTAAAAGAACAAAATATCCATGATAACGATATCAACATGAATACAAACTGGTCCCATTTTATATCGGTCAGTGCATTTGGGTAAGAACCTTGGGGTGCCGGGCTCGATTTCAGGCTGATAGCATGCGCATTTTTACCGAAAGGGGAATTATCTCAACGGTCACCAGGGGGTTCGTAAATTAGTCTCAAGTTAGGTTTAAGTCTCCCACTGGATAACACCTTCATATTCACTATCATCACATTATCTCATTGACGGGTAAGACATGTAAATAACCTCCTATGGTGTACCCTGGACAACGTTCTGTGCAACCAGAGTGTATAAAAGCCAACACACGTAGGCAACCTAACTACATATGATGTATCTCGCCCTATTAAAGATTTCATAGGCTATAAAAATAGCAGTCAATCATTCGCTAGTATAATTAAATATTAGTCTAAAAAACTGTAACATTGTATTTATTAACATCAAGTAGTAACTATTAAAATATTATTTTTAATTAAAAATAATATCCACTTGAATAAAACAATATGTATTATTATTATTATTATTATTATTATTATTATTATTATTATTATTATTATATCTCGAACACAAATTTTAATTATGTCAGGCTGTCTGTCTTTTCCTGGCCACAGGTCTAAAACAGTTTGATGAGTTCTGTTCAAATATGATATTTAGATTTTATCTATATCTAAGGAAATTTTATTGATTTTGACCTTAATCCTAATATTAAGGGAAGTTTACAAATGAGTGATATCTATTAATTCCAAAGTTTTCGAAAATACCTTCAACGATTTTGTTTAAAATTAATATATATTTAGCGGTTGACCCCCAAAATAAGACTGAATACTTGTATTTTTAATAAAAATTTATTAAATGGTAGCTTTCTGATAGTAATTTTCTAAAACTCGTAATATTTTGAAAATGGCTCCGAAAATTTTGTTTAAAATTTATAAAGCCGGAGTATTTTAGTTGAAAAATAGGATTGTATACTTGATTTTTAGGAGATAATTTATTTAAGGGTATTTACTTATTATAGGTGTTAAAAATTTGAATATTTTTAAAAAAATTAGGAATTTGTTTTAAAATGAGTATCTAAAAGTTTTTTACGTATAAATGTTGGTTTTTCTAAAATCGTATTTAATTGATGAGCAAATGTTATAAGATTTGAATGATTTTAAAAGTTGTTCTAATGAATATCTTTAAAATTGGTACCCCAGTGGACTATCAAACATGAACAATTAAAAAGTATATATATTTTTCTAAAATAAATTAATTCAAGGGTAGTATATTTACAAAAAATATAGAACTTTTTAATTTTTTTAAATTGACCTTTAAGATTGAGTTCAAAATGGTCATCTGGGAATAAGTTTTTATGATATGTAGGAATAAATTTTTATTCATACAAATTAAAAATAATTTAAGTGGGTTCACAACTAACATAGTTTGAAATTAGGATGTCTGTTAAAAATATTTGAACAATTTTTTTCAAAATGTAACATATAATATAAATTGGGTTTATTGTGATTAAAAATAAAATAAGTTTGTTTTTACGAAGAAAACATACTAAACATGTTAATTAATCGAAAGGAACGCCTAAGAATCAGTTATAAAGAGGTATAAATGAATAAAGAAAATCAAGTAAATACTTATACAGTAAAACTATAAAACATATTAGTTTACTTAGGTTATATGGTGAATTGAAGCCAAGAACCTTAAAAATATAGATAATAAAGAGTTTAAATAAAAATTGTCAGAGAATAAGTATAACATATATTTATGTAAGATCACATATTGAATAAAGTATTATAAAAATTGATAATAGAATCAGTTATATTTTGTGAAAGTGAAATGGAGAAAATATAAAATAGGACAATTGATTGGGGTAAAATACATTAAACATATTAAAATTATAACAAAAGTATTTATATTAAAAATTACAGGTTAAAGAATTAAAAACATATTTTTTTAATTTTGAAAGATTTTGAAAGATTGATTTTGATAGAAATAAATATTTAAAAAATAAAAAAAGGCTGTATTATAGGTGACACAAGTTAAGGGCAATAATTTTGTAGTATTTAGATCAAACAAATTTTTGGGTCAAAAGAAACCAAATATTGCTACAATAGAAATTTAGAATTTGATTTTCTACAGATGGTGATAACAGTTCTTGAATATCTGTCAAGGGTGTCCTGGAATTTATTGACATCATTCTATTAACTCTATATATTTATTATAAATATTCCAGAAATGATGGTATCATTATGTAAAGAAAATTAAACTCTCTGTTTTTACTGGATACATATTTTATTTATTTTGGTTAAAGAAATGTGTTTCTATAAAACTTCAATAATAATGCCAGTAGGGATCATTTACGGTCCTCAGGCGGAAGTGACGTCATAATAGTGGGGTGGGTAGTTTTTGGGATAGGGCCTTATACATAGGTACGGTTTTCAGGGCAGAGAGGGGAAGGTAGGGGAGGTATCGTGATGATGTGTTGATGTAGGAGGTGGGGGTGGGATGGTGGGGGGGTTTATAGCTCTCGTGTGTTGGATGGTTCTGCGGGGGGCGGGGTTGGCAAGCGACGTCGACCGCGGGAGGGTGTTTTCTCTCTCTCTCTCTTTCTCTTACAGGGAAATTAGGAATGAAGAGGGGAGGGGGGTGGCAAGCTCTTTCGCGGCGGCGACCGCGGGAAGGGTGTTTTCTCTCTCTCTCTCTCTTTTTCTCTTACAGGGAAATTAGGAATTAAGAGGGGAGGGGGGTGGCAAGCTCTTTCGCGGCGGCGACCGCGGGAAGGGTGTTTTCTCTCTCTCTCTCTCTCTCTCTCTCTCTCTCTCTCTCTCTCTCTCTCTCAAAACAATACATAAATATATTCCGTACAGTGGGTGTTATTATAAAATCTCTTCCTCTATCCTTTTTTATATATATCTTCCATACAATGATTATTATAAATCTTAAAAGGATACTCTCTATCTCTCTCTCTCTCTCTCTCTTACAAGGAAATTAGGAATTAAGGTTAAATAGTATGGATTCTTTAAAACAATACATAAATATATTCTGTACAGTGGGTCTTATTATTATAAAATCTCTTCCTCTATCCCTTTTTTTATATATCTTCCATACAATGATTATTATAAATCTTAAAAGGATACTCTCTATCTCTATGTATTCTCTCTCTCTCTCTTACAAGGAAATTAGGAATTAAGGTTAAATACCTTCTTTAAAATCTCTTCCTCTATCTTTTTTCATCTTTCTTAACGGGATCGTAAACTTAAATAAATAGTACAGACTCTTATTTAACGTGTATATTCTTAAGATTACGAAGATACATACATACATACATATATATTCAGTACAAAGATTATTAAAAAATAAAATTCTTTCTCTCTCGGAAAAAATATAAAGTCTTTTTTAATCAGTGCATACGATAAATCTCTTTCTCTAAAGTCTTTCGGTGATTATAGACTTCGGTAAACACGCGCGCGCGCGCGCGCGAAAAGACCGACTTAGGCGCTTCACCACTTGAATAGCTCGTACTTGTCATCTCCTAGATATATCAGTCCTCGCTGTGAAGCGTTAAAGCGACTCCTGTATCTCGCACCAAAGTTTTTACCCGGAAGACGAACTCTGCCAACACAGTCTAGCGTTATGATGTTCGGCTCGTCCTCCGCTTCACTGACCTCTTCATCTCCTTCTAGACGACGGACGTTGTAGGTCCGGTACTTTTCAAGTTCGGAGATGCACTTGACCCGATCGTGTTCCTCGCGCTCGATCCGATCCAACGCCGCGCACAAAGCGTCTTCCTCCTCCTGGAGAATTTGCGACTCGTCCCCTTCCTTGAGGTTGTAGACGGGGCATGATGTAGAACAGCGCTCGACGGACTGACTCGATTCCCACATTCCGGGATTATGACTCCCGAGCCAGTGTATGGAAGAATCGCAGTGCTCGCTGTAGCCCTTGTCAACCGCCGCGATGTAGTATTCTAAGCCGCCGTTCGAGATCTTAATATCGCTCATGTCCTCCAGACGGTAACCCAACTGTCTAAACATATCGAATGTGAAGCGTCTCTCTACCTCGCGACCGCTTTATATGCTCGGAATGGAGGGGGACGCGCCCTCCCCTCCTTCTACACTATATCCTTCGCATCGATCTACGAATTGTGCGTCTATGCTCGGAATGGAGGGGACGCGCCCCTCTCCTCCTTCTACACTATATCCTTCGCATCGATCCACGAATTGTGCGTAGAGTCAAACCCTAACCATTTGACGTATACTCTATTTCCGGAACGTCTGACTATCTTCTCTACAAGGTAAACATCCGGATACGAAGTCTTTCTAAGCTCCTTACCGTAGAATCCTCCTGTGATAGGCTTACCCTTCATATCTTCGAGTAGGAAGGTCCTAGGATTAGTCTCGACGACGTTACGTATTTTAAACAGTTCGGTCGACCAGTTTGCGGTATAACCCTTTTCGAAAACGTCCTTATACTTACTGATACGGACTATATCACCCGCTTTAAATATGTTTGGTGTAGAATCCGAGATCTTGAGACGTTTATAGACTGTATGTAAAAGTCTGTCGTCCTTGACGTCTATAGGCTTCATCTTTATGGTCGAGTGTACAGTCCGGTTGTATTCATCCAGTAAGGAATCGATCATATCTATCCATTGATATGATCCTTTAGCCGTGAACCTCCTCCACATCATGTTCTTGAGAGTGCGATTAAATCGTTCCACGACACTAGCCTTGACGTTGCTGTATGTAGAATAGTGATTGATTCTCTTTCTCTTCATGAGTGTTTTGAATTCCGCGTTGTAAAACTCTGTCCCATTATCCGTTTGGAGATGACGAACGGGAGGTAAACCTTTGCCGGTCACCTTGTCGAGGAGGAGAGCCATTGCGGTGCTGACATTCTTACCCGTCTTAGTCTTGACAGGTGCGGCCCAAGCCCTCTTGGAATACACGTCGATGACGGTGAGAAGGTACTTGAACCCCTTATTCGATCGGGAGTAGGGTATCATCTCCACCAGATCAGCCTGAAGGAGTTCGTTCAAGCCTCGTACGCTAACATGTCTTCGGGGGAATCGTCGTCTTGCAGGACGATGAAGTTCGAGTGCAATCCCCCACTTGACGGTGGACATGATTATGATAAAATACCGATGAGATGAATGTCTTTATACGATAATTCCAGCCTCGCGTAGTTCCTCAATGATGGAAACGATCTCGTTCCGGTGAGCGGAATGACCGGCCTCTGTAGATGCTTGCAAGAGTCGTAATCGATCGACCAATTCGTTAGGATCGTCCCAATAGGTATAATCGATCCCTCGTCCTGTCTCCATCTTGTATAAACCGTCGCCCTCGAGCTCCTCCTCAAACATAGGTTTGATGATTAACGAATACTTTGATCCCGCGCGCATCTTGATACGGGCGTACGGCTCGTTTCTCAACCGATGCGCGTTTGTTTCTTCGAGCATAGATTTGTATACTTTCAGATCCTCCTTAGTATAATGCGCGGGTGCTCTTCTGAAGAGTAATTCTAATAGCCCTCGGGTATACGGTATCGTCATATTGTTGAGAAGTATCGTACCGTCACTCCCGTCGAATACGATACGGGTATCTCCGAGCTTGGTGGAGTTACCTTCATGGCGGACTCCATAGGTCTTATCGGAATGCGCGCGAGACGAATAAAGATAAGTATCCAATAGATGTCTGTTCTGCAATCTATCAGGCGATACTTCTACCTCCTCAGGTTCGGGTTCAGCGAGCGCCTTCACCATCTTGCTTAGAGGATCCGTGATAGGTTTGAATGTTTCATTCACGACGTGCTCGGACTCGTGTCGGGCATCGCGTAGTTGCTTATACTTTCGTTTAATAATCTTACTCGCTTTTATGATATCCTCCGTGACCTTCGTCGACATGATGTAAGGTGCGAATGTCTCTTACGACGAAGAAACGGTTCATTATATCTAAACGTAAGTAAAACCTAATTCGACGTGTAAAATCTGAGTCGTTGTCAAGCGTTTTTCTAGCATGAAAGATATAGAGTCATCTTTGGACACCTCGAAAGGAGGATCGTCGATAATTTTAAGATTCAACAAGCAAATAACATCTTTCAAGTTCATGATCATCGTTGAAACGATCCCTGCCCTCTTGAACTTATAACCACGTTCACCCGTTAGAGCCAATTCGAAATGTCTCGTATCCTTCCTCGTAGGTTTTGAATCCAAGTAGATGTAGATGAAACCATGACTTACCGTAGAGTCTACATAAGCTTTAGGCACGGCGTCTGAAGGTAATGAAGGCGTACCTATGTTTCGTAAAACTAAGCCGCCCGCATCGTAAAGTCGATCGTTATCTACCCCCTTTACGGATAGTATACCTCTCGCTATCATATTGTTCAATTCGGTGTAAACGGTTCGTTGTATCGCGAAAGATTCCTCTAGGCTTAGCAACTTTGGACCTAAAGCGTCAAGCACCGTTTTATTTTCGTTGAGACGATCTTCATGATGACGAGCCAGTTTCCACACCTCCTCCATCCCTTGATGGCTACTCTTCTCAAAGTTGGCATATTTTATTCGATCGTTCTCCAAATTCTCGATCAACGATTCCATCTGTCCTTTGATGGCGTCCTTGGCAGTGTTGAGAGCGAGTATCTGCTCGTTACTATGTCTCGCATCCATCCTATCGACGTAAGACTTGTTACAGACATCCTTAGATGCGATGGGCGTCTCGACGTTGACGATCCTCTTCGATCTAGCGTCGAAATACCCTTGAGAGTTTAAAGTCAGATTTCCTTCCGTCTCAACGAGAGATCTATATTTGTAGAGACTATGACCGAATTTAGATATGGACGACATGATGTCTTATCGCCTACTGAATATGCGTTCATGTCAATCATGCAATATAAAGGTATCGAAACCGTAGCGATATCGCCCTTTATCAATCTCATGATCTTTACTCAACACAAGAAAATCGTACTTGTGTTTTTTCCAACACAGCGAGCACACTTCCTTAAATTTTTGGAATGTCATATCAGTGTTCACGTGATCGTCGTAAACGTGTCTCAGGTTCGTATCGTCCATCCTGAATAGGATGAGAAGATTGGCGTTATCTCTCAACATCTGTTTCGGGATGCGCGAGTACGTCTGGCAAAGATAGAAACAGTCTATAGCCTTATGTCTGCCCATACTGAAATAAGCCTGTATATTAAACTGTTTATCGCAAGCGACGTCGTCAAAAATGAATACAGAGTCGGGTTTGGCCTCGGACGACGTGATAATTTCCGCGTTGTCAGAATAAGGGAAATAGCCCATGCCTTCGACGAGCGAGAGAATCTTCGATAAACGTTGATACTTGGGCTGGTATAACGATTTAGAGTAAACGTACACGTTCTTGAAGCGTAGACCGTTAGGTTCCTCCAACAGACTGATCATAGCGTTGGTTTTACCGCAATTCGAAGGTCCGCAGATGATGCAACGGATAGTATCAGGCAACAACGTGCCGTGTCTCTGAGGTAAAGCTCTACCTGCATCGTGATCGTTGTTGCGTACAGTTAAAGAGTCTGTCTGTTTCTCGAGCCGCATGTCGACTAGTTCATCTATATAATGCACACACCTATATAAATAGGAATCAGTACGTGTCATGAGGCGAAGAAGAGGAGGGGGGTTGTTGGATAAGATAATCAATAATCTGCCGTTTGAGCTGCATATACCCGGATACCAGTATTGCGGGCCGGGAACAAAGTTGGATAAACGATTGAAACGAGGCGATCCCGGAATAAACGTGTTAGATCGATACTGTAAAGAACACGATATCGCCTACTCCAAGGTGAAAGATCTTGCAGGACGTCATACCGCAGATCGTGAACTTATCGAGAAATCGTGGAAAAGATTGCTCGCACCTGACTCGAAGTTGAACGAGAAAGCCGCCGCGTGGGCTGTCGTCAACGCGATGAAAGCTAAAGTCAAGATGGGTTCCGGTCTAAAGAAGAAAGCTCGACGTCGTCAACAGAGTGCTACTACTACTACTACTCGCCGTAAGAAGAAGGGTGGAATTCTACCTATACTACCTTTGATCGCAGCGCTTGGAGCCGTCGCCGGAGGAGCTGCGGGAATCACGAAGGCTGTACAAAGTGCGAAGGCGAATACGAAACAATTGAACGAGGCTCAGAGACATAATCGCACGCTCGAGGCTATCGCCATGGGGAAAGGGATGTATCTACAACCTTACCCGAAAAAAAAATGACTACCTAAACGTGCCCTTACTGAAACGGATCTGCGCAAGTACGCTAGCAAGTTAAAAAATCCACTTTTTTAGGGGAGTATTTGCGAGGGATGCTTTACCTAGCAGCCCCCCTTGGAGGATAGAGAGCGGCATCATCAATCTTGATAATGATAGTGGTAAGGGTACACATTGGGTGGCGTATAAGAAAAACGGCGAGCGGGCGGATTACTTCGATAGTTTCGGTGATCTAAGGCCGCCACTCGAACTTGTTCGATATCTCGGAGGAATACCTATCACCTATAATCATACACGCTATCAAGAGTACGGAACCGTTTTATGCGGCCATCTTTGTTTAGCTTTCCTTAAATACTCGCGCTGACGTTCGATCTTAGTAAATATGTCTATGACACTTACACTGACGGGTCAGAGTTCGAATCTAACTGAGAACTACTTCCCGCATATCCTGCTCGGAGAAGAGAATCGCGAAGAAGAATGGTTCATCGGACTGATCAATCTGGCGACGTTCAATTCCATACCGAACATCGACGAACGTAATAATAAATTTTATTGTGACGGTAAAGAGTATACCGTCCCTCCGGGTACCTATGAACTTGAGGCGTTGGACAGATTCTTGCGAAGAGAAGTCTCGAGTAACGTAAAGCTCTCGATTATCGGTGACCCTAGCACTTTAAAGAGCTATATCACTTGCAATAAACCTATTGACTTTACCCGGTCTGGCACGTTCGCATCCTTGCTGGGGTTCGACTCCGTCGTACTTCCCGCAGGGAAGACGCACATATCTACCAATACCGTGAATATTCTTCACGTGAATGTGATCCGCGTAGAATGTAGTCTCGCTAGCGGGGCTTACGTCAACGGAGAACCGAGTCATACCTTGCACGAGTTCAGCATGACCGTCCCGCCAGGCTATAAGATAGTGGAAGCGCCGAACAATATCATTTACCTTCCGGTAACGAAGCGAGTAATAGAGTCTATCGCAGTACGACTTATCGACGAACGAGGAGATATCGTCAACTTTAGAGACGAAACGATATCGCTACGTATACATCTGAAACGAGTCGGTGGGGATGGGACTCGTACTAGATAAAACGAGACGACGTCATCTTCCTCGAAACATTGAGAGAAGAACAGTGAAAGTGTTAACACCTACAAATAAACAATATTTAAGACGTCTAGGCTACTCGTTACGAAAATAATGGATGACGCCGTGGACATTCTGAACATTGGAGACTCCGCCGCTTTCGATACGGCCTTGACCAGTTTCCAGTATCATTCCTACGCCTCGTATATTCCCGGACCGTTAGCTAACGGGAACGAGCTTAGGATATCTATCCAACAAGAAGGACTGTACACGTTACCTCACCGTTCTCTACTACATATCAAAGGACGACTACTTTTGAATACGGGAGAACCCGGAAGTACTTCAAGGATTGTTAATAACGGAATACTGCATCTATTCTCAAGAATCGCCTATGAGATCAACGGGATAGAGATTGATCAATCGAGAGATGTAGGCATTTCGACTCAGCTTAAAAACTATCTATCTATAAGGAACGGTGAGCAGACTCATCTTTCAAACGCGGGTTGGAGATTTGAAGGAGTTCACGTGCACGCGGAAACAGGCATCTTTGACGTATGCATCCCTTTACGTCTCATACTAGGATTCGTCGAAGACTATTCTCGAATACTAATCAATGCGAAACAAGAACTGGTGCTAGTTCGTTCGACCAGCGACAACAACGCTTTACAAAGAGCGCCTCCTCCCGTCGCGGAGACACTCTCTAGGATCGAGTTAAAGTAAAATATCTTGGCTTGTACCGCATATAAAGACTGACGATATCAATCGTCTCAACCTGCTTAATTTCATCAAGAGTGGAAGGATCATCGAGCTACCTTTTCGTACTTGGGAATTGTATGAGTACCCTAACGTACCTACTTCTAATCAGCATGATTGGACTGTGAAAACGTCAACCTTGCTGGAAAAACCTCGTTACGTTGTTTTCGCTCTTCAGACTGGACGGAACAATACGACGGCAGCAGATAGAAGTATTTTCGATCATTGTAATTTACGTAATGCTAAACTCTATCTAAATTCTATCATGTACCCTTATGAGGATATGAACTTGGACTTTAGACAAGATTCCTTCTCGAAATTATACGAAGACTATGCTAATTTCCAGACTTCGTACTACGGAACGAGCACCTCTTTACCTTTACTTGATCCTTCTCATTTCAAGTCTCACGCACCCGTCGTCGTGTTCGATGCCAGCCGACAGGAAGATACTCTCAAGGACGGTATGGTGACGTGTCGTATAACGTTCGAGACGGAGGAAAATATCCCTGCAAACACCAAGGCGTTTTGTCTCATCATACACGATAGAGTAGTCCGCTATAACCCTTCAAGCAGCGACGTTAGCAAGATGACATCATAAATGACGCATCATCGTTCTCATCTTGATCAGTATGTTGATCGACGTGCAAGGATACTCGATTGATGAGAGAGTATTCATATTCAAGGAGGTGAGCGTTCTACATTTCGAACCTTTTGACGAAGCAAACTACAAGTTCCTTCCTCCGTTCAAGATCGACGACCTCTCCGCATCGAGCAGGAGGAATGTAGATTGGGTGACCGACTATTATCACGGACTATCTTGGTACGGCGGAGAAGTACAGTACTCGAATCTTCGTTCTATCATGATTTCTCATCTAGAGCGGTACGCATCGCGACTATCAATCTATATTAAAGGAACTGAGAAGATTACTTGGCTACAGAGTGTCATCGGCGCCGATAGTGACAAGTACGACTTTTACGAGCTAGGCAATCTCGGTTGCCCTTCTCTGAGTAAGCTTAAAAATCTGTACAACGTAAACAAGTGTTCCACTCATTCCGGTACCGTCTACTCGTGCGCCACAGAAAATGTCCGACTACTCCAAGAATGGTTTAAGAATTTTAAGTCTGATCAGCCAAAACTTTTGCGATCTGACCAAGAGTGCGATGCGGAACGATACGGGTTCGGTTATTCCAGCATTGCTTCATATGATAGCCTTGATAAACGAGTATAAAGAGTACATCGATTTCGATAAGTTATCATGTTTCTGCGGTCAAGATGAGGTTGACACGGTCAGACGGAAGAAAACTGCTGGCACTTCTAAACGTACGCTCGGAAAGAAGAATAAAACTTCTGAGAAAGCGATCGAGGAGCCTACGAAGAAGAAGCTACGAGACGAGTTGAAGGATGCGTAACTATCGAAACTCTTGAACGAGTGCTTTAAGTCAGAGACAAATAGATCGAAAAGGTTTTTCTTAATTTTTTCATCGATCTTTCTTGGATACTCCCTAGCTTGTAATGTATCAATTATTACTTTGTATTTAATCAATTAGACAATAAGTATAGGAAAGAAAGTCTCAAACTTTTTTCATTTATCCTTCTTGAATACTTGTAATATATTAATCATGTTTTTTAAAGATTATTACTTTGTAAAACATTTTTTAATCAATTAGAGTATAAGTCTAGGAATCTATAAAAAATTATTCTTTGGAAATAAATGTATAAGTCTAATCAATCTTTCTTGGATACTCCCTAGCTTGTAATGTATCAATTATTACTTTGTATTTAATCAATTAGACGATAAGTATAGAAAAGAATGCCTCAAACTTTTTTCATTTATTCTTCTTGAATACTTGTAATGTATTAATCATGTTTTTAATGATTATCACTTTGTAAAACATTTTTAATCAATTAGAGTATAAGTCTAGGAATCTATAAAAAAATTATTCTTTGGAAATAAATGTATAAGTCTAATCGATCTTTCTTGGATACTCCCTAGCTTGTAATTTATCAATTATTACTTTTGAATTTAATCGATTAGACGATAAGTATAGGAAAGAATGTCTCCAACTTTTTTCATTTATCCTTCTTGAATACTTGTAATGTATTAATCATGTTTTAAAGATTATTACTTTGTAAAACATTTTTTAATCAATTAGAGTATAAGTCTAGGAATCTATAAAAATTTATTCATTGGAAATAAATGTATAAGTCTAAGAATGTAACAAAACTTTTTTTAAATAAATGAATTAACGATTATTACTTTGTTCGTATTCTTTAGATAGAGATGTATAAGTCTATGAATCTAAAAACCTTTTATTCTTGGAATATAAGTCTTAGAGGAGAGGATGTATTTAATCAATTAGACGATAAGTATAGGAAAGATTGTATCAAACTTTTTTCATTTATCCTTCTTGAATACTTGTAATGTATTAATCATGTTTTAAAGATTATTACTTTGTAAAACCTTTTTAATAAATTAGAGTATAAGTCTAGAAATCTATAAAAATTTATTCATTGGAAATAAATGTATAAGTCTAAGAATGTAACAAAACTTTTTTTAAAAATAAATGAATTAACGATTATTACTTTGTTCGTATTCTTTAGATAGAGATGTATAAGTCTATGAATCTAAAAAAACCTTTTATTCTTGGAATATAAGTCTTAGAGAGGGAGGGTGAGGGAGGGAGGGATGAAAGAAATAATAATAAAAAAACAACACACAATAACCCCATTTAATGAATATAATGATATACTATTTTTTACACACAGATACATACTAAATTAGTATTTTTTTCTTCTTCAGTTAATAATGATAAAGTTACAGAATATGTGGTACAACATAAATATTTTCTCAAGTCTTTTAGAAGTACTAACATTTTCTTTAGACAATAGTGATAAAGGTATAGTTCTTAAAATATTTTGTTTTCTCTTCATCATGAATATACATCGACATTAATTATTAATATTTTCTTAATCACTTACACTATAGACACTTTTTTCATAGAGACGACAGGTTAGTATCGAACAGTGGCTCTTGGAAGGAAGTAGATGCCTGCTCACTTATAGAGTAATGATACCATGGTAGAGTATTGACCGTACCGGGTACTATATATCTTTTATCGTCGATAGAGCATAGGGCGACCCGATTGAATTTTTGAGTGTAAAGTTTGAATCCTACAGCTCTTATTGAACGAGCCTCTCTCATGACTATCGTCGCATCAGTCAGACAATTACGATAGTCCTCTAACGAAAGCGTTCTTAACGCGCTACTCTTGACCCCTTTAGCCTTGAGCGTCTCGCCATCTCCTTGTACCGCGAATGAATAGAGTTTAGGACGTAAACCTATGAATTCGGTGATGATCCGACCTCGAGTCTCATCTTTTAGTTTACCGAGCACCCCTTTATTTAGTACAGGCATCCCGTAAACATTGTCTTGTCCGTAGGCGGATGTGTCCAGGTAGTCATTAGCTAACAGGATAAGTCGCTGGTACGCATCCTCAACAGTCATGTAGTAGAGAAGTGAGTCCGTATCCGTGTATTGGAGTTTTAACGCACCTGCCGGGAAGGCGGGAACCATAACCTGATAATGTAGACCGTACATGACTACCTTTGAGATTTCCAAAATGGCGAATCCTGCATAAATCGGCATATCAAAGTAAATCTCTTGCGGTTCCATCTCGATGATGACCAGGTTTTCCGACACGATCGTACGGTTTTTAAAGTTTGGGCTAGCTATGAGGTTACCCGCTCCAAATTTCCCTCCCCACCTGGTAGCTATCTTTATCGTACGGTAGGCCCTCTTGTTAGATATAAGACGACCGAATGCGGCATTGTTCATCAGTTTGAAAAACATGTTTTCAAACTGATTGCTCGCTTTACTCCTCATTTCCGCGTTCAGCTTGACATACGGAGCCATCCATGGCGATTGCTTGAAACTAAGAACCCTGTGGACTCTTGTCAGTTTCAATCCATTCGCCAAACATAGCTTTAGATGACGGTAGTGAATGACGTACCTAGTCTTATCAGCTAAAGTCGTTAACAATTTCTCGTGCTTACCTACGGGTGGAATCCCCTTCTCGGGACAGAACGGCAAGTCGGAATGAGCATCGTGTACATCTCGTGGATATTCGAGATCTACCTGCAAGATATACCCCGTCTCCGCATCGTCCTCTACTTTTCGCACATCCAAACGATCAATTTCATCATCTTCGAGCCACCTGAACCCTTCAAAGGGTAGTGAGGACAGCATACTAAATGAATAGAGTCCATTCACGTCTAGATAAACAAGGTAAGACTCCGGCTTGGAACGGTCGAATGAGTCCATATACCGATTATTCGCTACAGAGTGCCGATTAGCCACAAAACATACCCCTCCTCGGATACCTCCCTCGATGAATTGATGTATGTTCACATCATCGATTAATTCGAGCCGTACCCGGGTTATTCTCAATAGAGCCTGGTACGCAAGACTAGGAGCTGTAAGAGACCATCCGGGATCGAGTCTATACGTCTTCATGCAGAGATCGCGAAAGTTCTCAAAGACGTCAGCCAGTAGCGTTACGTCAGTATACAGGTAGAGGTTCGAGTAGTCCCAAAGATTCTTACATTCAAATAGTCGCCAAACCTCGCAAGCATGATCATAGTCTTCCTGAGTGATATGACTATCTGTGAGTGCGTTGTAAAATTTATCCTTGCTCGGTAACTGAGTCTCGTTCAGTCGCTCGAATGAATCTATATAGTCATAGGGGAACACGCCTTTACGAGTGACTAGTTTGAACCGTTCATCCTCAGGATGACACTTACGGGTGATTTTAAGTTGGTCGGGTTCAAGGTAAGATACGCATTTCTCTAGGGACGTACATAGAAAGCTGAAACTATCTATAATTTTAATCGTGATCCCTCGAAACCCGTGCCGAATATATTTCATGATTACTTTGAATCTTCCCATAGTCTCTCCAATAACCTTGACTTTTCCCGGATTGACGAGAACGCTCTCTCCCGTGAACGGATCAGTCTCTCTACGTTCGACAAGTGATTCAAGAAGGAAAAAATTGTCGTAGCAACGCGCGTTATGGATTACTACGCTCAGGTGGCTCGGGTTCTTGTAATTAATATTGCATGCCGCGTGACTGCTCCCGCGATAAAGTCCCGTCAAGTGGCAATGATCCATAACGCGAATATCATCATTCGCGTAAGGCTTTTCGCATATATGACAATGAGAGGCCGTATTATGAGCATCTCTTTGAGCAAGCGTTAGTGGTGTCATCGGAACGACGGTACTATAACAATCTAGTACGCGCTTTGCTGTATCTACGAGAGCTTCAACAAATTGATCTGTACAATCTCTTCCCGTGAAGCGTCGGTACTCTGAGAGACTATCGTCAAAATTACATTTAGTGTACATACCTACAGAATAAGCCACATGACGCTGTACATTCTCGGTATAAGAAAATTTCGGGTCGGGATCGCTCGTCTCTATCGGCACGAGTAAGCTCTCCAGGTCCGCATATACGATAAATCCTGTTTTCTCCTGATGTTTATACTGTGAGAACGTGAGGAATTTATCCTCTCCTTGAGGGAATGTACTCCTTACCGCGGCAAATTTTATACACGTATCTTTATGTTTTACAAGTTTGTTTTCGGTCAGAAAAGCGGTCAGACATCGATCGCAAAAGTACCTACGTCTTTCGTTAGAATTTAACGATAGTTGCGGGTTTATTAACCGGGACAGATTTTTGATTCCGCTGAAATGATATGTTTCCGTTCCGTGCACTCTTATCATGAATAAATGAACATGTCTGGCGCGTTCTTTAGCGCTGACGTGCACGGGAACGATCACTACTGTTTTAGAGTTGTCTGCAGTGTCAATATAAGAGTCACTCCCGTCGTGTTTCACGGTGTACACATTAACGGATATATCGTTAAGCCTTTCGAAGCGTTCGATATACCTCATTTCGAACGGGAGCGGGATTCCATCTAGATTCAGCACATCTCGAAAATTAGGATAAGAGGATAAACGTTGAGCTTTTCCCGTCGGTTCAAAGAGGCACGTCAATACGGATACGGGGAAGCAAAGTCCTTCTTCAGATTGTACATTTATCAACGCTCTACGTTTGGCTATAATTTCAGGGATTTGAACACGAGCTCCGATCGAGAAAACCGAGTTTTTCGAGAAATTTATTCTCATTTCCAACGTGCCGTCATATATCCATCCCGAGTCTCTAGAAACGAACGCCTCAATCTGAGCAAGGAGTGGAAAGATCACGTTATTTTCATATAGCTCCTCCAAGTTTATCAGGGTAAATATATCGCATAGAGTCGAGTTGAAATAACCCTTTTCAATTCTATCTTCGGTAGGATGCCTAAACTCGCAGATGAGAGTACAATTTACCTTTATCGGGTTATTTGCAATTGATTCTTCTACCGTCTTTACGTAAATATCCCCGCACGCAACGAGAAACTGAACAGGATCCTTATAGGGTAGTTCATTGGTGATAGAGTACGTCTTTATGCGTTGGGCGTACGCTTGCTCGATAAGTTTGATAGATAGTCCTAGCGGCTCCAGGTAAAGCCTAAACTGCGTAAATCCTATACCTAAGTTTCGTGACAGGGTCATAAGTCTTTGGATCTGTACGTTTATATCGTCCTGCCCGAATATCAGTACGCTCGAGGTCTTAATCTGTCCGGGTATATGTTCTATGTAAGCATTATATACCTTCCCATCACGAGGAGCGATATCATGTCTCAGGTTTTTAATTAAAAGTTGTTCATTAGAGGTTAATTCATCGAGGGTATACACCTTATTACCGTTAGTCTGTCTAGATACGATGATAGGAGATGACAGGCGAGCTCGTTTTGCCGCGGGTCCTGACATGTTTCTAAGTTTGCACGCTATGCTCTAAGCAGGCACTACTCTCCTCGCATTATTCTCTTCATTTCTGTATGGCTTGCTCTAGGATCTCATCGAGTGACTCTGAGACAGCTATAAAAACAAACAAACAGGAACACCTAGTTAGTATTGGTTTTTTTTTTTTTTTTTTTTACAGATAGCAGATCATGAAGCTATGATATACAAACATTGAAGTAAAAAAGCTAATGTCTTAACTCGTGAGCAATTATTTTTTTGTTAAAAAAGAAAAAAAATTTTTTACGATATAAGTCTAATAATATAACAAACTTTTTTAAATAAAAAGAAATAACGATTATTACTTTTTTTTCTCTGTATTCTAATAATATAACAAGCTATGATATACACACATTGAAGTAAAAAAGTTAATGTCTTAACTCATGAGCAATTCTTTTTTTGTTAAAAAAAGAAAAAATTAATTTTTTATGAATAAGTCTAAGAATGCATCAGTATTTTAATCAATTAGAATTTATAAAAACATTTTTTTTATTCTTTGGAAATAAATGTATAAGTCTATGAATCTATAAAACATTTTTTTTATCCTTTGTATGTATAAGTCTATGAATCTATAAAACATTTTTTTTATTTAATCGATTAGAGTATAAGTCTAGGAATCTATAAAAAGAATTAACAATTATTATTAGTTAGAGTATATGGTAAACGATACAAAACTAAAACATTAAAACGGTGCAAGATAAGTTTAAACTGTAAAGGTTGATAACTAAGCACATTTAAAAAATTAAGAGTAGGTATTCATAAAACTATAACATTGGGTGAATAATATAACGAGCTATGATATACAAACATTGAAGTAAAAAAGTTAATGTCTTAACTCATGAGCAATTCTTTTTTTGTAAAAAAGAAAAAATTAATTTTTTTATGAATAAGTCTAAGAATGTATCAGTATTTTTAATCAATTAGAATATATAAAAAAAATTTTTTTATTCTTTGGAAATAAATGTATAAGTCTAGTATAAGTCTATGAATCTATAAAAACATTTTTTTATCCTTTGTATGTATAAGTCTATGAATCTATAAAACATTTTTTTTTTATTTAATCGATTAGAGTATAAGTCTAGGAATCTATAAAGAGAATTAACAATTATTATTAGTTAGAGTATATGGTAAACGATACAAAACTAAAACATTAAAACGGCGCTAGAGAAGTTTAAACCGTAAAGGTTGATAACTAAGCACATTTAAAAAAATGAAGAGTAAGTATTCATAAAACTATAACATTGGATGTGTGTGTGATTTGAATGTACGCTTACCTTCAAAGTTTAAGATAGCCGTCTTGCTAAGCTTGGAGATACCCTTGTATACGAGCAGCAACTCCGCCTTGGAAACGTCTTCTAGCTGCGCGTCGGTTAACAGTGAGAAACGGTTAGGTAACCATACATTATACTTCCCGTCTAATACTGTAAGCACTCTCCGGCCGAAGCGCGTGTTCAAAGCTTTTATACTAGTTACACGATAGCCGTGACCAATCTCTAAATCCGTCAACTTTCTCGATACAATCTCACTCGACCCGACCGTACTTAATAATACTGCTGCGTATTCACTAGACATTGTTAGTCTTTAGAATGTAGATGGTAGCTAATGATTTCTCCTAGAAAGGGTTAGCTCTATATATAGGGAACGAGAGTATTCCAAGCCACGCCCTCTACTGAGCGTATGACTCGAGAGTATTCCAAGCCACACCCTCTACTGAGCGTGTGACTTTAACCGAATCAGATCTTCTCAGGGATGCCGGAAAGTTCATAGTTCAACAACTCACGCAGATGTTCACGTGTGAAAAGATATTTTCTTTTAAGATTATCGCAGCTCCCATGTCACAGGGCGGAAGTCGTCTTTCACCAAGCTGAGAGAAATAATAAATATTGCAACCCTTAGGAAGAGATATTCACAGTCACCCCCCACACGTTCTTGTCGCAGAGCGGAAGTCACCCATCAGTGTAAGAGAACCCTCCAGATGTTATCAAGATTCCGGCAGGTGTGTGAGGTCTTGGAGAGAAGCTGTTTGTCTACAGGATCAATAAATATCTACCTTAACCCCTCAGCTTCCCTTGTAAGAAAGAGAAAGGGAGAAGGACATCCTTTCTAGATTACATTCTGATAGAGAGTACCCTTTTTAAGATTTATAATAATCATTGTATGGAAGATATATAAAAAAAGGATAGAGGAAGAGATTTTATAATAACACCCACTGTACGGAATATATTTATGTATTGTTTTGAGAGAGAGAGAGAGAGAGAGAGAAAACACCCTTCCCGCGGTCGCCGCCGCGAAAGAGCTTGCCACCCCCCTCCCCTCTTCATTCCTAATTTCCCTGTAAGAGAAAGAGAGAGAGAGAGAGAAAACACCCTCCCGCGGTCGACGTCGCTTGCCAACCCCGCCCCCCGCAGAACCATCCAACACACGAGAGCTATAAACCCCCCCACCATCCCACCCCCACCTCCTACATCAACACATCATCACGATACCTCCCCTACCTTCCCCTCTCTGCCCTGAAAACCGTACCTATGTATAAGGCCCTATCCCAAAAACTACCCACCCCACTATTATGACGTCACTTCCGCCCTGAGGACCGTAAATGATCCCTACTAATGCCCTTAACTTTGGTTACCTCCCTTCCTTACTATCTTAACTATAATCTTAAGCTCATTTCAAGAGGAATGTTATATAAACATATAAACTAGGTCCACTTAAACAGATGTATTGTAGACTTCATTTACCCTTTAAGGTGGCAGACTTATCTTAACGGATAACATTATGGCTCTATCTCTATCTTGAGCTATTTATATCCAGTCCACCTCATTATACCCTATACTTATCTTGAGCTATTTCTATCCAGTCCACCTCATTATACCCTATACTTATCTTGAGCTATTTCCATTCAGTCCACATCATTACACCCTATCCTTTTCTTGAGCTAGCTCTTTTCATTCCACCAAACTACACCCTATCCCTATCTTGAGATAGTTCTATTCAGTACACCTCATTATACCCTATCTTTATCTTGAGCTAGTTCTATCCATTCCACCTCATTATACCCTTTCCTTATCTTGAGCTATTTCTATCCATTCCACCTCATTACACCCTATCACTATCTTGAGCTAGTTCTATTCTGTCCAGAAAACTAAACGCTATCCCTATCTGGAGCTAGTTTTTATCTAGTCCAAATTACTACTATTATTATTACTACAACTATTTTGAGGTAGTTCTATCCATTCCACCTCATTACACCCACAGAGGTGGCGTACTATTGTTAGTGAGGCAATAACCTCTCGAGTTCCTAATGAGGTAGGGTAAGTATTTACTATGTAATATATTATTTTCATAAAGGACTTAATATCACTCACTGTGTTGAAATTCATGTTTTTAGGAAAAAAATATATTTAATGGTAACTTTCAAGACAGGGAGCACGAGTTTTTAGTCAATTAGAGTATAAAATTAGTAATTTTTTAGTAACATGTAAATGGTTGTATAGTGTTTTAAATTTAAATGAAGGAACATATACGAAACATGAGCTGTGCAATTAAGAGCACACAGCTTTTGTAAAACATATACTTAAAATTAAATAATGTTTTTGCATACTTGAAATCGAAAAATTTTTCCATAAATATTTTTTATTTTTATTTTTCGTAGAGAACATCGTAGCATACCAGTTTGAAGTGCCTTTAACAATGCTCTTAGGAAAAACCTTTTGCTATCAGAAAATTAAACGTAAGCTGTATAGAATATACCCATCAAACTCCCATCGTTACAGCTAAAAGATTAACTTTTAAGTGCCCTGTTGGGTGGTAGGATAGCCTGAATCCCTTTCTATACATCTAGTTTAAGGCTTTGAAAATTTGATCACCCGAGAAAAAAAGAAAATTGTGAATAAACTCGATAAACTGAGAACGAAGAGTGTTTCTGAAAGCTTTTTTTTTTAACCCCGCTTGACTAGATGGGTCAGTTTTAAAATTTTACAGTGCATTCCTTTCGCTCCGAAGGACTATAAAATGTGTCGAAAATGTGCTTTACTCCAGAGAATGGGATGATTGGATATTCCCATAAAAAAAGAAGGCGATATTGACCCTGAAAACATCTGATGCGATAGGCGGAGATACTTTTAAAGGGACTAGGAACAAGAGACGCCTATTTGCCAAGTGCAAAACGTGACTATACCTTAATTTTCTGAAAAGGGGACTTTTGGAGAAACATTTACAACATTCATAACAGTTTTATTTTTGTCAACTTTGGTTGCTTTTTTTTATTATTTTACTACTTACTTACTCTATGGCATTAGGAACTTGAAAATTCATTGCTGCACTTACAAAAGAACGTTCCTTATCTCTTTATTGAGCGAGTTCTATCCAGTCCACCTCATTACACCTTCTCTCTTTCAGGTCCATTCTAGTAATATCCTTTCATTTGCATCTAGGTCTTCTTAATGGTATCTTATTCATAGGTTTGTCATTCAATACCTTGGACACGGTTATAATTTTTTCTATTCGCGTTGCATGTTCTGCCCACCGTAATCTACGAGACTTGACAATCCCAACAATTTCTTGTGACGAGTACATGGTGTATAACTTATCATTATGTAGCCTCCTTCACTCCTCAATAGTCTAATCCCTTTTTGGATCAAATATCATCCTACCTTGTTTTCGAACAAACTCAATTAATTCTCGTCATGCAAGGTAAAATACCACGTTTCTCATCCATAGATAACAACCGGTAGAATTATTATTATTATTATTATTATTATTATTATTATTATTATTATTATTATTATTATTATTATTATTATTATTATTATTATTATTAACACCGCGTCTTACTACCCGTTCGGGCTATACGCACTTATGCTAATGTGCAATGGTAGGGTGATTGTGAGATGAAATGGAGGACCTACAGTTTAACGTGGAATCCGAACCATGGTGGAGGCCTGGCATTCCTCACATTCACAAGATGTGATTAATACACGTATTGTCAGAGGTGAAGGAAGAGTTTGGCAATCAAATCTGTGCCAGGACTGAGGATTGAACCCGGTAGAATTATTGTTTTGTATATTCCTTGAAAGCAGGTGAGATATCATCAACTCATTGACAAAGTAATAGCACGCGTTTTCACTCTAATATCGTCATTTTTTAGATAAAATTGTTCTTAAATATTAAAATCACTAACAATGTAAAATGGTATGTGGTTCTCAGTAATCTTTAAATTTTCGTCCTCGATCCGTGCTCTCTGTGAAATCATATACGTAGACTTTTCTTTTAATATCTTATTGGTGTTATTTCTTAGTTATTGGTTTGAACCAAAAGTAATACAAAATTCCTATACACTTACATCCGGAAAACTATGCCAATACCATTAAATTGTGTTCAAAGTTTCGACGTACAATACCGGGAGAGCAAAGCTGTGCAAGTATGCGTGTACATTAAGTTGCATAGGAGTTAGGTGCGTGTCACTACACGTGTAATAATGGCAACCACTTTCTGTGATATAGGACCGTTAATGATGACCCTCAGAACGTATTCACATTTCTAGATTGACTGTTGTGCTGTTTACTATTAATTGTGGTATGTTTTTTTACCATGCTCCGATATGTCAAGGTGAGTAGTGCCGCGCACCTAACTCTTATGCAAACCTGTTGTACATACACGCTTGCACAGCTTTGCTCTCCCAGTGCTGTACGCCGAAACTCTGGACAAAATTTAATGGTATTAGCATAGTTTTCCGGATATACGTGTACGGGAATTTTATATTACTTTTGGTCCAAGCTGGCTATATGTGTAGTTTGGGCTATGAGTTTTCGAACACCCTGTATAATATATGATTTAACGTATGAATACGTAAACCTATACCTTTTAAATTTGTCAAGCTGTTCATGTATGTCCATTCGTAAAGAAATTGGGGTGTAGATAGCAAAATTTGAGAGAAGAAGTGTGGAGTATTGGGGTTATGTACCAGGGGGAGTTGGGGGGTATCAATCTTGGCAGGAAGATAGCAGGTTGATTCCAGCCCGGTAACTCTACTGTATAGCTTTATAGCCTGAAAGGGATACACAGAATGACCCTAACGCGAGCATGGCCAAGATTATCTACGGCTGTAACTAAACAATGGCAGCTCCTAAGTTCAACACAAACCCAGTTATCTGACGCCGGATGAAAGGGAGAAAGGGATTGAGGTAAGGGACCAACACGTGTATCTAGAAGAATTTATTTTCTTGCAAGAGGGTAGGGTTTCTACAATCTCTAAAACAAGTACTTGTATTTTTTTAAATAATTAATATCCAAGCCTGAAGCGTATAATCAGAATGGGACACAGTGCTAAAATAATCCAAACCAGCAAATTATGAGTCGCTGCTAGGATAATATTTTATCATTATAATTTGCTCCTTATTGCTCGTCCGCTTGGAGGGCAGTTTTTATTTTCTTTTGAACCATTGGGGATATATATATATATATTGCTACAGTAAAAAAATAATCGAAATTAAGATTTTGATAAATGTCGATGTTTCATAAGCCCACGAAACAAAAAAAAAAGTTTTCGCATTGCAGTCTGTATTTGTATCTGTATCTTGGCCTATAGCCAAGATCATTTTACCAATAGGCCTAAAACTAAGTATCAAAGGTTTTAATAATGTTAACCTGAATAATTTTTTAAAATTAAATAAACAACCCTAAAATTATAGATATTTTACTGAAGGGCAAAAATGAAAAAAGTTTTAATCAAAATCTGTTCTAAAAATTCTGATTATTTTTCATATCAAGGCACTATCCTCGTTGCGGTCGTAGGAGCGATACTCGTATCAGATCCCTGCATCCGGCTTCTAGTCAGTATCTCACCGCCACATCAAAGGAAGATACTTGGTGAAGATATGACATGTCTGAAAGTGGAGACTTTCGGAAGCGCACAAAAGGGAAATACCTCATATCAAAAGCGAACGATTATATTGAACAAAATTGCACAAAAATATGGATAAAAAGCGCATAAAAATATGAATCAAAAGTTCACCTAGAACTTGTATCAAAAGGGCACCTAGCCCTTCCATCAAAAGATCATGTAGATATGGATAAAAAACATACCTAGAACTTGTATCAAAAGAACATGTAGATATGGATAAAAAGCGTACCTAGATCTTGTATCAAAAAAGCATGTAGATATGGATAAAAAGTTTACCTAGACTTTGTATCAAAAGAGCATGTAGATATGGATAAAAAGCGTACCTAGAACTTGTATCAAAAGAACATATAGATATGGATAAAAAGCGTACCTAGAACGTGTATCAAAAGAACATATAGATATGGATAAAAAGCGTACCTAGAACTTGTATCAAAAGAACATATAGATATGGATAAAAAGCGTACCTAGAACGTGTATCAAAAGAACATATAGATATGGATAAAAAGCGTACCTAGAACGTGTATCAAAAGAACATATAGATATGGATAAAAAGCGTACCTAGAACGTGTATCAAAAGAACATGTAGATATGAATAAAAAGTGTACCTAGATCTTGTATCAAAAAAGCATGTAGATATGGATAAAAAGCGTACCTAGAACGTGTATCAAAAGAACATGTAGATATGAATAAAAAGCGTACCTAGACTTTGTATCAAAAGAGCATGTAGATATGGATAAAAAGTTTACCTAGACTTTGTATCAAAAGAGCATGTAGATATGGATAAAAAGCGCACCTAGAACTTGTATCAAAAACGTAAAGGGAAAAAACAACTGCATAACGTGGCAACATGGCAAACATATATTCAACACAAATCTCTTAATCTTTATAGTAATTAACCTACTATAAATGCCTATTACTTACCTATATCGAGGTACGCTACATAATTGTGGGTAATGAAGGAAGAGAATAAAAGCAGAATTCAGGCGAGTGAAATGAGATTTTTGAGAAGCAGGATTGATGTGTCAACATCTTACAGGAGGAGAATTGATAGAGTAAGAGGAATAGTAAAGGAAGAGACAGTCCAGGACAGGAGAGAGAAGGCACAACTAAGGTGGTATGGTCAGGTGAGAAGAATGGAGAGAGAAAGGATAGCCAGGAGGATGTTGCATATGGAGATACAGAGGAAGACCAAGGGATGGATTTCTGAAGGGAGTGAGGAGGAGTGTGGAGGGAAGATGAGAGGAATGGGTCAAGGTGGATGAAGAGAGGGTGTGGGAGGAAAAGAGGTGGTGGATAGGCTTATGTTCAAAAAAGACCCAGCCAGTGGCTGAAAGCGGCTCATGATTATGATACATAATAATAAATAACAGTAAAATGATCCGGCTACAGCATTAGGTTAGGCTAGGTAGGTTTAAGTTAGGTAAGGTTAGTTGGGATGCAAACACATTACAACTCAGATTGAAATAAATATTAGTCGTTCTTGAATGAACCAGCAAAATGGGGCTCAGAGATTACAAACAATGATGCACATGAATGATGGAAATTACGGGGTGCATCAAAGATTGTGATGGACTTAGTATCGGATCAGCCCCAAATTGGTTTCAACCTTGTCCGTGTGTATCGTCACGCACTCGAGCCCTGATAACGACGTGGAAACAATACAAGTGTGGACCCGGCCTTACATCGAGAATAAAGGTGACGATGCGGATGAAGATCATAACAGTAACAATAAGAGCTTTGTTAGTCACATGGTCAAGGTCGTCACTTTTGTAATATACAGGATTGCTTATGATGGAAATATAGGGGTTCAAATTCCAGTTAGGTGTATCGAAAGCTATTTTTACTTAATAGTTTCTCACTCTCTGCCCACGTGAGTGAGGATACATTTCCTTCTAAATTTAACCTTCCTCGTTGTATAGTCCAATATATTATATATGTGGATAGTTTGAACGAGTAGTAATATTTATATATATATATTTATTTACCAATACATTTTACTACCCACTGGGGTTATACGCTTTTGCGCTAATTACGCTAATGTTTTAGGGATTAAAAAGGTTTAATTTTGAGTAAGTACCTACTTTTACGTCGGAAGGAAAACGGGAAACCATTTGACAAAAAAACACCCTCAATACACTTGACCGAGGTTTGAATCCTGATCTACCTGTCATCTTCATTCCTTTCTACAACAAAAGTGACGCCTTAGAGCTTAGATCATTTAACCACCGAAGCGGCTAGTAGATAGTAAGTTCTATTTTCTGTAGATTTGATCTGAACGTGTTTTTATAACCAATTTATCATATGTGCAAACGCACGGTGATAATTATTGGAAGGGGTGTTTGTGTAATATTATATGTTGTGAGTTGCGAATGACAAAACAAACGTTGCGAGGTGGTTATGATTATTCTATAAACAAAACAAATAGAGGAAGCTGACCATAAAAGTGTGGTCAGCATTCCTTTGCGGGAAACCAGGCAGGAGGCCCAGTTAAAATGAGGGGTATTGAGCCCCTCATGGCTAACTATACAATATCGCAGGATAGGGGTCACTGTCTGATTCAGAGGTACGCGGGCTAAGACGTCGGGTTCATCAAGTACCAGTTTCGGTGCTGCCGATTGAGCTCAGGGAACCCGGTTCAGTGACTGTTTAGGGACCAGCAAGGAGTCATACAGGCCATTGGGTAAACCTCATAACACCTTGTTTTGTCACACGCTTCCTACTATTATTTAAGTTCTTTCGTTCTAACTTCACTTCTAACATCACATTTGTAAGAGATATAGTAGTATTAATAAACCTCTTTAAAAACCAAGTCTAACGTCAATCACGAGCTCCCACAAGTATTCAATGTCATCTGCCCCTCGACCCCGGCCACAGACATCCTGACAGATTTCAGGCTCACACGCATTTATACAAGACGGGGTTGTTTCACAAGACCATTTTCTGCAAATCATATCTTTATTTCTCTTAAAGTAAGAGTCAAAATCCACCAAGAACACTTTAATTCAGGGCTTGTTTAGTGTATTAATATGTCTCAGTTAAGGTAGGGTTGAAGGGGATGCAAAAAAATGCCGGTGATTTTGCAGTTCTTATATTAAAACATTTTTTGGTCAAGTAATTTTTTTAACTTTTATTTTTGTAAAAATAAATCAAATATTGGTTCAGTAGAAACATAGAGTTTAATTCTTTTTCGCAATGTGATAATTTAATACTCATTTTTATCTCAATAGTTCTTAAATATTTATCATGAAAATTGTAGAATTTTACTATAGAATTTTTAAACTAAAGAAAAAATTTTAATCAAATTAGGCTAACTACGCAAAAAAAATTATTTTTTTTGACAGCGCGTCTTACTATCCGTTCGGGATGTTTGTATATATAGGCCTACTAGATAATTTATTATGTCAGGGATGATAAGGTTCGAGGTTTTAGAGGAAGGTTATATACATTTGCGTGAAGGTAGATTGTAAAACTCTATAAGAAAAACCACATTCTGTACAACCAACTGAGACTTTAACCTCGATATTTTCTTTGAAAGCAGTTAAGTGTATTGCGAGAATGACGTCTTAGATCATGCAGTCACTGAATTGGGTGAGAGATAAAAAATTAAACTAAAGGTTTCTACTGAAACAAAATGCTATTTATTTTGTCCAATTTTTTTTATATAACTTATTTAATAGCTGATAAAGTATGGAGATTATATTGTGCTTCCATCCTTCATAACTTAATGTCATAATGGTTTCATACAAAAAATATTATCACTACGTCCACATACACACATATTAACTTGTATGAATATGACATGGCCGGAACTATTGGACCAATAGCGTCCCTTGCTCAGGGACAAATCAATGTCTACTGATAAATAAAACCTCCTTCTCTGGAGAAGACAGAAAAGCTCGGCTTGACTCTAAAGGACTGTGTGTGCGTTTGAAAGCCAAAAAGAGTTAGGGTGGAAAGGAGGAAATAGGGAATACGATTACTTTATGGTTTTTTGGACCATATTGAGGTTTGTGGTATAGGGAAGTAGGTATAAAGCCATTTCCTTAGGAAAGGTCTCTTTTTAAAAAATACAAACATATTATTTCTCTGTTAAAATGGATTCAATTATTATTTTATTACCAGTCAACCCTTGCGAAACTTACGCACATTAAACCTTCCCCTTCAACCCTCAAAAAATATTTTGTATTTTGTTGGGCTGTTTAAATTAAATACTCAGCGAAGTGTATACACAAACTATCAAAGAGAGTTTATTTTCGATGATTGATAAAAAAATATTGTTAGAATTTTCTCTTAATCTAAATTTTAAACAAACCATGTATTTTAACGTAAACTGAGTATGCTATGTCAGGAGTCGGTAAAACATCCTATCCACTGATATCTTATTCATCGCTGTAGGCTTTTTATTAGTTGAGGAAAAGGGATGTTGACAACAGAAATAATATATAGGATTAGTGTTATTCTATAGGTAGTGATAATATCTAACAAAAGTGACAGTTGCGGATCACATGACTTAACGTATGAATACGTTAAAGTAGATTGAGTAGGTTTTCTTGCTGTTATATATTAAAATTCGATTTTTGGTCGTTGTCTAAGAGTTATTAGCTATTATTAAGCGGAGAATTTTTGCCTTGAAAAAAGCTTAGTACAATAGAATTCAGGAAAAAATAGTAATAAAATACTATAATATTAGTGAATATGGTACATTTGACTACACTATTTATATAAGTTTGTATTAACGAAGAAGGGTTAGCTAAATAATAACAACCACGCTGATTCCAACACACTACACATATGTTATCTCCACTATCCGACCGGTTTTCAAACATTGGTCTGTTTGACGAATTTATAATATTTCTCCATTAATCTCAAGTTATCCTTTCAACAAACATCGGTTATATAATTAATCTCTAGTAAATATATATAGGAAAATGAAATAAATTTCCTTTATACTTCAAACCAAGTCATCTGTAAAAATGGGAATGCCTTCCTGAAATTTTGAAAATACTTATAATTGTGTATTAAGGAAACAGTGGAAATCCAGTTACACCTTATAAAAATGCTTGGCTAACACATTAAAATATATGGACCTAAATATTGTTCAAAAATCCCCTAAATATCTAACTAATTAAAAAAATTATGATCTAGGCCTACTTTGTAAAAAGTTACTTGAAAATGTTGGTTAAACCATGTAGCTATAATGTAACCTGTTTAAATAATACGTTATATACTTATATATAAATAAATGATTCTTATACTTTACAAAAATATAATAATCATAGTAATAATAATAATATATAATAATAATGATAATGATAATCATTATCATTATCTTATACTTATATTCTTTATGATTATCATTATAAGATAATGATTATCATTATCATTATTATTATGGGAACTATCTTTTGCAAGTGAACTTAAACCACCAATGCACCAATACTGTTCTCTGCCTCCTTCAGCTCCTAAAATTTTCTTCTTTCCTTCAAGTCATCCAATATTTTAATTCTCCTTCGTACTAAGCTTCTCTTTCCTCAATCTTTTCTTCTATGAAATCCTGCAAAAGACAGTTCCTCCTAAGAATGTGTCCGATCCAGTTCGCTTTATACCGAAGAATCACAACCAAACTGGTTCTCTTCTCACCCACTCTTCTTAGTACTTGTTCATTTGTCTCCCTGTCTGTCAACCTGATATTCTCAAGTTCTCTCCAGCACCACATTTTAAAGCTCTCCAAGTATTTCTTTACTTTCTCCCTAAGAGACCAAGTTTCCACTCCGTACAGCGCGATACTCTAAAGGTAACGTTTCATCAGTTTCTTCCTCAGTTACAAACTCAACTTGCTGGTCAGCAGTAACCTCTTCTTGTTGAAAGCTTCCTTGGTCATGGCGGTCCTCGACCTAATTTCCTTGGTACAGTATGTATCCTTTGTCAGAAAACTTCCCAGGTACTTGAACTGCTCTATGTTTTCCAACTTCTGGTGTCCAGTTTTCATTTTCAGTGGATCTTAATTTTTTTTTTAATCCCCATTACGTTTGACTTCTCAATGTTGATCTCCATATAATATCTTCTCCCTCCCTACTCTATTATTTATATAGGAAGACAATTTTTAACTCTTACAAAAGTCACTAAAACAGCAATTTCATATATTTATACGTCAAGTCATCTGATCCGCCACTTAAGCTTTTCATTGTTAGTATCAATAAATATGAAATAATTCTAATACTACAGTAAATTTCTATATTTCTATATATATATATATATATATATATATATATATATTTACGACATAAAAATACTAGAATTATATTATATTATATAGTAATATTGTTTCTGAATTATATAATAATATAATCTATAAATAAGATTTATATAGTTTTTATCTTCTCTTTCTCCATTTAGTGGATGGTACCATTTTCTTAAGGCCGTAGATCTCGACCAGGCAGCCCGCAGTATTTATTAGAGTAAAAGGGATGCCCTCACAACAGTTCGCCGTCCACTCCACTAAGCTCCAAGTCCATTGAAGCTTACAGTTCAAGGGGTAGTAGCGTCGCTGTAAACCGCGCCCCTCTCCCCCCTCTCCCCCCACCGACCAAACTCCCATGAGCAAGAAACATTTCCAAGAGATGAATTGGTTCCTCTTTGAACCTTCTCTTAACCTTCAGGTTGAGGAGGCTTTTACATCTTACAAATGACAACTTTCTCAACTTCTACTGAATAGAAAAAACACGTGACTTAGCGGGGAAAGATACAGTATAATTTTCATTGAAATGAACTTTTAGAAAAATAATTTTTTTTTCTCTCTCAACGTTGATAGCATTTAACTATATTTTTACCCACTTCGGTGGCCGCGTAGTCTAAGGCACTATTCTCACAGTAAACTAGAATGCCGATGATTGGGAGATCTGGGTTCGATATCGGTTGGGTGCACTGAGGGTTGTTTCTACAAACTGGCTATCCACTCTCCCTCCACGCAAATGTGGGTACACCTCCCCTAATATATGAGTACATCCTGAACGGATAGTAATACATGGTGTGATTTTATTTTTAAAATAACCTCACACAAATAGGTAAGAGTAAAAACTGTACATAAAAAACTATAGTCTATTTAACAATTATAATACTGCTTTGGGTCGGGTGGTATTATGAGTAGGACTTGCAAAAGACCGGGTTTAATTGTTTGTATGTGTATTTACTACCACTTTGTCTTAATACTCGTTTGTCTATACGAATATAGATAAATTTAGAGGACATGTACCCGCATTTGCGTGTAGCTAGATTGTAAAATCAATTAGTTAAAACCACCCTAAGTATACCTAAAAGGGATTCTAACACCGATGAACCAATCATCAGGAGTCCAACCTTATTCGAGAAGGTATAACATTGAATTTCAGCCGTAAGTTACAAAAAACAGTGAGTGTATCTTAAATTGTCAATACATGACATCTATAGCTACCTCTTAATATGACGTACATCTTTTAACAATCCAGGCTGCAGTGAAACATTAATTTAATTTAATAACTACCCCTATCATCGATAATTAGTGATATAAGTTTACCTACCCCTAGTGGTTCAATACAGTTATAATTTAACAAACGCCAAACAAGATTTTACGAATTTGTTGTATAAAATTGACCTTTTATTAGTCGTGGTTCGATGGTTCCAATCAAAATCAATTAATTATTAAAATGGTGTTTCGATAAATCATTGATTTATTTGATGAGAGTAAAGTATATTTATCTATATAGAACTAGTATCGTTGTGAGCAGTTAAACTCACCCTTCATTCAAAAAAATAAGTATACCTTGATTTTCATACGAATGGATATTTAGAGGATGAATATAATATTTGCAATCAACGTTGAAAGATTATTAATATTGTATTGTTGTTATTTTATAGATATTAATAATGTCTATCAAAAGTGACAGCTAAAGATCCAATGATCTTACGTATTAATACATTAAAGAGGATCTAATAACTTTCTAGCCATTAAATTTGTCATTTCTTAAGAAATTGGGAGTGTAAAAGATGTTAAGACGACTATTAATATATCTCTTTGGATTTGAATATCATATCTTTACTTTCACCTGACCATTCAGAGGGGGAAATATTGCTGTGTTCGTCTAAAATATCGAACCCAAGATTTTGATAAATGTCAACGTTTCATGAACCTCTGAAATCGATAAAGTGGTTTTCGCGAAAGACCAAGAAACAAAACTATTTTTTACCGATAAGGTTAAAACTAGGTATCTAGGGTTTTCATAGGCCTCCCCTGAAAAGGCTTTTGGAATTATAAATCCAGCCATAAAATTAAGGGTATTTAACTTGAGGAAAAAAGAGAGCAAATCAATTTTCTCGAAATCCGCTCAAACGATTTTGATTAAATTTTGAGTATAAACATTGTTTGATATTAAAAACATAATATAAATATTATTATTTTCCCATGAAAACGACTTTGAAAGTAATTTTCATAAGCAGAAATTTCCAATTTTAATCACCTCTGCAACTATTTGAGATACGAAATAAATTACTGTTGAAAATTTTTAGTACTATTACAAATAAATATCCTTTATTTGAAATATATTCTTATAAAACCAATAATTTCTGAGATATAAGCAAATATATACATTTTTTAACAGAGGTCTTTGAAAATTGAAAAGTATTGCTATGCTTTTTGGTGAGCAGAGATGTTATACTTTTATTAATGTTTCTGCAACAGTATATATTATTTAATTTATGCTCTTTGTTTGAGTGTTTGCAACAATGTATTTTATTTTAAAAATCTTATGAATTTTTTTTGTTAGATGTACCATTAGGTTCTCTTGTAAATCAAGTTAGATAGAAAACAAATGAAAATGCATTCTATAGTCCAGAATTTTCAACCTAAAACTTATGTTAAAATGTTAAAACTTAAAAAAATTCACTTGGGTGTAATTAACAACATTCTGCATGAAGAAACAATAAATCTCCCTAAAGAGAAATATTTAAACATAATTTTTAATTAGTAACATTAAACAAATCTAACAGAAGCTTACTTGTGACCCACATTTGTCATACAACGCACTAAAAATAAAAAAAATAGAATATAAGCTTACATGTATTAGGTACAGCATTAAAATCAGTTTAAAGTTGAATAGTTTTTATTTTATGTTCAGTTCAGTTTAAGTTCGTTTCATTTCACGGTGTATTACTTTCTAGAAATCATTCAAATTTAGTGATAATTATAAAAAGTGATGGGATGTAATTTAATATATACATTAATTTTACAAATTTTACAATATTTATTTTATTTAAATTTATTGCAATATTATTGTAGTTATTAAATGATTTAATAGAATCTATTCAATCAATTAAACTGTTATTCTAATGATTAAATCACACTACAGTTATAATCATTGCAATGTTATGATTACATTGATTAATTACACTAAATTCATTATTATTTTACTTTAGTCATTACTTTAACTATTTAAATTTATTTAATTTAAAAAAATATTTGTCTGCATCAGAATAAATGATTCATTTAAATCCAGTATATGATTATTGTGATGATTAAATTACATTAATTAATTGAATTAAAATCAATAAAATGGGAATATAGCCATTAAACTAAATAAATACATTATAATATATAATACATTAATTATAATGTAGTTTTTATATTACTTGTATTTATTCACTGTAATATTTAAATTTTAATGCTAGAAGTTAAAATATTTTCTACAACCTTATTATTTTAGTACAACATGTTTAGTTACCAACAGCCATGTTCAAGATCAATGCCCATGGGAAGAGTGTATTATATTGTACTGTACACGTTTGGAAGTGAACATTATTATTAGAAAATAATTTCCATTAAATATTTTCATACATAAAAATAATGAGAAAGATAAATGTTTAGTATCAGCCTAGACAAGTGTGTTTAATCTTTCATGACATTTGGGCCAATTTACAGTCCACTTTTCATAGGAAGGTTCTCATATGGAAGATAGAAAAGTTACTTTAACTAATTTCACGCATTCATACGTCTGTTAATGAGATCTGAGGCTGTAACTATATATATATATATATATATATATATATATATATATATAGAGAGAGAGAGAGAGAGAGAGAAAGGATGTCTTTGCAGCTAGGAAATTAGGTTGAGGATTGCCATGGTAAAGGAAGCTTTCAACAAGAAGAGGTTATTGCTCACCAGCAAGTTTATTTGGGAACTGAGGAAGAAACTGATGAAATCCTACATTTGGAGCATCGTGCTGTATGGAACAGTAGCTTGGACTCTTAAGAAGATGGAAAAGAAATTATTGGAGAATTTTGAAATGGGGTGCTGAAGAAGACTTGAAAATATCAGGTGGATAGACAGAGCGACCAATGAAGAAGTTCTAAAAATAGTGGGTGAGAAGAGAAACATTTTGGATGTGATTCTACAGTGCAAAGTGAACTGGATCAGGCACAACCATTGGAGGAACTGTTTTCTGCGAGACGTCATGAAAAGAAAGGTTGAGGGCAAGATAAGTTTAGGAAGAAGGGGAATTCAAATATTAGATAGCTTGAAGGAAAGAAGAAAATTCTTGGATTTCAAGGAGGAGACAGAGGACAGGGCACATTGGCAGTCTAAGTGTACAAACAAAAGGAATGGACCTGTCGTAAGACTGAACACTCAATAACAATAATAATATTAAGACCTATACAACCAAAACAAATTATAGAATAACGTTAATTATATGTGGTAATATGCTTTTCATGTGGATCATAAAAAAACATGTTTGTGTTTTCTAAATGGCATTTCCCATAAAAATATGAGCTTGAATAATCCAGCAAACATAGTTAATCGTAAGTAAATAAAAAAGATTATGATAATGGTATAAATAAGATAATATTTTAAATAAAAATAATACTTAAAACTCGCACAGAAGTAAATATGATTGTATATACCAATATTGTTTGTGATATGACAAATCTTCTGCTTGTGTCCAATCACAAAAAACCTGAGGCGTGATTTCAGTTAAGACATCCTAATCTTTTTTTTTATATATATATTTATCGTGGAACATGCAGTTTCACAAATATAGCTGCTTCCAAGTAATGACAGAATTTCAAGGGAGAAATTTTGAGGTGATAATGTATTCCAAATATCTTTTGAAGGCTCATTATGGGTTTTTATTTCAGGAAAGTTTGCCAGAATGAAACATCCTGCACCGTAGGCTGGACCAAACTAGTTTAAATATGATTATTTAAAAATGAGTTGGCGTCTGTTTGTTATTATTTCACGCAGAAACCACAACACTGATTGTGTTGACATTTTTATGAACATATCTCTAAATATATATATATCCACTATTTAATTTCATGATAGTGGTTACAAAACTATCTTTGGCCTTTTCCTCAACTGTTACTTTTTCATACAAAAAAATTACATAAATTACGATGGAATTTTGCATGGACATAAATGGGCCGTGAAGTTATTTTATGGAATAATTTAAAACTTAGACCTGCGATTTTGTTTCAATACGATGGCTATAAAAACTACTATTTGACCTTTTCCTCAGCTGTTAATTTTTCACGCAAAAAACAACTATACCAATAATTTGTGATTAAATTTTGCATGGACATTTCACGGACGTCCGATAAACATATTGGATGTTAAACATTTACGGCTGCCTTTTATTTTCTTCAAAATTTGGGCTATAAAACACGTCTTCTTGTTTACCTTTTCTTAAGCCTCTCCTTATCTGATCTTCATTGGAGCCACTTTGCAAGATACCTATATATAGATTCAACAGGGCGGACAGATTGAAAGAAGTTTGTTGAGTAGTTATGTAAAAAAATTCAATTTTTGGTTTATTAATATTTAATTAGTTTATATAGTTTAAATTTCACCTCATTTGCAATCTAGTAAATCCACATAATAAGGAGAGGGAAAATTGTAACATTTTAATAAAAGCCGAAAGGTACCCATTTCATTGGGCAAGTGGTTTAATACCTGTTAGACTGGACTGATGATAGGGAGATAAAGTTTATAAAACCAGTCAGGTATACTAAGCATAACTTTCCCAAAATGGTTTTGTGCTTTACTCCAATGCAAAGGCGAGTAGACTACCTCTGAAATTGTTCCTTCCCTAATCATACCTTATCAGAATAGTTACAGTATCATATAAACGTTTAACCTGAACAGGTAGTAAGACGTAGAGATAAATTTTTTTTTTGCATCTTTAAAATATGTTTATGTACTCGAGATATTAACCACATAGCCAACTTTTTGAATTGTCATTGTCGTAGAGCATATCATGAAATTAGATTATATTTAGCAGAAGGTTATTCACTGTAATGTAGATTTATCTATTCAAAGTGGCGTTTTGTTCAGATCTTATTAATGTAGCCTAGTGGAAATAATGAGTCAGCCATGTTGGGCTTGGAATTCTTGCAAGAAAGGTCTTTCAATTATATGGGGAAGCAGCCAAGGTTTTTAAGTAATAATTACTATCTTTCTTGAGTAATCCAACATGCCATGCTAGTTCAGTATTATTTATCTTTTGCCTGTTATTTTTTTGCATGTCATTTTGGGAGTGGTTATTTCTGGCTGGGTTAACATTGTGATTTATGAGGGCAAGTATGTTGGCTACTTATTTAGACTGTGAGGCAAATATTTCTATTTAATGGGATTCCTTCCATCACGTACTGAAACATGTTTCTTATATAAATATTTATGTGAATAAATTAACTTAGAATTTAAAGGAGGACCTGCTTATAGTTGTAGATCAGCCTTATTCGCCTAAGATATTGTTTACTTGATTAACACTATAATTTAAGATCCCTGTTATCAAATTCTGGCATTCATAGAACATGTATTTATGAATCTTACTTACTTATATCATCTTTAAATCTGACCATCTTCTTTGTATATATTCTATTGTTTTATTATATACATTATTAAAATACATTTATGTATACCTCCCATATTTTTATTATTACAATTAAGAATGGGGTGTTACATTTTCTCAGCACCACTCTTCAATCTTTACATATAATTATATTAAAGAAGTTTTAGTAACTTTCGTAACTATTAAATATGGTATTTAAAACAGAATCCTATAACAGTGGTTGATTTATTTTGTAGGGCACCATTTGTGAGTGTTTCTCATCAGAAAGCCAATATATGTGTTTAGTTCAACAGAAAGGTCAACATAAAATTGTGTATATTGTAACAAACAGTACTTATTGGGTTTTAATTTCCTAGCTAAACTACCTAATATAAACTTATATATATCAGCTAAATATATAATTTACTTGATTGTTTCTTTGTGAGAGTGATAAAAGTTATATATACGAAACGACGAACACATATATTTTACTTTAACTTATCGTAGTGGTTCGAAGATCAACTACTCCAGTTAGTTGTGCTTCAATTTTTGAAATGAACCAAGGGGAATAAAGAAGATAGCTGTAGATATTTTAATCAATTAGAAATACACGTTAGAGATTGTAAGTATTGGTTCTTACAGTTATGGTAAATGTTATAGTTAACTTTAAATTCTCTCATTTAAATATAGTATTGTTTTAGTGTACAATTTCGACAAGAGATTAAGATTAATATTCAGGTTTTATGTGCCCCTGAATACCAATATTTGTATTTTATAATTCTGTCAGTCAATGTGTCTGTCCCTGACCACAACATCTTGAAGTGGTTTGATGGATTAAAAATACAACAGAAAGAACCTTTAGAGCTAGATGTTATATGGCTACACCTTAGGTTGTTTCTTTTAATTTTGACCCTAGCCCTTAGATTAAAGGTAGTTTACAAATAAGTGATTATTTTAAAATTTTAAATTGTTTGAAAATGGCTATAATTTTGTTTAAAATTGATATCTGGGTGGAAATTTACATGACAAAGTCTGCACTTGATTTTCAAGGGAAAAACTAGCTAAAGGTTAGTTTTATGAAGACTATTCTTTTAATTTTAAACATTTGAAAACTTACTCTTACGATTTGGTCCAAAACGGTATCTGTTAATTTATCTACAATATGCAGAGATTTATAGATTTTTTTATTAATAACACTAGTTTTATATCAGTTTATCGACGATTTATTTTTGAAATTAACTAGAGGAACCGAACATTTCCCCCAAATAAAAAAAATCCTTTCAAGTATCATGAATTTGTGATATTTATTAAATTTTTTTCCCCCTTTTCAACTTTTAAAATTTTTTTTTAATTTTCTCCCCAAAAATTTTGCTAATATCCAATAACTTTCCAGGCAATAATTTAAAATTAAAATTAATTCCGAATTTAATAATTTCCCTATTGGGTCCCTTTATTTTTTAAACGGTAGCAATTTTCAAAACAAAAAGGTGTCCCATTTTTTTAAAAACGAAAATAAAATTGAAACAAAATTTAAAAGCAGTTTTGGTTAATTAATTTTCTGGTTTAAAACTTTTTCCCCCCGCTCAAATTCCCAATTAAAACGTATTCTTTAAAAACCACAATGGAGGTTTGGGGAAAAAAAAAAGGGTGGGGGAAACCCCCGGTGTCAACCTTAATCCTTAAAATTTATAATTACAGGGGATGAAAAATTTATTCTTTTCGGGCGGAAAAATTAACTTCCAGGTTAATGTAAAAACCCCCAAAACCATCAATTTGAAATTTAATTTAAATTAACCCCAAACCTATGGTCACGAAAGACAAAAAATCCCAACCCCTTTTGGGTTTTCCTTTAAGGCCAAAATTCCCCCAATTCCCAACTGTAAACTGAAAAAATTAAGTTTTTTAACAAAAATTTATTCCCATCATCTCAATCACAAACATATGATACTTAAAATTTCGTTTTAAAAACCTTCCCCAAAACTTTCATTTAACGTGAATTAAAAATTTGGTTTAACCATTTCATTTACGTTTGGGTTTTAAAATTAATACCCAAAACCCCAAACCCCCGGGGGCCAAACCAATTAAAAGAAATCGGGGTTTTGGAACCCCCTTTGGGGTTACAAGGGTATTTTAATAATTATTAAAAAAAATTCCTCTTTCCCTTTAAAAAAGGGAGATTAAAATTTCCAAAATTTCCCCTCCCATCCTCAAAGTTATTTTAATTAACATGCCTAAAAACAAAAACCTGAATTTAAAAGACAATGGTGAAAAAAATTAAAACCCCCCCAGGGCCCCCATAAAAAAAGTTCATATTAAATAAAAAATTGAAATAAAAAAAACCAAAAAAAACCCCCCCCCAAAAATTTTGTTGTTTCAAATTTTAAAATCTCCCCGTGAAAATTACCTTAAATATTTTATTCACTAATTCCCCCAAAAAATATCCCATTATCCAAATCCCTAAAATTTCAACTTTTTAAATAACTAATTAAAACTCTTTCCCCAAGTAAACCCCTTTTAAAGGGGCCCACTTAAAAAAAACAAAAGAAAAAATTTTTTCCTAAAATTTTCCATTTACTTTAAAATCACTTTAAACCCCCCCATATTAAATCCCCTTGCAATTTAACCCCAAATAAACCCCCGTGAATTATTTTAAGAAAATTTTAACGATATTTTTGATTTAAAAATATACTTTTATTTGATTCCCCCCCATTTTTAAGTTAAATTTTTTCAAAAACTTGTTTTGTTTACCATACATAAATATTAATTTTAATTTTTCCTTCCCCCCCACAATACATTTGTTTCCAAAAACCAAAAAAAATTTTAAACCAAAAAAACAATAAAAAAATTTTTAAAAAACCCCCCAAAAAACTTTAAAAAAAAAAAAAACCCCCAAGAAATTTTTCCCCAACCCCCCCAAAAACCCCCCCCCATTTCCCCCCCTTTTCCGGGCCCCCAAATGTCCCAAAAATTTGAAATAATTTTATTGGTTATCTGGGGATTTTTTTTTTAAAACAAATTAATTTTACAAAAAAATTATAAATTTTAAAAACCCCCCCAAAAATTAATTTTTCCTTATTCCAAAAAAACCAAAAAAAAACATTAATTTCCCCAATTAAAATTTAAATTATTTCCCCTGTTGTTGATTATCTTTGGGTTCCAAAGCCCCCCTACCAAAAACACTTTTAAAAGGCCCCCAAAAAAGACTACCTAAAACACATTAAATTAATTTAAATATAAAAACCAAATTAAATTTGACCCCCCAAAAACAATTTTAAAATAAATTTAAATTTTTATTTACCCGCCTTTTACTCCCTTTTTCCCCCGGGTTATACCTTAATCCTTTACCTAATTTATTATGAATTGGGAAGGGTTTAATTTTAAAATAACCCCCCAATTTCCGAAAAAATTTAAAACATTTAAAAACCCCCCCCCACCCCCACCCCCCCTGGTCCCCTCGCTCCCCCTTCCCCTTTTCGGCGGTAAATAAACCCACTACCCTTAGCCCTCCCAAAATTTATAAACAAAAAAACCCCAAATTTATATTTAAACTAAATAAACGAATAGAGTAAAAAAACCCCAAAAAAAAATTCAACTTGCCCAAAATTGTGGTTGAAAAGATTTCCCCTTTTAACCCTTTTTTAGGTAGGTCCTGTCCAATCCGTTTTTCCATGTTTTGAAAAACCTATGGGCAAGGGAAAAATTTTCCAAATCCTGGTAAAACCAATTATTAAATACGGGTTTCCCCCCCAAAAGGGAGGGGGCCCAGTGTTTTTAATATTTTTGGGGGTTTTCCCCCTGCCCCAATATTCCTCCCCATCACTTTTTTAACCCAAAACCCCCCCTCTAACCCCCCAGTGTATTTTATTTTATTAAATACATTTTAAAATTAAATTATTTTATTATTTTATTATTAATTTATTATTAATTATTATTTTTTACCCGCTCTTACCCCCCGATCTTTATTCCACTTACCAAGTATAAATTTTTAATAAAATACCCCCAAACCCAATGAAACCCCCCTTTTTCAAACCCCCCCAGGCCGGGGCCCCCTTCCTCCTTTCCCGGGGGTCCCCAAAGGTTTTGTTGAATAATCCCCACGTCTTTGTCAAGGGTAAAATTTATCTTTAATCCAAAAAAACCCCCACCAATTAAACCCCCCCCCCACCAATTAAATATGTGGGTTTCCCCCAAATCTTTTTTTAAAAAAATCCTTTTTTTCCCCTCCTAAATTAATTCCCAAATTAATTTGTTTTGGGGGTTTGTGTAAACGGGTTTTAAAAAAAAAAATACCCCTAACCCCCCCTTTTAACCAATTCACAATTAAAACAAAGGGGTGGGAATCCAGCTCGCCCCGGGAACCTTTTTTTTCCCCCTTTTTTCCCCCTAACCCCTATAAAGTCACCTAAAATCAAAATCAAAACCCATTTTTAAAAAAACCCCAACCCTTTAAGGTCTCTAGACAACCGTGATTTCACACCCCCCCCAAAAACCCCAACCCCCAAACCCCGTTTTACAATTTTAATATATATGTTAAATTTTATTTCATTTTTAATTTTAAAAACTAACCAAAACTTAATTGAAAATTTTCAAAAAATTTTATTAAAAGAACTTTTTAAATTTAAAAAATTTTAGGTTTTAAAACCCCCACCTAAAATTTATAAATAACTTCTAATTTTAAATTTTTCCCCCTTTTTCCCCTTTAAAACCCTAATTTTTAAATAAACAACAAATTTATTTCAATATTAAACAATAAAAAAAAAACAAAACCCTTTTTAATTTTTAAAAAAAAATCCCCCAAAAAAACCAAACCCCCCAAAAAACCCCATTAAAACATAATTAAACCCCCCCCCCCCTAAAAAAATAAAATTTCCAAGAAAACACTTAAATTTTTTATTAAAATTGAATCTTTCCCAAACCTTTGATTACAAAAATTTTCCAATATAAAAAAATTTTTGGCTGCAAAAAAATTTTTAAAAAAAAAAAAATTAAAAAAAAATATGTTTTAAAGGGGTTTTAAAATTTTTGAAAAATAGGTTAAATCCCACATTTTCAAAATTAATCAAAATTGTTACTTATATTTAAATTGCCCATGTTTCAATTTCAAAAGTATTTTTAAAACGTTTTCTTCATTTTTCAAACAAAAACCCGGAAATTTTAAAAAGGGGGATTCCCTCTTGAAAATTTAAATTTAAACCCCCCAAAGTATTTTTCATTAAATTTGGTCTTTTCCCCCAAAAAGGAAAAAAAAACCCCAAATTTTTAATTCCCCCCCCCTTGGTGACAAAAATTTTCTTCCCCCCTCCCCCCCCAAAAAATTCCCAAAAAATTTTTAAAAAATTAAAAAAAATTAAATGAAAATTTTTTTTAATTTTCCCCCCCTCATAAAAGAGAAGGGGAAAAATTTTTTGGCCCCACTAAAAAAAACCAAAATAAAAAAAAACCCCCCCTTACCCTTAAACCCACCCTTTCCCCAAAAAAAAAACCCAAAAACCCTCAAAACCCCCCCCTCCCCCCCCCCCATTCCCCCGGAGATAAAAAAAATCCCCCCCCCCCTCCCCCCCCAACCCTTAAACCCCAAATTTTTAAACCCCCCAACGTATTTTTTTAAAAATTTATTTTTTTATACAAAACCCCCCTTTGCCACAAAAAATTTTAGTCCCTTCCTTTTTTTGGGGAATTTTTTATATTTATCTACAATTTTTGTTGAAATGGGTTTTTTTAAAAGGGGGCCAGGGTTTTTTAATCATTAAATATAAAAAACCCCTTTAATTTTTTTTTTCCCTAATAAATTAAAATTTCAAATTAAAAAGTTTACCCGGGATTATCCCTCCCCCAACCAAAAAACACCTACCTTAAAGGTAAAAGCGAATAAAAGAAAATTTTAGGTATTTTTGGGGAAAACATATTCTTTTATAGGAAAAAAGGGAAAACCCAATTATTGTTTAAAATTTGTAGTGCGTATCTTATTGGATTTTCTTTTGGGCCCCTTTCCCCCAAAAACCCTTTAAAAAAACCCTTATTGGGACAAAATTCTTTTTGGGAAACTTTTGGGTCTTAAAAGACCCCGATAAATCGGTGAATTTCCCTCCATAAGAAAATTTAAGGGGAAAACACCCTTTTAAAACTCCCCCCCAAAATTTTAAACCAAATTTTGGGTTAAAACCCCTTAAAATTTTTTTTTTTCTTATTTAAAATTTTATTTTTTCCCCTGTCCTGAAAATCTTTTTTTTTTAAAGGTTTTTTTTTAAACAAAAGAGGGGGAATGGGTTTTTGTTTAAAACCCCCCAGTTTCATTCATTAAAAAAAAAACTGTAAAATTTTTTACTAAATATTTTTATTTTTGAAACCCCTTAAACCCAAAAAACCTACCCCAAGAAAAATCCCGGAAAAAAGGGTAACCCATTTTAAAATTGTTGGAAAATAAAAATCGCCTTTTATAAGGGTTAAAAATTTTTTAAAAATTGCTCCTTTTAAAAACCTGCAATCGTGGACTCCCTTTCCGGTTTTAATTTAAATTTAAAGTTTAGGGGCCCAAATTTGGTCCTATTAAATTAAAATTTTAAAAAAATTTGGGTGGTGACGGGTTTTCCCGGTGCAAGGGCTTTGGGTTTTTTAAAACGGAAAAAAACTTCCCTGTTTTGGATCCAATTTTTTTAAATTTCCCCCCGTATTTCCCTTTATTTCTTTCCCGCCCTCAAGTTCGTTGAGGTATTATTGGATATCTCCCGAGGGGATATTTCACCAAGGATACGTTTAAAACCTATTTCGGCCCGGGTTTTCCCCGGGGGGTTTATAGGGGAAATGGGGGAAATTTCTAGAATTTTAAATTTCCCAATAAAAATTTTCCCCTTCACCAAAACCCCCCTGTAAAAGATTTAAATTTAAATTATTGTTGAATCTAAAAATCTAAACCCGCAAACTTTTATTGACATAAAAAAGGTCCGAAACCAGGGACAGAATGCCAATTTATATTTTTGGTAAAAAATTTCCCAAAGGGGCCAGGCGGATCGTACACAAAATAGCGGCCCCCCTCTAAAGCCATCCGCGGGGGTTTTGGGGCATCTAAGGTCAATAAATAATTTTTTATTCCCCTCGCAATCGAATGGAAATCAGTTTTTTTGGCTCCCTTTTAATATTTTTAAAAAACCCCCTCGGGGGGTTTAATTTTTAACTAACCCATTCGTTTTTGAAGTTTGTTTTAAAAGGGGGGTTTAAAGGTTAAAAAAGGTTTTGCGGGGGGTTTTTTCCAAAGGGTTTTTTATTTAAAGGCTTGCCTTCACTTTTCTATATTAACCTTTCCCCCCTAGGTAATTGGTTTTAGGGGAAATTCCCAAACCGGGTAAAAAGGGTGGGGCTAAATTTAAACTTTATTGAAGGGGCCAAAACCCCCAAAAAAAGGGATTTGTTAAACCACAACTTTTTGGTTTCCGGTTCCCCGGGGTTTTGGGTTCCCTTTTAAATTTAAAAACCCTTCCACTCAAAATTACCCTTTCCAATGGGTTTTTGGGTAAAAAGGGGCCTGGAAGATTTCTAAAAATTTTTTCCCCCTTTGGGGTGACCTGGGGGCCCTAGGGGAAAGGGGTTTTGCCCGGACTTCTGGCTGGGCCGGGGCTCAATCCTCGGTCCCAGCACAGATTTATCTGATTGCCAAAGCCTTCCTTCACCTCTGACAAGACTGTGTTTAGTCACAACTTGTGAATGTGTGGAATGCCAGGCCTCCACCGTGGTTTCGGATCCCTCGTTAAACTGTAGATCCTCCATTTCATCTCACAATCACCTACCATTACATATTAGCGTAAGTGCGTATAACCCGAACGGGTAGTAAGACGTGGTGCTAATAATAATACTTTCCCCTATTTCCCCTGTACCCTTTATAGATTAAATACAAAACCACACTCAGTACACTAAACTGGGATTCAAACCCCAACCTATTTGTTACCAGCTGGCCAAACTTGACGTTTAATCTGCGTGACCACCGATGCGAGTTTTCTACTATAGCTCAGCGACTATATTATGATAATCTAATACTTAGCAATTTCCAATTTTAATTTAAATGTCATGCAAAGGTGTGTTTTAATTTAATAAAATAAATTAGTTGCATTTTCAGAGATGAATTATACTGATAGAAATTTACTAGATCTACTTTTATGCATTCATACGTTAAGTTTTTGATCTACAAATGTCATTTTTGATAGATAGTATCAATACATTTAAAATAACACTGATAATTAAGTAATATATTTTATTGCTGACAAACATTAAATATATTTGTATTGTAAGTTATTAAAAGACTCTTCTTTAAAAACTGATCCAGAGCAGAAGAATTTTGATTTAACTGGAAAATGTCACAAATTTTCCATCTGTATGTCCCTTTTTCTCGATTCTTTGACATCACTGAAACTATTCGAGCTTTACAGTTCTCTTTTAGTTCTCTTTCTACTCCTTCCATCAGGAGTCGAAGAGTGAACAAAGAGAAGAAAAAAATAACTCCAGCAAAGAAGAAGATGGGGGATAGGAAATAAATGTAAGGATAGTAAGAGATGGAGATAAAATTGAATTTTCTTCGTATACCAAAGGGCGTAACTGTCACGTATTATTCTTTTCAAACATGGTGGGATAGTTTTTTTTTTTTTTTTTCTTTTCTCTCTTACGAAATGTAGGCGACTCTATTTCAGTGCAATCGGCCAAATAAGGCGGCTGACTCGTGCTTACGCGTTATATATATATATATATATATTATATATTATATAATATATATAAGGTAGGAGTTGGATAAGTCAAGAAAAGACGGGGGTTCCCATTGAGCGAGACGAAGAGTGGGGAAAAGAAATATGTGTCGACGACTTCCATTACCGGGATTAAGAGGGTATCGTAGATGCGGTTCTTGATCTGAGAGTTCACCGGGGAGGTTGGAAATAAGCAGACCCTTCCCCCTCCCCTATTTTCTCCACCCAAAATCTTCCTAACCCCCACTCTCGCACCCAGCCATGTGTAGTCGTTTGTTCCACGTACGTCCTTAGAATCTATACGGAAATAAGTCACGTCATTCACACAAATAAAAGTGGTCACATCTAATACGAACAAGTTGTTGTTTTTTTTGGAGGGGGGGGGAATAAGCTTTTCTGTAAATTCATTATTACCTTAAGAAAAAAAAAAAATTTTTGTTTTATTGAGATAATATTAAAGTGGCCACCTTGTTCAGCAAGAAATTCTCAATCGCTGCCAGGCTACACGGTCTGTTTCCTTTTCTGAATCTATATCTCTATTCGATCTTAGCTTATACTTCCTTCGCCCTTAACCTACAACCACACTTTGTAATTTCAATAAAAAATAAAAAGAAAAATGATTTCTATTTATAAATATATACAATATCATTTTCCAATTTATAGTGAAGGTCATTTCCAAGTCCTATTTTGAACGGAATATTTAAAACAATTTTGAAATATTTCCAATTTTCTAAAAATCTTTCATAAGTAAAATATATTAATATAAATTATTTTAGAAAAACAAACATATGTTATTAATACATTATTTGAATTAATACTTAGATACCAATTTGCACAAAATCGTTAAAACAATTTTACAAAAATGCCAAATTTTCAAAAATCAGTCATTATTAAACTAATCTTTTTTTTAGAAACATAATGTATACAATTATTTATATTGTTAAAATCTTTCCTAACACATATTTTGAGCCAAATTGGTAATTCTTAGAAACTTTTAGAAAATCCGTTATTTTTAAGTTAACTTCAAACTTTTTTTTTAAAAGTGTACAGTGTTATTTGTTTGTCATTCACTCCCAGATACACATTTTAAACAAAATTGTTAAACTATTTTTGAAAATATTTGGAATAAAAATAAAATTTCACATTAGTAATCTACTCTTCAAAATAAGAACTAGGTTCTAAATAAAAAAAAAATTACCGAGGTACAACCAAATATACAAATTGAACAAAATCCATAAAACCGTTCCAGATGGGGCCAGGGACAAGCAGACAGACATGGGGCACACAAAAATGGTGATTCCACTGCTCTGGGTTCAGGGTTACATAAAACAAAAAGATTCATTGTAATATCGAAATCAAACTTTTTCATGACTGCAGTACTTTCTCTTTAGTCGAGAAAGTAAAAACACTTAAAACTAGTAGTCTGTGAAGTCAGGATTGATACTCTCCTTGAAAACAGGGAAATCAAGGAAAGTTCAAAAATGTTAAGAAACAGGGAGAACTCACTGCTATTTTCAAATAATGTTGCAACTATTTTTGAAATCTGAATTAGAAAAGCATATTGAGAAGTAAACTTTTAGTTCAATCTACATTTCAAGATTTGATGATTACTACTGAGACATTTTGTATTCAACGGTTCATCGATTGCTGTGCCAAAAATTTAAATAAAAATGTAAAAGAAAAAATTAACAAATTTATTCCATGTATAGTATTGCATATAAATTCTTGTAAAATGCATTATTTATCGTATAGGAAACTTTAAAATATCAGAGTATTTAGAAAATTAATAAATGTATCGATCCTGAAAGACTTAGAGCAACATAACTATTTTTATTTACAATAAGTCCTTAAAATCCAAATATTTACACTTACTGGGAAAGTATAGGTAGACTGAGTTTAGAGGAAACATTTCTGTATATGTGTGGAATAAATCTGAGAAACCATAAATTTATAAGAAAGAACTCCGCTTCCGTGGCCGAATGGTCTAAGTTAGTGGTGGCCAACATTTCTCTTTTCCTGGTATAAACACTATCTGTGTGAAGAATTTTGGGCGTGCCATTACACCTTCCTAAGTACCAACACTTTAATTTAAAAAAATACAACCAAAAACTATTAGCTCTATTTAAAGATTGAATCCTGAATTTTATTCCTGATTGTATTATGAATTTTGGGTTATTTATGTTTATTTCAAATAAGATATCCGAAAAAACAAAGCAAAAGTTATTAATCATATTTATAATGAAAATATATAGTTGCTTGGTTCAATAATTTACATTCCAATAGAAATTCATGCTACGTAATTTTATTGTTAGGTTTTATTAATTATAAATAATAACAGTTTTAATAATAGAACTAAATATTGAAGCAATCGCAACCATTTTTAATAATAGAAAATAAATATTTCTGCCCTTAGTGAGAGCTATGGATCTCTTTGAAATTCAGAAGTCTATTTATGTTTAGATTTGTCGTGGAAAAATCAAGAACAATCAGGTTTTATAGATGTTTATCAATTAATTATCAGTGAGAATCGAACGGTACTAGTTTTTTTCCCCAAGTTAATAATTGAGAATGTTTGCTCACATATGTATTGTTCCTGTATTTATATCCAAAACCTGCAAACATTTCTCAAGGCTGGGTTTCTTAAAGTAAAAAACAGGCACGGAGGAAGGCATTCCCAGACGTTGGAAAATTCTTGGTTGATTGGATTCCTAGGTACTTAATTGTACTTGCTGTGAATAATTGTAGCCTGGTTCTGAAGATCAATAATTTAAGTTTGTACATCAGAATGATAGAGAACAATTTTCCTCCATTAAAATTGAAAATCAGTTTATGAAAAGCTGAATATTTTTCTTTTCATCCTTAAATTATGAAAACCTGGTTTCAAAAGAATTTTTCAATTTCGAAATAGAAATGTTTATATTTACTAAATCATGGAATTCCACTTTATTCAGGGTTAGAAAGATTTGTATTCGAGGGAAATAGAAAAGCTCATTCTGAGAAAGTATGACTCGGCAGAATGAGCTCTGACTCAAAAGCCTAAGCTGAGCTGAATATTTTGTAAAAAAGGTTTATTTTATTTGTAAACTCTCATTCTAGCTGTAAAGATGGCCTATTATGTCGTTCAGAAAAGTTAAGTCCCATAGCCAATCTTCATCTCCATCTTCATTATAAGGTAGTTCCTCGTTATATTCTAAAAACTCATACCACTCCCCTTTAAACTGCAAAATTTCACAAATCCTTTTCTTGCTAGATCCAATAGACACTACAATGGAGCAGAAGCTAGGCATGGTATTTGTCTTCCAATTCCAGATCTAGGAGTTTGTGGAAATACTTTCTGTTGAATAATAGAGCTTGTTGATATTTTTATTAGCTATCATCAATATTATAATAGCATTCTATTATCCGGGCTTAGTCGATTTATAGGTTTTCCAATAAAATTATTTTCTATTGTTATTTTTTTAAATCTAGGGTGACTGAAGTCATGCAACTTAAAATGCCTTCATGTGCCACAAATGCTACCCGTACCGTGGGTTGGTCACTTCTTGTCAAAAGCGTCACTCTCATTTTAGACTGGACAGGTGATAACGTGGAGGTAGGGGCTCAAATCCCGGTCAGTTCTACTGACGATTGTTTTCCCTCTATTTTTTCCCACCCACCCTCCACGCAAGTTTGGGTACACTTCCCCTAGATTCAACCCTTCCTGATTTGGTGACCGCACTGTCTAACGCGCTACTCTTATATTGGACTATACAGCCAAGGACGAAGATATTGGGGTTCAATCCCAGTTGGGTGCTCTGAGTTTTTTCAAAATGGTCTTTCACTCTCCTTTCACGCAAATTTTGGTACGTTTTCTCTAAATTCAACCTTCCTCATCCATCGCACACTAGCTTAATTAATACATATTCGTACCACCCGAACGGGTAGTAGGACATGTTGTTAAAAATAAACAACCCATCGTGTTAGTTTTGACGAGACAGACACCTTTTTTATATAAGCGTATAACCCGAACGGGTAGTAAGACGCGGTGCTAAATATTATTATTATTATTACCTTTTTTATACGCGTGTTTACAGGTGCGGATGTAAACATATTAGAACAATTTTACATTTTACATTAAATTAAATAATTTATATTATTATATATATTTATATGATATAATAAAATTAAATATGTTTCTATAATATATTAAATATCTTACTAGGCATTAATCCCATCTTTTTAAAATCATTATAATGATTATATAATTAATTCAGTATATTAATTAAATTCTTATTATACCACTAAATAAATAAAAAAAATAATTAGAGGAAAATCTATCAGTATGAAATTTTAATTTTTCAAATTTTCAAAAAAGTATACCCATTTTCTGAAAAAGTATCGGCATTTTAGCTCAAATATAATAACCTGTAACTTATTTGGATTTAATTTTTATTTAAATTAACAATTAAACATTAAATTATCCATAAAATTAATATACAATCTATTACTTATTTAAATATTTATAAACAAGAAAGTTGATTGAAGTTGAAGTTGATATGAATTTAAGTAAAAATTTACATCCCCGCCATACGTACAAATTTGGGATGCGCGTTCGTATTTCGCGAGGATTACATTTTGAGATGCCTCTTTCAACTCTAAATGTTCCCAGTCTTCGCAGTTGAAAGAAAACGTTTCGTCGACAGTTCATACAAATGTAATATTCTTCCTCTTCCGATGCGATGGCAAAGCTAAAGCCCCTGCGTGTGTGGATTGGGGAGGAAAGTTATTATAATAATGGCTGGTTTTACTTTCACAAGGAAGAGATAATAATTTAGTGTTTAGCATCATGAAAATATGACGGATAGAGGGACGCTAGTATGACTACCATTTCTATTCTGTGGTGACGTCTGAGACTCTAAATAGAGCGTTCAGCTTATTAGGTATACTCGGGTCTGATGAAACATAGACCTTTTGATATATTTCATGCGTTATTTAGCTCTTATATCTTATGTAAGACACTAATCCTATACGGGACCCTCAAGTTCATTTAGTGTGATCACATATTGCAGAACACTAATGCAATAGAGATATTACAGGTCAATATATCGGTAATTTTTTTTATTTTGACTATAATCCTCAAATGAAGGGTAGTTTACTGATGAGTGATATCATTTAATTCAAAATTCTAAAATTATCTTAAAGATTTTATTGAAAATGTATATGAAAGTAGTGCTTGATATGACAAAATCTGTATAGGCCTATTCTTTTTTTGGGAGGGGGGGAATATATTTTAGGAGTATTTTACTGACGACTTATATATATATATATTAAATATTAAAGAAATGGCTCTAGAGATTTGTTTATAAATGGGTATTTGCTAGGCATTCTACATTATAAATTCTTATACACAAATGCCTATTTGTTTGTCTAAATAAAATAACTTTAATGTACAATACTATAGTGATTGATATTTTAAAAATTCTAATATTTTTTGAAAAATGCTTAATGATTTTATTAAAAATGGGTATTGGGACATTATTTTTAATGATAAATAATAGTATAGGTTTACTTTTCTAGCAAAAATTAATTTAAAGGTAGTTTACTTACGACAAATTATAGTATAACATTTTTTAATTTTTGAAATTGGTCTTGAAATTTGATTTTAAAATGGATATTTTGGAATAGTTTTTCATGATAAATATGAATACATTTTTTATTTTTACAACCTAAAAATAATTTTAGGATAGTTTATTAATAAACTATTTTGAAAATCTAAAATTTGTTAAAAACTTTGAACAAATTGGTTTAAAATGTATAAATACAGAGTATTTTTTGTGATTAACAAGATGTGGTTTTTCCTTTTTGAGAAAAACTTATTTACAGGTTAGCTGGAAACATATTTCTTTTAAATTTTCTTTCAAGCTATAATACAAAATATTAGAAATTGCATGCGATTTTATCTTACCATTTACCCCCCGAAAATGAAAAAACGTTTTTTTCTAAAGTCCCCCATTCCCATTTATTTCTAAATACTTAATTAAAAATTTAAATAATTAATTTAAAAAAAAATGGGGGAATCCCAAAAATATGCACTCCAATTTTTTATAGGAAACTTTAAAAGTACCCAAATTACAGTTCTTTGACGTGTTTTTTGGATTAAAAACACATAATTAAAAATGTCACTTTTGATAAATAATTTTCAAAACTTAAAATAAAAAAAAAAGTTTTTATCACCCCAAAAAAGGGTTTTATTGTATTTTTTTAAAAAGCCCCGCAAAAGGAAAAAAAATTTAATATGTTGCTAAAATGTGGTGAAATAAAATATTTTTTTTCTAGGGGCAAAAAAAAATTGTTTTTGCCCCCTATTAAGTATTTCAAACTTACTAAAAGCTTTATTCACGGATCTCTGTGTCCCCCCCTGGGGGCAACCCCTGCCCCAAATTTTTGTTCCCAAAAATTTTTTTAGGTAACTTACAACATTTTAAAAAAATTTGTAATTTTTTTTTTACCTTTTCGGGAAAGGGATAAAAACCAACGGAAAAAACAAAAACCCAACCCGGAATTTTTAAAAATACATTTTATAATTTGTTTTATAATTTGGGAACGAAAATGGCCTTCCCAAAACAAGCCAAAAAAACAAATTTTTTTGGGAAAAAAGAACCCCGGTCCTATTAAAACAAAAAAAACTTAAAGAAAAGAACATTTAATTTTTAATGAGATAAATTTTTTAAAAAATTTTATTTTTCCTTAAAGGAATATTAATTTTTAAAAAAATAAAAGATTTTTCAAAGTATTTTAATTTTGGGGTTTAGATTAAAAATTTTTTTTATAATTTTTTATTTTAAATTTTTAATTTTTTAAAAAGTAAAAAATTTAAAAAAGGTTTTCAAGGAATTTAATTAAAACAATTGGGTGAAAATTTTTTTTTAAAAACCAAGGTTTTTTTAAAAAAACAATAAAAAAAATTTTTTTGTTCGAGTTCCCCTTTTAAAAATTTTGGATAAGTTTGGCCAAACCTTTAATTATTTTAAAAGCTTTACAACAAAAAGGAAAAAATTTAATTTAAAGGGTAAAGGGCCCAAAACCAATCCCAAAAAAAATAAATAACCCCCATTGGTTTTTAATTTTAAAGTTTTTCGGATCTTGAAAAAACCCCATTTTTTTATAAAAATTAAAATTTAAACTCGGGAAAATTTTACAAAAAGTTTTAACAAGGCCCCCCCCTGGGTTAACGGAAACTCCCCCATTCCTAACTTTTTAAAAAATTCCCCAAATTCCTAATTGAAATAAAAAAAACAATTAAATTTAAAACATTAAACCCCCCAACTCTTTTTTTAAAATTGGGTTAACGATTTTTCCCCAATGCCCCCAATTATTTAAAAAGCCCCTTTCCATAAATTATTTAAAAAAGCCCATGTCCCCAACAAACAAACCCCCAATTACAATCTGATTTTTAAAAATTATTAATTATTTTAAAAAAGCCCCCATTAAAGAAATTTCCAAAAAACCCCAAGATTTTAAAAAAACATTAAATTATTTAAAAAATGTCCCCAATTATTTAACAAAAACATTTCCTAAAAATTTTAAAAAATTTCCTTCAACTATTTTTAAAACCCCCCAATGTCCTTTAAAAGTTTAATTTAAAAAAAATAAAACTGATTTTAAATTTAAAAAATTATTAAAGTTTTTAAAATTTAAAAAAAGGAAAAATTTAAAAAAAGATAAAATTTAAAAAACAAAAAAAAATTAAATAAAACCCCCGAAAGGAAAAAACCAAAATGTATTTGTTTAACAAATAAGGATAATTTAAACAAAGCCCCCCCTTCCTCAAATTTTCAAAACCCCGGGGTTTTCCAAAAAAAAAAGTCCTAAACTTTTTTTAACAAACCCCCCCCCTTTTATTATTTTAACCAAATCGTCCAACAACGTTTTAACAAAATCAGGGGCCACAACGAAAAGGGTGGGATTTTGGGGGAAATCAAAAAGGAAATTTTTTTTTTAAAAAAGCCCTTTTCCAATAAAAGTTTAATTCCCCCCAAAATTTCCATAAATCTTTTAAAAAAACCCCCTGGTCTGCCGGGGGAATTGAATCTTAATTGGGGCCGGCAAATTTTTGGTTTTTATTTTAGAGATTACTTTTGTTTCTTAAATTAAGGGGGTTTATTTTTCGAGAAAAAAAAATTTAAAAAATTGGGAAAAAATTTTTTTTTTTTTTAAAAATTAAAAAATGTTTTAAAAAAAGCAAAGGGAAAAGTACAAATTAAAAAAAAATTCAAATTTTTCAGGTTTTTATTAAAACGGGGGGGTTTGTTGGGTTTTAAAAAAACCCGAAAAGGAAAAAAAACCCCCAAAAAGGGTTTTTTATTAATATAAATTAAAAAACCCCCGGGGATTGAAAAGGAAAACCTTAAAAAAAATCCCCGTTTTTTAAAAAATTTTAAAAAATTTTTTGAATTTAAGGGGAAAAAAAAAGAACCAAAAAAAATACCAAAAAATAAATTTTTTTTAAAGGAAAAACAAAAAAACCCTTTAAAAATTAAAAAAAATTGTTTAAAAATTTTGGTTTTTAAATTTTTAAAAAAATTTTTTTAAAATTTTTTTTTAAAATTTTATTTTTTTTTCCCCTTTCCTAAAATAAAAATTATTTAAAAAATTCAAAAACAATTACTTTTGGTTTTTAAATTTTTGAAAATTTTAAAAATTTTTAAAAAATTTAAACCTAATTTTTGGTTTTAAAATATAATTTTTAAAATTTAAAATTTTTTTTAAGGGAAAATTAAAGGTTTTTTAATTTTGAAAAAAATAAATTACAGAAAACCGGGGAAAATTTTAATTTTACCTAATTTTTTCTTTTAAGGGGATGAAATTTTATTTTTTTTTGGGAAAAATCCGGAACCCTTAAAATGTTTTAAAAAAGGGAAACAATAAGGAACCAAAAACCAATTTAAAATTATTTCCTTCGAATTTTCCCTTATTTTAAAATTTTTGGTAAAAAGGGTTTTAGAAATTTTGAGTTTTCTTTTTAAAACCTAGAAATTCCTTTATTCTTTTGGAAAAGTAAATTTAATTTATGGGAAATTAAAACAAAAAAGGAAACAAGCATAAACGGCCAAAAAAAACTTATTAATTTTTTAAAAAAATTTAAAAAAAAATAAAAATTTTGTTTCCAAAAATTTTTAAAAATCCCTTAAAAAATTTTCCATATTTTAAAAAAAAATTAAAAAGAAAAAACCTTTTAAATAATTTTTTAAAAAATATTATCCCAAAATAAAAAACTTCCCCCCAAAAATTTCCAAAAAAATTTTGGGTTTATTTAAAAAAGAAAAAACCTTTTTTTAATTTTTTAAAAAATTAAAAATTAATTTTTGGTTTAAATTTAAAAAACCCCCATGTAAAATTCAATAACTAAAAAATTTTTTTTAAAAAACCCCAAAAATTTTTTTTTCCCCAACCTATTTAATTTTGGGGCCCCAAAAAAGTTTTTTTCCCCTTTAAATCGATTTTAAAAAGAAAACCCCACCTTGGGCCCCTTAATCTGATTAAATTTAAAAAAACTTTAAAAAAATTGTTTTTAAAATTTAACCCCAAGCAATTTTTTCAAACTTAATTTTAAATTTAAAAACCCCAACATGTTTTCCATAATTCCCTGAATTTTTTAAACCAAAAAACCCCCAAAGTCCAAAAACGAAAATTTAATTTTAACCCCCCCAAATTTTCCCCCTTTTAATCTTTTTTTAAAAAAAAAAACCCCAATGTCCCTTCAAAAAACTGAATTTTAATTTAATTTTAAAACCCAAATGGCCAAACAATTTTTTATTTTAAAAAAACCCCCAAATTAAAAATTATTTTCCCAAAGCCCCCATTTAAAACAATCTAAATTTATAAAAAAGAAAAATCTTATTTAAATTAAAAACCCAATTTGGTTAAAAATTTGGGAAAAATTTTAAAACCCCCCATTTAAACCCAACTGAATTTAATCAAACCCCCGGTCCCTTTAAACCGTTTAAAATAAAGCCCAAATTGTTCCCTAATTTTTATTTTTAATTTTTAAACCCCCAAATTTGGCCCATTTTTTGAATTTAACAAACCCCCTTAAACCATAAAAAACTATTTTTAAAGGCCCCCCCCTTTTTCCCAAACAAGGGTATTTAAACAAAACCCCCATGGGGCCCGGGGAACCCCCCGCCAATAGAAAAAGGCAATTGGTTTTAGCAGATCCCACAAATTGATTTTTAATTTTTAATGGGGGTTTGATTTTCTTAAAAAGTTTTTTATTTTTTAATGGGATTTTGATGGCGGAAATAAATTTTTTTTTAAAAAAATTTAAAAAAAATTAGGGGAAAAAAAAGTTTTTGGAAAATTTCAAAATTAATTTTTTGGGAAAGATCCCAAAATTAATGGGTTTTTTTAAAGGTTTTTGAAAGGAAAAAGAAAAATTCAACGCCCTAAAACAAATTAAAAAAATTTTTTAAAAAATGTTTTTAAAAAAAATAAAGAAAGATTGTTTTAAAATTTTTGGAAAAAAAGCCTTTAAATTCCAAAAAAGGAAAAATTTTTTTAAATAAAATTTTGGGTTTAAAAAAATTCCTCTTAGTTAAAATAAATTAAAAGTTAATTTAACCCTTTATTAAGTTTCCTTTTTCCACCCCCAAAAGGCTAAAACAACCCGGGGAAAACCTTTAAATTTATTAACGGGCCCTTTAAAATTTTCCCACAATTTTCAAGTTTTTTAACCCCCCAACATTTGTTTAAAAATAAACCCCCTAAAAAAACCTTTTTTGAAAAAAAAAATAGCCCAAAAAATTTTTTAAGGAATTTCTTAAAATTTTAAGAAATAAATTAAATTTTAAAACTTAAAAAAAGGATTGTTTTTAAACAAGGGTTAAAACGAAATTAAAATAGGGAAACCATTATAAAAAACAAATTTCATAAATTTATTTAGGTTGGGCCCCCTATTTATTTTAGACTTCCCAGCGGGGGATTTATTCCAAAACCCCAAAACCAACAAAAAGGTGAAAAGACCTGCCTAATGTTCCGGGGGGAAAAGAAAACCTTCAAAAAGCCTAAAATTTGGGGTTGGGAAATTTTTGGGAAAAACCTTTTGGGGGGTTTTCCCAAGGGGATTCCAAAAATTTTCCCAAAAACCGGTTTAAGCTTTTAATTTAGCAAAAAAACAATTTTTTCCCTTTCCAAGGGGAAACATGAGGAAAATGGTTTTTTCCTTTTTAAATTTTAAAAAAAATATAAATTTAATTTTGGATGAAAACCCCCTTATTTCTTTTACCCCTTAAAAAATCTTTTGTTTTGAAAAATTTTTCTTCTTTTTGAAAATTAAAACGGAATGGCCAAACACTTTAATTTAGTTTAAATTTTTTTAAAAACAAAACAGGAATTTTTTTAAAAGGAAAACTTTTTTTAATTTTGCCAAAAGGAAATTTTCCCCAAACCTTTTCCCAAAGCTGAAAAATTTATCCCAAAAAAAATTCCAACCCATTTTTTAGTTTTTCTTCAATTAATTATCTCGAAAAAAACCAAAAATTTTTTTTCCTAAAAAATTTGAAAAATGACAAATTTAAAAATTTTAAAAGGGAAAAACCCCCAAGAAAATTAAATAAATTTAAGCCCCCATAATTTTTTGTAAAAAAAGTTAGGTTTAAAAATTATTAATTTTTTTTGAAATAAGGCAAAATAATTTTTTTAAATTAAAAAGGACAAAAAAATTTTAAAGTTCCTTAAAATTTTCAAAATTCAAAAATTTTTTGAAGAAAAAAATCACTTTCAAAATTTAAAAAAAGGGAAAATTTTTTAAAAAATAAAATTTTAAAAAAATTTTAAAAGGGAGGTTTTTTCCAAAAATAAAATTTCCCCCCCCTTAATTTTTTAAAAAGTTTTTTCGTTTGGAACCAATTTTAAAAAAAGAAAATTAAAAAAGTTTTTTAAAAAATCTTTTTTTTTTTCCGGGGTTTTTAAAATTTTTTAATTCAGGGCTTTTTTAAATATTTGGATGGGCCCTGTAAACCTTAAAAAAAAATTTGGGAAAAAGAAAAAAAAATTTTTTTTTGGGGAATTTTTCAAAGGTTAACCCCCGCCCAAAATTTAAAATTTGGGGGACCCTCAAAAAAAAAATTTCCCTTTCTTTTCCATTGGCATAAAAAAAAATTTTAAAAAACTCATTTTCTTTTTAATTAGGGAATTTGGATTCCTTGGTTTGGGAAATAAGGGCTTTAAATAATTTTTCCTTTTTTAGGAAATTTTGGGTTTTTTTTTTTTTATACGAAATAATTTATCATTGTAAAGTTGTAGTAATATTGAATATAAGATCTTGTATTTGAAATATATTTTTATAAAACCAACCATTTCTGAGCTTTATGAATTTAAAAAAAAATCTTTGAAAATTAATTAATTCTTATGCTCTTTGGTAGACACATATTTCTCTTTACTAAAATTTCTGTATAGACCTATTATTTCGTTAAACAAATCCTGTGATTATTTAGTAAATATATATTTTAAGATAAAAGCGAGAGAATGTCTTTGCGGTGCGCCGTACCATTTATTTTGAATTAATTTTTAGTCATTTTTATAACGCTAATTAAATTATTTGTGCTACCTACTGAACACAAAATATATTTTAAAACGCTGTTGGCACACTTGTACTATTTAGAGAAGTTACATTTTTATAGGTAAAACCTCATAATAGAGCTATGAAAAATACACGATTCACTTACACGTATTAATACGTAAGGTCATGTGATCTAAAGCTGGCACTTATGATTGATATCATTACCAATATAACTACACAAATAATATACGTCGTAAAATGTTATCAATTTTATCCACAAATAAATGTGTTTCTATTTTATAAAAAGGCTTTTCCTATTAAATTTGGACTGTATTATCCATCGTATGGGAGGACAGGGGGGGGAGGAGAAATTATAATTTTCTATGACCACTTAATACGAACAGAAAATTTGGTTTAAATCGAAAGAAATAAGATTTATTTCTAAATTATTTGCACATACCTCACTGGCGTGATCACAATGTGAAAATCCCGGAGGGGTAGTAAGATCTTGTGAATGATTGGGGTGATGACAAGGTGAAAAGGGGGGGGACAATCTAGAAGAAAAGGAACTTCCCAGCAAAAAAAAAGGTAAAAGCCAATATAGATAAAATGCACTACTATAGCGATCGAAGTAAAGAGGAAAAGACGGAGTCACGTAACAAAACTGTCAGTATAACTTTCTACCGTAGCCAATAGAGCGCGTATAGACATTTTGGAGGCTACCTCCAGCCCGTTTCAATAGTGTCCCCACAACTAAATTTCCCTTTTATTGGCAAAGAGGGGTGGGTTTTTAGGGGCAAAGGTTGAAGTACGCCTGAAAAGCGGTTTCAATCTTTGATTTCACGTAATGGTCTTTTGGAGATCAAAAAAAGAAAAATATATATTGCATGAACAACGGTGGAGTTCAAGCAAACGTTTTCAGAAACTTTTTTTATTTTTATTCTTCTTTACCTTTTAGAATTTTCAATTTAGTTGGGGATGTGGGTTTCTTTTCTCTATACCGTTCCAATTTCTCTGACGACCTGGATCGAGGGTTATATCATCAAGATACAAGATAGTGTGAAACTAAACCATTTTCAGGCTATCGACACAGTTTAATTTGGTGGGGACTTTAAAGATAGTTCTCAATTCCTTAAGGAAGAAATTGAATGACGCTTTATCAAATTTGAGAGGCACACAAATACTTTCTGGGGGAAAAAAAAGCATCACACAATTCAATATTTTTTTAACAAATTGCATCGCATCTTGATAGTCATTTGGTTTATCCTCATGTTTACACAGTCTTATGTACTAGGGATGAGGAGTGGGAATATTTAAAGAAAATGTAGCTTAATTTTTCGTGAAGGTAAAAGGTTACAACATTTAGAAAAGTAAAGTAACAAACTTATTAAATACAACTGGAATTTTATCCCTGATCTTGCCATCTTATTATATTTTTATTCTATTGTGATAGTGATACATTTTCGAAGGAATATTTAATTTGACAGCTATAAATGTTAATATATTTTAGTTGATCTAGTCATACGACAATTCAGGTCATAAGAAGTTGTCACTTTTGAAACATAATAAAATAATACTAATAATATAGTAAAACTTGATCGATTCTGGGTGAAAGTTTTTTATAAATTTTTTTAACGCTATTTCTCACCAACATTTTACTATATTTCTAGTACTTTTGTTTAGAGACTTAAAACATCCCTTTGTAATTTTCTTCCTCTTAAGTCAAAGAACCGAAAGTTGGTTTTATGTGATTCCTATCCACCCAGAGCTGTAAATGCACTCATGTTCTTGGCTGGTTAGTGCTTCCCTCACCATCTGATATAAATCCCACGTACTAAAGGATCTGAGGAAGTGTGGCAGTTCTTCAGTTCCTTCCACACTACATTTCTATGAGCGAGTGTAAAAATATCTTCAAACTTTACCGGGAAATGTATTTTCACATACCTTTTAGGGTTCTTTTACATGCCCAAATCGATATGAGACCGAAGTCTTTACTTCCCCTCTAAAATATGTTGTGCTACTTATTTTTATTGCTCAAGAAAAAACCCGTTGACGTCAGTAGGGTTTGAACCCACGAGCATCATCGGGTCCTAAGGCAAACACTTCACCCCAAGACCACCGAATTCGACCATTTTGTTTTAAAGATACTTAATATACATATGTGAACCGAGTTGGGGTTTACATTACGATTAACACTACGGTCGTTTTATAATATAAGGAACGTACTTTGGTAGAACAGCAATTAAATTTATTGGTACACTTCTTTAGTCAATTAAACAATATAATTATGAATATAACAAGGAATTAATTTATTCAAAGAGAAATTAATAAATCAAGAAACTAGATTAATTAAACATTCTTAAGAAATCACCTCAGAGATTGTTAAAGAACAAGAATTGATCTCCATATCTAGGTAAAATTGTAGGTAGATCTGTGCTGGATTTTATTAATCAGTAGCAGAATATTGTAAAGAACTAACTGATAAGCTATAAAAAGTGTAAATTGTCAAATGACTAGGCTGGAGCCGTTAATATTACAACTAAAGATTCAACAACAACCTATCACTTGAATGATCAATTATACCAATAACAGCCCAACAAAATTTTGACAAAAAATATTTAAACAATTTTAATAAAATTAATAAAAAAATGTGATTGATAGAAAGTTAAGAATTGACTAGATATTTAATTCGTGAAACTTCCACATATAAAAACTGCTGACAATATAAATACAACGTGAAACATATTAAAATTAAAATTGAGATATAACCAACAACATAGTTCCACAAAATTATAATAAGTGTTTGGAATAATATTAATAACTTGATATCCGAGTCAAATGATTTAAGAAATGCATGTGTTAACAATCGAAAAGATTAATTAAAGAATTGCTGTAGTAACAGATGTGTCATCCAGGTTATTCTTAGTCAGCTATGATATGTTGAATACGTAAATGTTATTTATATATAGGTTATTGGTTGCTATGTAGAAGTGTAATACACGAAAAAAGTTAGTTTGAAAAATTTTAATTGAAAAAAATTGAAATAAAGTGATTGTCCTTATTTGATGTTTTGAATCCTCTCCTTATAAAGTTTGTTGCAACCCTTGGCTGGGTGACAACACAATGCAAATATTTTGTTTGTTGCGAAAATGGTTTCTTTAAGCTCATATAATTAACTCAGAATTACGTTTAGATGCTATAAAATTCACTTTAAAAAGGTTACATCTCTGAAATTTACTATTAAAGATGGAAGGGGGCCATAACCCCAGAAGGTGGGGGTTTCATACCACCCCCCATTTAGAAAACCCGAATGGTCACCCTTGGCCTTAAAATATTGAATTAATTTTATAATAATATATTTCAAACATAAAATGTACCTAATTTATACACGGGATATTTATTTACAAACAACAATGATAATTTTTTCCCCTATTAATTCACATGAATATCTCAACGCAAACTCTTTCAGATTTTCTCTTCTCTGAGGTAACAAAAAATTTCCATTAATTTGTCCCTTTCATTTGTATTTACTCTGGTTTTCTCGTTTCAGGATGTTTGGGCTTTCTTTGTAAATATAATATAAATGTTCATAAATACTAATAAGGTACTATATTAGAGTGGGGCATTTTATTTACTAGCCAAATACAGTGTGGTGCATACATTTTATTACATGCTATATCATAAACAAGTAATAAGCTTCTTAACGTTTCCTTTTTTATTCAACCATACGAATTACAAGCTAAATAACATAGGAATATACTTTACTTTGGTGACTGCATAGTCTAAGGCATCACTCCCGTGTTAAAATAGACTGCCAATGACAGGAAGATCGGAGTTTGGATACCAGTTGGGTATACTGAGTATATTTTCCAAAATGATTTTCCACTTTCCTTTCATGCTAATGCTGGTATACTTCTTCTAAATTTACCTTTCCTCATCCTTAATTCATTATCATAATTAGAATACTACATAATATGCAAATAACCTAGGAATAGACCCAGTTCAGTGATCGCCTGGTCTAAGTCAGACCTGGCAAAGTCATTTGATAAGGCTTACACTAATCCGTCCCATGGTATAGTGGTCAATACACCTGGATATAAGCCTTATAGTCCCGGTTTCAATTCACAGCTGATACCATGGGTATTTTTCCCGAAAGGGGAATTATACTAACAGTCACCAGGGTTTGGTTGACTAGGTAATAAAAAGGAAGAGTATTTATAGCAAAATTATTTGGTGGGACAAAATAAATAAATATTATTCCAGTATAAACATAGAGTTTAGTTTTCTACATAAGGTAAACTAAGTTTTTATTGAATGTCTTTCATGAGCATATGAGGATTTGATAAGAAACTTTTTAAACAAAAAGAGAAAAAATAATTCAAATTCAGGACATCTTTGACAGATACTCAAAAACAGTTGATATCACAATTTAAAGAAAATTAATCACTTTGTTTCTACTGGAACAATATTTTATCTATTTTGTCCAACAATTTATTTTGGTATAAAAACTTGAAAAATACTCACCTTAAATTTCGTTCCCCACAATCCCACCTTAAGAAGTATTACTCCAAAATTAAAAATATATATATTATTAGTACCGCATATTAAAACCCGTTTGGGTTATACGCACTTACGCTTATGTGTAATGGTAGGATGATTGTGAGTTGGAATGGAGGACCTACGGTTTAACGTGGGATCCGAACCACGGTGGAGGTCTGGCATTCCACACATTCGCAAGTTGTGATTAATACACATCTTGTCAGAGGTGAAGGAAGGGTTTAACAATCAGATAAATCTGTGCTGGGACCGAGGATTGAGCCCCGGACCCAATAAATATAGTAATAAAACTTTACCTCTACTATATTTGGTTAAATAAAGGGTATTAATTTATCCCGAAATATCCTAAGTAACTATAAGCCACTATTTCGTTTACACCAGTTCTTTGGTCAATGAATCTCTTCAAAGCCCTTTGTTAATTTACGAGGTAATTAGGCGGGGATTTAATCTCAGCACATGCACCCGGTCGTTAAAATACTTCTTCAGACGTTCCAGTGAAAATACCTCAGCAGTGGAAATAATCTTAAATTTTATCTAATCAAACTTTTGTTAGGAAAGTTAACTTATGCTACATAGAGGCGTTGTTAATGTGGTGTACAGTATACCTCAGAAATAAATTAAACATGATACATGAACATATAACATTAAATGTTTAAGCCTTGCTGCGAGCTTTTTATAGTAGGTTAATTGCTAAAATATTGCCGTTCATTTCTCTATAGTTATTTAGTTTTATTTTAAAATTAATTTTATCCACTGTGTAGGCCTAAGTATAGACTAAGTAGTTTAAAGGGAGTCCACCATCATTGCTGTAGAAACAAAATAGGAAAATTATATTGATAAATCAGTAGGAAACATTGTAAATTCACCCGACAAAGATTCGATCACAGACCTCCTCTTAAGCAGCATACCAGTTTCTTTCAAGAGTGATACTTTAGATCACAGTATCACTAGTTTGTGTATATATATAAATATATATATATATATACAAATATATATATATATACAAATATATATATATATATATTTGTGCTAATGTGGATTATTTGGTGAATTAAGCCACCCAATAATTTTTGTTTATAATGGAGTATAATGTGAAATATAATTCTAAAAATTAAGAGTAGTTAGAATTAATTACTTTAAATAATAATCCCTGCTCAGTATATAATAAAATAGCCATATTTCACTACATTAAACTATAAGGCTTAAACACCTTTTAAAAACAAATACGTCATCACTGAATGATACTAAAATACGAATCCATCAGGAGATTTAGTTAAAAATATATACGAGTACTTTTGTTTCTGAGTTCCTAGGTACCAGAAAAACCGAGAAAATCGGGAAAACACAGAAGTTTATGTTGTCTTTATAGCCCTGAAAAACATGGGAAAGATTAAATAGAAAATTCATGGTCTAAGGCGTCACTTTCGTGTTGGACTAGACTTACAATGAAAGGAAGATCGGGGTTCGAATCTCAGCCAAGCCTACTGAGGGTAGTGTTTCCAAAATGGTTTTCAAATTTACCTCCATGCAATTTTGGTTACACTTCCTCTAAATTCAACCTTTATTATCTTTAACTCACTAGCTTAAATAGTACATATGTGTATAACCTGAACAAATAGTAAGATGCAGTGATAAAATATTATAGAAAATTACTAGAATATTTGTATATTTTGAACATTAAATTGCAAGTTTTAAATAGTCGGCCTTTGTATTGAAGGAAAAAAGAACCTAACCTAAAAACTAAGCACGTTTATTCAAACAAATGTTTTACCCCATCCCCCTATACTACATCACACCCAATCCACCACCCCTTTATTTATTTTTTACCCTTGAAGCAAAGAGCTGTGGAACGACTGTGTATATATATATATATATTTTCTTCATCAAGTTCCATTGTCCTGTTTATACACCATTTGCATTACTTTGCACCACCTACAGTAGCCCCATGGTTTCTTTGGTGCTGACTGACAGTTCACAGCTGACAGCTGACAGTCAACATTTAGGTATATACCTAAATTTTGACTGTCAGAAGTGACAGCTGCTAAACACAGGTTTTTTGCAGATCATATGGTTCGGCGTAGGGATACATAATTTGGTCCGGTAGCTTTTCAAAGCCGTCAGCTGTCAGCTTTGAGCTGTCAGTCAGCACCAAAGAAGCCATGGGGCTACTGTAATTTTATGAAAAGTTAAATTTTGTTCCTCTACACTTCATTCTAAGTTGTCTAAAAAATTGAAAATGCTTTGCAGAAAATGCGGAAAATCTGGGACGAAAGTTAATTGTGACAATCCTGTTGTGCATAGACAATATAGGAGAAAATTTATCCCCCTATTAACGTAGCTGGATAATTGTCAGGTAATACGTATAGACACAAAACCACTAAGACTATCTCAAATTATCTTAGAATGTTTTATTGTGACCATCTTATAAAATACTTTATTTGTTTGCCTATTATGTTTATAAAAATTTTCTTTAAACTTAGAAATGGGAAATGCGTCCTAAAGAATGAGATAGGTTCACCTTTTATTGACATTTTGTGGATGAATAAAACTTAAATTGTAAGTATTTTTGTATCCTATAGAGATAATTTTCATCTTGATTTAAAGGTGGGTCCTATTTTGAAATAACCAAAAACACATTTTTTTTAATAACTTGGGATTTTTGGACGTCTGAAAAGCATCGTGGCACTCCGGGAGACGGCCCCTTTAGTTACTGGATGGAAGGACGATATCACCTTCATCTTGTTTTTATTTCAGTTAGAGTTGATGTGAAAATAAAGTTGTTAATCTTTCATCCTAACGTTTTCCAAACTATCTAAATAAATTCTACAATTATTTGATGGAATGATAGGTGTGGAAGGCGGGGGGATAAAAATTTGGGAATAAAATCGTTAACTGAAACACCCTTCTTTTTCTAATCTTCTATTCTGATTGCCTCAAGTATCTAAGAAAATAAGTGAAAATTAAAACTATAGGGCGATTCAAAAGTCTCCATACTTAGGCAATAGCGTGTTATGTGACTAGTTTTTTTTTTCAAATAACACCGAGTCTGTTTAAAAATGATACAAAGGGAATGAGCAAACCTAATTTAACTGTGCATTATCCAAGAAGTTGAGCACATTTGGTTACACTGCAATCAATAAATATGTTCTACCTATTCATGAGGACTTTTGAATCACTCTGTATATTCTTTAAACTTAAATTTGACACTTAAACACGGGAATCGAACAGAGTATTTTTGGATTTCCATGTGGAGGTGTCATATTTCAATTTAAAGAATATGATATTTAGATGTGCTCTAGTCGTAATTAACAAATACAAGGTGAGGTATTTAAGTTGAGACACCAGAATATTTCGAAAACGTAGAATATTAGAAAATATTTCTTCGTACAAAATGTTTTTTGTTTTTAGGGGGGAAAGAGAATAATACTAGATAGTCTTGATTTGGTGGACGTATTGAAGGTCAAAATTATTTTTTAAATACAAACCTAAAGTTATTTTAACATAAATCTATTACACAAAAAAATCTTTTGCCTACAATTTTTTTAATGACGTCAAATTTTCAAGATATTTTAACTTGTATTTTATACAACAATTTTTATTCAAGTGCGTTTTATTCCATTAAAAGATTGTAAGTGTTAATGGGAATTATTTTGAGCATTTATTAACCTATATTTAACTTAATAAATAATAAAATAATGTTATAAAAAGTTCTTGAAAAAAGTTTCATAAAAAATACGTGTTAAAATATCTTCAAAAGTTTATGTTAACTAAAAAAAGTTCTAGGCAAAAGTGTTCTTTTTTTGTAGAATAAATCGACTTAAAAAAATTATAGGTTTTTGCTTAAAAACAATGTTGACATTGAGATCATCTTTAAGACGTCCAACGAATTAAATTTAATTGAGAGTATAACCCGAACGGCTTTTAAGACGCGGTGCTAAAAAAAACTGGTGATATTCTCTTTATACCTCAGAAACTAACTTACTTTTGTACGAAGACATTTTTTCTAATATGATTTTAATTTTTCGTGACACATTAAAGAAAAAGTACTGTGATCTTCAAAAAAAAATCTAAATTGAGATTTTGATAAATATCGACGGTTCATGACCCCCTGAAACCAAAAACGTGTCATGTTCAATGCCCTCTGTCTGTCTGTACCTTGGGCTAGAGCCTAAACTATTTTACCGATTGGGCTAGAACTTGGTATCTAGGGTTTTCATAAGGTCCCATCGAGGAGCTTTAGGATTTAGATATCCAACACTAAATGTGAAGGAATCTTACTCAAGGGAAAATAGAGAAAGATAAATCAAGATTCTCGAAATTTGATAAAACGATTTTGATTAAATTTTATATTTAGATACTGTTTATTATAATAAACACGATGGCAATTCTTATTTTCTCAAGAAAATGACTTGGAGGGTACTTTACAAGGAGGAAATTTTCCAATTTTCATCATTTCAACGCAACTATTTGGGATACAAAATAGTTTATTATTGTATAGTTGTAGGATCATTAAACATCTTTTATTCGAAATATATTTTTATAAAACCAATCATTTATTAGCTATAAGTACATATATATATATATATGAATAATTTTTAATTATGTTTTTTGAAAATAAATTTGATTCCTATGCTTTTTGGTGGACAAATAGGTTTCTTATTTCTCGATGTTTCTGTAACCGTGTATATTATTACATTAATAATATTTTATGTAGTGTTTCTACAACAATTTGTATACCTATTATTTCGTTTAACAAATCGTAATTTTTTTTAGTTAATGTCTATTTTAAAATTTTAAAGTATTTGAGGAGGGATTGTTTTGGAAGCCTTAGGAATGCGTAAAAATAGAACATCCTAAGATATTTTAGGATATTTTTAGTAGTTATGAAGCCTCATAGCTGCCATTCCACAATAAATACAGCAGCTTGAGCGTAAAAACAGTATATTCGATTATATTCAAGTATCGTTTACTAGGATTTGAATCTATATAACTGCCATTCCCATAAGCAATAATTCAGTGTGAAGATATTTCACTTCAATCAGGAGGCACTCTAGATATTAATATCAAAGTATATTAAAACCGCAAGGCACACTTTTCTGGTTCAAAATAGTAATAATAATAATAATTATCACCGCGTCTTACTATCCGTTCGGGTTATACGCTTAAGTACTAATTACACTAATGGATTAGGAATTGGGAGGGTTGGATTTAGAGGAAGTGAACCCGCATTTGCGTGGAGGGAGAGTGGAAAACCATTTAGGAAAAACCACCCCCAGTTCACCAGCCCGAGATTCGAATCTCGATCTCCCCGTCTTCGGCAGGTCGAGCTCAACACGACTAGGGCGTTAGCCAACTACGCTACCGAAGCGGGTCTCTGGTTCAAAACGAGAACTGTAAGTTAGCCAGAGACTTCACCCACTATCCACCACGAAACTTAATTAGAAGTGATAATGAACAACGCCTCCTCTTCCCCTACCAATCACCACCAGTAGTAGTGGTAAACGGATATCTTCTCGACTGCGGTTTGAGTCCCTCCCATGTGGGAAACCCAGGTCATGGGAAAACAACTGGGACTTCCTGGTGGTATCCTTCGCCACCAAGAAGGTTTTTGGCCACTACGGGTAAACATTAAAATCTTTTAAGACAATTTTATGTCTATATGAGGATATTTAACGCGAACATTTGTAGACCGACTGGTTATAGAAGTGAATGACCACAAAAAAAACATTTTTTTTATATATATCACGGCATCCTATTGCCCGTTCAGGTTGTACGCTGTATGCATGTGAACTAATTATTACGCTGATGTGTTAGGGATGAGGAAGGTTGATTTTAGAATAAATGTAACCGCTTTATTAATAATAATAAAATCGTCTCTGTTTGGGAAATGCTGAGGCCAGCGCCTTTTCTTACTATATTTCTTACGACAGGTTCATTCCTTTTTCAGTGAACTTAGACCCCAATGCCCCTGACCACTGCTCCCTTTCAGCTCCCATAATTTTTTTCTTTCTTCAAGTCATCCAATATTTGAATCCTTATTAATCCTGGGCTCCTCTTTCCCTAATACTTTCATTCTATGATTGTGCAGAAGACATTCCTTCTAAGGATGTGTCCAATCCATTTCTTTTACCGAGAATCGCACCCAAAATGGTTTCCTTCTCACCCATCTTCTTAGACTTTTATTTGTACCCCTGTCTGTCCTCCTGATCTTATCAAACGCTCCTTCTTTCGCATCACCCAAAAATATTTTAAAGCTCTTCCAGAGTAAATTTATATTTCATCAATTCCTTTAAGAAAATCCATTTAGATATATATAATATATTAATAATAAAAAACATTGATGAATCTATCTGATAAATTAAAAAATAATAGGGAAGAACTAAGCAAAGCTCCACGTTCGATTACTTTATGGGTAAATTTTTAAAATTTTAAAGAAAGCGAATATTAATGGAAAAAATTCCCACTAATAAAAATTTAATATATAGTATTTGCATATTAATCATGATTAATCTAGCAAATAAGTTAAAAGTAAACCATGTTGATAATATATCTAGTAAACATTTAGATTAAGGATGTTTCCTACCTATGACGTCACGCCAGGTAAGATAGGTTTTTCCCATGTTAATGAATTTTCATTTTACTCAGCGTGTTTTAAAGACCTTACGTTGAACAAAAACCATAAATTCTTAAATGATTCTTAAAATAGTCCTACAGTATCACAAAATTGTTATTTTTATCTTTAAGTAGTTTTTTTTTGTAAAAGTATATTTTATAAATCCTCTACACTTACGCTATTAGGTTTATTCACAAAAATGACCTTAGGAGTCATCCTGCCAGGATGTATACTAAAAAAGTTAGTGGTAGCATATGTCTACCTAGAATAGAAAACAAGGAAAAGGTAAAATTAAAAATCAAGTCAGTTTTCAAGACGCAAATATTAATCAGACTCAAAGAAAAGTCCCTTCAGACATAACAAAACTGTAATTCTTGTTTTGTTTCCCTCTCTTTCTATTTTGTACATTGGTGTCTTAAGCGTGATAGTGCTTGGACGGATTAGTTGTGTCAAGTTATAATGCAACATGCTTCGCAAACTAGCTTTGAAATCTCCAACGTCATTAAATACAGTATTTATATCATAATAATAGTAATAATAATATAAAAAAGTTCACATACGTTCTTACTTTACCATTTACATTCCCTTCAAATTGTTGATTAAGCCTTTTAGTATATGTTGAGCAAGATTATTATTAACAATCTTTACGGTTGAAGAGTTTTTAATATCAATCAAGAACATTCCAAGAACAAGCTTCAACAACAGTCAGAGAGAATAGAAGTTAGATTTGTGAAGATGTGTAGAAGGTTTTGGGATGTCACGTGAGTTGGTACAGAGATTCTGGTGAGAATAAAAGGGACTAGAAGTGAAGAGATTATATGCGGATATTCTGTCAGTATATTTGTCATTACAAGTTAATGTAGATGTCATCTATTATAAGTTCATAAACAATCAAGTTTGTCATAATATATAAAACTATGCTCACGGTATTTCAAGTCGAGGATAAATCTTACACGTGTTTTGAAGTTTTTGTAATTTACTAGCGAGTTCAAAAGTCAAGTCATAATCAACAAAATCACAGTAGTCAAAGTGAGAATGTATTAGAGTTTGAACAATTTTTTTTTAAGAACAGCTGGAAGAAATTTCTTAACTCATTTTGATTAATACAAAGACCCGAAAGACCATATTATTGGCATAAAAAAGGAGTAGTTCTTCCAACTTTAAAATAAATTGTTCAATCACTCATCAACGACTGGACTGGAAGCTATCTCAAGTAAAACCACTTCCCAAAAAGTCACGGCCTAGACGTGTCGATGATTATCGGCCAGTTAGTACGCTACTAATTATTTCTAAAACTTTGGAACATCTTGTAATCAGACAGATTTACAATCATATAAATAATAACCAGCTTCTCACTGAATTCAAGCCTACCTCTGGTACATGTGCTGCGCTCATTAAGGTAACTGATACTAAACGGCTTGCGATGAGCAGCTACACTAGTTATTTTTGAGTTCAGTAAAACCCTTAAGAGTTGACTTTAACATACTTTTAAGAAAACTAAATTGTTACTTCGCTTTTTCACTCACGTTTTTTTATTGGGTATGTTCTAACCAGCGGTTCATAAACTGTGGTACGTATAGGACAATTAATCCCGGTGGTACGCCATTAGAGATCAAACAAAAACAAGCCAATTAAAGTCTTAAACATATAGGGCCTCATCAAATGTTATAGCTATGTTACGACTAAGCATAGCCTAAAGTAAAACATATTTAAACATGTGATTGGTTGGGTGGCAACTATGATTCAAGCTCTAAGGCTACGGCCGGACGAGCTGTAAAATGCTGCCAAAACCAGCAGTAAAATAAAGCATGAAAATGCACCCAATAGATTCACAACGCTGTAAATTATTGCTTAGCTAGACAGTGGAACTCATTTCAAGGTCATGTCGCAGACGAATAGGCCTGGGCCCATAATTCTGGTGACAGCTTACAGCAAAAGAGTGATCCCACGTGCAGTATTGTGTAGTGGCGTCATATTATTGCCTCGTGTGAACATTGACAATTTTTTTTCCAAAATGGATATTGATTCAGTAGATAGCGAGCACCTGATTATTGAGGTACAGAAATATTCATGTCTGTATGACCGTGGAGAGTACAAAAACAGCGATTTGAAGTTGCAATGTTGGTATAGCGTAATGGAAGCCCTACCAGAAAAAGCTTGGGATGAATTCAGTTTTGAAGAAAAAAACTCATTTGGTAGACATACGAATTAATTGACATTCGATAATACTCAAAAGAATTGTATAAAGTAGCTACAGTTTCAGTTTTTCATGAATTAAAACAAACTACCCGTGTGTTGATCGGCTGCTAATGATGAGATGAATCCAACACTTTATTTCTCTTTTTAGACGGTACCGACGTTGGACAAGTAATACGCAAAACGCAATTTGGCATTAGGATTCATCAGCTCTATTTCATTTTCGCAGCTGCACACGAAAGATACTTATCGCTGGTGTAGCGTGAAGAAGCTGCACTACAGCCGTCATCTGGCCTCCCAGCAGCTTTATTTTAGGGCAGTTATTGGAAATATTTTACAGATCGTCAGGCCGTAGCCTAAGAGCCGAGCCGGTGCAATCGCGCAGTCTGTATTATTATATCCTCAAGCACTAATAAAAATGTGCCTGTATGATAAAAACTCGCTTTGCTCATTGGGGCTCCACCCCCAAACCCCCCAATGGGTTTTCTTTGCAAGTGGATGTAAACTAATGTAATTCCAGCGTTGTTTTGAACGTAGCAACTTAAAGTTACCGGTATTGTATTGTATATATCGCACATTATTTTAATTTCTTCATACTTATAGAGCAGCTAGAATCATCAAATTTGGCCATGATTATGGAAATTGGTTGCCAATATGCCTGCCAAATTTTATGATTTTAGCTGTCTCTTAAGTGTGTCAGAAAATTTTAAAAATTTGTGGAAAAGGTGCCAAATTTAGCTAAAATCAAGAAAATCTAGCTTTATCTAATATATAACCAATGAAGATACGACAAAAAGTAATAGGATTGAACTTGTGGAACTTGCAAATCTGTAGCTGCTGGCGTTTTTTGATAGGTCTTACCGTTTAGCCACAAGAAACTTCCAAAGAAAAGTCCGCACCGACTTTAAAGTTGCTCCACTGTTTTGAATTTTTTAGAGGGGTTAATTTTTTTTTTACTTTTTGGCATTTTCACTTCGGTTACAGGCTAGAAGCTATAAGTTTGCCAAATTTCAAGTTTCTAGCTCATCTGGAAGTGGGTAAACATTAATGTCAGTGAGTGAGTGAGTCAGCCATGTGACTTTATAGTAGTATAATTTAGCATTATCTTGGTGGTATTCCAAATTAAGGAAATGTTTAGGGTGGTCTGTCATTCAAAAATTTAGGCAATTGCTACTCTAACCTCTAGGTTGAATACAAAGGGGAGTTTGAAATTACTTTTACTCTACCTGGTACTCAGTTTTTTAGTTTAGTGACTCGTTTTGCTAACTGTTCGGGTTATAAGCTTATATACAAATTACTCTAATGGTTTTCGAGACTAGGTAGGCTATATTTATAGGACGTGAACCATCACTTGTGTGGAGAGAGAGTGGAAAACCAGTTTGAAAGGACTCTCAGTACACCCAACCGAGATTTGAACCTAAATCGCCCTGTTCTTAGGTGTCTAGTCTACTTCGAGAGTAGCGCGTTAGGCCACGTGACCATCGAGGTGGGTGAGCAACCTGTTAAATCTCGTGTATCACAAGACTCTGTACTTGGGTAACTTTTATTTAACTTGCTCAAAAATGGCCTACCTATTTCACTTACTTAATGTGATATACAAATGTTGTAGTTTTCTGACAGTACTGCAAACCTCACTGCAACTATAGACAAGGTTAATGTGAATTTTATAGAAATCTCTTTATGGAAAGGAGCCGTATTAAATTACGTAAGAGTATTTTTTTTGTCGAAGGGTGGGAAGGGTCTAAGTATTTTCTTACATTTTCTTACGAGAAGCTTGGAGGGCAGAACGTTTTTTATCAATGATTATGGTGAGATAAAATCTACAAAAACAAAAATTGTGTTCAGAAAATTCTGAAACATTTTATTTTCATTAATTTGATAATATAATTTAAATCACTGTATTCCACTGTTTTAAAAAATAATTGAAACTAGAATTCTTATTATTAACATAGATAGTTAGTTACAATACACACGCCAAATTACATTTCAGTTTAGTAATAGTATAAAATTAAACGATTAAAATAATATAATTTACTAAATCGTAAAACAAATACGTAAGAGAGAAGAAAGAGAAGGGGGGAGGGGGGGCAGACTGAAAATCTTTCTATCCCTGAAGTGGGGGGATGGGGGCCCGAAATCATTAAAAGAACCTTACGTAATGGGGCGTAACACAACCATACTAAATAACAAGCAATGCTTAATTAGACATCAAGGCTCTTGTCAAAAGTAAATAGCCATACCCTTCCTAGTATATTACTTAATAATAGTGCTATACTATTCGCCTCAGAAACTAAGAATCTAGGCATACTAATGAAGCAGATAAAACTACCAAAACATGTTAAAAAAACATAAACTGCTCTCAATATCCTAAAAAAAACCAAAACACTTTCTTCCTTTTTCTTTTGAAGTTACTCTCTTCCAAAGCTTGATAGTTCCATACTTCGACTGCTGTGACATTTTTTGGAGTGAATATTACCGTAGAGCTTGCATAAAGATTGCATAATACATGCTTTCGACTAATTTACAATCTTAAGGTGAGATTGAAGGTAACGCGAGAAAATTTCAGTGTTTTTACAGTTTTTTTGTATCAAAACAATTTATCTGACAAAAATAAATAAAATTAAGCTCCAGTACAAAGATATAGTTTAGATTTCTTCACGTGGTGATATCAACAAGTTGTTGAATATCTGTCATGAGCATAGCGGCATTAAGTGACCAACATTTTAAATCAAGAGAAAAAGTTGTCATTAAATTCCAGGACACCATCAACAAATATTCAACAACTGTTGATATCACCATGTGAAGAAAATTAAATTCTATAATTGTACTGAAGCAATATTAGATTTATTTTGACCAAACAAATGTTTTGATATAAAACCTGCAAAAAAAACACTAACCTTTTCTCGCGTCCCCTACAATCACACTTTAAGTACCAGAACCTTATTTCTAGGTACTTTGACAAACTGAAATGTTTACGACTAAATGAATGGCAGACACTTCACTCCTTCAGTTTTCTACACAATATATCACACACCTCCTCACAACAATATTATTAATTTTATTTATTTATTTGAGGTATCTAACGTTCCCTTTAAGAAGCGACTGATTATATCAGCACAAGAGAATTTCTACAAGCGAGAGCGAAAGAGCCTACCAGTTTTGCCAGGGAAGGTATTTTCAAATACCTTTCAGGTTTATTTTACATGCCACAATTGAAATGGGATTAATGGCTTTACTTCTTATCTGAAGGACAGATTGTTATATCTCAAGAAATATCCGTTGACTCCATCTGGGTTTGAACCCACGAGAATCGGGTCCTGAGGGGAGTACTTTACCTCAATAACAACGAGGTCAATCTCACCACAACACTTAACAAACTGTAATCTTCCAAAAAATTCAGCATCAGCTTAATTATTATTATTATTATTATTATTATTATTATTATTATTATTATTATTATTATTATTAGCACCGCGTCTTACTACCCGTTTGGGTTATACGCACTTACGCTAATGTGTAATGGTAGGATGATTGTGAGATGAAATGGAGGAAATACTGTTTAACGTGGAATCCGAACCACGGTGGAGGCCTGGCATTCCTCACATTCACAAGTTGTGATTAATACACGTCTTGTCAGAGGTGAAGGAAGGGTTTGGCAATCAGATAAATCTGTGCCGGGACCGAGGATTGAACCCCGGAACCATAGCACAGAAGTCTGACACCTTACCCCTAGAACACCAGGCCACCATCAGCTTAATATACGTACTAAAAGATCCACCCTTATAACTTATAAGAATCCCAATTCACAAATCCTAATCTTATTCACGTTCATTGCGGCATCACAAACGTGGAATGCATTACCCCCGACAGTGAAAGAATTGACTGGTTTGGCTGCTTTCAAAATTTCACTCAACCGGAATATTATCTCTAAGCGAATCTAGTGCTTCATGCTTTTGCAAACATAACAAATAAAACCCTTTACAGGCAAATGTTTAAATAATTGTATGAATGAAGGAATAAATGGAATAATGAATGGAGGTAATCTAAATTATTACATTTTAAATTTCGTCAATTATTATAATTACTATTGTTATTATTAAATTAATTTATATAGGCCTATTCTTTTTAAAAGTGTTCCTCTATGAATATATATAATAAGTAGGCCTACATAAAAAATAATTTTTATTTGTAGAATAAAAAGGGAAATAAATGGTACGGAACTCCGCACGGACTTTCTCACTCCATTGTTTAAAAATGGAAATATTTACTCAAAACCCGTAATATTTGTGAAATGAAATAATATACACAAGCAAACCTGAGCACAAATTACGTTATAGCCTACTCACGTTAAACATTTCTTGACTCCCGGATTTAAATTTTATAATTCTCTTTTTAAAGAATTAAATCCTCACTATTTTATTTGGAAAAAAAGAAGAAAAAGATCAATATTTGTCCAAAAGGGTCAATGCTTCGTATTAAAATTTCTATTCCCGGCTATAATTTTCGACATTTTATTAGGGGTTGCACATCTTATGGCTATCGAATCGCTATTAAATTACTCATTTGTAAATTTAGACCAAAAAAAGGGGAAATATTCACTAGTGAGTCTAAAATGATAGAGATAGATCAATGCTGTACAAACATTTCTCCTAAGAGGCTAAAGAAATAAGAACATAAACTAGACTTCTACTTACTATAAGTAATTAAAGAATTAATGCGTTAAGACTTTAGTACCTCTGTACAACTAAAGCTCACAAAATTGTATCAATATATTTGCCAATATCTCAGAAATTATTGGTTTTATAAATATATACTTCAAATAAAACATTTGTTTTTAATGGTACTACAATTTTGCAATGATATATTTAGTATCTCAAATATTTGCAGAGATAAAGAAATTTCCGCTTCTGTGAAGAACTCTAAAAGTAATTTTTATTGGAAAATGAAAATATCCATTTTGTTTATAATCTTGATCAACACCTAGATACAAATTTTAATCAAAATCTTTAGAGCCGATTTTGAGGTAGGCTAATCGATTTTTTCTCTGTTCGCCATTTATTAAACTACTCTTTATTTTAGGGCTAAACAGACATATATGGAATTGCAAAAAACACTTTTTAGGGTTGGGCAGGGACATGAAACGTCCTGCGTAATAGATTTATTTTACGGTCGCAATACTTGACATTCAGTCTTAGAAAAGTTTAAAAAATATATATATTTAAGTTTAGCTTGAAAAGTATTGGTTTTATAACAATATGTTTCAATTAAAATATGTGTCTTATGAATAGACATACATATTCGCAATGATAAGTAATTTCAAATCTCAAATAGTTACGGAGCTATGATAACAAATAAGAATTTACGCTTCAGACTGGAACCCTTAAGGTCATTTTGCCGAACAAATTGAGAGTAGCCATTTTGTTTATAGTATTGATCAATGCTCAGAAATAAAATTTAATCAAAACTAATGATAAATTTTTGGCCATTCTGGGAGTCGAATTCAGGACACTTAACTCAGTATATAAACACTCTACTGACTGAGCTATGTTGTCAAAATATTAGATATTAATCTTAATGATAATATTAATAAATTTTGTAATATCTTTATATGCATGAAACCCGCCGTGGTGGCGTAGTTGGCTAACGCGCCAGTCGTGTTGAGCCAGACCACCAAGGACGGGGAGATCGAGGTTCGAATCTCGGTCGGGTGAACTGGGGATGGTTTTTCCTAAATGGTTTTCCACTCTCCCTCCACGCAAATGCGGGTTCACTTCCTCTAAATTCAACCTTCCCAATTCCTAATCCATTAGTGTAATTAGTACTTAAGCGTATAACCCGAACGGGTAGTAAGACGCGGTGCTAAATAATAATAATAATATATGCATGAAAATATTATGAGAATAGCTGTAGTAACAAAATATCATGTTATATGATATATATTATAGAAAAAAGATATTTTCTCCCATATGAATTGAATTCTAGACAATATTTTGATATTAAAAAATAATATATTAACCAGTAAAATATAATAACCTAAGCCAAGTAACAAAACCACACAACATTTAAAATTTTGTTTAACACTTTGATAACTATTCATGAATGAACTATTTATATTTCAAAAAATGGTATTTTGTTCACGCAGTGGTATTTGGCGAAAAAAAACTTATGTTAGGAGGGTTTAACAAAAACCTTAGCGCCATTTTCAAAAACCTCTTAAAATTATCAAAAATCAGTTATTAGTAAACCACTCTTAACTTGAGGACAAGAATCAAAATAATTAAAGATGGTTCTAGGTATGATCATATAATATATAAAATATTAAGTATGAAAAAAAGTACTAAAACTGTTTAGGCTTTATCCCCAGGGATGGGCAGACAATTATGGGGACATACAGAATATTAATTGTGAAACCCAGTATTTAGAGTTCGGGGTCATATAAAACTTCATTAATCATCATAATATAGAGGTAGAAAACTGCTCGAGATTACAATACTTACTCTATATAATAGAGTGAAATATATAATTGCAACGTCTAATACAGAAAATAAGGTGATATACAGGGTGGGTCAGAAACAATTATACGATCCATGCTGAGGAAAGTGATGGACAACTTGCTGAGGTTTATCTGACGTCCTGTGGAACTCACATGAATGAAAATATCTTAAAAAATGAAAAAGTGTAGTTTGCTTTTATTTAGCTATTGAAAATGTACTTTTCAATTAAAGTGTGAGTTTTAATCGTGTTATAACGAGTTATTAATCGTCTGATAGTATCGGCCACATCCTGTGATAACAAATATGTTCCTTGTAGTAGTACACCAGACTAATTAGTCTTAGTTTGAATGCGGCATGTAACTTGTTGAGCCGCAAACATCATAGAGAACGTATTTGTATAAAGTGCAAACTTCCTATAGCTCCAGATTGTTAGTGCAGAGGAAGATACCGTTACTATAAACAAGAGGGTCCCCCTTCTCTCTTCGTGTGGACCAACTTTGGTCGGAATCCATTAGTTCGTGTCTGTTTGAGAACCAACTATATAAGTGCATTTACACCCGAGTTCACTCGGTCTAAGGCGCAACATCAGGGGTGCCTTAAGTTGGGGTAGAATGGTACGCGATAAATGGCCAATGTTCTTGCAGTTTTTATAGCCAAACTTTTTTTTTTTGGCAAAAATAAATTAAATATAATTCTAGCACAGAGAGCTTAATTTTCTTTACAGGGTGATATTAACAGTGAATATCTGTCATAATTAACGAACATAGTGGCATTAGATGACAAGTTTTTTAAATGAAGATAAAAAGTAGTCATTAAATTCCAGTACAACCCTTTACAGATATTCAACGACTGTTGAGGTCATCATGTGGAGAAAACAAAACTCCATGTTTCTACTGAAATAGTATATGATTTATTTGGGCGAAAAAATGTTTTGCCATAAAACTGCAAAAATACTTTCATTTATTTGCGTTACTCACAAGTCCAATTTAAGGGGATAGAATAGTCGAGCAAAAATTCGTTGACGCCAAAAACCAAAACGGAAGAAGGAAAATAGGAAAATACAATTGTCATTACATTTTTTTTAGCACCACGTCTTACTACCCGTTCTGGTTTATAAGCTTATATACTAACTGCCCCGTAATGGTTTTAGGGATTATAGAGGTTATATTTAAAGGAATGATACCCGCATTTGCGTGGAGGGATAATGTATACACCTTTTTTTTTAAAACATCACTCAGTACACCCGACCGAGATTAAAACCTTAAGCTCCCCGTCATCTAAAGTCTAGCCTATTGCTAGAGTAGCGCGTTAGACCAAGCGGCCACCGAAGCGGGTAAATGCAGTTACAATTTATGTTGTGACCCTCCTATTAAGTGGCATAGCTCACTTAACAAAAATCAATTAGACAATCTTGTTTCAATTAACTTTCGTTTCCTGGGGACTTATTTCTCAATGATCAACTGAAATATATGGATTTTTGGACTTTTTAAAGTGGGAAATCAAAACTTTTAAAATATGTTTACAAGTCTATATATTATTTTTAGAGGGTTTGAGAAAAGATTTTTATGTCCATTTCAGTAAACATCGATTTCGTGTGACGTTATAGGTTTTGTCGAAATTTAACCTAAGAGCAACATCTGAATGGCAATATCTCACCTACCTAGGAAGTCCCCTGAAGGCAGTTCAGAGGCCAAAAGCCTTTACTTGTTTAAGGCTAACCCTATTTAATAGAGCTTGCATTTTGATAAAATAAATTGGCATCGATTGTAAAAGTTTAAAATAGTTTATTTATTTATTGGGTGGATGTTAGATGTTGTAAAGATTTAACTTGGTTATTTTTCTTCATTTATCAAAGAAATATATCTAGTAAACTTACAATTTTATAGAAGTCAATTAATCCATAAAATTTTATATATATATATATATATACTTGTAATTCCTTGGAGAAAGGAAAATTTAACTCGAGATTGTGATAGATATTGACATTTCATGATACTTTAAACCTGAAAAAGTGGATTTCACAATGTAATATGTCCGTCTATATATTATATATGTGTATATTAATTGGCCCAGAGCTGAAACCATTTTACAGATCGGGCTAAAACTTGGTATAGAACTTTTTATCTAAGGGTTTCATAAGGTCATTCAGAGAAAGTTTGGGAATTTTCTACTCAACACTAAAATTCGCTTAAAGACAAAAACATAAAATTCAATTATCTTGAAATAAAACATCAACAATTTTTTATTAGATTTCGTATTAAAGCACAAATGTTTAGCAATCAATTTCAATTTCCCAGGGTTATACCTTAGATGGTACTTTACATAAAATTGTTTATCCAATTTAGATCAATTTGACAGAAAATAAAAAATTATCTCTGTAAAAATTTAGGACTAGTTAAAAAAAATTATTTGAAACACATTGTTAATTAAAAATCTTGAAAATGGATAATATAAAATTGGCAGCACTAATATAATCAAAATAATCAGAAAATTATTTAGTTTAAATATCCCAAAATGAGGGCGGGTGGAATGACTGGAACTAGCGGGAGTGGCACTCAAAGTTTACCAAACAAATGGAAATTTCTACTTAGTGAAATATAAAATCTCCATTTTGAAAAGGAGACTAAAAAACCCTAAATATGAATGAACACCGAAACCAAAGATTATCGAAAAGGGGATGAATTAGTGTAACGATTACATAATCAACTATTGATAGCAAACTAATACCTAAATAGTATGGACAAAAACTACTAAAATAAACATCATCTGCTGATATAGTGAAGTGAAACGTTATGCTCTATGGTGAAAAGTGATGTTTCACTTATTTATGTCACAGTACATTATTTAATTTATGCTCTTTGGTGAATTTTGATGCTAAGATTGTAATAATGATAGTAACATTGAGGAAGAAATGTCAACTATTCACAAAACTATTACTAAGACATTAATAACAACAATGACATTCAGAGAGCGAGGTCTACTGTTCACAAAATTACTAGTATAGCTATACATTTAAACTTAAACGTATGACAGTTAATCAACATATAATAACAAATATATTTCAATGATAGCATTAATTGTGTATTGAGAAAACTACCAGCTATTGATGATAAACTCACATCACCGCTAATAAGAAAGTTCTGTTTCGAATTTCTGCCAGATCCACTGTAGGGTAGACAATTTTACACGTATTTATCATAACTTTCAAACACTTTGGTGGGCATGTAGAGAGGATTTAATGAGAAGAGGACAGCAGGGAGAGTTGTTCTATAGGTGTGTAAGAGAACTGCTATGGAGAGTTCTATAGGTGCGTAAGAGATCTGCTATGGAAAAGAGAAGTGCCCTTGAAGTGCAAGGAAGTGTTGTACAGGGCGTACTTTGTACCTATTGTCACATATGCTGCAGAAACATGGACAATGAATGTAAGAGAGACTAGGAAAGTGGAGGCCATGGGAATGAAGTCTGTGAGGAGTAACAGAAGTACATGAAAAAGTATAGGAAGATAGACTGAAATGGTATGGGCAAGTAATGAAGATGGAAAAAGAGAGGATACCAAAGAAAATGTTGGCGATAAAGTATGTAGGAAAAATACCACAAAGGATGCTAGAAAAGAGATGGGAGGAGCAGATAACATAAAGTGTGCAAGTGAGAGGAGAAGAATGAAATAAATTAAATTAAGAAGAGTGGTGGAAGAATAGAGGAAGATGGAGGCATTTACTAAACTGATCCAGCCACAGGCTGGAAACAGTTGATAATGGTCATGTGGACTAAGCTTCAAGAACATTCTGGTTTGCTTTGATTAATGACGTGTGTTCGAATCCCAGCCGGGAATAATTTTTTTAAAACTAAATGGATTTCCACTCTAGCTCCATCCAAATAGTCATACATTTAATATATATTATTAATACTCCTTTTGTGTAGTTGAAATTAGTTTAGCCCCAGATGGGTATTAAGATGTGTATGGAAAAAAAAAATTGGAACTTCAAAGCTAAATGCTTTGTCGCGTTTGATAATAAAGAAGGTGACCTGGTGGTCTAGGGGTAAGATGTCAGACTTCTGTGCTGAGAGTCCGGGGTTCAATCCTCGGTTCCGGCACAGATTTATCTGATTGCCAAACCCTTCCTTCACCTATGACAAGACGTGTATTATTCACAACTTGTGAATGTGAGGAATGCCAGGCCTCCACCGTGGTTCGGATCCCACGTTAAACTGTAGGTCCTCCATTTCATCTCACAATCACCCTATCATTGCACATTAGCGTAAGTATGTACAACCCAAACGGGTAGTAAGACGCGGTGCTAATAATTATAATAATAATAATAATAATGATAATAAAGAATATTTAAATAATAAATAAAAATTCCCTGACTTTCACTTCAAGTTTCAACGGATCTAAAGTTACCAAAACTTAACTGACTCGTATTTTATTTAAGGTCCAATATACTTTCACTTGTCTTCCTGATCTGGGAAGCAATTTCTCCCTATTCTGAGCCTGGAATGTGTTCAATACAAAGACAAATATTCAAGAATTTGAAGAAGATTTTTAAATTAAATTCTTGGCCAATCGTATACGTTCCTCGTTATCGATTCAATAAGAACATTTCCTTCATTTTTACATCATTTGTCACCCGCCTCTGTGGCGTAGTTGTCTAACGCGCTAGTTTCGTGTTGAGCTAGACTGCTGAGGATGAGGAGATCAAGGCTCGAATCTCGGTCGGTTGAACTGGGGGTGGTTTATCCTCTAACCCTCCATGCAAATGCGGGTACCCTTCCTTTAATATAATCTTATTAATCCCTAATGCAGAACCATTAGCATAATCAGTACATAAGCTTATAACCCGAACGGGTAGTAAGACGGGGTGCTAGAAAAAGTAGATCCTGGGCGTTCTCTAAAAAAATACATATAATTTATTTTATTTTACCCGCCTCTGTGGCGTATTTAGCGAAGGCAATAGTTTCGTGTTGAGATAGACTTCCAAAGACGGAGATATCGAGGTTCGAATCTCAGTCGGGTGAACTGGGCGTGTTTTTAACTAAACGGTAGTCCACTCTCCATTCAAGCAAATGCGGTTTCACTTTCTCTACGTTAAACCTTCCTAATTCCTAATAAAATTATTACTTAAACGTATAGCCCGAACAGGTAATAAAACGCGGTGCTAAATAAAATAAATAAATAATTTATTTTATTTATTAACTGAATGCTTGGCGCTTGCTCATCGCTGTAGACGATTTTCTTTCGAAGATTTTTATTGGACGAAGTCTGATCATTGGTTAGCATGGTCACGTGATTAAGAACACACCCGCCTCTGTGGCGTAGTTGGCTAACGCGCCAGTCGTGTTGAGCCAGACCACAGAGGACGGGGAGATCGAGGTTCGAATCTCGGTCGGGTGAACTGGGAGTGGTTTTTCCTAAATGGTTTTCCACTCTCCCTCCACGCAAATGCGGGTTCACTTCCTCTAAATTCAACCTTCCCAATTCCAAATCCATTAGTGTAATTAGTACTTAAGCGTATAACCCGTACGGGTAGTAAGACGCGGTGCTAAATAATAATAATAATAATAATAATAATAATAATAATAATTAAGAACACGGACTGTGTAGACCCAAGTTTAATTTCTAAGGGCCACAGATCAAGGACTACAGACCCAGGGACAGAAGTGTTTAGAGGAGGCATTAGACTGGGGAAATTAGGGCTTTAACCATGGTCGGTTGTTCTGAGAGATATTTTTCCTAAATAGCTTCCTGCTCTTCTTCTGAGAAAATTTCCTCTAAGCTCCTCCTCCTCCTCCTCCCTTATTCCTATTCCAAAGCGTATAGACTGAAAGTGTACTATTTTTACCGCGTATTTCTACCCAATCGTGTATACGATTATGTACTAACTATGCTAATGGCTTAAGGAATTAGTAAGGTTATATTTAGAGGAAGTGTACCCGCATTTGCGTGGAGGGAGAGGGGAAAACCACCCTCAACACACCCGACTGAGATTAGAACCTTGATCTCTCAGTAATTGGCAGTCTAATATATTGTGATAGTACCGCATTAGACCATGCGGCCACCGAAGTGGATAGAACACGTACTAATAAGCGTTATAAAAAAAATTAAAAAAATACGTTTACTATCTAATGGTTCTATAATAGACCTGTCTTTATAGACAATTAACTAATATTTCTGACCGCAACTGTGGTCAGAGTTCTTGGCTAAGGATCCAGAGATCCCGAGTTCAATCCCCAGCACTTACAGATTTTCTATGAGGACAAATGACCAGCAATTTGAACAAAAAGGTAGTGACTCAGTTCTAGAAAACTGAGATTAATGGTTGTACGGATCGTTATGCTGACCAGATGAAACTTTCTATCCACTAATGTTAGTACTGTCTTCGCCAACAGAAGGCAGACGCTCGGTCGGTATGACTCAATTATGGGCTGACGACATGAAGTTATATTTTAAATTTTAAATTATAATCATATCTATTTTAATTATTTCATAAATGCCGAGTACTTGTTAAAAATTTGTCTATTTAAGGCAACACATAAGCTAGTCCTTATCTTGCCCATTTTAAATTTGACATTTTCAGGTACAGTACAGCTACTATTTTGAATACTAATAGACCAATCGTATTTAAATTTAGGTTGACTTAAATATTCATTTGAATTATAACTGGTATTGAAAGGTAAATGTTGAAAATGTTGAATTTTTTTTATTTTTCTGTTTTAACAATATTTTATAAATATAAATCAAATTGTAAATCATGTATGATACACCCTCCCACTTAAATCATCAAGCGAACTTTATGATTAATTGTATTTATTGGTTAAGAACAAGAATAACTTTATTTATTTTTTTAGATCAAAAACGGTTCAATAGATTATGATAAATACGTACCGAACCTTTAAAAAATAAAGTTCTAAGATATATAGGTTTTAAAAGTTACAGCAATGTTTACCAAACAAGATATTGCTATTCTTTCACCTACATCGGTGGCCGCATGGTCTAAAGCGACACTCCCGCAATATACTAGACCGCCGATGATAGGGTTGTTAGAATTAAAATCTCGGTCGAGTGCACTGAGGGTGTGTTTCCAAAATAGTATACTACTCTCAAAATATACGCTTAGTTTACTCGCCTACCAATACAGGTTTTATATATTTCTGAAAGTAATTGCCTGTATTTGTTTAGCTCTTAGTGTACTTACTGTTCTTTAAGTAACAGCCAGACTGTTGAATATTAACGAAAATTAACAGTAAAGATAATAACATGGAGGGAGGTCTAATGTTCACATAACTACTAGTAAGACTGTAGTAACGATAATAACATGGAGGGAGGTCTACTGTTCACAGAACTACTAGTAATACTGTAGTAACGATAATAACATGGAGGGAGGTCTACTGTTCACAACCCGCCTCGGTGGCGTAGTTGGCTAACGCGCTAGTCGTGTTGAGCTCGACTGCCGAGGACGGGGAGATCGAGGTTCGAATCTCGGTCGGGTGAACTGGGAGTGGTTTTTCCTAAATGGTTTTCCACTCTCCCTCCACGCAAATGCGGGTTCACTTCCTTTAAATTCAACCCTCCCAATTCCTAATCCATTAGCGTAATTAGTACTTAAGCGTATAACCCGAACGGGTAGTAAGACGCGGTGCTAAATAATAATAATAATAATAATAATAATAATAATAATAATAATACTGTTCACAGAACTACAAGTAAGACTGTAGTAACGATAATAACATGGAGGGAGGTCTACTGTTCACAGAACTACTAGTAACATTGTAGTAACGATAATAACATGGAGGGAGGTCTACTGTTCACAGAACTACTAGTAAGACTGTATTAACGATAATAACATGGAGGGAGGTCTACTCTTCACAGAACTACTAGTAAGATCTACTGCTCACATAACTACTAGTAAGACTGTAGTAACGATAATAACATGGAGGGAGGTCTACTGTTCACAGAACTACTAGTAAGACTGTAGTAACGATAATAACATGGAGGGAGGTCTACTGTTCACAGAACTACTAGTAAGACTGTAGTAACGATAATAACATGGAGGGAGGTCTACTGTTCACAGAACTACTAGTATGACTGTAGTAACGATAATAACATGAAGGGAGCGATGTCTACTGTTCACAAAACTACTTGTAAGACTAGTAGCGATAGTAACAAGGAGAGAGTGAGGTCTACTTATCACAGAACTACTAATAAACAGATTCGTCAACACCCTTAAGATATGAACTTTAGTTTTTGATATATTTTTCATCAGTAAAGCATAATTCTAATTGACTATGTCTTTATTTATAAAAGCGATGGCATTAAATAAATTTTCTCTCATGAAAATAAGACATACAACTCCATTACCTTCAATGCAGTTACACTTTTTAATACCCCATTAAGTAATTTTGGTTTTTACTACCTTAAATAAAAGGAATTTGTTCATTAAAAGTGACGAACAAATTTTATTACGGAACTAAAAGTTTATCTATGAAATGACGTCATTAATATCCGTTAAGGGCTCTCTCATAACGAAACAGATAGCGCAGTTCTGTACGTGATCAAAACAATATACGTTAAGTTTTTCTTACTCAATAGGTTTCAATTCATATTACTAATAGTATTTATCGTAAACTTTCTGAACCAACTGATTATATCAACTCATAACCTATAAACTTAATTATAAAACAGACACATCATCCAGTAGATGTCAAATCTTCAAATTCTTCACTACTAAACCTGCATTGGTAGGAACGCAGGCTACAGGACAGGACCTATTAGTTGAGTTTCCCGGCTGGATTTCAAATTAAAGATGGGTGAACTGAGAATAGCTTTCCCTAAATTTTCTCTTACATTCCCACCAAATAAATTCTGATGGGTTGAAGTAGCCAGTTTTAAATGATTAAGGTACTAGGCTAAATAAGTATTGATAAATTTATGGCTGGGGACTGGATGTTGTGCCTTTTCTAGTCTTAAGTTAGATTATAAGCTATATGAAGCAATGGCAGGCCTTGCAAGCCGGTAGTGGAAAATATATGGCTTGAATAATAAACTGACCCAGGCCACAGGCTGGAAACAGTAATGGATGTAAAGGTATTTGATTATGTAAATACATTAATTATATAAAGTTATAAAGGTTGTTTTAGGTTGATATTGAGTGTAAATAATTAAGTATTGTTATAATATATAGTGTAAGATAAATAATACCTAAGCGGCTGTGACACGCCTCTAATAAACAAGGACCAAGCAGACTCGTACGAGTTAAGGTACGGCCAGGCTGGGTGAACGAGCGCGCGAGTGACTAAAAAATAAAATAGAACACATTGGCTGTAATGAGAGGTGGCCAGACTGGAGCGAGTGACCGAGCGTGCACGCTTGAATGATATAACTGGTTAGATTATTCAAGCGTGCGCGCTCGAGCCGGTACAGTCTAGTTTACAGGCGCTAGGCAATATTATTGTATGTTGGTTCATTGAGTGCTAGGAAAACTTCTCATTTTGACATTTTTATTATTATCGATAGGTTTAGCACACTTAATACTAACGGCCTTATTTAATTGGTAAGACCATAAATCATACGTATATATATACATGTAAAAGTTATATGTTAAAATACTTCCAATATTATAATCAAAGTAGGCCTTTACAAATAAGAATCACCATTAGTGTGGAGAGAGGATCAGAAAACCACAACAATAAATCACTTGTCAAAAACCACCCTCAGTTCACTCAGCCAAGAGTCGAACCTTTGCCTCCTCGTCAACAACTATCGAGAGCTATCTGCTAATCACGCTCTCGCTCGCTCGCCAGTTTGGCCACGCAGTCGCTCAGTCACTCGCTCGCACGCTTGTCAGTCTGGTCGAACCTTAACGCTCGTAGAGCGACTCAGAGATGATTTTCACGTCTTGTTACTTGGATCGTTATAAAAAAAAAAAATTGGCGATATCATGTTGAAAGGCGTCGGAAGTTTTTTGAATATGTTGTTAAAGAAGCTCATCAAAATCGCTCGCTTGAAGTGAAGGAAAATATTTGGACCCGTGAATGTATTTTCAGGCGCAAAAGGACTGGTGCTATTTACTAATTCTCCTATCCCCGTCCACTTTCCATAACGAGCTCCTTTCACCGTTCCACCGCCATTTTGGAATGCTACTCGTATCTGAGCTGACTCGCGTAAGTTGAGCGTGCGCGGTCTCACTATACTCGCATCGTTTCACATGTTCAAACAACACGAGTAGTGACCAACAGAGCAGTGTGCTCGTATCGTGTCACCTCGGCTTTGGTGACAGCGACTCGTAGTCGTTAATTGTTTTTATTATTATTTATTTAAGTATTTATTTATTTAGCATCACGGCTTACTAGACGTTCGGGTTATACACTTAAGTACTAATTACGCAAATGGTCTAGGATTGGTAAGGTTGAATATAGAGGAAGTGAACCCACATTTGCCTGGAAAGAGAGAGAGAGAGTGAAAAACCATTTAGGGAAAACCACCTCCCAGTTCACCCGAGAAAGATTCGAAACCTCGATCTCCCCGTCCTCGGCAGTCTAGCTCAACACGAAACTAGCGCGTTAGCTAATTACGCCAACTAGGTGGGTTGGTCGTTAGTTGGTTGGGGGGGAAGGTAACCATTATTTACAAATGGTAGATTAGGAAAAATGTGCCAGTAGACCACACAAAGAATTATTATTATTATTATTATTATTATTATTAGTACCGCGTCTTACTACCCGTTCGGGTTATACGCACTTATGCTAATGTGTAATAGTAGGGTGATAGTGAGATGAAATGGAGGACCTACAGTTTAACGTGGGATCCGAACCACGGTGGAGGCCTGGCATTCCACACATTCACAAGTTGTGATTAATACACGTCTTGTCAGAGGTGAAGGAAGGGTTTGGTAATCAGATAAATCTGTGCCGGGACCGAGAATTGAACCCCGGACCCTCAGCACAGAAGTCTGACACCTTACCCCTAGACCACCAGGTCATCCCACACAAAGAAAAGTTGGAGGGGTAAAGCTTGTGGAATTACAGGTAACTGAACTTTGGAGATGGTCGAGTGCGTCTAAAGCGCTCGGAAGAAAGAACCGGTAGCCTAGGTTGAAGATTGAGATTGGCTAAACCGTGATTTTTCGATATCTGTTATTACCGTGACTGTGATTGTAGAATATCAGTGATTATTCACGGTGACTGATAGTCACAGTGTCTTGTCGAATGATATTTTTTCACGGTCGCAGTTTGTTGCTGTATCAATATTTTGCCCCAGTCACTGTTCTTTACTATTGGTAGATAGAAACACAGAGTTGCCAACTTTACAGTCTCTAGAGATTAATAAACAGATGTATTTTTGTTAAACGGAAAAAAATTCACTTTGGGAATCAACGGACTAAGAACAAAGACTAGCTTTGAGGAATATTACTATATAATATTGCTTTATAAAATGTAAATTATTATGTCTATTAATCTCAACTATACCTGCTGTATAGTATATCATTATTATGATTGGGTTAGAAAAGTAAATTTGAGAAACATCCAACATGTTATTGTATTGAAAAGTTTAAGGAGATAGACTCCACCACCACAAAGTAATTAAGTGGAGGCTCTTTTTCAAAGAATGTTTATTGAAATATGATAATTAAGGACATAAACCACTACTGCCCAGACCCGTGGGTCACCATATCACCAGACGCCAACCGATATTTTGTCAGTCAAGGTCGTAGCTTTCATACTGTAATGCTCAGCTGTCGAAGTCTGGTGAAAGTATTGTCAAACACCGATCACCGATATCTCAATCACTGATACTTTTGAGATCCATTCATTGGAAGTGAAGGTGATTAAAGAGTAAACGGTGAAAAAAAATCACAGTCAGTGAAATATCGCCTATCTCTAGTTGGGGATTTGTTTATTGAATATATGGCACATATGCTACGACAGTTATTACACTTTATTAACTTTATGTACATGTAGTCAGTATGAGTCATAATTTTAATTAAAATAAAACCATATCAAAAAGGATCAGTTTATTCTAATATTCAATACTATTGATCAAGTGCCTATTAATTATTATTATTATTATTATTATTATTATACTATAAAACCACATGGCTCACCCACTCACTGAAATTAATGTTTACCCACTTTCAGATGAGCTATAAGATTTAAATTTGGCAAACTTATAGCTTTTAGCCTGTAACCAACGGGAAAATTCCATAAAGTTTAAAATTTTAATTTTTAATCTAGAAAAAATCAAAATTGCGGACCTTTCTTTGGAGGTATCTTGTGGCTAAACGGTAAGACCTATCAAAAAAACAGCTTTGGAATTACATTAGTTTATATTATCCACTTGCAAAAAAAACGCTCTGGGAGTTTGGGGGCATAGGCCCCAAAGAGCAAAGCGAGTATTATATATGACCTGTATAAGGGATATACCCTTTGATTAAATTTCAAATAAAGTTGCGATGTAGAAACGTTTCTTATTATTATTATATCCTAGCTCTCCCTACCTCGTTGGTGTAGTTAAATGGGGGAATAACTGTTGGTTTGTTAGACGAGGATTAAAGGAAGAAGAAACAAACCTTGTGATAACAGTAGTGATAAAGAAAGAAATAGTGTTTTACTAGAAAACTGACAATAATTAATATTCAAGAATCTAGACAAAGGGTGATTAAATTAATATTTAGTGACAATAGTGATGATGTAGGCAACGTAATAAAGGGCCAGTGCTATTGTAGGTTTTATATCAAACTTTTTTTTGTCATATAAATCAAATATTTCTTCTGTACAAACGTATAGTTTAATTTTCTTCAAATGATGATCGAAATTGTCCTAAAGTTTGACGAGATCTTTAACTCTTCATTTAAAAACGTTGTCATTTAATTCACTTTTCTCATGTCAGATATTAAACAACTGTTGATATCACCATGTGAAGAAAATTAAACCATGTTTATACTGGAGAAATATATTATTTAATTTGGCCAAAACATGTTTTTCTTTAATAACTGAAAACCTACTGGCTTTTTCTAGCTCTCCCTAAATTATTATTATTATTATTATTATTATTATTTTATTATTATTATTATTATTATATTATTATTATTATTACCGCGTCTTTTTATAACCGTTCGGGTTGTATGCACTTACGCTAATGTGTAATGGTAGGGTGATTGTTAGATGAACTGAAGGACCTACAGTTTAACGTGGGATCTGAACCACGGTGGAGGCCTGGCATTCCACACATTCACAAGTTGTAGATATTACACGTCTTGTCAGAGGTGAAGGAAGGGTTTAGATATCAGATAAATCTATGCCGGGACAGAGAATTGAACCCTAGATCCCCAGCACAGAAGTCCGACACCCTACCTCTAGACCACCAGTTCACCTACCTCCCCTAAATCCCCACCTCAATGTACCAATGTTCACCTGGGGCGAGGCACTAGTAAAATAAACATCCAGGTGCATCCAACTTGGATATGAATCCCGACCTCCTAGGCCAGTGGTTTTCCACCTGAGGTACGCATATCCAATTGATATGTGACATGTATTATAGACGAGAAAATAGTTTGGCGAATGAAGGCATTTTTTCCTATCAACCTACTATTTAAGGAAACCTCTGTTCTTTAAAACCAGTACAGGTTAAATATTTTGTGTTTCTTATTCAATTTTTATCGTCAATATTGTTTTCTCAATCTTATGGTTCAAGCTGGAAATAAATTTTACTTAAACAACAAGTTAAGTTATTTCTATATTTTTAATGAGCTCATAATGAAAAAGATGATTATTTTTGGAGAAATTTTTAAATGAGTATGTAACAATGCCTATCTAAGTTGAGTAATTAGTTTTAAAACATCACTAGAACTTCTAATGAATGATTTTAATTTTTTATCAAGCTTTTAGGATACTTTTTATAAGTGTATACTATTATTAGAATAAGCAACCGAAAAAGGTTGTAAACTACTGTCCAAAGTCAAAACCAATAAATTTAAATTTTTCCCAAGTTTTATTTTATTTCTAACCACCCAGTGTTGATTTCAAGGGCAACCTAGAACATAAATGTGTACCCAAGCAAACTTTAATTTTGCCAGCCCCTTCCTTATTACATAATGTTAGTCCTAACATTGTGTTATGACTTTGGAAGAAAGAAAAATGTGTATTTGAATTTCGGTAAGAATCATAAATAAAATAAGAGCCCTTAGCTTTGATCTATCACTTTAGATTTCAAACTTATTTGAAACCTAAAGAAAAGTTTTGTTCATTTTCACCGCGTCTTACTATGCGTACCACATATACGTATATGTATTAGTTACGATAATGCGTTAATGATGAGAAAGGTTAGATTTATAGGAATTGTACCCACATATGTATAGAGGCAGAGTAGAAAAGAATTCAGGAAAAAAAATAGCACTTAGTACACTCTACTGAGTTTCAAACCCTGACCACTTGCTATATAGACACTTTAGACCATTCATTCAGCGAAGTGCGAAAAAAGTAGACTATTTTTTATTTATGTTTAAGAATATTGACCTGTTTAGTAAATTTACTCAGTTTTTACGTAAATTGACCAAATAGAAGGGTCCCAAATTTTGGTGTCAGAAGTGGAGAAACTAGCAAATCAACTGTACACGCCAAAATAGCTTTAACCATTACACAAGCTGTACTTAAAACAATATAGGAAATGAATACATATGTAAGAATATTGTACTAATATTTATTTTAATAAAAATGATCACAATATTTGTTAATTTTAAGGTAGCATTTATGGTAAAGCACCCTTGCGGTCACCCAGTTAAGCTACCTTCTCTTTATCCAACTGTGTTCACGGCGTATTGACCTAGTCTACACCCCTGACGATATTCATTACATTGATTACAATTGTAGTGGACTTAAGTGTACACGAACACACACCCAGCTTGGATGCAACACATCACCAATAAGCCCTACATTATATCAAGTGGTGGTGATACACTTAACTCTCCAGTGGTCTAGGAATAACGCACCGCCTGCATAGGTGAGCATGTAAACTAAACGATGACGGAGATCGAATAGAATTCAATTTTACATATAATATTTTTTTTAAATGGTTTCCCAGTCTTCTTCCACGCAAAATGTAAAACTATACATCTCCTGTCCTTTACAAACTCATTAGTGCACTTGAATAAAGTTTTTTTTTCTTTTGAAAATTGGGTGAAAGCTAGGGCTTATCCAAAGCCTTTTATTAAGGTGATATGAGGGAAAGGGGGGGGGTTGATAAATTTTGTAGCTCTATCTACGATGGCTACAAACAATCGCTCAACTTACCTATACGCCACTCTATTCGACCGACAGGGTCCACGCACCACACCGAACATGTTTATGCTTTTCAATAAAGTATGAATAGACTAAAGTGTGAGTGACGCTTATAGAACTGGTGACCCCTGCCAGCAAGGCTAACAACTTCTTCCCCCTCCCTTCTCCATGGAGAATAAATTAATGTCCATATAAGGTGACTTTTTGTATTCTACACTCCCCATTTGTCCTTCCCTATAATACGTGAGTGTGATGACATAGTGTTGTAGATTTGTGTTACTTTCTGTACATATTGAGGTAATTTAGAAGGAGAAAATATACTCGGCTCTGAGTGTGACTTGGTGGTCTAGGGGTAAGGTGTCAGACTTCTGTGCTGGGGGTCCGGGGTTCAATCCTCGGTACCGGCACAGATTTATCTGAGTGCCAAACCATTCCTTCACCTCTGACAAGACGTGTATTAATCACAACTTGTGAATGTGTGGAATGCCAGGCCTCCACCGTGGTTCGGATCCCACGTTAAACTGTAGGTCCTCCATTTCATCTCACAATCACCCTACCATTACACATTAGCGTAAGTGCGTATAACCCGAACGGGTAGTAAGACGCGGTGCTAATAGTAATAATAATAATAATAATAATAATAATAATAATAATAATACTCGGCTCTGCACGGTTTTATGGGAAAGCTGGGCGTTGGTATTTCGTTCTTTTTATAAATCATCGTTATGGCATAAAAAATATTATATCTAAATTCCCTTTGTTTAGTATTTAGCTTATAGCTTTAAATTGAACCTTCTGGTTGTCCGAGATGTCTGTCTCGTTTAACAGAGGTATATTTCTTAACGTTTAAAATAATAATTTAAATGATAGATTTTATTTATTTATTGGGGGCGGTTAGTTAGATCTAACGCTCGTGCACTATTGCCATTCTTGGCTCTCTCTTGGAAGAAGTAAATGTTCAAAGTTTGTTTGTTTATGTGAACGTAGGCTTTGGTAGGTAATCTTTACCAGACTTGTATGTTGTAAATATTAAAATCTATATTGCTATTTAATTAAAGTAAATTTGGACACTTTTTTTAATATAATTATATCGCAAGTGTTTGTTTCCGTATATTCTCCTGAAGATGACATATTATATTTACTGTCCCCCTTTATGGGCAGGCGAGGATTGATTAGGCTCATACATTATTCATGTTATAGATAGAATATAACCTTTGTATTTCAAACTTTAAATATTGCAAATACTAAAACACTTAGATCCCTCAGGTTCTTTTTAACTTTATCACGGTGATTTAAGTTCATTCTTAAGCATTGTTATTGATGGATATTTATAAGGAAGGTATTTTATACTATAAGCGGACCTGACAGACGTTGTCCTGCCCGAACGTTGGCTTTTCGCTTGGGTGGCATAATTGATTTCGATAATAAAACAAATACTATGTGATCATCACAATTACAAATTCACAATGAACTCCAATTAGTGAGTTACACAAATATTACAAATTCAGTGTTTGTCAAGACAACATACAAAATAAAACATCTTTTCATTTTTGGCATTTCGCCCACAACTCCACAAATATCAGCTGTATCGAAAAACAAACATAACTATGAATTATTCTCAGAAGTTCAATTATTCATGAACTTTTCAGAAGGTTTTAACGGTCAATTATTGATGGGAACTTATGATTTTTTTTAACGGTCAGTTATTAATATTATATTCATTATTATAAATATTGGGGGGGTGGTGGTGGGGGTGGGGGGGGGGGTGAAATCTTGAGGTTATATGTTCTGATATGCAAAAAATCTAAAAAAAAATCCCTCCCAAAAAATTCCCTAAAAACTATAAAAAGCCTAGAACCCGATTGCAGCGCCGCCTACCGGGTCCAATTGTATATCTAAACCAGTGGTTCCCAACCTGGGGGCGATCGCCCCCAAGTGGGCGATTTGGGTTATCAGGGGGGCAATAAATAAGTGGGGGGCGATTTGGGGGCGATGAGTATTCAAAGGGGGAAAAATTAAAATAGTACTGTACAGTAGAAGTTACTGTCAACTTAATTTTTTCCAGATTCCAATTTTAAAATGAAAACATGTCCTCCTGTTTTTTTAAATGTACGTCAATGATCTTAGTTAATTATTTCACTTCTTTGTTCTTAAAAAATCAATAAAAAATGTACATTTTAATCTTTTTTCTATTTTATTTAAGAGTGACCGAATAAAACTGCTTTGGTTGTTTTTATATACGGTGGTAAAATTGTTTGAAATAATAAAACTGCTTTATTATTTACACTTTACTTCAAATTAAAATTAGGCATACAATGAAAATGAAAAGGGGGCGATAGGTGTTAGTCAACCTCCAGAAAGGGGAAATGGGCCACAAAAGGTTGGGAACCACTGATCTAAACCATCCACGGACCCACTCAAACACACACAAAAAATGTCATCAAAATCGGTCCAGCCGTTTAGGGGGAGTTCAGTGACATACACACGTACAGAAGAATTATATATATTAAGATGATTGTAGGTTGCCAAATAAGCCAATTTTTAATGATTAATACAATACAATGATTTATACAACTAATTAATGAGTTGCACAATTATAACAGTTTCTCTCGCAGACTAAATTATGGATGCACTATATTGTTTGTATCTAACCTTGGTCAGGCTTTAAATAAGTCATTCTCTTATGTTTAAGTTGGATACAATCTTATCGTGCCACCAAAATATTAAGTTTTCTTCTTCTTATTATTATTATTAGCACCGCATCTTTCCACCCGTTCGGGTTGTACGCACTTACGCTAATGTGTAATGGTAGGGTGATTGTGAGATGAAATGGAGGACCTACAGTTTAACGTGGGATCCGAACCACGGTGGAGGCCTGGCATTCCTCACATTCACAAGTTGTGATAAATACACATCTTGTCAGAGGTGAAGGAAGGGGTTTGCCAATCAGATAAATCTGTGCCGGGACCAAGGATTGAACCCTGGACCCTCCGCACAGAAGTCTGACACATCACCCCTAGACCACCAGGTCACCTATGTTTTCTTATTGTCATGGTAAAATTTCCATAAGGTCCCTTCAAATATAAATTTAAAAATTTTAACTAATCAAGATTTTTATCTAAATTAATTATATTAATGATAATTTTGCTAGTATATAAAATTAATTTTAATTAATAATCATGATATTATTAAAGATGACTTGTAATTAAAAAAATATAATTTTGTAATAAAAATGTATAGTTTTAATACCAAAAATATAAAACAAAAATTTACTGTCACAATAAAAGTAATAAATATGTACGACAGTGGGACCTAGAATGTTTTATTAGGTATTAATTGAAAATATGCGTATTTTAAGAAATAATTGTTTATCAAACTAATCTTAGCCTATTATTCTAATTAATGGAGAGTTTTAGTTCTAATCCACTTTCTTTTCCACGCATTATTAGTTAGGTAATCTAGGTGATAGGGTGAGGGAGGTGTTAGTAAGACTGCACAACATTAAGGGATTTGTTTAAATATTTTTGATTATTTTCAAAACATGGGAGGGGGGGATCACTCTCTGAATCCACCACTAGGGTAAAAACAAAAACTAAGTCAAATGAAATATATTATATTGGCTAACAAACTCAAAGTTTTCATAATGACAATAGTGTTCTCCCGAAGAATGTTTAGAATTAGATATCCAATCCAAAAATTAAGGGTAATTTTCCTAAAATAGGCTCTAATTATTTTTTATTTAACTCGTATATAGGCACTGTTTTACACTATAAAAAGAATAGCGTCTCTCACTTTTATGCAAACATAAACCTAAACCTCTAATTTTTAAATCACCGCAACTCTTAAGTGTTACGAAACAACTTATCATTAAATAGTTGTAGATAAACATAAAAAAATTATATTTGAAATATAATTTTATAAAATTGATAGATTCTGAACCATAAACGGAGGTCCTGAAAATGGGGACGTTCGTTGTAATGTTCTTTGATGAAATTAGAAAGAATAAATCTTAATATGTTAGTGTATATTAATTAATTATGCTCTTTGGTAGAAGATGATGCTTTTTTTTCATTATGTTAACGAAACAATAACTATTATTTATTTTCACATTTTTATTTGTTTTAAGTAAATGTCTACATTTTTAGAAAAAAAGGGATGATAAAGTCTGGGTGATGCACCGTAACATGTACCTATTTGCTATGTCATTTAATATATATTGTTCGGGACGGAAAGTAGAGCATAGGCATATAAAGAAAAAAACCCACCACTAAATACAATTCACTAAATTCCAATATGGACAAGGTACACAATAATGTGTATTTAACTAAACACAATTTTTAGCTTTTTAACAGTCCACTCCTTCAACATATACACTCGAGATTACAAACACACAAACCAAATGAACAAATAAATTTTAAAAACAAAAGCTAGCTTGATAAACTGCCAACAAGGACGCGGGAGTAGTATTAAAACCAGTTGAGTAAAATAATTAGACCCGAAGTAAAATAGGCTAAATTTATCCAGCCTAATTAATTTAGCCTAATATATTATTTTATTAAATGTCACTTATATTTAAGATCATTTGGCTTAAAATTATTTCTAGTAAAATAATTGTCCTAGTGAAGTTCATCAACTAGCATTTATATTTATTATTACGTTACATTAAGTTTTAATCTACTCCAAATTTCTTTCAAATTGACTTAAATATCTATAAGCGTTAATAGATTTATATTCACGTATTTATACGTAAAGTAATATGGTCTTCAACTGTCACTTTTAATTTAGATAGTATCAATACCTATAAAACAAGCCTCGTGGTTATATCTCCTGTCTGCTAGCCTTGAGATCCAGGGTTCATTTCTCGGCTGGTATAAGGGGATATTTTTTTGAAAGGAGAATAATTCCTATGGTCACCAGGGTTCGGTTGGTTAATTAGATATAAGTTAGAATAGGGTAATTGGTTCAACCCCATCATACTCACTATCACCATCACCTCATCTCATCGGGACATGGAAAGAACCTCCACGGAAAGGATGTACGATTAGTACATTTGGGCTTCCCCTGGGCAAAGGTACATTAGTACTGGCTAATCTTTCCACAAGCTATGCTACAGATTGATGCAGCCCAGACATTCCATTATTATTATTAATACCTATAAGATAAAATTTAAGATATAATAAAATTGTATCAATGTTGGCGGCAAAGATATACCTTTGTACCTTCTAAAAGGTCCTTCAAATATGCATTCGTAAGAAATAAACCAAAATTTTGCTTTCAAAGCTGATGTAAAAATGAACAATAATTTACAGATTTAAAAAAATACACATTTACCTATTCTATGGCATTTTAAGCTCAAAAGTATGGAAAATAATAAACTATGCAATAAAATTAATAGATGTTCCTTCTAAAAGTTTTAATAGTTTTTGATGTTGGATTATGAAGCTATGTTTATAGTAAATTATAAATTTGTCAGATCTCATTAGGAATAAAAATAATGTCCATGATGATTCCTTATAAAATATTGATTGAAGATTAGTTCTACTCTCTAATAAAAACATACAGATTGTGTACTAGGCTTATAGTTCACTTTATGTATATATTAAATTTACTTTACTATCAAAGGTAAATAATTCTTAATATTCTTTATGAGGACAAACAGATATTTCACCCTGAAAGTTTTGAGATGCCAAAAAGAAGGCCATAATATTATTCAAACAATGTTCAAAGTATCCTCTTCTCGAACGAAATTTAAAAAAGAGTGGTTTTTTTTCCCCAAGTCAAAGGAGAATATTAATATATTATAACAAAGGTAAAAGGGTTAACCATGAACTAAGAATAATTATAACATAAAATTTAATTCAATATAAAAGTTGAATAGATTTAGATATTAATTTGAACAATGTTAAAGAAAGAGTTAAAATCTTCACTTCCATCTGTCAAAATCAAAACTCGTGCTAGTTTAGAAATAAATAAATCTTCTTTACCTAAGAATCCCTACACAGGCTTCATCTCTGTTTGTGGGATCAGCTCTGTCAAAATGAACATTCTCTGTGTGGAATCACCCTGTCCAAACAAATATTTCACTTTTATTTTTCATTCTTGAGGGACCCACGCTTCACTTGTCATAATCTGACTACGACATGAGTAGCTACGGCCGACCATGAAAATGAACAAGAATAACTCAACAGACGACTTCAAAGGATAAATATGTTTATTAATATCTCAAAATTCGTTATTATTACTACTATTATTATTATTATTTTAAACAGTGCTAGATGATCTTAGTTCGGGATTCTTGTAAATATAAATGGAAATAAATTGTATTTGACACGCACTGCCAAATATGTCGTGGACAATCTTTGAAACACATTTCAACTCACAAAAATATATATAAATTTATATAGTTCAATATTTTTACAAATTAGAAGCTAAAAAGAAAAGTATAATATAGTGGCAAATAGCACCAGACCAATTATGACCATTCAAGGTTACTTTGGTCAATCTAAAAGATTATGTATGAATTTTCAACTTTAAAAGACCCAAAGATCTACTTTTAACTAAGATGTAGATTTATTACACTATCGACTGACAATTACAGCACGACCGAACGGATGCCGATCCCTGCCTTCGACCATTCGACCACCTAAGGGACGTCATTACTGCTTTGGGCTAAAGGTTAATTAGCTATAGTTTTCAGTCAATCCCCGTTGCCACAGATGAGGTATGCACTAGACACTGAGCCTCACGGGAGTTTAGCTGCTCTCCTTGAGCAAGGTTGAGTCTTTAGACACTTGAGAGTGCTAGTGGCAGCTCTCAGCGATAACAGTATTTCCAAGTGAAACAACTCACTTTCACACGGTTCGTTATAAAGTGGTGGTGGTCCAAGCACGCTATTTTAGGTATCACTAACCCCCCCATCCCAACTCACCCCCTTACCCCTGTTTAATGTACAAACCTTTGTGCTTATAACCTGAACAGTTAGTAAGACGAGGTGCTAAAAAAAGCCTTTTCAGACAAGAAACTTGTTTATGGTATTTGAAGATCATTTACAAATATATAATAGCAAACATTTGCTTGAACAAAATAGGAACCATTGTATTCTAAGTTTTCTTTGTAATTTGCAGTCTGAGTAAGCTCATTTGGGGAATTGTTTATATGAAGGAAGGTGAGGCCACTACATGAACCTAGCTTTGGCCCGTTTATTGACGCTATAAGACAATTTTTGTCTGTTCTCTAGTAAAACCATATTTATGGTCAACTGTTTTTAAAAATGCCTGCTTGATAGTAACGTTGTCACTTGGGACTGCACCTAGCGATCCCCGCGTTGAAGGACTCAAGCTCTCACAATGAGCACATACATTTTTAACCTGGAGGCTGTGGGTGGCTTAGTTGCTAGAGCAGTAGATCTTAAGTCTAATGACTCACGATTAGATTAGAGGTGGTGTTGACAAAGGTACACTCCAATTTATATACAAAGGGCCTTTTAGATTTATTTTTTTTCATAATTGATAACATCTTACTTTATTATTAGTGTTATTTTATACTTTTAAATTGACCTCTTCAGATCACATAGCTTGAAGTATGAACACAAGAAAGTTAATATACTGGCATTTTTAGGTGTCTAATAAGTAAATTTATTTAATAACTTTACTCTACCTGTTTGTGTACGAGTTCAGCACGTGATAACATTGATTCTAGGGATATTAGGTCATTTATTAATGATTCAATCAGAAATTCTCTTTTAGTTTGTGGCTGGTGAGAGGGAACATATAATATACCGAAGTTATTTTTTGTCTGTAGGTCTACTATTTTTACGATTGTGAATTATAGAGGCATTTTTAATGTTTATAGCAAGCATATCATTTGAATATTAAGCCAGTAGCTAGCCTGCATTCGAAAAAAAATTCACTCCTATAAATTATACTATTATTTCATATGTTTCGAGTTTTTATTAAAATTGTTTACGGTTTTGAGGGAAGCAAGTGCCACGCTTTCTCCCCTAGTTCCCACATTTTCCCCACTTCTCATCCCTTCCTATAGCGTCAATGGCATGCATACTTTACATTTTTTCTCCACTACATCTCGGGTTTTATGCATAATGTGATAAATGTTATTGATTTAGGGGTGTGGAAGGTTGAAGAGGGGTATCTGTATTTGAGTGGAAATCCATTAAGGAAAACCAACCTCAGTCCATCCAACTGGGACTCGAATCTTGATCTCTCCGTTATCAGTAGTCCAGTCGATTATCAGAGTGATGCCTTAGAGGCTTAGACAATTGATTCTTAATTAGGGGGCCGCGAATGGTTTTTTAGGTTGCCTCGGAAAAACAATTTAAAATGCTATTTGCTTATTACTGAAGTCAATTATCTTAAGTTTTACATTATGAAAGAAATAATTCGATTATCGTAAGCATGTAAGCACAATTTTCCGGGGTACTGGAGGGGAGGAGGGAAGCACGGATAGTAGAAATCACGGATAGTACAAATAATTCCAATCTGTTTACCATCACCATCCAAAATTTTCTTCAATTTGTTTCTACTTATTTATGTGAAAAGGAATTTTACACAATTATAAATAACTAAACGAATCATCGAAATCGACTCCGAATCGACTTCTGCATGTGAATAGCATTAAGTAATACAATCAAAACAAGAATAGACAAATTAGTGGAAATTGTTCAACCACAGATTTCCTATTAATACATTTTGGTAAGTAAATTTCCTTTTTTATTTGTTTGTTATTATAATCGGTAAATAAAGCTGTTATTTTAGAATAAATCTAAATGATTAATAGGTTAGTAAAAATTAGGGGTCCACGAAAATATTTTAGGATATTTAGGGGGCCACGAATTATAAAAGTTTAAGAACCAGTGCCTTAGACCATTCATGCATAGTACTTGCTGAGTAAAAACTAAATATATTGACATATTATAACAGGTGGAAATTAACATATGGCACTGATGTAGTCATGTACTGGGATTATATTTAATAATTATATATTATAATTATTATTCGTAGCTGGCCTATGGTATAGTGGTCAGAACACCTGGTGGACTAACTAGATATCTTGGGTTTGATTCCTGGCTAATACTAGAAGATATTTCTATAAAGGGAAATAATGCCCATGGTCACCAAGGCTCGGTTAATTAGTTACTTAAGTTAGGTTAATATCGTCATTTAATCCACCCCGTCATATCCACTACCACCATCACCTCATCTCATCGGGACATGGAAAGAGCCTCCACCGGAAAGGATGTACGATTAGTACATTTGGGTGTCCCCTGAGTAACGGTACATTAGTACATGCTAATCTTCCCAAATACCAATCTACAGAGTGATATAGCCTAGATACGCCCTTTAATTTAATTGTGTTGCGCAACTCATCTTACTACCTATTGGGGATATCTACTTATTTACACAGGTGACCTGGTGGTCTAGGAGGTAAGGTGTCAGACTTCTCTGCTGAGGGTCCGGGGTTCAATCCTTGGTCCAGGCACAGATTTATCTGATTGCCAAACCCTTCCTTCACCTCTGACAAGATGTGTATTAATCACAATTTGTGAATGTGAGGAATGCCAGACCTCCACCGTGGTTCGGATTCCACGTTAAACCGTGGGTCCTCCATTTCATCTCACAATCACCCTACCATCACACATTAGCGTAAGTGCGTGTAACCCGAACGGGTAGTAAGACGCGGTGCTAATAATAATACTTATTTACACCAGTAAGACATTACTTATGGTAAAGTTTATGGAGAGTGTGCCTAATTGTTATCGGAGGGTGAGTGGGAAATAATGTATGATAAGCCAGCAGGATTTGAACCCCTATCTATGTAACTTTGGTAATCAGTTCTATCATTATAGTGATCAGTCGTAATAAACTAGTTTGTTACGGCCATTTTGAAAATAGAAATTACACGCGCCTTATAAGGGGATGTCCTTAAAATTACGTAAGGTTTTTTTGGGGGGGAGGTTGGAATTTAAGTATTTTCTTATTTTTTCTTATGAGAAAGGAGGGAGGGGTTGGTAGTAAGAATCCCTCTTACGTATGATTTTTTTATCAATGTTTATGATGAGAGAATTTTTTTTTTAAATTGTCAGTAAATTCTTAGTTGTTACGACCGTTAAAATTTCATATCACTTGCTTTATTACCAATCCTTTTTCTAAAAATAATCAAAATGATAAACCCGCTTTGGTGGTCACGTGTATGAAGCGCTAACTCTCGTGTTAGATTAGACTGCCGAAGATGGGGAGATTGGTGTTCGATCCCGTCGGGTGAACTGAGGGTGGTTTTCCTAAATGTTTTCACAGATGGGACTCATAAATTAAACTTCTTATCCTTATGGAATTATTACATGGACCGTACACATATTATACCGACGGGTATAAACGGATGCTAAAATATAAAATAATCTATTTTACAATCTTAAACGGAGAGGATTGGGAAACTGTGATTTATTGAAGATATAGGGTTCAAAATACAGTAAACCCTGGATTGCGAGTATGGTTTGCGAGTGTTTGTAGACGACAAATATTTCAATAAAGTTAACCTGATAACGACGAATCTCGCAATACGAGTAGATACTTATGGTCTGCTTGTCTGCGAGCAGTGTCATGATAGGTCTTGTTAAGTGCACAAAGAAAAAATCCAGTGGATTACCATAAGCATGTGATTCCGTTAGATGACGTGAAAGTCGTCCTAAACAATAAACCCACCTCCCTTAACTCTCTCTCACCTCACACAGCCACTATTAAATTTAATTAATAAATGTGATTACAGTACGTTCATTTAATAACGAAAATAAAAGGTATAATATTTTAGATTAATATTTTTGGTGTGACCTAATCATCTGATTTCCATAATGTCTTATGGGAAATTCACTTTGATATACAGTGCTTTGTATACGAAAGTTTACGAACGAATTATCTCGCAACCAAGTTTAACTGAATAAAAAACGCCTTGCGTAACTTAGGTACAACCCCTAATTGTTTGGCCGCATTATTAGTTGATTCATCAAAAGGTCCGGGGGCCACATATAATCATGGACAGACTCACATGCGGCAAACGGCCAACAAGTCGGCATACATGTCTTATACCACGTGACCACCTAAATGAGGGTCTATTACTAAATTACAAATCGTTGTTGAATAAAATCCGGATGTCTAAAAAGTTCCCCTTAGAGAACATCTCTTTAAAACAAAATAGTAACTTAATTTCACAAAATACAGAGTTCTCAGTTAAACGTAATTAACTGACTGATTTGCTAGTCACGTCAGAAAAAGAAGCAAGGAGAATGTTCTGGTGTCTTTTCTTGCACGTCGTCTTACTTATTACACTTGATGAATGACCTTGAACAGAAAAAAAAAACATCAAGTGCAGGAACACACTCCCTTCAAAAACATAGACCGTAACTTTTTTTTTTTTAGAAAAAAAAGAAGTAATTTTTACTCTTCGTCCCCACACGTTTCTCAGCGATGCCTGTGAAAGTAGAACGTAGAACTCATCCGTCAAAAGAGTAGCCTTCTACGTCATCCGTCACTGTCATTTGGGAGGAGCAGTTGAGTTAATTATTAGGGCGAGGTTAAAAAAAAAGAAATTCTCAAGTATTTATTTGGAAGAAAGGGGGATTTTTTTTAAGAACAGTAATGAAGAATATTTACTCCGACATCTTATCTCGGTTGTTAGCCCGTCTCTCTATTGAGCTTAGGGTCACAGGTTCAATGCTCGACATGGCCGAAATAAAGTAAATTAGTTTAAAAAAAGGGGCTTTTCCTTTCTTAGTGATAAATTAACACCTATTGAATTAATGTTGTATCTGTTATATCAAGTCATGTTTAAATAAAATTATTTATTTTAGATAGTCATTTGAAGGTATAAAACTAATTTTATCCAACGATTAACCGGAAAATTGGATAAAAATTTCTCTGGAACCAGAAAATGTATTTAATTGCAGTTTTCAGCATTATTAATTGCAAAACATGAAATAGATCTAATAATAATAGTTTTTCAATAAAAAATACTATTTGTGTTTGCTGTACTTTTTGACGTGAATACGTCTTTAAATTTGCTACCATACGGGGGCAATCCAAAAAACCTAATGATAACAAAATCGGGGGATACAGTTTGGTGTTGTAGTTTCGAATCTTTCCTCTACATACAAAATTAAATTATACCACTGGATAGCTAAAGGATCAAAGAATTAATTAGATAAGCGAGAACAGTGACGCATCGCGCGCTGTGGAGGGGGAAGCGCCCCATTTTGAGATTATTTTGCTGCGTATCGAGATTTGCAATTAGTATAACTTTTGACTCGGAGAAGCTACGATGTTCGTTTAAGTTTTAATCGTCAGCTGTCGTCAATCTATCATGTATATAAAACATTAGTAAAGTTATATTGTAACACAATACTTATTTGTTTCCTTGCTTTTATCCTAAATACATAAATAAAAATATTTTATTTAAAAAATATAACCCGTTACATAAACGTATTCACGTACAACACACGGCCGTGTCCATGACACAGCCACACCATCATTTTTTTTTATAATAAAGTAGAGTGATTTCTCTGGTCTCAATTCCACTGTTTTCTAAAAAAAATACATAAAAATGCACAGCGACGCTACATCTGGCTCGATCTGTATTACCTACCTAAGCTAAATTTTAGCTGTAATAGGAAAGCTGTAATATCTATCTAAATTATGTGCTTACCATGAGGTGAGAACTGTATTACCTATCAAAACTAGGTGTTATCCGATTTGGGGGATGGGGGGCTACTAGACGGTCTATTAAGTATTTCAAATAAAATTTAAGAAATAATTTTTAATAATCATGGTTTTGTCATGCTCGTGAACTTCAAATCTTCACTCTCTTCAAATACTGTCCAACTTATTATCTCAGTATGTAGAGCGTCTGTATTCCTGGTAATCTAACCCCAATCTCTCCTTAATACAGCCAATCTATGTAGATATGCCAAAGATAATGCAACCACCAAAGGGGATGAAAAAAATAAAAAATATTACATTCTTATGAAACTAGGATCCCAATAGAATTAATACAGCATAAGGATTTTGCCCACGTGTTCATTGTGTATATATTGTGTATCTAGTTTATTTTATACTTATATTTGGATCCAAACTTTATTGACACTTATCTCTAGTTATAAAATATATATATTTTATCCATAGAGACAAATTTTCCGTATGATGTAAGACCCACTTCAGAGGTGAAGGGGAGAAAAACTTAAAAAAGTTCGTATTAACATGTATTTCATTTGTAGAAAATATAGACATGTTAAAAACAGCGTTCATAAATAATGATAAATCACACAATTACTCCCAAGAGATTCACCCGTCCTACCCACTTCAACGTTCCTGTTCGCTAAAGAGAAGTGTCCAGTCAGAGGTAATGCGGCTTGTCATGCCAGATTGCTTCATGAGTTCCACGCCACAGATGCCTCGATAACTTACTAGAACGTTATGGATGCTTCCAGGGTGTTCAACGTTTAGAACCATCTGGAATGTAGCCAGTTGTTGCATCGGTTCCACACATGCTCTTCGTTTCCCTTACTTACCCATCTCTGTCCTTATTTAATTCCCTTTTATCCATTTCTGAGATCACGTGATGATTTTATAGGAATATAAATTGATATTTTTGTCTGATTTTGTACCACCGTCAACTGATTAGGTAAGCTAAGCGCTGCCAATAGGTAGGCTAGCCAAAATTCTCTTTCAACTTGTATTTATTATTTGTTAACTTTTCAATATTAACCTTTTAGATTAAATTTTAAATTGTAATTATTTATTGAAATCGAATTTTAAATTTTAAACTATACTTTTGAGGTCATCTTGATAAATGTTTGCCACAACTTAATTGGTCCTGAGGCAACTATATGGCGTTGTAATTTTTTAATTCTTCTTTATATATAAATCAACCATATTGAAAATGGAATTCCATATTTTTTTAAGCTTAAATTCCACCAATTGGGCGTGGATAGTAATGTCTTACGTAAATGTGATTCTGCTGTAATAGTCGTGTAAATCAGCTACTTCTTTATAGTTATTATATAAATTGATATTAACTAGGCTCACTTATAATCTACTACCTTTTGTTATGAATTTTACGTGGGTATTTTTTGGTAACTGTAACCCACCCCCTGATTATCAGCTAGTAATAAGAGTCAAGTTGGTCACAATAGAGTTTTATTCTTATTCAAAAAACATTACAAGTACAGCTTTAAGAGCTGAGTAAGACATGGCTATCGTTAGGCGCTGGATTCGTAAACAACAATAAACACGTGGCACGCCTTCCTATGCTCTTAATGGTGACTCCAAATAAACCTTACAAACAAAAGATAAATTGACCTTCGTACACATTCCATCAAAATATTAATAATCGATAGCCAACAGCTCTAGTCAAATGAATGATATTTCTTCACCATCACCAGCGATATTCAAAAAGTAAACAACGAGTTCCCAATAACATAAATCTCCCAAGCCGCAATTGGGCATAATAGAAACAATCAACAAAAACTAATTTAGAAACATAAGCCTTAATTTGCAACATTAACGTTCAATACTAAAGCCCATATAATGGAGTAAGCCTGCCGGATCCATATTTAACCAACAAAGTTTAAACTTTCAAAAATGTAACAATGATAAATGATCTTCTAATTAATAACACTAGATAAAATCTTTAAATATATAAAATCGGCAGAACAACGTATAACGTTGCCACAACTAAACATGGTGGTACTTCATAGTACAAGTCCAACAGGTAAGCGGGCGAAACACAGAGTACGTTAAATAAATAAGAGAGTTCTCCAAAAGATCGTCAAGTAAAGTCAAATTAACGGTTCGGCCAAACCGTGCAATGATATATAGTTTTCCCATGGTCTACAAACAAATTAAAACAGACCAGGTACATATAAAAATCCTGAAAGATAATTTTGAATGTTTAAAGTCAACGAAATTTAGAGTGTACAGACGTAAACCTATTCTAGGATCCAAAGTCTCTCACCTAGTGATAGTAGTGTAATGTGTACCAGCATTACAGAACGATGCCGTATATATACCCGACAAATGAAGCAATGTGATCTCAAGGCGCGGAACTAAAAGGGGGGGAGAGGGGTTAGGGGTAGCAGAGTTCCAGAACATACTCCATAATTCTATTCTTTTTTAGAAAGCGCGCCCAACAATAGCACTGATAGTTTCTGAGCGCTGCCGACGACGCGCATCCAAGCTGTGCATATCGTTCGTCTTCTTTATTCTTGGGTGCGGTTCATTACTTGTGGCGAGGAATGAACCATGGCCCTTCTAGTTAGTTCGATGTGATAGTGCCGTGATGTGTTATTAGAGCGAAGCCTTGCTGATACGAGGTCAACTGGGGCCGGAGAGGTGAGCCAAACAATCTCTTTTTCTTCTAAGTGTTGTAACAGAGTTAAAAACTTCCACCAATTAACTATGGATTTGAGCTTAAATATTACATTCTAGGTGATGCATAAAAAGATTCAAATTATGGACGTTAAAATTGGAGTCTACCCTCTTGCTCTGACTTTGTGGTCTGTCCCTTTCCACTACATTCTCTGGTTTTGTTCGACTGTATATATTTAATTCGAATGTTTGTCTTATCAATCAATTTTAATTTTGACCCCATTTCATTATGGTTATCATTTTGGGTTATTCAGGGTCAAGGTTTACATATTTGACTTATTTTAAAGTCGAGCCAAGTGACTCCACTAAATTTTTTATGTACCATACTCAATATATCTTGACCTGTTGACTAGGTATGTTCTAAGGGTTAGTCCTAGTTATACCAAACATCTGATATTTTGGAAAGAGTGTAGCATTCTATGACACAACGACTGCAGGTTTGCATTCAGGTCGAAGGTGGCAATTTTGAGTCCTTCCTATAATGTTGGATTAAATATTGAAGCTAATATATATTAATTACGGTTGTAGCTGCATATAAATATCATATTCTTTAAATTGAAAAATGACACCTGAACACGGGAATTGAAGCCAGGTCGATGGACTTCTTATGCCAATTCTATAACCATTGAGCTATTCAGGAATCTTCTACTGCCCAGGTCCATTCTTCACTCATATTTTAAGGCAGAATCTGTGATGGACGTGTCTAAATCGTTATTGATCTCTCATATGTTGTGAACTCACCGAAATTGCCAGATACAATGCGAATCAGGGGTGAAAGCTGTCGGTGATGATGACTGCCGAGAAGTATTGGGATGCAATGATGCCATTTTTTGTTTCGTTGACACAGCTTCTATATCCCCTTTGGCACTCAACAAGCTAATCAGATTTATCCGTCTCAAAAATTAACATATTAACTCATCATCAGCCTTTTTCATTTGTTTTGTCCTTATGCGTTACAGAAGAAGAAACTTGCTCTTATTCTGTATAACTGATCAAAGAATTTGTAATTAGTTTTTAATTTTTTTAAAAACGAGGTTGACGTAAGGGGAATTTTTGGGGGATTTATTGTGAATAATTTATTTCGCTGAAAATATCTTCACCATCTTCAACGACATTAACATCGTCTGTGCTGGTTCATTTTATATTCTTATCCTGACCAATTAAAAATGACATCACACAATGTTTAAACATTTTATTTATGGGAAAATGTATCTTTATTACAGACCGAGGCTGTACTTAATGGCGTAAATTACAACATTACGTTGTAGTTCATTTAGAATTTTTATCACATTCTATTTATGTAGTATTTTTCCCAGATCCCAGAAAAACAGACGAAATGGATAAGGCTACATAAGTTATTATTAGTACAAAATAACTTCCCAAACTGTCGTGGCGCGATTGACGGAAAGCGAAAATTCGTTGTCCTGCACACAGTAGTTTAGATCGTTACCCCCCCTCTTTTCACTCTCTGTATTACAGTCCTCTTGCACTCCTAAAGCTCGTCGCTCTCTTCTACCAGCAATACCCCCTCACCCCTTTTGTAAGGCAGACAGCCTCGCAGACAGTCGGAAAGGTCCAGCCCTCTCCACCAACATCACCCCTTCTTAGTGGCCAGTCACCTCGCGCCAACCCCCCTCCCTAGCCATGCTGCTTGCTAGAGGTTCACATGGCTAGAGCCAAGACTCCCCAAGTGACCCGACTGGATCGAATAAAGAGAGCGACGAGCAGGCCAATTATCAGTCGTTGCCTCAGCTCCTCACTGGTAACATCCACTTCTGGGAATAAACGGGTGTCTACCACGCCAGTGTGTTTATCTTTTTTACCGACGTCCGAACATCCTATCCCCCATTCTCCTACTCCAGCCCACACCACTCACCGTGACTCTTCACCAAGCTCCTATTCCCCCTTCTCCTACTCTAGATCCGCACCGCTCACCGCGACTCTTCACCGAGCTTCTACCCTTCACCCTCACTTCATTCCCCTCTTCACGGAGCTCTACGCAGCTCCATCCATTCTCCTAGCACCCAATGAGTTACACCCAACGTTCCGGCAGAAGAAGGCCATTCCAGAGCACCTCCCCAACCCGAAACCGCTACTAGCCAACATCCCGGCTATTTCACTACACCTTTGCAGGCTCTAGCTGGACTCCAGAACGACCTACCCCAGCCAACTCTCTCACTTCTCCCACCCTAAGAAACCCTATTTAGCTCTCACTCCCACCAAGAACACCCTTGTTCTTCACCCCTCCACAACAACGTAGACCACACGACTCCCCCCTCTCTCCTACCACCGGACAGTACCTCGACTCCTTCCACCACCCAGGTTGCTTGTACCCCTTTACTCTCCGAGGCTTAGTTACAACCTCCAACCCATCAACCCCCCCGATCCTACCAATTCTCCCTCTCATCACTCCACTATACAGCGATAAGGACCCCTTAATCCCAACGCCTGGAACGGGCAAATAAACTTCCGGCCAAGAAGACACCTGGGGTCATCCGTAAGCTGACCAAGCTGTTCTAAGCCATCCAACGTGGACATCGAGGAGTAAGTACCCAAGTTACTCCTACACTTCAACAACCAGGCGATGACAATATCTACACAAATACAAGACCACATACAGTTTAAATCTGTTTGCGCTGGTAGATGCATATCACAACTTTATCCACATAGATGTAAGAGCCAAAGGAAAAGCAAATGACAGTGCTGTTTTCCGAAAATCCAGTTTGGACGTAGCTTTGAAGGGAAGTCGACATATCCTAACAAAAAATGCAGTTTTGGTCGCTGAGGATGTATCTACCTTACGTAATGCCATATTAAAACCTTACAAAAAGTGTAACTTAACCGTATCATAAAGGGTGTACAATTGTCTGTTTCAAAAGCACACAGAGTTTTTAAATATGCATTTGGCGTTTAAGTTTTTATATTTAGCTAATTTGTGGGACCCATATAAGTGTTCCCTGAAACTGTTCACTAAAGATGTTGATTAATCACAATTGACTTAGTAAAACATCTGTATAGAACTATTTACCACCTTAATCCGTCGACTCAGAAGACCATGTTACAGCCAAGGAGAATAATCCCTTGATTATGGCGCATTCAACTGGGAATTTATCAGTGACGAACATTACAGCATTGAGTACCACCAACACATATAAACGTGGTCAAATAGTTAGGAATCGTATGAAAACTACTGCACGCCTGAAAGACTTTTGCTGCCCTGGCAGCTGCAGATGGTGTGTGATAAAACGCGAATCTTTTTAAACAACTGAACCATAACATTCAAGCAGTTTAAAGCAATAATTATGCTTATATATGAACATTTATTTGAAAATGATAATTTCGCTTGGCCTCTTATATGGTAACTCCACCCAAAACCTAAACTTTGAAAATCACAAAAGGGATATTTATCATAATGTGTAGTACAATTGTGGTACTACAGTTAATTGTAATTCAAATAAATTGATATTTTAATCTACTTACTAGTGTTGGGGTTAATTCTCTGTTTGATGTTGACCTAAGATAAAAACTGGGCTGCTTGGAATCAGCTGAGTTTGGGTTTATATACATCTGTGGCTCCAGTATACGACTTTACGGATTTTTCAATCATTAGTTCTTGAATGTATACATCTTGTATAATATGTTTTAACCTGGCTCTCACTATAGCAAGCGTGATTTCCGGAAAGCAGCCCTTCAACCCCTCCACAAATATCTTGGATACAGAGTCCCTTAAATTCCTCTCCCTTTGGTGTGTGGAATTAATGTCCCATGAAACATGATAGTTTTCATCTATCTCATAAAACTGTATACTTAGGTGGTATCTCCACGTTTTTACTTTATCTCTATCTTACAGGTAGAGAAAGTATGGTGATCGTCAAAAAATTCGAACTCGGGATTTTGATGAATTTTGACGTTTCATGACTTCCTGAATCCGAAAAAGTGGTTTTTGAATTTCCGTCTGTCTGTCTGTCTGTCTGTCTGTCTGTACCTCCAACTAGAGCCTAAACTATTTTACCGTTTGAGCTGAAACTTGATATCTAGGGTTTTCATAGGGTTGCCCCGAGGGGTTTTTGGAATTGGATATCTACCCCTAAAATTAAGGGTAGTTTACTGAAGGGAAAAAAGAGAAAAAGTCGATTTTCTCAAAATCGGCTCTAACGATTTTGATTAAATTTCATTTATGAACATTAATAAATATTACAAACAAAATAGCTACTCTCAATATTTCGGCAAAATCGATTTAAGGGCTCCGGTCTGATGCGTAAATTAACATTTTTTATAATAGCTCCGAAACTATTTGAGATATGAAATTACTTAGCATTACAAATATGTATATATATTTATAATACAAATATTTTATTCGAAACATATTTTTATAAAATCAATAATTTTCAATCTATACGCAATTATATATATATTTTTAACTTTTTGGACATTAAAGCTTAAGTATTGCGATCGTAAAAAAAACTAACCTGAAATGTTGATGTATGTCGACGTCTCATGACCCCCCGAACCCTAAAAAACAGTCTTTGCAATGCCGTCTGTCTGTGTGTCTATAAAAACTTAAAATTAAGGGTAGTTTACTGAAGGGCGAAAAGAGAAAAATTTGTTTACTCAAAATCTGCTCAAACGATTTTGATTAAAATTCGTATCTAGGCGTTGATTAAGATTATAAATAAACTGGCTATTTTCATTTTCCTATGAAAATGATTTTTAGGGTTCTTTACATAAGAGTTAATTTCCGTATCTCCACAACTATTTGAGAAACTAAACAACTTATCATTGCAATCATTGTAGGACTATTAGAAATAAAAAACTTTTATTTGACATATATTTTTATAAAAGCAACAGTTTCTGAGATATTTGCAAATATATTAATACAATTTTGTGAGCTTTATTTGTAAACATATACTACTTAAGTCTTAACGCTATATTTCTCCAATACCATAGAGTAATTAAATATAAGTAAGTATCTAAAAAGAGTATGTTATTTTTCCTTAAATCTCTTAGGAGAAATGTTTGCATAGCAATTATCTATCTCCATTTTAGACTCAATAGTCAATATTTACATTTTTTATTGGTCAAAATGTATAAATGAATAATTAAATATCAATGCGATGACTTGAAGATCTGCAACACCTTATAAAATGTTAAAATTTTAACCAGAAATCGAAATTTTAATACGAAGTGTTGACCCTTGTGGAAGACATTAAACTGTTTGAAATGCTCTTAGGTGGACAAAGATGCGCCTCTTTTCTCATTGATTCTATATCATTGTATATTATTTTATGCGTGTTCTTATGTGGAGTGGTGATGATACAATGTACATTATTCCTTTCAGAAATCTTACGAGTTTATAGAAAGAGAGAGAAAGTCTGTGTGGTCTGCCGTACCATTTATTTTCCTGAAGTACTATTTACCATTTTACTCGACCACGCTTTAGATGATATTTTGATTCTACGTACACAGATTCTAGTTTACCTTCATATACACCTAAAACAGACAATCAAATCATTTCTTACTTGAAATCAGTAAACTTGAGTATGGGTTTAACCAGTAAAGTTTGTTCAAGTAGCCTTCAAGTGGCTTTAAGTTCAAACCAGATTAAAGTAAAATCTAGCATGTTTGTCTAACACTTGCACTTTAAGAAGCCAGAAATTGGAATTCATGTAGCACTTAAACTCACTTGAACGCATTTGAAGAGGTGTTTAACTTAACCAAGTGCATTAAAATTTTTTGTTTCAAGAAAACTTTAATCACCAATTTTACCCATGTAAGCCCCCCATAAGCCCAATTTCTCCAAGGACCAATTTTACGATAATACTTGTAATAGAAAGCTAGGGCTTCAGGTCAATCGATAGACGAGCTACAAACTGACATATTGTGTCCACCTAAATAAGACGAACCCGCTTCAGCGGCCGGATGGTCCAGTGTTGCCAAGTCTATAGTCTCTAGCGATAGTAAATGGACCTGAAATGGATTGTATTTTGACTGGTAGGATACTACTTTCTGACATTATATTGATAAGCCCCGCGATTTTCATTTAAAAAATTATAACTAATGTAAAATTTGTTACTAGATATCCGGGCCACAGGATATTACTTTTAGAAATAATCCTAAAATTGGATTGTACACGTGGTGAGATTATATCAAAAGTGGCATCCAGATCGTACAGTTGGTAATACTGGGATGGTCTAAGGCGTCACTATCGTGTTGGACTGGCTTACTGAAAATGGGGGTACCAGGGTTCAAATCCCTGTCTGGTCTACTGAGAATGGTATTTCCTGGATGATTTTCCACATTCTTTTCATGAAAAATCAGGTAAATCACCTATAAAATGTGAGACGACTGAATTGTATCCATTCAGACATTTCTTAAACAAGCATCACAAATAAAAAGTCTGATTTGTATCTATTCTCATAATATCCACAAAATCCTGAATTGTATCCATTTAATTGGGGTGCAACTTGTCTAATAGATGGCAGCAGCTGAGAATTTCCTTAACTCATTCCGTATTTACTAGAGAGCAGCACTATCACTAAGTTAATATATATAAAAAGATAAAATATTTATTCGTGTTTCTTTTAAAATAATAATATAAGGGTACTTAACAAATGATTGGTTTTTAAAAATAATTATGATCTAGTTTAAAATTGGTACATGGGCAAGCATTTCCTAAAATAAATTAATATTTTAAATAGTTTGAAAAATTTAATATTTCAGGATCCCAAAATTTCATAAAAAATGTGTTGACGTATTAAAAGTGAAGTTTTGTTCTGGTGGGTTCATTTATAATATTAATAGAATAATAGAAATTAAAGACCTTGAGGCAGGTATTTCAAGGTCGATTAGGGTGTATATACTACTGTCGATGTACCACTGTTTCAACCTGACACATTCGGAGAATGTTAGATTGTCCTACCCACTCCCCACCCATTTAACCCTCCCCCTCCTTCTCCCCACCCCCTTCTCCCCACGAAATCACCAAACCGTGATTAAGCTTTAGCTCACATGAAATGTAACGGTCATCGCTTTAAAGTGGCTCGCCCCCTCACTTGACGGCCATTTTCTGCGCCGTATTGACGGTACCTAATTTGATCCCTTCTACTCCTACTCCACCCCCTTCCCCCCTGGCACCACACCCAACCCTCACCGATATCTCTTTCACAGTAGTATTGACGTAGTATTGAACTTAACTAACGTTCAAATGCGGACGAGTTAATTGGATATCCCTGTTACCCGGAAAGCTATTACTCATCGCAAGAGGAGTTGTGAAAACCAATATGTGGTCATTGCCGCCTTAATGTAAATCTCTATAGATGTATTATATTTGATATTTTGAACGTTTGGAAATGTTGAGGGATTTATTAGTTCTTATGATAGTATTTAAACCTTTGTTATCTATTTGATAGAATTAGTTGTAAGTTGATTAAAAGAGAAGAAAGAGCCTCGGGATATAATATGGATATAACGTTTTTAAATATTTCTACTGTCTTCGAATCCTTGGAGAGAAAGTATTATGATCGTCAAAAAAAATCCAATTCGAGATTTTTATAAATGTCGACGTTTCAAGACACAATGAAACCAAAAAATGGTTTTCGCAATGCTGTTTGTCTGTATCTTGGGCTAGAGCTGAAAACATTTTACCAATTGGACTATATTTGGGGTTTTCATAAGGTCCCTCCTGAGGTTTTTTTTTTAATCATACATCCAACCCTAAAATAAGGGTAGTTTACTGAAGGGTAAAAAGAGAAAAAATATCGATTTTATCAAATTCACTGATACAATTTTGATTACATTTTATATCTAAACACTGTTGATGATTACAAACCAATAATGACTTTTTTTCTCATGAAATTGACTTTGAGGGTACTTTACATAGAGAAAATTTTCCAATTTTCATCATTTATCCCCAACTATTTGAAATACGAGATAGCTTATTATTATAAAGTTGTAATTCTGTTAAGAAACTACATTTTATTTGAAATATATTTTTTATGAAACCAATTTCTGAGCTATAGGAAAAAAATATAATATATTATTTATTTTTATTACTACCCGTTCGTTTGTACGCACTTACACTAATGTGTAATGGTAGGGTGATTGTGGATGAAATGGAGGACCTACAGTTTAACGTGGGATCCGAACCACGGTGGAAGACTGACATTCCACACATTCACAAGTTGTGATTAATACAAGTCTTGTCAGAGGTAATAAAGGGTTTGGTAATCGGATAAATCTGTCCGGGTACGAGGATTGAACCCCGGACCCCCAGCACAGAAGTCTGACACCTTACCCCTAGAACCGCCAGATCACCGTATGTTCTTTTTAATACAGATCTTTGAAATGAATTTTATTCTTATGCTCTCTGGTGGACAAATATGTTTTTCTTTTTTCAATGTTTTTTTTTAACAGTGTTTCTAGTTCCTAATGCTATAGAGTAAGTGACAGGGTATATTATTTCATTCATGATATTTGGTGAAAAGGTTTCTACAACAATGTATAAACCGATTATGTCGTTCCATAAATCTTTTTGAGTTTTTAGTAAATATCTATTTTAATATAAAAGCGAGATAAAGTCTGTGCGGTGTGACGTAACATTTATATTTACTCTTAACCCCTTACAGAAAGGAAGTATCTTGATCATAAAAAAAATATTAATTTGTGATTTTGATGGATAAGGATGTTTTATGACGTCCTGAACTCTCTAAATCTCGGCTTGGAGCCGAAACAGTTATTTTACTGATAACTGGTCACGAGTATTTCTGACAAAGATTATACCAAACCTAGGTGGGTAGTCATTTAGGAAAACAAAAGTTGAAGATGCAGCATACTGACTTTCTCTTTATTTGAAATATATACATTTACTAAACACTCGCAAGATTTTGGAAACAAAATAATAATAATTTTTGCATTAACACGCCACCAAAAAGCAAAAGTGAAATACTATTCACTGTTACAGAAACATTAAGAAAAAAATCACCAAAAAGCGTGATAATCAATTTAATTCACAAAGATCTCCATAAGAAAAAATAAATATTTTCTTATAGCTAAAGAATTATTGGTGTTATAAAAATATTTTTAAAACAAAAGATAGTACTACAACTTTAATGTGATAAGTTATTTCGTTCATTAAATAGTTGCATTCCGCTTTTGTAAAGTACCCTCAAAAATGTCAGGGTTAAATGAGAGCTTTTCAGTTTCTTTGGTATGCAAAACAGTGCCTAGATACAAAATTTAATCGAAATAGTTTCATCGAATTTCAAGAAAATCCTTTTTTTTTTTTACCTTTCAGTATACTGCCCTTAATTTTAGGGATAAATAATTTATTATAAAAACTTATCGGAGGAACCATATAAAAAGCATTGATACCAATTTTTTTAACACGTTCGTAAAATATATGTCGGTTCTAGGCCAAGATAAAGATAGACGGCATCGTAAAAACAACTTTTTCCGTTCAGGGATTTGGAAAAAGAAATCTCGAGCTCAGTTCTTATAACTAGCGATCATACTATTCACTCTCCGAGGGACTTGAGAGTAAATAAAACCACCCTCAGTAGGCCTGGACGAGATTAGAACACCGATATCCCAGCAACCGACAAACTTTGCATTCCAGGCCGTGCTCTCACCCGGCGTTGTGTCTATCAAAGGGACAAGTTTCATTGGGGGCACGATCCGTCCTTTGCTTCCGTCAGACGCTGCAGAATAAAAACTGATCCGTCAACATCCCATCGAGGGACGCTTTGTTATAGACTTGTTCGTTTTCCCCCCTCTCCAACACCCCACCCCATTCCATTATCCCAACCCGGTAGTTGTTTTGATGATGACGTCACGTTATAATGCCCGGCTTCTGAAACACAAGTTGTTGGGTTACCCATTTCGTTTTTGGTTTTGTTTGATCTGCAAAGTTGGCCCTCGTCCATGAAGCGGAAAGTCAGGGAACCGGACCTGCAGACGAAGAATATGATGATGAACCTCCTCTTTCCATTTCCACACAGCTGCCCTTGGGAGAACTCTATTAAAAGCTCCGGGTCATCAGTCGTCTATTCATAGAGTATATGCCTCCATGTTCAATGTTTACTTGTTTATAGAGTTAGCGAGCATTTCATATTCATGACATATTAAAATAACATTGGTCTAGTGAGGGAGGTCTTGATGGGTGATACTGTCGGTCTGGGAGACATTGTTTATAAAACATCTGAACTATTCTAGTCACGGGGTTTTAAAGCCGATGTTTGTTTAGCACTATTTCAATAAAGATAATATTTTTTTTTTAAATGAGAAAGTAAGAAAACTTGTTTCATTGATATAAAATATTGTGTGGTTATTCTTTATTTACTTGAGGTATTTAACGTGCAGGGTGACCTGGTGGTCTAGGGGTAAGGTGTCAGACTTCTGTGCTGGGGGTTCCGGGGCTCAATCCTCGGTACCGGCACAGATTTATCCGATTGCCAAACCCTTCCTTCACCTCTGACAAGACGTGTATTAATCACAACTTGTGAATGTGTGGAATGCCAGGCCTCCACCGTGGTTCGGATTCCACGTTAAAACTGTAGGTCCTCCACTTCATCTCACAATCACCCTACCCTTACACATTAGCGTAAGTGCGTATAACCCGAACGGGTAGTAAGACGCGTTGTTAATAATAAGAATAAGAATAATTTAACGTGCCTTTTCTGAACCGACCACTAACAACAATAATTTCTGAGCGAAAAGAAAATATTATTAATTTTTATGGAAATCTTTGAAAATCTTTGGTGAAAAAATTATGTTTTTATTTTCTTAATGTTTCTGTAACGGTGAATAGCATTTCACTTTTTCTTTTTGGGTGGCGTTTTTCTACATAAATTGCATATTATTTTGTTTCACAAATCTTGCGATTGTGTAGTAAATGTCTTTTTATTTTAAGATAAATATAAAGTCTGTGTGGCGCACCGTATCTTTTATTTGTTTTCCTAAAATGGCTAACCACCTAGGTTAGGCATCATCTCTGTTATATCAACACACACGAATTTCACTGAGCAAGACCAAAAGGGCTTAAGTAATTTTGCCAGGAAAGGTATTTTCACATACCTTCCGGTTTTTTTTTTTTACATGCTACAACTAACAATTACTTCCCTCTGAAGGAAGTTATACTACAGAGTTTTATAGCACAAGAAAAACTCCGTAGACCCCGACTGGGTCTGAACCTACAACCAACGGTTCCTGAGACGAGCACTTAGCCCCAAGACCACCGAGGTTGATTAGACGCTGTGAGGTTTGAAGATGTGGGGTCTATGGGACTTGCGACCAGTATATAGATTACTGTAGGTTTGGCGTATGTACCTTAAACCCATCTCGTGCATGCAGGTGGTTAGGGAGATACGCTACCTTAACCCATCTCGTGCATGCAGGTGGTTAGGGAGATACGCTACCTTAACCCATCTCGTGCATGCAGGTGGTTAGGGAGATACGCTACCTTAACCCATCTCGTGCATGCAGGTGGTTAGGGAGATACGCTACCTTAACCCATCTCGTGCATGCAGGTGGTTAGGGAGATACGCTACCTTAACCCATCTCGTGCATGCAGGTGGTTAGGGAGATACGCTACCTTAACCCATCTCGTGCATGCAGGTGGTTAGGGAGATACACTACCTTAAAACCATCTCGTGCATGCAGGTGGTTAGGGAGATACGCTACCTTAACCCATCTCGTGCATGCAGGTGATTAGGGAGATACGCTACCTTAACCCATCTCGTGCATGCAGGTGGTTATGGGGATACGCTACCTTAACCCATCTCGTGCATGCAGGTGGTTAGGGAGATACGCTACCTTAACCCATCTCGTGCATGCAGGTGGTTAGGGAGATAAGCTACCTTAACCCATCTCGTGCATGCAGGTGGTTAGGGAGATACGCTACCTTAACCCATCTCGTGCATGCAGGTGATTAGGGAGATACGCTACCTTAACCCATCTCGTGCATGCAGGTGGTTAGGGAGATACGCTACCTTAACCCATCTCGTGCATGCAGGTGGTTAGGGAGATATGATACCTTAACCCATCTTGTGCATGCAGGTGGTTAGGGAGATAAGCTACCTTAACCAATCTTGTGCATGCAGGTGATTAGGGAGATACGCTACCTTAACCCATCTTGTGCATGCAGGTGGTTAGGGAGATACGCTACCTTAACCAATCTTGTGCATGCAGGTGATTAGGGAGATACGCTACCTTAACCCATCTCGTGCATGCAGGTGATTAGGGAGATACTCTGCCTTAACCAAACTTGTGCATGCAGAGATTAGGGAGATAGGCTACCTTAACCCATCTTGTGCATGCAGGTGGTTAGGGAGATACGCTACCTTAACCCATCTCGTGCATGCAGGTGTTAGGGAGATACGCTACCTTAACCCATCTTGTGCATGCAGGTGGTTAGGGAGATACGCTACCTTAACCCATCTTGTGCATGCAGGTGGTTAGGGAGATAGGCTACCTTAACTCATCTCGTGCATGCAGGTGGTTAGGGAGTTACGCTATCTTAACCCATCTCGTGCATGCAGGTGTTTAGGGAGATACGCTACATTAATCCATCTCGTGCATGAAGGTGGTTAAGGAGACACGCTTATAAACGGACGCTGAGAAGATTAAGTACATGATCACACAAAGAACATAGATTGAAGAACACAATTTTAAAGATGACTAAACACAACATATCAATTGGTAGTGTTAAGGTGGGAGTGGAGGGGAACCAAAGAAAAGGATGGTGTTTTAGCCTATGTTATTATTATTATTATTATTATTAGGTGTTCTGTCTTACTCCAGGTCCATTCATTTTGTCATTGAGCCTAGACCACCAATGTACCTTGTCCTCTGCCTTCTCCGTGAGCATTTCTTATGGCAAAACATATATAGATATACTGCTCCAGTTGATACATAGAGTTTAATATTTATTAATATGTTTATATCAACCATTGTTAATATCTGTCTTGACCATAGCGGCATTAGATGAGAAACTTTTTAAATGAAGAATAAATATGGTCATTAAATTCCAGTACACCTTTTATAGATATTCAAGAAATGTTGATATTACCATGTACGCATCCCCTACATCCTAACTATTAACACAAAATATTTAATTTACTCCTCCTGTGACCAGAAGATTCTGGCCCCCCCCGCCCCCTCTTTCATCAACTCATCTCTCAACCCCCTGTAAATGAGCAAACCTTTTCAGACATAGCTAGTCGACGGTATTTGAAGATTGTTTACAACTAGGCAATACGAAAATATTCTATTGAACAAAAATTGACCATTTTGTTTTAAGTTTTCCATGTAGTTCGCCATTGAGTAGGCTCATTTGGGAGGGTTGATTTATGGGAAAGGGGGTGAGGCCACTACCTGAACCTAGCTTTGTAAAATACTCTTTATTGATACAATAAGGCCATTTTTGTCTATTCGTTTGTGGTGAGGAGGGTGGGGCCGTTACCTAAACCTAGCTTTGTGAAAGCTTGTTTAGTGATAATAGAAGTCTATTTTTGTCTGTTCTCTAATAAAACCATCTTTAAAGTGAAATGTTTCTAAAAATGCCCGCTTGGTAGCGATGTTGTCACTTGAGACTGCACGTGTTGAAAGACTTAAGCTCTCTCAATGAGATCAGCCATTTTAACCTGAAGGCTGTGGTTCTGGTGTATAGATTATCTGTGGCCTGGTCATAGGATGAATCCAGAATAGGTCAGTGGTAAGGGCATTGGCGTACTAAGCTAAAAGTCCCGGATTCGATCCCCATGTTCAGGTGTAATTTTTCAGTTTAAAGATAGGAATGTAGTTTTGTATATATTCTCAATTTAATATCTTAATATAAAGGAAGTGATGACAATAGCTTATGATTAGAAATAAAAAATAGTAGTGGTTGAAAATTGGAAATAAGACTAGAATATGGTGTTGATTCGTTCAATCATTTTGGTGAGGATGGTTAACATCGACTCGAACCATACCCTCCTTCGATCGCGATAAGCCCTCATTAAGGACCCAAGCACGATTCAGGTTGGCTGATCTGAATAACTAATGATGCCTCTGTGCACACATGTAATGGCATGTGAAGATATGATCCAGGCTCTAAGGTTTCATTTTAAGAGGCCGTTCCACTGCCGGCATAATCGGGGTATTAAATAGAAGATTACGCTCGGACCATAAATTTGATCTGAATATGGTTATCTGAATTACTTATTTGACTGTAGAAGAATTGTAATCATGGATTTTTTTTCAACATTCTGATGTAATTATATTTCAAGTAGTGGATTGTTACAGAGTTATCACTTTAAAATTGATTCCAAGCTTTTAGCTGTTGCCTATATATTTTGTCCGCCATGTCCTTTCGAATACAGGTTTGGGGTGAAAGTAAAAGAAGGGATAAGGGGGAGGGACATACATCACTGTATGTACAGCTTTGGTTTAAGTCCTGGAGTAGATAGGTATTGCCTTCACGTCACTATTTTTACAGGGAGAACTTAAAGGATTTTTAATAGGAAATTGAAGGAAAGTTATCGGAAATATTTTACTTTACCCTGGTCCATAAGCTTAAAATCTCTAAACTGAACCAAAACCCTTATGGAATATGTACAGTAGGATCTGGATAGTTCTAGGTTGGTTAATTCGAATAATTGGATAGTTATAATCCACCAATATTCTCCGCGAAATTATTATTTAAATCAAAAATAAAATAAAACACACAATTCGAATTTTAGAGGGAAATATTTGGATAAATTGCAGTTTATACATTATATTGTTAATTTTATTGAGTTTCTACTCACTTCAAATCTAACTTAACAATCTCAATCAAATACAGTTAAGAGTTATTTAATCATAGTTAAAGAGAAAGCGGGGAATTTTGTACTAGCTTAAAGCGGTTTTCCTAGAATAAGGGATATTTTGGCTCTGCTTTAATCGCTTCTGGATGACAGCGCCATCACGTGACGCCCAGCATGGAAGAGGTAAGGTTTATGCTGCTTGTCCTAATCTGGCACCTTTGTCTCTCAGTGACAGTCACTCCTTGTCCTCTGACAAGTGTAAATGTCGGTGTTTTTACGATGTCTAGTCGTGGAACCGACACAGGTTTAACCTTAGCCAGGAAGGTTCAAGTGATTAGAGAAGTGGAAAAGGGAGTGAAAAATATGTGTGATATCGCAAAAGAATATGGAATAGAGCTGAATACTTTATTGACTTACCTTAAAAAAAAAAAGATAATAATATCATGGAGAGTTGTAAAGTGCAAAATGGAGGAACAAGAAAACGTGAGTGACGAGTTAGTTTGAACAATTTTTCATTTTGATGTCTTTTATTTATTGTATTCAAACAGTTTAGATACCCAATGACTAATTAGAATTTAGGATATTTCGAGATTTTTTACATATACCTTGGACATAGAATTAAAAAGGTTCTACTGTATATTAATATCATGTTGTATTTAAAAAAAGATCAAGGTAAATAGTTTCTCTAAGCCCAATTTCAAATTTTTCTAATGTAGAATACAACACAAAGAGATGTCACCTGGTTCGAGCTATATTACCTATAAAGCTACGCGTTATCCTTCAGGTGAGATGAGCTACCTAGGTGATTGCGAGAGAAACCTAGTATTTTTGCAGTTTTTAAAGCAAAACTTTTTTTTTACCAAATAAAATAATAATATAAAAAAAAAATATAATAAAATAAAAAAATTTTCCTAGTAAAAACAAAGAGTTTAATTTTATTCACTTGGTGATATCAATAAATGTTGAATATCTTTCAAAGGAGTCATGTAATTTAATGACAACGCTTTCTCATGATCTAAAATGTTTATCATCTTATACCGCTATGCTTATGACAAATATTCAACTACTGTTGATATCACAATGTGTAGAAAATTATATTCTATGTTTATTTTGAAGTAATATTTTATTTATTTTGGCCAAAAAAAGTTTTTTAATCAAAATTGAAAAAACACTTTTTCTCGTGTCGCCTCCCACGTGCATTGATAAAACGCTTCAAGTTTAATAACTATGATTATGAAAACATGTGTTTCATAGAACGTTGTTAATACTCAATTTCCTAGCTAAAGTACTGTTAAATAGCTCACTATTTAAAGAACAAGGTAATGAGGCTTTCCATCGCAAACTATAAAAAGCTGAATACTATCGATCTTTTTTTTTCTAGTGGATAAACGGATCTATAATATTGTGTTTTATTGTGAAATAAATTTTAGCACAACAGAAACAACACATACTTTTATTTTAAATAATTTCACAACAGCAAACGCGTCAGCATGTATCTTAATTTGTAGGTGAATGCGTAATATAAATCGGTTGGTCTTTACAATTGATTATTTTTACAAAGCAGATGTCTAGCAGAACCGTCGATGTTGAAACGAATTCAATTCTCTCTGAACAGGCAAAGTAAATCTCGCTCATATCCTGTGATTGGTTTGTCACGCGATCACGTTTCTGCTCTGATCTTGTTTATTTGACGAACGTGTGAATCCACAGAGAGGGCGTTCTTTAGTGGGTGAGCTTATTTAGAAACATTTCATTTGATTAAAAAATGATTTGAAATATCTTTAATAAATGGACATAAATTATTATCAGAACAATTTAATGCTATTTATTAACATTTTTTAAAACCTAACATCCCAGATATAATACTATATTACCCATTCTAATAATTTATTTTTAAACATGATTCTCAGCATATTCATTAAATTAAGATCTTTTGTTTGTTTTTCTCTAAATGGAAAGTGTTTTAATTTTGAACCGTTTCAACCTCGAGATTTTGATGAATATTTAAGTTTTATGTGCCCCCCCGAACCAATATAAGTAAATTGCGTACCATTTTGATTGTCTGTGACCACAGAACTGAAAGGATTTGATAATTTTTTTCAAACTTGATATTTATACATTATATGCCTCCGATTTATAAAATTTTATTTTGGCCCTATCCCTTAAACTAAGAGTAAGTAAGAGTATTTGTTTTTAACTTACAATTTTTAAAAATGCGTCTAACGACTTTTATTAAAATGGTATATCTATGGAGTAGCTGACCTCCAACTATACTTTGTGTTTTAGTAAAAAGCTCATTTAAATATAGTACCTATATATTGAGGAATTGATTTTAAAAAATTTGAATTATTTTAACAATAATTCAAGCAATTTATTCCAAAACGTAGCCCGCCTCAGTGGCTTAGTTATCTGACTCGCTAGCTTCGTGTTGAACTAGACTGCCGAGGATGGGGAGATCGAAATTCAAATCTCGCTCGGGAAAACTGGGGGTAGTTTTTCCTAAATGGTTTCCCACTCTTCTTCCACGCAAATGCGGGTTCACTTCAGCTATATTCAACCTTCCCAGTTACTAACACGATAGAATAATTAGTAGCTAGGCGTATATCCCAAACGGGTAGTAAGACGCGTTGCTAAGTATTACTATTATTTTAAAATGTAGATCAAAGGAGTTTTTGACATGACAACTAAACTATATAAGCCCTACTTGTTTTCGGGAAGATATTTCTTTAAGATTAGTTTAAAGATTACTTTATTTTAATTAAATATTTTAGAAATGGTTCTAAAATTAAGTTCAAAAATGTTCTAAGTTTTTACTACTAACATAAATTTATATAATCGTATTTCTTTAAAAAAATCATTTATAGCAGTTAATTATGATTGATTTACCACATTTTAGAAATATTTTGAAAATAACCACAGCAATTTTGTTTAAAATTGGTATCTGGGGTCTATTAAAGCTGATAAATAATTTATATATTTATTTTTTTTAATATATTAATTTAAAAGTAGTTTGATTATATGTTTTATAAAATTTGAACTTTTTATAAAATGGCTCAGAAGATTTAGTTTAAAATTAATATTAGGAAACATTTTTCATGATAAATATATATATTTTTTTATTTTTACAAATCAAAATGAAAATAATTTAAGGTAGTTTACGATCAACTAAATTTTGAAAATTTAAACAATTGTGTTTAAAATATGCACATAGGCCCTAAGGAATGTATTGTTTTCTGGGGAAAGCTTACTTAAGGTGGGATAGTATGGAACACCAGAAAAGATAAGTGTTTTTTCAGTTTTTTCAGCTAAATTTGTTTTGAAAAAATAAATCAAGCTTTGTTTCAGTAGAAATGTAAAGAATAAATTTTCTTCACATGATGATGTCAACAGTTGTTGAATATCTGCCTTGAGTATAACGGCTTTTGATGAGAATTTTTTTATGAAGAGAAAGAGTTGTAATTAAATTTCAGGATATTCTTGACATAGCCAACGATTATGTGAAGAAAATTAAACTCTATATTTCTAATAGAGAAATATTTGATTTATTTTGATCAAAAAAATGTTCTGATACAAGAATTGCAAAAACACTGGCTTTAACACACTTTTCTTACATCCCCACCGTAATTTACTGAAAACCTACCCATATTTATGATATTTTTATTCCATGTTTTAATACACTGAATGAGATGGTTTCTGCAATTGTGTCGTACGCATTATTTTGTAGCATTTCCTTCTAGACGCTACATTCCAAACACTTCCACATAGTCAATTCACCTTATCTTATTGTAGGCCTATATCAAGAAATATTAAAGAGACTTGTTGGTGTTTAAACAACCCATAAGGCAATCACCTTCTGCGATGTTGAAACTCATGACAGAACGCTCAGCTGTCTCACAATATTTAAATATTGTTTTGTTATTTCAAAATATTGTTTACACCAAAATGAAGTTGTAAGCTACCAACAGATCTCTCTCGTTACATTTTGAGTTGAATACATTTAAAAATTAACCTAAATGTAAATGAGGAAAATTCTCTTGTTACAAACACAGTTCACGCAAATTGTCGTAGTTCTGTGAATAAGGGGAAAGATATTCCTCCTTAAGCAACTACAATCATTTCTTGTTACTGTCACAACAGGAACTTTAAATTCACGTTAGGATTATGTTTGTGGTTTGAAAGTCTATGAGCTGCCTTCTCTAATGAAATAGCGCAGTGACACGCTTCAGTGCCTTCATGATCTAAAGGCATGGACCTCCAAACATAATGAGCGAAGGTTCACATTCAGATATTGAAAATTATAGGTGAGCTGGATTAAAAAATAGATATACTTTAATTTACTTTACATCCATTACTGTTTCCAGCCTATGGCGAGTTTTTTTCTTCTGGCTATATATTTTTCACTGCCGTCTTACTAGGCTTGTTGTAGCTTCATATGCCTTACAAGCTAACTTAAGACTAGGACAGGCACAACATCCAGTCCCCGGCATTTAATTCATCACCGTGAAAGTGTACGCTCACATTTCACTGATGATAAATTTTCTGCTATGCCGGGAATTGAACCTGGTACTCTTAACTTAGTAGACAGACACGCTACTGACTGAGCTAAGTTGTTAGATAACATATCTTACTCTTAGGTCTCAATAATACATTTAAGATTTAAGTTCTGTCCAGCACAACCAAGATGAAAACATATAATACTATCATGAAGCCAGTGGTGCTGTATGGGTCAGAAAGCTGTACTCTTACCAGGAACGAAAGGAACAAAATGCGTGTCAATGAAAGAAGAAGAATGAGAAATATCCGAGGAACGATATTGGAAATCAGCATTTTGAGAATTAAAAGTAGAGCAGAGATTTATGAACTGATGAAGCAATCAACAAAATCCAAAAATAGGAAAGAAAGGTTATATTTTTTGTCAGGAATATAGCCCACATGCCAGAAGGCAGAATTCCTTAATTGTACTTTCAGTAGGACATTCAAAATCACAAGACTACTCCAACACTCATAAATTTATAAATATTGATTGGAAGGAACAAAGTGTAAGAATAATTTACAAGTTTAACAAAACAGTTTATTAATATTCGAACAAGTCAAAAGGAAGTATATAAGACTGTAGGGAGAAATTATTCAAATCATCCATTGTTTAAACATGAGAATATAAACGGTTACAATGATATACCTAGTTCGACAAAGGAGCATCAGTTGAGAAACACCTAGGTACACTCTATAACCCACACATGTAGACCATAGGTGCAAATAAGAAAGTTTGTAACTCGTTAAAGCAGGACAATACTAAGTCATCAAATAGTATGAATGGCAGCAACTCTAAGGCAATATAAATAAGTCGCGGTAATCAAATCTAATTACAAAATTGTCATACATAACTCTACTCCAGCCTGCTGACTGTGAGGCTTCCAACTACAACACATTATTTCAAATATAAAGAACTAAGACACATAAATTTAGTCCCAGTTTAAGGAGCTACAAGGGAGGTAATTAACATGAGCTATTTAGCTTGAGTTAGCTCCATAGAGAGTTAGCCATTACAAAGTTATAATCTCCTAGAGTAGAAACTATTATTTTACAACTAGTAAAAGGTGAACTACCAGGAATCTAGGCGCTACAGATACAACGGCCGGGCAGTTCCTAATTAGTACTGCCTGAGCAATCGATAGTATATTTATTCTGCTTTGAAAAGGGGACAATAATATTATACAAAATAGTGATAATTTTTGACTAACGCTAAAGCCGCCACAAGGGGGCCTTACACAACAGACAAAACCCCGCGGGCCACAACAATGGACAAGTAGCACCTCCACAGGCTGAACACCGCATACCAGTACACAGTTAGACACATCAGACAAGTTTCAGTTACTGAACCAATTAGATCGTGAAACAAATCAATAGATAACCTGGTATACTTCATTATTAAAATCTATTCTTTAAACTAGCTGCAGCATGATCATATAATATGAGGAGCCGAATCTTGAACCTATTATTTGCGACTAACCCTAATTGATATATAAAAATAGAGCATAAAGCCCACTATTATAAACTATGCCTTATGGGAATATAGAAATAAGTCAGTAGTACTGACATACAAAAACTAAGTCATATGGACATAGAACAATAGAGCTCAAACTCAACGATAGCATACATTATCCATTAAATACTTATAGTATCGCTTTGCAGCGAGGAGGTGACACAGACGCCTCAAGCATCGCTGTCTTCAGTACGTAATTCTAGCAGATGCTCGTGAATAAGTTCCAGCAGTTCCTCCGACGAGTGGTTACGATAGAATAGATATTACGTGAACCGAGGACAGGTCGTTATATACCAGCGGGACTGATAGAATTGGGCAGGGTTATCTCCAAGTACTAAGAGGGATGGTAATCTTCTGACATCAGGCCACTCGACCACTAGCGCTCGCCAGCGGCTGTAAGGAACACCCAAAGGAAGCCTATCGAATTTGCTCATCGTCTGGCCCAGGTGTTAGGAAGTAATAGTTTAAATCTATTAAAGGGCTTCATTGAGTGTAAGTGTTAAAATGTATTTAACACGTTACATTACTGGGCCGGCTTCGTATAAATTGGAAGAATAATATGGAAAAGTATTGTTGAAGCCTTGGATATATCCAGAGATTGGAGAGAACTAAAGATGTGAAAAGGAAAATTTTCCATATTTTTTTCCCGCCATTTTGAATTTTCTTCGGCTGTTCAAAATTAAAATTTTTAACATTTTGGAATTTTCCCGTCGGTTAAATGCTAGAATCTATAAGTTTGACAAATTTCAAATTTCTAGCTCCTCCGGAAGTGGGTAAGTATTAATGTCAATGAGTGAGTGATTGAGTCAGCCATATGGCTTTATAGTTTTATAATTACTTTATTTTGTTAATTATGAGAAAGGTTAAATTTACAAGAAGTATACCTAGGCCTATTTGCCTGTATACCTGCTAGACATCCCAGAATTTTATATAATATGATATTACCAGCTCAAATAATTTATTATTAAACATGATTCTTGGTATTTTCATTAAATTGAACTCTTTTGTTTGTTTTTAAATTCTCATCTAAAGGGGAAATGATATATATATATATATATATATATTTTACCACCGTGTCTTACTACCTGATCAGGTTATACACTTATGTACTAATTACGATTGTGGTTTTAGGGATGAGGAAGGTTATATTTATTTCCGCACTGGCGTGGAAGGAGAATGGAAAACCATTTAGGGAAAATCATCCTCAGTACACCCAAACTTGATTCGAAGCCAGGTACCTCTACATAGACAGTCCAGTCTATTTCAAGAGAGATGTCTTCAACCATTCGATCACCGAAGAGGGTAGTTTATAATTTAAATAATATTGATTAATCACGCATAGTCTGACGCGTTACTCTTTTTTAGACTAGATTTTCGGTGGTAGAGAGGTTGGTGTTCGAATACCAGTCAAGTATATAAAGTGTGGCTTTTCCTAAATGGTTTTCCACTCTCTCGCGCTCTCTCTCTCTCTTCACGGAAATGCGGGTTCACTTTCTCTATATTGAACCTTCCCAATTCCTAGCCCATTATCGTAATTAGTACTTAAGAGTATAACTCACACGGGTAGTAAGACACGGTGCTAAATAATATTTCTAAATGAGTTGAAATAAAATGTCCAGTTTTCTTACTAATAGAAATTCCGCAACATAGCCGTAGATTTTCGTCAACATTTTGATCTTCCTAACCAAAATATTCTCCCTATGACCACAAACAGAAATCCCCTGCGGGGGTGTTGTACAAATGTGGACAGAGGGGGAGATAGGTTCTCCCTTCCTCTCCCCCCACCCAACTCCCCTTCCCTTAATTTCCACTGGATGAGGTCTGTAACTGTAATTACAATATAACGAGAAGCTTGGAATCATTAGCGGACATTGGTCGAGCAGTTTCCTGGCCGAGGGTAAGAGGGGGGGGGATGACCGGTAAGTGGTAATTTCACCCTTTATTACCCCTCCGACACTTGATGCTTGCTAGCCGCCCCTTACATGGAAATTGAATTCTTTAAGTGGGGGAATGGGAAGATTCCCTTTATGGGATGTGAGCTTCTAATGCCTCCAACTAATTAAACATATAAATAAAATAGTAGTTTCCTTTTTTAGTTCCTCTTGACCCTTCGGAGAGAGAATTATTGCCGTCGTCACAAAAATCAGACTCGAGATTAGGATAGATGTTTTCCTAGAACCGTAATAGCGAGCGGTTTGGGCCGATGCCACCTCTTTGTCTTACTGTGTGTCTGTATCTTAGACTAGAGCTGGAACCATTTTAACAATCAGGCTGAAACTTGGCATTTAAAGTTCTTATTTGGTTCCCCCGAGAAATTTTTCGAATTAAGGGTAGAACAAATAAAGATAAAAACAACTTTTCTTCAAATCCATTTTAAAGATTTTGTTTGAATTTTGTATCCAGGCATTGTTTATCATTACAAACAAAATGGAAGCTAATTTTCCCACAAAAATGTCTGAGAATAATTTACGCAAAAAAGAAAATTCCAATTTTGATTATTTCTCCGTAACTATTTGAGGTATCATTTTAAAGTCACAGTAATCTTTAAAAAATAAAATTCCTTTGTTTGAAATATAATTTTATGAAACAACAGTTTCTGAGTTATAAACAAATATAATATATTTTTATTCAGGCATTTGAAATGTGAAATTAATTTTTACTTTTTTGATGGACAGAGATGTTCTTTTTTCACTGTTTCTGTAGAAATGTATATTTTTTCATTTATGTTCTTTGGGGGAGTGTTTATGCAACAATGTATTTATTTCAACATATTTTTCTAGTTTATATATGAGGCGTTGCGTGCAAGAAGGGCGAATTCAACAACGGGCCATTTTTTAAAAATCTCTCCATCGTGCTCAAGAACACATGCAGTTTATGCTCATACTTCTAATTCGTGGAGTTCGCCCTTCTTTAACCTTCAAAATAAGGTTTTAAAATAAAGGCGAGTTGCTTTTGAGCGTTCAGCGTGCGGGCAATCAGGGCAAACTCAAGAGCCCCCTCCCCAACATTGAAGGTCCACCCTCCCCCTTAAGCTTGCCAATGAAGGTCACAAGCAAAGAGAATGCTCTTCGTCACCACACCACAAGTCAGTTCACTCTCAACTAGTACGAAGCTCGTGTTTTTCTGTTTATTGTAAAAACTGTGATGGCGAGTGTAATGGAGGGTTATCCTCATAAAAGAGTTAATAATAAAGATTACAACAAAGTTATTATTATTATTATTATCACCGCGTCTTACTACCCGTTCGGGTTATACGCACTTACGCTAACGTGTAATGGTAGGGTGATTGTGGGATGAAATGGAGGACCTACAGTTTAACGTGGGATCCGAACCACGGTGGAGGCCTGGCATTCCTCACATTCACAAGTTGTGATTAATACACGTCCTGTCAGAGGTGAAGGAAGGGTTTGGCAATCAGATAAATCTGTGCCGGGACCGAGGATTGAACCCCGTACCCTCAGCACAGAAGTCTGACACCTTACCCCCAAGACCAACAGGTCACCGACTAAAACAAAGTTGATTAAGACGTTTGAATAGCTGTATTAATTTTTTTTCGCAGTCATTTCTCCGTACAGTATTATTGTATTCAAAGGTTCTAATAATCAGTATCATATATTTTTCAATAATAAATTCTGTTTTTGCTAAAAAAAAAAATTTTGTTGCCATCCCTACACTCACAAATTAGAGGTAGGAGGGGAATATGGGTTAGAGGGAAAGGGGGGGAGGGTATGTATCTTGACTCTGGGAAATTGCATAGGTACAATATTGTTGCTCCTAAAATGAACAAAATGTTGAGTTCGCCCAGCACCAAAAGTTTTAAAAGGATTATTCTCAAAACATGCTTTGGTTGAGTTCGCCCTTCTTGCACGCAACGCCTCAAATAATGTCTTTATATAAAACAGAGAGAAAGTGTGTAAGGGGCGCTGTACCATTTATCTTTTATAAAATGTCGTATTACCCTTTTGTGTAACTCAAATTTGTCACCATTAATGAGATATTGTTCTAATCATGATAGTGCTTATATTATGTATATAAAATACACCTGTATACATATATATATATATGTTTAGGAAGAGTGAAATTAAAACCTTAAATACACCCAGCAAGAAATCGAACCCTAGCTTCCTCAAAATATACTTGATTATTATGTCGATGCCCAAATACATTTTGATTTTCATAAGGAGCCCATTATTTGAAAACTGGAAACTCATATAACAACAATGTTCGAGTAGAAATATTACAATTCTGTCGTTTCCCGCCTTCCTTAAGGCGCTTTTCATCTGCGCTGTGATAGCCGAACAGGGAAGGTTGGTAGCGTTCATAATAGAAGGCCCAATTAAGTTCCCGGCTCGCGTTTGTGTGTGTGCGTGCGAGGTATGGGAGTAAAAGGGGGAAAAAAACCTACGATCTGCCAGAAAGGTGTGCAGTGAATTCGTATTTGAATGATTACTCGACATTTTCCGCGGTGACGATGGGGGACAAAGCGACAAAGTTTCTTGTTGATAACTACAGTATGTCTCTATTATAACAGAATGAAGATTTGTGCACAATGCTTATCTGTTAATCCATTCTAAAATGGTCCAAAACTGTCTTTTAAATGATGTTTTTATCCAAATATATTTTAATAATTCAACAATGTTCGGTATTTGGAACTTTTATTTACTTTTTATCTCCATTAATATTTAATCAGAAACGATCCACGTGTAATAGTGTTGGTGTAAATCTACGATTTCTATCCGACTGTGTCACAGAATTGATTAGCGTGTACCGCACGCTCTTAAAGATCGATTGAGAATAGTTAGTCGAGACTGGATATAAATAGTTTTATTGAAAAATACTAGAAATCCTATATCACGAATGAATAAACTTATGTTATGGTAGTCTTGAGATGGAATAGAAGTAAGACCATTGAGTCTGTAACTTTTATCGGAGTAAGAAGGACTTGAGTCGATGCCCGGGTGGTTCATTCGTCTCAGCTGATGCCCGGGTGGTCCATTCGTCTCAGTCGATGCCCGGGTGGTTCATTCGTCTCAGCTGATACCTAGATGGTTCATTGGTCTCAGTCGATGCCCGGGTGGTTCATTCGTCTCAGCTGATGCCCAGGTGGTTCATTCGTCTCAGTCGATGCCCGGGTGGTTTTATCATCTCAGCCGATGCCCCGGTGGTTCATTCGTCTCAGCTGATGCCCGGGTGGTTCATTCGTCTCAGTCGATGCCCGGGTGGTTCATTCGTCTCAGCTGATACCTAGGTGGTTCATTCGTCTCAGTCGATGCCCGGGTGGTTTATTCATCTCAGCTGATACCCGGGCGGTTCATTCGTCTCAGTCTATGCCCGGGTGGTTTATTCAACTCAGCTGATACCTAGGTGGTTCATTCGTCTCAGTCGATGCCCGGGTGGTTCATTCGTCTCAGCTGATTTCCGGGTGGTTCATTCGTCTCAGCTGATGCCTGGGTGGTTCATTCATCTCAGTCGGTGCCCGGGTGGTTCATTCGTCTCAGCTGATACCTAGGTGGTTCATCTGTCTCAGCTGATGCCCGGGTGGTTCATTTGTCTCAGTCGATGCCCGGGTGGTTCATTTGTCTCAGTCGATGCCCGGGTGGTTCATTCGTCTCAGTTGATGCCCGGGTGGTTCATTCGTCTCAGTCGATGCCCGGGTGGTTTATTCATCTCAGCTGATGCCCGGGTGGTTCATTCGTCTCAGCTGATACCCAGGTGGTTCATTCGTCTCAGTCGATGCTCAGGTGGTTCATTCGTCTCAGCCGATGCCCGGGTTGTTTATTCATCTCAGCCAATGCCCGGGTGGTTCATTCGTCTCAGCTGATGCCCGGGTGGTTCATTCGTCTCAGTCGATGCCCGGGTGGTTCATTCGTCTCAGCTGATACCTAGGTGGTTCATCTGTCTCAGCTGATGCCCGGGTGGTTCATTTGTCTCAGTCGATGCCCGGGAGGTTCATTTGTCTTAGTCGATGCCCGGGTGGTTCATTCGTCTCAGCCGATGCCCAGGTGGTTTATTCATCTCAGCCGATGCCCGGGTGGTTCATTCGTCTCAGCTGATGCCCGGGTGGTTCATTCGTCTCAGTCGATGCCCGGGTGGTTCATTCGTCTCAGCTGATACCTAGGTGGTTCATCTGTGTCAGCTGATGCCCGGGTGGTTCATTTGTCTCAGTCGATGCCCGGGTGGTTCATTTGTCTCAGTCGATGCCCGGGTGGTTCATTTGTCTCAGTCGATGCCCGGGTGGTTCATTCGTCTCAGTCGATGCCCGGGTGGTTCATTTGTCTCAGTCGATGCCCGGGTGGTTTATTCATCTCAGCTGATGCCCGGGTGGTTCATTCGTCTCAGCTGATGCCCGGGTGGTTCATTTGTCTCAGTCGATGCCTGGGTGGTTCATTCGTCTCAGCTGATGCCCGGGTGGTTCATTCGTCTCAGTCTATGCCCGGGTGGTTTATTCATCTCAGCCGATGCCCCGGTGGTTCATTCGTCTCAGCTGATGCCCGGGTGGTTCATTCGTCTCAGCTGATGCCCGGGTGGTTCATTCATCTCAGTCGGTGCCCGGGTGGTTCATTCGTCTCAGCTGATACCTAGGTGGTTCATCTGTCTCAGCTGATGCCCGGGTGGTTCATTTGTCTCAGTCGATGCCCGGGTGGTTCATTTGTCTCAGTCGATGCCCGGGTGGTTCATTCGTCTCAGTTGATGCCCGGGTGGTTCATTCGTCTCAGTCGATGCCTGGGTGGTTTATTCATCTCAGCTGATGCCCGGGTGGTTCATTCGTCTCAGCTGATACCCAGGTGGTTCATTCGTCTCAGTCGATGCTCAGGTGGTTCATTCGTCTCAGCCGATGCCCAGGTTGTTTATTCATCTCAGCCAATGCCCGGGTGGTTCATTCGTCTCAGCTGATGCCCGGGTGGTTCATTCGTCTCAGTCGATGCCCGGGTGGTTCATTCGTCTCAGCTGATACCTAGGTGGTTCATCTGTCTCAGCTGATGCCCGGGTGGTTCATTCGTCTCAGTCGATGCCCGGGTGGTTCATTCGTCTCAGCTGATACCTAGGTGGTTCATCTGTCTCAGCTGATGCCCGGGTGGTTCATTTGTCTCAGTCGATGCCCGGGAGGTTCATTTGTCTTAGTCGATGCCCGGGTGGTTCATTCGTCTCAGCCGATGCCCAGGTGGCTTATTCATCTCAGCCGATGCCCGGGTGGTTCATTCGTCTCAGCTGATGCCCGGGTGGTTCATTCGTCTCAGTCGATGCCCGGGTGGTTCATTCGTCTCAGTCTATGCCCGGGTGGTTTATTCATCTCAGCCGATGCCTGGGTGGTTCATTCGTCTCAGCTGATGCCCGGGTGGCTCATTCGTCTCTGTCTATGCCCGGGTGGTTTATTCATCTCAGCCGATGCCTAGGTGGTTCATTCCTCTCAGCTGATACCCGCCCATGCCTCTGAACGGTGGCTTCATTTCACTATTTCTATCAAGTCAGTTAACTATACATTCCTCTTGAGTTCTATCTCGAGATCTGGCCTTAATCTCAAAGTTATAATTTATAACTTAACGACCTCCGGTTGGGCGAGTTAGACCAAATATTTCTTTATTTAATCACTTGGGGGGGTATAAAACCCTCAGATGTCTAGTTCCCGACCAAGGAACAATAATTTCGTCTTTTTGAGTTATAAACGTTATTGTTTAAACATATATGGTAACGAGCTTGCTCAACACTGAATAATTAAACATAATAAGTTGAATGTTGTTAAGAATAATTATTATTACTGTTTTGATATTGAATTGCTGTTGTTTCTGACAGTGGATGGTCTATTTATAAAATGTTTATATTAAAAAATGTTATCTACAGTTAGGTCATCAGAAAATTATCCCGAAGAAGTTAAGCAATAATGTATTTTCATTCTTAGTCTATTTAATTAATAATATGAAGATAAAATATACAGTAAGAATAAGGAAGGTTAAATTTAGAGGAAATATACCCTCGTTGACTTGGAGGGAGAGTGTTAAAAATCCACTCTCCATACGCCCAACCAGGATTCAAACTCCTATCCCCCCCGTCATAAGTGTTCCAGTCTTACACCATTCAAACACCTAATTGTGTAATAGATTATTGTTAGATTATTATTTTCCTTTACTAAAATAAATATATTTACCATTAATGGTCGTGTCTTCACTACTAATACATATTGACTAAAATAGAAGTAAATCTAATTCGACATTTGGCTAAGGAAATAAATGGTACAATGCACTAGACACACTATTTGGTTCCTTTACAAAAAATTTTATATATTTACTTAAAATTCGTAAAGTGTGTGAAACGCATTAATATACTTTGTTGAAGAAACATAATTAAATAAAGAACATCACGTGCCACCAAGTAGCATAAAAATCAGCTCCCCATTTCCCAGACGTCCATTTAAGGACGTGGCTGACCTATTACGTCACGGTAGGTCAATAGAGTATGCTACATATTAATGAATTAAATTTTATTCAGTGAGCTTTTAAGATAAAACCTTGAAACAAAAACCACAAATTCTTAAATAATTCTAAGAATAGTCCTATATGGTCACTCCATTATTATTTTTATCTTGAATACTTTTTTTGTAAAACATGTTTCTTTTAAAATCCTCTACAACTAAAAAAAAGTAATGGGAAACAAATGTATGTTTAGAATAGTAAATGAAGAAAAGGTAATTTAAAAAAAAGCAAGTTAATGTTTTCAACGTGCAAGTAGTGTAGTGAGTCTGTAAGCTCGTCAGAGGAAGAGGGAATGTGCTATCAATCAGCACATATACAAGAGGTCTCACAGGATGGACTTCTCATTTTATTCTTTCTCTTTATATTTTGTACATTGGTGTTTAGGTGCGATAGTGCTAATACCGTTTAGGTGCATCATGCTATGAGGCAACACGCTAAGAGGCAACACGTATAGCAGAATAACTTTGAAATCTCAAGTAGGCAACTTCGTTAAAACATATATTTATTTATAACTCTGAAACAATTGGTTGTATAAAAATACATTAAAAGTGCAAATAAAAGTATTATATTTTCCTTAGTTATACAAATGTGTGGTGAGTGATATGTAATTTAGTATCTCGAAGAGATGTGAAGATATGATCCGAAATTGGAAAGCTTCATTTTAGGGCTGGATATCTGATTCCGAAAAGCACTGTGGGGGAACGTTATGAATACCATATGTTCAGCCCCATATGTGAAATGAGTTCGGCTCTAAGACGTGATACATATAGGTGGACAGACAGATGACATCGCAAAAAACAATTTTTTTTTGATTAAGACACATGAAACGTTGACATTCATCAAAATCTTGAATTCATTTTTTTATTGGTCCCAATTCTACGAGACGTCACGAGAAAGTAAAAATAAAAAGTATTTGTTCATTAACGTGACAAATATGGAGCCTACCCACATAACAGTAGGTATCCAGAAAGGGTGATAAGAAAATAATGTTTTAACAAATAACAGTTCATTTTATCTCGATGCATTGCACCTGATCTTCCATTCAGCCTATTCGCATATTCATACAAATGTATCCGCAAATGAATGATGGTGTAGTTAGTGGTAAACCGTGAGCGAAAATAACATTTCAGTACACCTAGCATGGTTTAGAGTCCCAACATCCCCTCCTCCTTGAATTCATTTTATAACCAGACTTTTTTATAGAGTATGCCACCAGTATTTATCGACTAAACATTCCTGGTCTTCTTCTGTTAGTGGCGGATATATAAACATCTTCTGAAGTTGGGACATCGTGTAGGTGCAGTTACTTTGTCCGATGAGTTGATGTGATGATAATGATAATTATATAGTGCCAGTGTAAGTCTTTAACATAACTTAAGCCTAATTATCCAGAACACGACAGCCATATGAACCATTATCCTAATCATACATACCTAATCACGCCTTTCCCTAACGGGGTAGGCAAGAAACTGTGCATATAGCTAAAAAAAAAACTCCGTACTTAATCCATCCTCACTAACTTTCTCCACACTTCCCTATCCTCGCATACTCCCTTCTCTTCAACAACATCCAAACACCGAGTCATGCATACTCTTTTATTCTTAATCTCTTATTCTTAAAACTCTTAATGTTTCTCTTTTTCACATATTCGTCTACAACATTTGGCCACGTCTTACGTGGCCTACCCCTTTCTTTTGATTCATTACTGTTTCAAGTATATAGTCTGGGTCTTTTTTTATTTAAGCCATATATTTTCCACTACTGGCTTGCTAGGCTTGTCGTAGCTTCATATGCCATATAATCTAACTTAAGGCTAGGACAGGCACAACATCTACTCTCTGTCAATTTATATATCACCTTTGAAAGTGTAAGCCCATATTTTCGTCAATGATAAATTTTCGGTCATGCCAGGAATCGTACCAGGGCCCCTTAGCTCAGTGGCTAGACGCACTACCGACTGAGATAAGGTGTTGGACTTGATCCACACAATCTACGTACATATATTTGCTTCGTCACTCAATCTATATTAATCCTCTCAACATGCCCAAACCAACAGAGGACACTTATTTGACATTGACCAATTGTATTCCCTTCCAAACCGCACTCCTTTGGCACCCACTCGTTACTGACAATGTCCATACAAGTTTTTCTACGCACATTTCTTATATATCTAATTCAAATTGCATTCACCTTGCTCCTTGTTACACTTAACAAACCCTTCTGGAGAAATACCTCTAGTAGCGAAGGGAATCGGACCTGATACCTCAAGATTAATAGCCGGGAATACTGAGCACTAGATAAAGAATCTAGCTTAATACGAAAATGACGCCTAAAGACATATAACCAGCCATGCGTATACATATAAGGGTTACTTCTGATTCTTCTTCTGCCCCCCATATGCCCGCAGACGAGTAAATCCCCAGTGATTGACATTACTTATAAATGTTACTAAAGGTAAAATACTAAATTTAGAGTCCTTTTAAGTAAACATTAGACAGTCAATTCACATTGAGAAAGTAATCTGAACTATACACTTGTCCAACTATAGATGGAACACGTAGGTACAAAAGTTTCCACAAACGAGACGTGATACAAAACCTTTTGGGAACTCTGAAATGCACATGAGCAATACCTAGCAGTACTAATTGAATTCAAGGTAGTATAACATCAATTTAGTTTGTAGGCTACATATCTCAGGTGAACGTTTAATTTATGATCAATTGAGCCACAAATTACAACAAAATAATGTCCTATTGTACACTGCTGGAGTCACTCCAAGGGGTATTATTTTAGTACTAATTTTTCCCGTATGGCTGGGTAAATAGGCTAAGGCGTTATTCCCATCTAGCTTATTTTCAATCGACAAGAAACGTTGGGGCTCAAAATTAACGTGATTGTTTTTCTCTAAATAAATACTTATACACTTTCTCCTAGTCTTACCTCATTCATCCTTGTCCCGTAAGTTTAAATATCAGGGTAGCCTGGACAATTGGTTGTTTTTAAAGTACCGTGTCTTACTACACATTTGCACCTATATTAAATTGCACTAATGTGTTAGGCATGAGGAATGTAAATCTTAGATGGAGTGTTCTGTATTTGCATATAAAAGAAAGAGTTGAAAACTAAAAGTACACCTGACCGTGAATCGAACCCGAATCTCCCCATCATTGTCGGTCAAGTCTAACACGAGAGGGACTCCTTAAAGCTAAATCATACAAGCACCAAAGCTGGTGACGAAGTTAAAGCCAGGAACAATATAATCTAAACCTAAAACCGGTTTTCTTCCAGTGTATCTTTTTTACTTTAATGGAACACTAATAAACATTTTATTTAACCGATTAATATTCCTTATTTTATTTTGAAAATCTGTGTATTTGGAGAGATTTAGAAAAAAGGCACGTTTTAGTGATAACAGGACCCCTAACTATTCTCTAGTTTGGACCACACACACATAAAAATAAAATAGCAGTTTGGTACCGGTAGAGAAGAAAATATAAAATAAAAATGGTGGGTCGTTGATAAAACACAGAAACATGTAAAAACACTTATCACGCTTCCACTTCCTCCTTTGTTTCCTCTTTTCACTCTCCTTTTTTTTTTTAACCCAAGAAAAACCTCAGAGACATAAAATAATAGCGTGTTTTATCAACTCCCATATGAACCATATTCACACAGTTTTTTTTTCCCTTTCCCTTTTAAAAAAATATTTTATTCTTAGGTTTGTGTGACGAAAAATATGCCGATAGGACAAGAAGAGAGGTGGCAAGAATAAAAGTGTTATCTGCCTTGTAAGGTTTCGGCAATACAATTATCATCGATACGAATATTCTACTACGTGGGCATGAGAGTGGGTTTATATATCCATGCTCCATGACTCACTATCAGACCAGGTTACGTGCGTATCTGTATTTTACTATTTGGATCTGAGAATGGCTCTTTGTACCCATGCTCTATGACCTACTAACAGACCACGTTATGTGCATCTCCACATTTTATTACTTACAAGGGGAGGCCACACCGTTCGGATCACGGATTATCTTTAAACTTTGTACACTTTTAGTAGTCCATTAGGACAACATAATATGCAAGTAGTAAGGCGTACTACTTAGGCGTTTTCGAGAAAATCGCAAGAGAAGTTTTACGCGTCGAATATGTACCGGTGCGTTGCGATTATAAGCACGAGATGTTGGTGGTCGAGTGGTTAGCGTTCCAACTCTGTAATCATTGGATAGCTGGATCGAGTCCCGCTCATCTTTTTTTTTTTCAACACTGGTCATATTCTTTCATATATATTACAATTCAAAGGTAATATATTCTGACATATTGTAACTCATTGTACTATTGAATAAAGTTATTCACACCTTTATTTATCGATGTTTGACTTGGGCTTTCCAAGCCTTACCCTCCCTTTATCCTTTCAAACGTGTGTCTGCAGGTCAAAGCGTCCAGGTGCAAAGCAGTTCCGGGTACCTTACCCGATTTCAGGTATGAGGGATTTCGCAAATCACGACCGGCATACATTTTCAGGAAAACTTTATGCGTTTGGTTGTTTACTTGTCGATAATTATAAATATAATATTTGTTGTAGTAATAAAAATTAGTAAACAGCCAAATAACATTGGAAATTCAGTAAAAGTTCATGGAAATACACGTATTTTTTCATTATATTACCTTTGAATTGTAATATATATGAAAGAATATGACCAGTGTTGAAAAAAAAAAGAATCAGCGGGACTCGATCCAGCTATCCAATGATTACAGAGTTGGAACGCTAACCACTCGACCACCAACATCTGGTGCTTATAATCGCAACGCACCGGTACATATTCGACGCGTAAAACTTCTCTTGCGATTTTCTCGAAAACGCCTAAGTAGTACGCCTTACTACTAGCACATTATGTTGTCCTAATGGACTAATAAAAGTGTACAAAGTTTGAAGATAATCCATGATCCGAACGTCGTGGCCTCCCCTTGTTAGTTAATCGAATGGCTGTTTATACATATGCTCTGTGGCTTAATATCCATCCAGGTTAACCCCATATTTATACTAATAGGATAAGCATGAACACATTTGAACTTTTAAGAGTGTGTACCCACATTTGGGAGGAGAGATTGAAAAACCATTTAATTAAAAATAAAATTTTACTACACCCGTCTGAGATTTTAACCTTGAGCTCAAGAAAATGTTGGAGCATTCTTTCTAAATTCGAACTTACTGTTCTTAACATCATCATATAACCAAATGAATAGCTCTGATGAGGTCTTAAGGAAAAAGAGATTACTTTAAACTAAAAATTAATATTTACTGCTCTGTACCTATACTATAAGCTGGAAATTCTCATAGGGTAAAAACATATAGTGCCAATTTTTTTCTCAAAGATTTGGAAACATATTTAAAGGCACGTTGTACTCAAATTAGTTCAAGTTCAATCTAACTAGAATCTGATTTCTTTTGAACTAGTTATTTTAATGGAATGATTTTAGAACTAATAAAACTGGCGGAAGTTATTAAGCCTTCGAAACAGTTGTGGCTTCGAATGCGATTCATATTATTCATCTCTAGACATCTCAGACTTAATTGCTTTTTTTACTTTCTCGAGTTTATGATGGATCTTGACATTTTATTTGCCCTTGAACTCAAAAAAGGACGGTCTCATAATTCGGTCTGTCCATCTGTCTCTCTCTACCTGGTGCTACAGCCGGAATTGTTTGACGAATTTTGTTCAAACTTTATATTTAGATGTAATATTGTCATATCTTGAGGCCAAATAGTGATTTTATTTTCAGTTCTATAATTAGATGTAGTTTACTGAGGACTATTTAAAATAATAACTATTATAAACTATGCTTACCCTGAAAGATAGCACTCCTACCTGGACGGATTACACTGTGACCCTCTTATAAGCTATACCATAGAGAATTGCTTTACTGACAACATGGTCTAAGGCGTCACGCTTGCAATAGACTGGGCTGCTGATGACAGGACGATCGGGAATCTTCTCCGGTTAGGATGCACTTAGTGTGGTTTTCTTAAATGTATTTCCAATCTGCATACACGCAAATGCGAATCTATTTCATCTAAATTAAACCTTCCTAATCACTAACACAGTTGAGTAATTAGTACATAGGCGTATAAGCCGAACGGGTAGTAAGACGTGGTGCTAAAAAAACAAGCTTTGTTAGATTTGTAAACATGTTTGAATCAATGTTAATCCAAAACTTCAACTTGAAAGTGACACTCAATTCCGATGATGATCTCAGACCAATTAATTCTAGATGAAAATATCATTCATCAACTTGAGGTAAGAATTATTGTAAACATCTCCTAGAATCATTTTGTTTCTAGAACTTGAATTGATTTATAACAAATTGACTTAAGTCCTTATCAGTGTTGAAGTTTTTAAATTATCCCTAAATGTTTTTTAATTACTCAAGAAATTAATCATAACATGGTTAACACTCTTTGTTGAAGAATCCAAAATTTCACGCAAGTTCGGAAAATGAAGTAATTTCCCTGATGTCAAGTCCAATATACTATATTCCAATCTATATTCCAAAGCAATCCTTTCATTTTAAAATTAAAACCAATAATTGTCAGTACACAAATACATAAATTACCTTGCACAGTCTTTTTACTTTCTCTCTATCTTACAGGTAGAGAAAGTATTGTGATCGTCAAAAAAATCGAACTCGAGATTTTGATGAATTTTGACGTTTCATGACTTCCTGAATCCGAAAAAGTGGTTTTTGAATTTCCGTCTGTCTGTCTGTCTGTCTGTCTGTCTGTCTGTCTGTCTGTCTGTCTGTCTGTCTGTCTGTCTGTCTGTACCTCCAACTAGAGCCTAAACTATTTTACCGATTGAGCTGAAACTTGATATCTAGGGTTTTCATAGGGTTGCCCCGAGGGGTTTTTGGAATTGGATATCTACCCCTAAAATTAAGGGTAGTTTACTGAAGGGCAAAAAGAGAAAATGTCGATTTTCTCAAAATTGGCTCTAACGATTTTGATTAAATTTCATTTATGAACATAAATAAATATTCCAAACAAAATGGCTACTCTCAATATTTCGGCAAAATCGTTTTAAGGGCTCCGGTCTGATGCGTAAATTAACATTTTTTATAATAGCTCCGAAACTATTTGAGATATGAAATTACTTAGCATTACAAATATGTATATATATTTATAATACAGATATTTTATTCGAAACATATTTTTATAAAATTAATAACTTTCAATATATACGCAATTATATATATATTTTTAACTTTTTGGGTATTAAAGATTAAGTATTGCAACCGTAAGAAAAACTAACCTGAAATGTTGATGGATGTCGACGTCTCATGACCCCCCGAACCCTTAAAAATAGTCTTTGCAATGCCGTCTGTCTGTGTGACTATTAAAACTTAAAATTAAGGGTAGTTTACTGAAGGGAAAAAAGAGAAAAAGTCGATTTTCTCAAAATCGGCTCCAACGATTTTGATTAAATTTCATTTATAAACATTAATAAATATTCCAAACAAAATGGCTACCCTCAATATTTCGGCAAAATGGCTTTAAGGGCTCCGGTCTGATGCGTAAATTAACATTTTTTTAAATAGCTCCGAAACTATTTGAGATATGAAATTACTTAGCATTACAAATATGTATATATATTTATAATACAGATATTTTATCCGAAACATATTTTTATGAAATCAATAACTTTCAATATATACGCAATTATATGAATTTTTCTAACTTTTTGGACATTAAAGTTTAAGTATTGCGACCGTAAAAAAAAAACTAACCTGAAATGTTGATGGATGTCGACGTCTCATGACCCCCCGAACCCTAAAAAATAGTCTTTGCAATGCCGTCTCTCTGTGTGTCTATAAAAACTTAAAATTAAGGGTAGTTTACTGAAGGACGAAAAAGAAAAATTTGGTTTTCTCAAAATCTGCTTAAACGATTTTGATTAAAATTCGTATCTAGGCGTTGATTAAGATTATAAATAAACTGGCTATTTTCATTTTCCTATGAAAATGATTTTTAGGGTACATTACAGAAGCGTTAATTTCCGTATCTCCACAACTATTGAAGAAACTAAACAACTTATCATTGCAAAATTGTAGGACTATTAGAAATAAAAAACTTTTATTTGACATATATTTTTATAAAAACAGCAGTTTCTGAGATATTTGCAAATATATTAATACAATTTTGTGAGCTTTAGTTGTAAACATATACTACTTAAGTCTTAACGCAATAATACTCCAATGCCATAGAGTAATTAAATATAAGTAAGTATCTAAAAAAAGTATGTTATTTTTCCTTAAATCTCTTAGGAGAAATGTTTGCATAGCAATGATCTATCTCCATTTTAGACTCAATAGTCAATATTTACATTTTTTATTAGTCAAAATGTATAAATGAATAATTAAATATCAATGCGATGACTTGAAGATCTGCAACACCTTTTAAAATGTTAAAATTTTAACCAGAAATCGAAATTTTAATACGAAGTGTTGACCCTTGTGGAAGACATTAAACTGTTAGAAATGCTCTTAGGTGAACAAAGATGCGCCTCTTTTCTCATTGATTCTATATCATTGTATATTATTTTATGCGTGTTCTTATGTGGAGTGGTGATGATACAATGTACATTATTCCGTTCAGAAATCTTACGAGTTTATAGAAAGAGAGAGAAAGTCTGTGCGGTGCCCCGTACCATTTATTTTTCTAATATAATTTTCTATAGTTTATAACAAAATTTTCAAACATAAATTATTAGTAAACAACACAAAGAATAATTTTATAGTTATATTTAACACCCTTCAGATATATATTTTGAACCAAAATAAATAATTTTTTTTAATGTTGAATTTTCAAAAATCAACTGTTGGTAAGCTTCCATTAAATAGATTGTTTCTCTGAAAAATAGGTATAAGATGTTATTTATATTTTAAACACTATCCATTTATCAGGTTTAAGCAAAATCACTAAAGCCATTTTGGGAAAATTTTGAATGTTTGTAAGTCATTGATACGTGTATCTTACTCTATATTTCAGGGCCAGAATTAAAATAAACTCTTGGCCTCGAGGTAAATATAAAGTTTGAATTTTTCGTTTTGGCTGTATCCATGGGTCCATAATACTTATAACCACGTTTTATTACCGGTTTGGGCTATACGCTTAATTAATAATTAATATAAGGGTTTAGGAATTGGAAAGGTTGAATATAGAGGTAGTGAACCCATCTTTTCGTGGAAGTAGAATGGAAAACCATTTAGTAAAAACCACCCTCAGTTCACCCGAGCGAGATTCGAACCTCGATATTCCCGTCCTCAGTAGTATAGCTCAACACGAAACTAGCGCGTTGTCCAACTACGCCACCTAGTCGGGTTCCACCGGTACATACAAACCAATATGGGAGCAGGCAAAATTGTGAACAAATGTTTGTTTTGTTTGGGCGCACATAGAATGTTAAGTTATTCATAATACCGAGGAATTAATTGTTTAAATTGGAGTACTTTATCTATATGAATAAGTAAAAATATGACAATACTGTTACTCATATCTTCTTTACCGTGTAAGCTGGATTTTCAAGGGGAAAATATTTTCTTACTAATTTCATTTATGAGGTTTTTATTTTACTTTTATCAGAAAATCTGCATCTCGCATGTCATTGTAATATTTGTTTGAAGGTGACATTTTACTAAATATATTAACTCACGGTTTTATTAAGATTCTTTTTTTTTTTATCGCAAAGCAACGTTCTTTTTATAAGGTTATATGTCACATGGTCGAAATAAATGTTGAATTAAAGGTTTGCGTTTATAATTTGATCTTTTATTTAAATGTCTGCCATTAAATTTTGTTTATTTTTCCCACTCTATACGTTTTATTGACCGTCCGATTTACTATAGCCTGATTTTGGTAGGAAAAACTGTAGAAGTTAATTACTAAAGTTACTAAAACAATTGTAATATATTCATACATTAATCATGCTATCTATATTACTTTATTATAGACATTATCAATACCTATAGCATAACACAAATCAAAGTAAAATGTTATTAGTTTTGGTTGCAAAGAAATATGTTTGAATTCTCCAAACTGTTCTTCCAACCATAATCAAGGTTATCTACATTAATGGGGTAGGGATTAGATTTGTCAGGACTCATAGGAGGTGTACTCGCACACGCGTGGAGGGAGAGTGGAAAACAATCACTCTGACTTCTTCATAGTTGGTAAACCAGGTAAGACGTGACTGACAGCTTTGTCCGCATATTCACAAGTAAGGGCAAAGTATTTATTAAATTAAAACATACGTGTTGAGCGTTTAGTTATTTCAAATAAAATAACTAAATAATGTAAATGAGGTAAGCAATAATAGATAAATCCACTTTATTGGTAAAATGGTCTCAGGCGTCACACTCACCATAGACTGGATGGCCTATGGTGGGAAGATCGTATTCGAATCCAAGCAGCATCTACTGACGAGCTTATTTACTATAATGGTTTCATATTCTTCCTCCATGCAAATGCATGTACATTAACAAAAAATACAACCTTATTCGTGCCAGGTCCACTAATGTATACGTGTGTAGGCCTATATTCTTTATAGGTAGTAGGTGACCTGGCGGTTTAGGGGTAAGGTGTCAGAATTCTGTTCTGGTGGTACGGAGTTTAATCCTCGGTCCTGGCACAGATTTATCCAATTTCCAAACCCTTCCTTCACCTCTGACAAGATGTGTATTAATCACAACTTGTGAATGTGTGGAATACCAGACCTCCGCCGTGGTTCGGATCCTACGTTAAACTGTAGGTCCTCCATTTCATCTCACAATCACCCTACCATTACACATTAGCGTAAGTGCGTACAACCCGAACGGGTAGTAAGACTTTGTACTACTACTACTACTAATACTACTACTACTACTACTACTACTACTACTACTACTACTACTACTACTACTACTACTACTACTACTACTAATAATAATAATAATAATAATAATAATAATAACAATAATAATAACAAATAGGTAGTAATATACGATACCAAATTAAATATGTAATTATTTTCCTAGCAAACCATAACTTCTTGGATGAAAGCAGATATTTAAGTTACAATATAATTTTAATAAAGAAGTCCTTAAGATATAAACCTCTTTCGGATCCACTTTCTCCAATCAATACATCAAAAGACAATACATTTAATCTGTATCTGTTATATTTGATGGATTATAGTATTATCTAAAATAACTCAAATAAATTAGTCGAATTGTATTAATGTTGAACGCATAAAATATGTAAGTACTTTCTAAAACGTATTTAATATTAAAATTATACTATACTGATCGTGAATCTATTAAGCAAAAAGTTATTTTAGGATCTGACTTACCAATTACCACTATTTACTAGTTATATAACAAGTCAACAGTAATTTTTTATAAACGTAGTAATTTCAACAGTTGTTGAATATCCGTCATTAGCATTTTAGCATTAAATGAGAAACTTTTTAAATTAAGAAGAAAAGTAGTCAATAAATTCCAGAACGCCCTTGACAGATATTCAACACCTATTGATATCGTCACGTGAAGAAAATTAAGCTTTATCTTTGTAATAGAGCAATATTTGATTTATTTTGCCAATTATTTTAATATTTAAAAATTGTAAAAATACTTTCCTTAACTAGCACTTTCTACCATCCTAATTTGTCGATGTTTCCTAATTAGTGAGTTCTAAGTGAATTACATCTTAGCTTAAAGCAATCTCATAATGTACAAGATTGGAAGTGAGGGACTAAATTGAGCATTTCAACCAACGAGATAACCTGTATTTCTGCTGATAGCACTGTCCCTCTTCCACTGAAGAGTTTAAGCACTTACTCTACTATTTTCTTTTGTACAAAATTGACAGTTTCCTTTTTCCCTATTCTAGATAGGAATGTGCTTCCACGGACATTTTTAATCTGCATATGGCAGGAAAATTCATACTTGTAATTTTAGTAAATAAATCAAATATCCTAGAAATACTATATTGACAAAAAACACTTCATGAAAATAAAATTATTTTGTGAAAATTAAAATTAAACTTTAGAATGACTCAAATATTTATGGATTTTGTTTCAATGTTATTTCTTTTAAGCTCGCCGAATTAAAGCTAAATTCATTAACACAGGAAATCCTATCTTGAATTTCCATGACGTCACAGGAAACATTTTAAGGTAAGATAGAAGAATTCCCCGTTTAATGTCCCTAATTACGTATTTTTTACTATAAAAAAACTTTTATCAAAAATAAATAAGAATTTGTTTTTTGAAGATATGCATTAATATAGTTGTTTACATATTTAATATAAAAATTATTTAATATTTATCATAGGCATGATGACATCTGAACAGAAATTTTAAATCAAAATTAAATTATCTATCCGCTCTAGTGTTTGAACTGTCCAAGGCTTCACTCCTGCAATAGACAGAACTGTTTTTGACGGGGGTATTGGATTTCGAATCCTGGTCTCTTGAATTTAGGGTGTTTTTCTAATTGGTTTTCCACTCTCTCTCCATTAAAATGTGTGTACACTTAATCTAAATTCAACCCTCCCCATCAGGAAAACCCACTTCGGTGTCCGCGTGTCTAACGTGCTACTCTCGTGTTGGACTAGACTGCCAAAGCTGGGGGATATTGTGACTCGATCCCAGTTGGGTGCATTGATGAGTTTTTTCCTAAAGGGTTTTCCGCTCTCCCTTCACTCAAATGTGGGTGCATTTCCTCTAAATTAAGCCTTCCTAATCCGTAGTCCATTAGCGTAATTATTACATAGACGTATCACCCCAAAAGGTAGTAAAGACGCGGTGCTAAAATTAATTAATTAATTAATAATCAGAAACACATTATCTTAATTAGTAGATATTCGTATAGTCCGAAGGGTATTAGGACATGGTGCCATACAAACAGCAAGTGAGCTTACGGTGCTATATTAAATACATTTTTACGATCAAAATTCTATATTTCATGAGCTACGTAACTTTGAAGCAAAAATTATAAAATTTCAATAGAAGAGCGTCCACTTTTAAATATGGCTGTCTTGGTAATCACAGTACCAAGAGTTATTGATCCAAAGGTTGGACCGCGTTCTATTCTAACCCACTTTAATATAAACTATTTATATCGTAGGACGTCGCCTTGACAGAATTTCAAGTAGCAGTGAGGTCGTTAAGAAAACTTTAAGTAACAAATAAAAAAAAATAATGTTTCATCTTTTTTTAAACCACTTCATTTATTATAGTTGGTTAATGTTTGGTAAATGTTTTGAATTATGTAAAAAAAAAAAAAGTGTAAAAAAATGATTTGGTCTAGAAAAATAAAGCTGTATTACGTCACACCGTCTAAATCTTGCTCAAGTTTTAAATTTAGCTCATTTAAAACCCATGTTTATTTGACTATGTAGTCTGAAATAATATGTTTGCTATCTGCATCTGTATAATAAAATTATATAGCAGTACTACATCTCAAAACACTACTGTGAGGACGGAAATATAATCATATTTATATACATATAGTTAGAACATATAGAACTTTGGAAAAAAGCAAAAGCTTATTAACTATTTGTACAAAAATAGAGAAACTTATAAGAGCAAAATAATCTAAGGTTAAAACAGCTGTATCAAGTATCATATTTGTACATCTTACAAAAGGTTTCTTGATTTCATGTTACTCTCTTTCATGTATAATTGAAGGTTACAAGGAAAATATGGATAATGTCACATAGCATTCATTTTTCAGGAATAATTTAATATGACCCGCTTCGTTGGCCACACGGTCTAAGGTATGGATGGCAAATCTATTGGGACGCGTGCAAGATTTGAGCGTCACTTCGACATGAAGAATATTAACCATAAATAAAATTTCTCCCAACGTGGTATTATTTTTTGAATTGAATAATATTTCGATAGCCATTTAATTCACATCACAATGAGCTTTGTAAAGTCAACTTTTGGAAATTGTTTTGTGCGATATTGAAGACAACCATTTATGAACCGAAACATACATTTTTTTGCTAGCATAAAATGATGTAATTTTTGATTTTAAAATTATATATTCATTTTTTCCCACTTTAAGATGTTACTTTTAATACACTCACTTTGACTATTCAATACATTTTACTATAATAGTTTTGTTATTAATAAACTGTATACAATTGTATTTGAGTTCTGATTGAATTTTTTAATATTCGACCAGTCTTAAGTTTAATTACTAATTAAAAATGTAGCTCAGGTGGCACATTGGACTAGTTCAAAATTAAGTTGGTCCTTAAGGGGCACACTGATCAGAAAATTCTAGCCATCTCTGTTCTAAGGCGTTACTTTCACAATATTCTAGACTGCCAAAGACAGGGAGCTTGGGGTTAGATCCCTGTCAGGTTTATTAGGGATGGCTTTCCTTAATGGTTTTTCCACTCTCCCTCCACGAAAATGTGTGTACACGTCCTTTAACTTCAACCTTCATCATTCCTAGCCCTTTAGCATAATTATTTAATATACGAATAACCTTAAAAGGTAGTAAGTCGTGGTGACAAAAAAACTTATGTTTAAAACCCCATAAGGACTAAAGGTATTTAAACTAGGAAAAAAAATAATTATAAGAGCAAATATAAAATGGATGATTAATGTTAAATTATAACTTATAACTCAAAAAGACAATATATATATAAAAAATAAATTAAAAGTCAGAACTATATCCAATAATATATAAATATTTAAACATTATTAATCTGAATGAAAAGATGAAGGAATGAAGTTATCCGGGAATAAATGGGTGTACAGGAAGTACATGAGATAGTAGAGGGTGAAAGAATTATAAGGTATGATCATGTAATGAGGATAGAAATAAATATAATACCAAAGAGAATTATTGAGATGAAGTATGTAGGAAAAAACTGCTATGGAGGCCAAGAAAGAGATGAGAGGTACAGAAAACAGAGAATATGTAAGTGAGAGGAAAAGAAGAAAGGAAGCATTTAAAGGAGGAAGAATGTTGTAATGATAGAGAAAAATGAAGGCACTTTATTAACTGACCCGAGCACAGGCTGTAAACAGTTGATAATAGTGATCTGTAAGAAGTGCAAATAAATAACTAAACAGATGTAGGGGATTTAATATGCTAAAGAATATAAATAAGAAATAGCAACAAAAAGTAGATACAGGGTGTCCCACTCGAAGATAGCCACAGAAAGCATCAGTTTAAATTGAGCAGATAGGTTAAAATGAAGCGAAGCATTAATATGTCCTACCTGTGTGTATGAGAAATGGTGACAGATTGCAACATGTGCTGGAAGGGTCTTACCTGTGTGTATGAGAAATGGTGACAGATTGCAACATGTGCTGGAAGGGTCCTACCTGTGTGTATGAGAAATGGGGACAGGTTGCAATATGTGCTGGAAGGGTCTTACCTGTGTGTATGAGAAATGGGGACAGGTTGCAATATGTGCTGGAAGGGTCCTACCTGTTGTATGAGAAATGGTGACAGATTGCAACATGTGCTGGAAGGGTCTTACCTGTGTGTATGAGAAATGGTGACAGATAGCAACATGTGCTGGAAGGGTCCTACCTGTGTGTATGAGAAATGGGACAGTTGCAATATGTGCTGGAAGGTCCTACCTGTGTGTATGAGAAATGGGGACAGGTTGCAACATGTGCTGGAAGGTCCTACCTGTGTGTATGAGAAATGGTGACAGATTGCAACATGTGCTGAAAGGGTCCTACCTGTGTGTATGAGAAATGGGACAGGTTGCAACATGTGCTGGAGATGTCCTACCTGTGTGTATGAGAAATGGGGACAGGTTGCAACATGTGCTGGAGATGTCCTACCTGTGTGTATGAGAAATGGGGACAGGTTGCAACATGTGCTGGAAGTGTCCTCTTTGTGTTCTCAATCACAATGCTCCATATTCCTAAATAATAATAATAATAATATTTAGCACCGCGTCTTACTACCCGCTCGGGTTATACGCTTAAGTACTAACTACGCTAATGGATTAGGAATTGGGAGGGTTGAATTTAGAGGAAGTGAACCCGAATTTGCGTGGAGGGAGAGTGGAAAACAATTTAGGAAAAACCACCCCCAGTTCACCCGACCGAGTTTCGAACCTCGATCTCTCCGTCCTCGGCAGTAGAGCCCAACACGACTAGTGCCTTAGCTAACTACGCCACCGAGGCGGGTCATATTCCTAAAGGTGCAGTCAGATCCTGGGGAAAAACTTCCTGGATCTCGTGCTGTATCTTCTTCCTTAAATCCTCTGGTGTATGGGGTTTGTTCCTGTACACACACTTTAGGATGAACCCACAGGAAAAAAAATCTGTCTGAGTCAAATCGGGTGACCTTGGAGGCTATAGCCCTTTTGAAATGACTCTGTCCGGAAAGAATGATTCAATCTCTGCTATACTCGAGGCAGAAATGTGGTATGTCACCCCATCCTGCTGGTAAAAAAACCGAGGCTGAGCTCCTCGTCGTATATTTGGTTAAAAAAAGCCTGGAACATCTCATTGTAGATGACACCAATCGAAAAAATGGGTCCTATTATGTGCAGCTGTGATACGGTGCAGAACACACCGACCTTCTGAGGATGAAGGGGTTCCCTGTGCAGCTCGTGTGGGCTATCACTAGCCCAAATAAGTTTGTTCTTGGAATTTATGTAGCCAGTTAGGTGGAACCATGCTTCGTAGCTAAACCAAGTGTGGTCTCTGGATTGTCAGCTATGAATGTCTGGAACCAACGGCAGTAATGTATGTGTTTTTCTTGATCTGAATCTTTCAATTCGTGGACAACTGTAAACCATTACACATGCAAGGTGGCGTTATTCACAGCTCTTTGACACGTTTTGGATACACCAATTTCTTGCTATAGTCTCCGTAAGTGCTTAAGTGGATAATACTTTAGTCTGTCTGTAACCTAATGCACGGTTTCTTCAGAGAATTTTGGTCTCCCTCCACCATTTTTGGTCCATCAAAGTTCCTGTGGTTTAAAGCTTTTTCACCAACTTTTGAATGCAACCTTTTGACGACGGGTCACGGCAACCAAACCGTTCCAAAAACTATCTGCGAAAGTTCTTTATGGACCCACCAAGCCAATACGTCTTCACTAAAAGCACACGCTCTTCTACTGAATACCAATACATGTTCTACTCTCACTAGCCTTGACCCGACTATTCACTTCAGACGACTGTCTCCACGTGCGGAGAGTTGGTGCGACATCACTGCCATTGTTGTCTCCTCCCAACATTTATTTGCCTCAATTTTTCTGTATTTCCTTTCACTTGGACTACAGAGTATAGCGTTAAAGTGTTAACGATATCCTCCAACTTTTACCAAAAGTAGACGGAGAACATTGGGGCTGCCCTCGATTGGGCCTCCGTATTAAATTTAATTGAAGGTTAAGTTTGTATGTTCTGATATAAATAGTGAATTTTGAGAAGTAATTAAACTGTAATTTACAAAAAACAAAATGCAAAAAGATGTTATTAGAATTTATTGTAAAATGACATAAATATAAGCTTAAGAATAAAGTACACAATATTAGAGATTGATGAAATAGTTAAACGTTAAAATAAAATTGAGATCTTAAGAGCAAATTTAGTTGAAGAACAGATAAATTAAGTTCACTTTAAGATAAGAAAAATTAGAAATTAGCTTATAAATTCTGATTAAAAATATATATAAAAAAGGTGACGATCACATGAATTGAAGTATCAATATGTGAAAGTTGATAAAGAAACTATCTGTCAAATAAGGTTATTCTTATGTTAATTGGACTGTAATAACATTCTAATTCCCACTCTGAGAAATGTATTCATCATGGCTTGTTCTCGACACGTTCCTAAGTACACTCGCAAAGTCAATTATCTCCAAGTCTATACACATGCCTCTGTTTTGCATATTTCTCACAAAGAATGTGATTTGGTTACACTGGATATCATCGTTGAGGGAACTGCATGGTTACTGTTGGGAAACAGCGCTGTCATTCTCTCGTTTTTATGTGGTAAATATTCTCTCAAATATAATATAATTTTGCAACTCTGGTTATTTGATGTTGACAGTAGCTCCTTCTTACCCCAGCACACCATTTTCTGTTATAACCGAGAGCTAGGAGATTTGGCAACAGCTAACTGAGATAGAAAGCGAAGATAAAGCTTTTCTCTATAAGACCTGCAGTTCCCTCAGAGATGATATTGGGTATAGTCCAGAAAATGCTGCGGTATGTTTTTAAGAGCAGAGACAAACAACTAGTACGTTTTGAATTTTATACGATCAACAGTCTGAAAGGTATTTTTACTACCAGAAACCTAATATATAGAATTTACAGTAACATGTGGGGCCCGCAACAGTGGTGAACTTGACACATAAAAACAATTTAACAAGTTAATATAAACATGTGCCCCATTTGACCTTGTTTCCGGGTTATAGTCTTGTTCCTACTCCAGTAATATGAAGCTGCTCAACATTATTACGAACTATTCAAAATGGCCTCCTTTGGCCTGAATGATGTAAGTCTGCAGTCGTCGTCTTAAAATGCATAAAATACTATTTCATTTATTTAAGGTAGTGGAATGTTCAGTGATTGGACCTTAACTTTTAGTACCTTGAGGAGTGCTGTGATATATGTAATCCATGACATGGTAAAACAGATGTTGGATTATCATTGTGTTTGTGAGTAGTGAACTGGGAAGTTGTGAAGTTTAAATGTAATGATGTATTGATGTCATGTTAAATAAATAGTATAGCAGCTATTCTAAAAGAATCTATAAAACTAAACTAATTTAGTAACATTACAGGTAGTTAGCATGCACTTTCTCAATCGATTGATTATTTCAGAACACGATTTACAAACTAACGTAAATCAAGATAAGACCAGCCAAGTAGTTAATTTATCATTCTGAAAGGAGAAACCCAAATTTCCCTAAATATAAATTAATCGGCCTTTCTTGGAATTGAACTCGGGACCCTTGGCTCAATTGACAGACACGTTACTTACTAAGCTAAGGTGTCAAACTAAAAAAAATACTTGGTATTAGAAATAACCAGGAATAACCCATGGAAAATACTTAGTTGACAGGTAGAGAAATATCGTGTATACAAACAGTTTAGTGGAATCACTTGGAAACAAGGTCAAATGGGACACTTGTTAATTAAATTGGTTTAATTTATTTGTGTCTTCTGTCGACCAATGAAGTGGGTCCTACATGTTAGGGTACAGCTTGTATGGTAATGCTCTGGTAGGAAAAATTTTATTTCCGAAGGCTCTTCCTACTAAAACCTGCTACACAAATTCTTAAGGAAAAATGGTGGGGATTTAGGTGACGCGAGAAAACGTCAGTGTTTTTGTAGTTTTTAATTAAGAATATGTTTTGGTCAAAATAAATAAAACACTTCTACAGTAGATACAATAAAATATATACGAGTAATTTAATTTTATTCACAAGGTGATATCAACATTTCTTGAATATCTGTCAAGGGTGTTCTGGAATAATTTAATGATAACTTTCTCTCTTTATTTAAAAAGTTTTTCATCTAATGCTGCTACGCTTATGACGGACATTCAAAGAATGTTGATATCGTCATGTGAAGATTATTAAACTATGTTTCTACTGGAGAATTTTTTTTTACTCTAACCAAAAAAAAGTTTTGCTATAAAAACTGCCAAAACCCTTTCCTTTTCTCGCGTCCCCTTCTACCGCAACTTAAACAAGCAAGGTTTCATTTCAAGGGGGAGGGAATCTCACTTAACTAAACTTTTAATGATGTGGTGTATCCTGCCTTGGTCGCATAATAGACTGGACTGCCGATGACGGAGAGGTTGGGTTTCGAGTCGTGGACGGGTATATTTATGTTTTTATTCATTAATTTTCTCTCTCTCTCGCTCTCTCTTTCGCTCTCTCTTTCGCTCTCTCTTGCTCTCTCTCTCGCTCTCTCTCTCGCTCTCTCTCCGCCTCTCTCTCGCTCTCTCTTTCGCTCTCTCTCTCGCTCTCTCTCGCTCTCTCTCTCGCTCTCTCTTTCGCTCTCTCTCGCTCTCTCTTTCGCTCTCTCTTTCGCTCTCTCTCTCGCTCTCTCTCTCGCTCTCTCTTTCGCTCTCTCTCTCGATCTCTCTTTCGCTCTCTCTCTCGCTCTCTCTCTCTCGGTCTCTCTCTCGCTCTCTCTTTCTCGTTCTCTCTCTCTCGTTTTCTCTCTCGCTCTCTCTTTCGCTCTTTCGCTCTCTCTTTCGCTCTCTCGCTCTCTCTCGCTCTCTCGCTCTCTCTCTCGCTCTCTCTCACTCTATCACTCTCTATCGCTCTCGCTCTCGCTCTCTCTCTCGCTCTCTCTTTCTCGTTCTCTCTCTCGCTCTCTCTTTCTCGTTCTCTCTCTCTCGCTCTCTCTTTCGCTCTCTCTTTCGCTCTCTCTCTTTCGCTCTCTCTCTTTCGCTCTCTCTCTTTCGCTCTCTCTTTCGCTCTCTCTATCGCTCTCTCTCGCTCTCTCTTTCGCTCTCTCTTTCGCTCTCTCTTTCGCTCTCTCGCTCTCTCTCGCTCTCTCTCTCGCTCTATCACTCTCTCTCTCGCTCTATCACTCTCTCTCTCGCTCTCTCGCTCTCTCTTTCTCGCTCTCTCTTTCTCGCTCTCTCACTCTTTCGCTTTCTCTCTTTCGCTCTCTCTATCGCTCTCTCTCACTCTTTCTCGCTCTATCACTCTCTCTCTCTCTCGCTCTCTCTCTCCATGAATGAGTGTAACTAAATATTAAATTTAGCCCTACTCTTGCCTAACACAATAGCGTAACTAGTATATATGTGTACAACTGTACATCCCAAACCTGTAGTAAGATATGTTGCTAGAAAAATATGATATAAAATATGTTATGCTGCATAAATCTAAAAACATGACGCACCGAAAGAGATTTTAATCCTGGTAGTGCGGCTTTACGTTTCGACTGCAATATCAGCTAAGTCAGAAGTCGACAAACTCATTTAGTATGGGATATTCTTTCGGTATTAAAAATTGTTTCGCAAGCTAACCAGACTCAGAATTGAACTAATCGCCTATTGGTTACTATTGCAACCTGGACAGAGGATTTTCTTTATCGTCTCTGTACAAATTTTAGATATGTAGTGTTGATTATTTCACAATCTTGGTAGGTTCTCTTTTTTTTAGTGATGATCTTGGATGCGCGGTAAGATGCAAGGGTTTAAAATGTAATCATCTCTGTATTTTTCGTAAAATTCTACTGTTGTTCACTAAACTTATTTTTTAAATGTAATTAATTTCTGCTGTGTTTGGAAGCGAATATTGGTCTATCTTCAATTTATTTATTTTGTAATGCAGTGTAACATTAACTTTCTTACCCATAGTCTCACTTGAATTGTAACCACCTCCGTGGTGTAGTGTTCAATGCACCTGGCTACAGGCTTAAGGTTCCAGGGTTTGATTCCCGACTGGTACCTTAGGTATTTTTCGCTTAAGGGGAATTACACCAACAGTCACTAGGGTTTGGTTAGTTAGTCTTAAGCTAGGTTTAAGAGTTTCCACCGGTTCCACACTCTCATACTCCCTATCCACCTCATATTCACCATCCTATCCACCTCATATTCACCATCACCCTTATCCTCACCATCACCATCACCTCACCTCACAGGGATATGCAAAGAGCCTCCACGGAAAAGATGTACGATCAGTACATCCGAACGTCCCCTTAGCAACAGTACAGTAGTACTGGCTAATCTTTTCACAAACTGAGCTACGAGTGATGTAGCCCAGACATGCAATATTATTATTATATTATGATAGCTACGCTAGTGACCCACATGGGGGGATCAGTGTTCGAATCCCAGTCGGGTCTACCGAGGGTAATTTTTCATATATGGTTTTCCAGTCTCCTTTCATAAAAATGCGCATATACTTCGTCTAAACTTAAAACTTGCCATTTCCTAACACGTTAGTGTAATTAATACCGGAACAGGAAGTAATACATGGTGCTAAAATAAAATTATGCTATGGAATAAAGCTAAGGAAGGTATAATTTTATAGAATCGTACCCAATGTTTTAAAGAGAAAAATAATGGAAAACTATGTAGGAAGAACTACCCTCACTACACCCGACCGGGGTCAAACTATGATCTCCCCAACTTCGGCAGTCCAGTCTATTACGAGACCATGCTTTATACCATATGGCTACCTAAATGGGTTATTAATCTAATGTATTGATAAATTGAGACTCACTATTTTGTGATTATAGTAAATTATGTATTTTTTTTAATTAGATATATCACTAAACCCGGTGATCAAACGGCCTAATGTGTTTTAGCACCTCATTGGACTTGACTGCTGTTGACTTAAAAATCAGGGTGTGAATCTTGGCTATGTGAACTGATGTTTTTTCAAATGTAATTTTCTACTGTATTATCGTATATCCACTAAAAAAAACCTTGAAATCCTTACCATAAGAATTAGACGTTAATAACTTTTATGTTAAACTTACCACTAAATTAAAAACTTTTTCTCATTTTAATTTGAGTTGGAAGAGGATGCGAATGTTTTTGCAGATATTGTATCCAAAAAAAATTTTAGTCAAAATAATTTTTTTTTATATAGTACCGCGTCTTACTACCCGTTCGGTTTATACACTTAAAATAAAGTATTGCTCCAGTATAAACATAGAGTATAATTTTCTTCATATGTTGATATCAACAATTTGTTGAATATCTGTCATGATCATGACGGCATTAGATGAGGAACTTTTTAAATGAAGAGAAAAAGTTGTCATTAAATTACAAGACACCCCTTGACAGATATTCAACAAATATTGAGGTCACCATGTGAATAAAATTAAATTTAATGCTACTACTGGAGAAACATTTTATTTATTTTCACCAAAATAATATTTTGCTATAAAAACTACAAAAACACTGATCCTTTCTCTAATCCCCTTCCACTTCACCATACAATCCGTTAATAACGTTTGAATGTTGTCGCGATACTCCCTCTCGCGAACCTCTGAAATGTTGTTGTTCATTAAATGATATATATATTAACACATTTTACAAGTTTTATTTTCCCATATTAAGATGCTACATTCAAGAAATTTCCACAATAGCACCCGCGTTTCTTCATCGTGTCTTTCTCTTAGAACACCTCGTTAACAAGTGCAACAAAATTATTCATACCCCCCACCAGTTTCATGGCTATAACATTAATTTTGATACTGAGAGCTGCTGAACTCTTGCGAGCACAAGCTAAACTACCTTTTAAAAAGAAATCAAAATAAATACAGTTTGCAAATGAAAAATATTGCTCTCTTTCTCGCACTCACACTGCGAAGTTTTTTTCTTTAATAATTACTAGGGCTAGAAACAAGCAAACCAAATGTTCCTAACCCGTAGCCTGCTCGCACGTGTACGGAAATGAATCAACAACAGTACAGTGCGACTAATAGATTTGACACAAACTTAATTTAATTACACCAAAAGCTATGCAACAAAGCAGGATCATTACACTGTGATTATCTTTTTTTCTAATATAATTGATTAAAATTTCTATAATGAACATTAACAAAGCATACTTTCATTTATTTTTTTAAAAAAAGATTACTATTATTTATTCTTAGTTTTAACAAGGTTGTGTTTGGTCTTAAAGGTTGTTTGATGTTCTCATGGCTACGAATATGAGGGAGGATTTTGAAGATGGGGTTGGTGTATATATGGACAATGTGAACGTGAGAGTGCTACTATATGCATATGATGCCATATTAATTCCGTGGGAATGAAAGGGACTTTTAGAATGTATTAAATTATTTGAATATGGTGAAAGACAGAATGGATCTTCGTCTAAGTGTCTCCAAAATTAAGGCGATAGTTTTTGATAAGGACCGATCATAAAATGATTGTCAGCTTAATATAAATGGAAACATGTTAGAACAGGTAAATGATTTAGTGTATTTGGGCAGAATGTTCTGTAAAAATGGAAGGATGGATGGTGAAATGGACAGAAGAGAGACTGCATCTCGGAAGAGTATTTGGATGTATGTGGACTATTGCAAAGAATGAAGTCATATCGACAGAAAAATAACATAATTAAAACTCCCGTTTTGGGTTCAGAGTGTCATGAAACTTCGACATCCATCAAGATTTCTAATCAGATGTTTTTGAGATTTACAATATTTCCTCTTTCCAAGGAGTTGCAAGAAATTTAAAAACCAACACAGTTTTAATTAATCCATTTTATGTTTAAATCAATTATCTTATCTCTATGCTATCGTAGTTCGTAATTATATGTTTATGTTAGTGTACTAAAATTATATTTAATAATGTGAGGTATGAGTGATTTGGAAATAATTATACCTGTATTCTTAATAGGTAACAGTACCAAGGTAATTAAACGCCTGAATAGTTAAATTAGTTAGAATAATAGTTGTATGAATAGTTATTATAATATTCAGTGCAAAAAAAAAAGTCTTCTGAAATTAAAATAATATCAGTTATTTATAAAATATTCCTTAAAACTACTAACGCCGTGAGATAGATTCGATACTACCTTTCATACAGTTGAGAGGTGCGTTTAGTATTACAGTGTGTGTAGGAGATTTTATTTTCTGCAAGAAGTTCTACTCACACTAATACTAGTTCTGTTTTCTATCTAACTTATATGATTGTTTAATTATTGTTCTGTTTTATTTTTGTTATTGTTTCAATAATATTAGTTTTATTAATTGATTTTTAAATCCTGTCTTACGGGACTTAAAATCACTCTAAATAATCAGAGTATTTTTTGTAAGACTTTGCGTGTAATTTATAAATAAATTTTATTTAATAAGCCCACGACTCACAAACTAACTTAACTTAAACGGCACATTTAATATTCAATATTAAAATACTTTAACAATAGTTATTTTATATCTTAAAAGCTTATGCATAAATATTACATCATTTTATGACACGTTAAGAATCAAAACATTTTAATTTAGATTTTTAAACGGAATCTATCCCCACTCAAGTTTATAATAAATTATTGAGTGTAATAAACTAATATATATACATCTAGGCCCATATTAAATAAACAAAGACTACTCGTATTAAAAATATGATTAGTTACAACTTACTCTTATCAGAGGTTTAGTTGAAGATGTGCAGATGGGCTCTTAATATATATGAAAAATATATTTTAAAATAATTATCTAAATTAATATGTAGATATTCTCACTCTCCTCTTTGATGTATTCAGGGATTGGACTGAAGAAAGAAAAATGTTTAACTTGGCAATTAAGTTGGTCGAAAGTTACTCAAGGGTAAACAATAAGTTGTTAGGGAATGTGGGCGACAAGTTTGTCCTTACAAGCGAAAGGTTTGTGTGTGTGTGTGTGCTTTTGAGAAAAATATTTTGAAGGGGGAGTGGTATTAGTGGAGGGGGTCATTTGGGTGTGTTGGGGAAGGGGGGATTAGTAGGCTAACGTGGAAGGTACGTGTGCATTTGTGATGTGTAGAAGTTAATAGAAAACGGTCTCTTTTTTTCAGGGCTGCCACGGAATGGGTTGTGTGTTTGTGGGAAGAAAGCTTTTCAGCCATGATAGTGTTGAGGTGTTTACAGGTGAACGCTTCTATGAACACATTTACTCTGGGATGGTGATTTATACTCTAACCAACTGGTGGATTTCGCTGTATTTTCACAGCTGGGGTCAGCTGCGAATTTAGGAGTCCTTGGGTTACCTTGAAAGATGGTAGACCAGGTGACCACTCGTTTACAAAAAAAGGTACTAGTGGACTATACTGATTTTAACCCAGTCCCCACAATTCTGTCCCCTATTTGTTACAAAAATTATTGAAAACTTAAATTTATTAGTATTAAATAAATATATTTTAATGGATTCAGCTACGAAAACGTTTAAGACACTAGCGTACAGCAGAAATTCATAATATCCAGAAACGAGTGCATTTATAATGTTACTAGGCGGAAATGTCCAGCAGTAGGAGAACAAACAGGAGAGCATTAATATACAAATAAAGATACAATTGGTTTTGTGACCCCTTCCCCTATGTGTATATATATATATATATATTACAAAACCCTGGAGTTAAGCATGAAATTGATGTTTTACATAATATAAAACAAATTATATATATGTATCATCATGTACTCATCATATGAATCACACTTTATGTCACATTGGCAACACTATTTTATTTATCATGTGTTTAATTTTATTTATTCATATTGGTAGCTTACTACTTTTTGTTGATAATCCCACTAAAAGATTCTACCATAATATAATACCTCAAAAATTCACAGACTTTCTGATAGTATGGATTAAAATCAATCATCTTTATTACAAATAAAGTATTTATAAACTTGTTGATACAAGTTATTACTTATTTACTATTTCGTGTATCATACTCTAAATTTCTCCTTACTATTTACATTCCTAATGTTTAAATTTTAAATTTATAATTTAATTAACATATTTCTATACAATAATTTACAATTACAATGGTTTTCCTCGGACTTGAAGGTAGTGTAACATCACCAAAACATGTCGTCGTCCTAGAAGACTAAGACTTATATAAAATAAAGAAAGGGGAATAAAAAAATATTAGCAAATAAAATCTAGCCTGATCATTTATTACACCTTAACAAATAAATATAAACATTATTTTAAAAACTAATAACATAATATAATGTTTTCATCTAAAATCTTAGTTCCCTTTCGTAGCGTGTCCATATAATGAGCGAGGGTTCCCGGGTTTGATTTCTGGCATGGCCAAAATAGAATAATGGGTGAATTGTGAGTTTCCCCTTTCATAGAGATGAATTAATGACATTGGAATGAATATTTTGTTTGCTCTATATTTAAGTTCGTTTATAAGTCCTGTGCTGATATAATTAGTCGGTTATGAAAGTCCACCTTAAATACTTCAAATAAATACTATTTAAAAATTAAAATAATTTGATCAATGATGGTTACAAAAATAGTTTGTATTTTTTTAAAGGATCTACCCATTAAAATTATAATCTACTAGCATTTGAAAACCAGCATTTTTGACAGGTAAAATAGACATTAGACTTAACTTGTCTGTTATTAATTCGTGTGCATTACAAGCTGTAACGTGATGGTTATCCATAGGATCATTCCTAATAGCTGAATAAAACTCAACTAAGTAGAAAGTGACAAACTGGTCCTGGATAGCATTCCCATAACCAGAGTTGTCATTTTTTAACTAATTTAATCATCTTGTCTGTTTTTATAATGACGAGGAGGTTAAGGTTTAAATCTGGGATCACTTTTTCTTAGATTAGTTCAACTTAAGAGCGTGCATCATAGCAGGACCAGCTTGGATCCCGGCTCTCGCAAGGTATGAGGGAGTACAAGGGAATATAAAATACGATCTGCCAGAAATGTGTGCAGTGCATTAGTATTTGAATAATTACTCGACATTTTCCGCGGTGACTATGAGGGAAAAGCGACAAAGTTTCTTGTTAATAACTACAGTATGTCTCTATTATGACAGAATGAAGATTTGTGCACAGTGCTTATTTCTGAAGCCACTAAAATGTTCAAAAACGGACTTTAAAATGCAGCTATTTTCATCCAAATATAATTTAATAATTCAACAATGTTCAGTATTAGGAACTTATATTAACTCTTTATCTATATTAATGTTTAATCAGAAATGATCCATTTGCAATAGCGTTCGTGTAAATCTACAATTTCTAGCCGACTGTATCACAGAGTTGATTGGTATGTGATGCACATTCTTAATTATATTTCCATATTTTCCTCAAGCAAATCCTGAGACAGATCCTCTAAAATCTACCTCTCCTATTCCTTCCCCATTTATGTAATTGAATGCAAACGTACTGAAAGGGTAGTAAGACATGGTATGGAAAAATACCTATCTAATGAATTTAGTTATTTTTGAAAAGCTTAGAAAAGTAAACAAATGATAAACATTTGTAGTCATGTAAATTATGAAGAAGGTAAAAAGAAACAGAACAAATTATTATATGTAAATATTTAAAATAAATATGTTTTATTCATTGTTAAACTCTATGTTTGTGGCTTAACCGTGGTATGAAAGTTTAGAGAATACATTTTGTAACTTTTGTATAAAAAGCATGATAAAGTAAACGTTTGTCTTCATTTGAAGACTCCACCTACCTAAAGGCAAATATCCTCACAATGCAGTATTTACTAAAGTTATTCTAGTTATGGTTCTGAAGCTTTAAAAGCCCTAGCTCAATCCTTAATTATATTTTAATGTTATTTATAAACCATGATAAAAACTTACTTTATTTGTTTGAGTAAGGCTCATATTATAACTTTCATCTCAAAACGGCGATATTTCACGCTAACGTTCTTGAAAATTACATCATTTATTATTTACTTAATTCTTACTTTTCTAGTGACTAAAAATATTGTGATCGATTAAAAAAAAACTGTGTATATTGATGTTTCATGACATTCTGAACCAGTGTTGTTTTTTTAATAACGTCAGTCTGTTACTGGGATTAGAATCCGACCTCGTGGTGTAGCGGTTGGTCGGTGCACCTGGCTACAGTGATCCCGGGTTCGATTCCCGCGTCCAGGTGTCATTTTTTAAAATTTGTGAATATTATCATATAGCTTTAAGCCAAGTCAAGTAAAATGTGGCTATTTCTTTTATTAGATTAGATTTAAATACTATCAACAATACTTTTTTTTTCCTAATTTCTTTTGTGAAAAAATAAGTTTTAATTTTCAAAACTGTCCTTACTACCATGTTATTTTAATATTATACAGGATGTTTCGCTCGCTCTCGGCCCCCGAGTACTTCTCATACACCAATTAAGTCCGTTAGTTTGGAAGTTATACGGGAAACTCAAGGGCCGACGAGCAAGCGAAACAACCTGTATTATGACAGAGAAAGGCATATTGAAAAGTACTAAATGGAAATAAAAAAAACCTCTTAAAATAGTTTATGGCTATCCAGCGCCCATGGCCCACCTTTTAATTTGAAAACCCTCTTCTCCTCTCCAAAACTTCCCGGGCACTTCCTAAAAGATTACAGGGCCCCTAAAGTCAGGTGATTCTTAACTCCTTGATGGAAGAAGGCGTCAACTCCTCTTGCCTTTGGTCATCGGGCTAAGTTGGTGGGAGAGGGAAGGTTCCCAGCTGTTTAGTGATGACAGGGCCGATGGCAGGAACTGAATAACCTTCTGCGCACTTAATGTGCGTGGCTACGCTCAAACAACACATGCATGATGGGTTAGTGGTTCTATCAATGCCCGTGAAGTCAATTATATCACCTATCAAATCTACATAACATAATTTATAGGGGGATATAAAGTCAAATTTTCATAAGAAGGGCCTTTTAAATATACAGATATATATTTTTACGCATTGATAACATTTCACTATAGTATTAGTGTTATTTTATATGTAATGATATATTATATTAGAGGTGATAACTGAAGAACCCATGACCTGGCGTATGAATACTTAAATGTAGATATACTAGGTATTTTAGCTCTAAGCTATGAAATTTTGACTGTATCTCTTACACTATCTACTTTCCAAATAATTATATAAAAGAAAAAAAATTACCTTGAACATACTATACTATCTTTGAAAATACACCTACACAATTACCCTGGACAGGGATATTACTGAACATAGTGTTGACCATTTTAAATTCATGATCACCTTTAAACAAAATCAATATTTTAAGTCAACTGAACTTCAAAATGTTATACATGTAGATTAAAAAGTTTATACCCTGGAGTTCATTTTTTCATTCTTTATTTACATCAATAATGTATTCATAGAGCAGAGATATATCATCTACATACATACAATTCTCAAATACAGGTCCAAAACTTTGTATCAATTCACTGAACCAATATGTCAACTTTCTCTGTTGTGAGAAAATACGATAGTATATTTTTGTTATAAGTTGTCCAAAACATGGGCTGTAGCTCTGGAATTTTGAATCGACTGCAAAAATATTTTAACTATCATACCCAGGTCCGTATACAATTAATAAAATACATTCTTAATTCATTGACTCCACAACCAAGGAAATAATATAAATGTTTTGGCCTACTGTCTAACAGATATTTGGTTAAAATACGAATGCCTTAACGTGATTGAAAGAAGAGGGATCTTTATTAGCATCCAAGCAGATATTTGATTGGAGAGAGGATGAAAAACGACCGCATTGGAGGTAAAACCAATTAAAATGATCTTGCTCAAACCTAAGCTTCCTGATTCAGAATAAGCAAATGCAAATGTATAAAATTTGGATATTTAAACAATATATTTATTATTTAGTTCCCCATACTATGGATCACATGGTTCAGAAGTTGTCAGGCTGCAAATATGAAGGATTTTTTGTATTCTGACTTGGGAGTTTAAGGGGATCAATCTAGTCTCTGTACACTGAGAAAAGTGGGGTGGAAAGGGGAAAACATAATAGATATGGTTGTGGTCCTAGCATCCTGTAGCACTTCGATTAAACCTTTATTGACCAAGCATAGCGAGACTTGTTTTTAAGGTGGGGATGCAGAGAAAGAAAAAAAAGGTGTTTTTGCAGTGTTTATAACAAAACATTTTCTGGTAAAAATAAATCAAATAGTGCTTCCACACAAACATACAATTTAATTTTCTTCACAAAACTACCTCAACAGTTGTTGAATATCCTTCAAGGGTGACCTGGAATTTCATGAAAACTTTTTTATCTTAATTTAAAAAGTTTATCATCTAATGACAGTATGCTCATGACAGATATTCAACAACTGTTGATATCAATATGTGAAGAAAATTAAAATCTATATTTTACTGGAGCAATATTTGATTTATTTTGACAAAAAAAAAGTTTTGTTCTGAAAAGTTCTCTCGATCCCTGCATCCCACCTTAATTTGATCATTTGTTGTTTCCTCCACTTCCCCTCCATCCTTTCTCCAATTCTTTCCAAGAAACTTATATTTTTCTTTAGTTATCTGGAGGAATCCTTCATTGTCAAATTTAAATTTTTCATCCCACCTAAAGATGTCTTTTCCTCATTTAACCAACCCCTCCCTTTTAACTTATTTTGTGGGGCCCCATTTAAAACTGTGAGACACTTTTGGGTATTTTAAGTAGTCCATTTACATCATTCTGAATTTCTGTTTTCTGCCTCACTGAGAAGCTTTATTTTCATTATTTTTGGAAATTTTAAGCCCCTTAATCCCTCCCAACCCTTCCCCCATATTCACATTATCACCTAGAAATTTCAAATGTTAAGACTTATTTGGTTATATGAAAGTGCCGTTCTACCTTTCTGCCAAATTTAGATTTTCTACCACAATTAATAGCTAATTTTCTGATTATACCTTCTCCCATTTCCCAGAGCCCCGTAAATTTTTTTTAAGGTTTTTAGACCTTCATGATTATTTTTAGTGGTTCATTTACCTGTCTGCCAAATTTTAATTGTCTACCTCATACAAATAAAAATTTAACTAACACTACTACCCTCAGTTTCCAGGGATCCATTTTGAAATTTCCTATTTTTTTTTCCTGTCAAGCAAATTTAAATTTTCCAGGCCTAGAAATTAGGGAAATACAGCGATGAGCGAATCATTGAGTCTCACACCTTTTTGCCCTTCTTCAGCCTCTTAAAGGAAGAAATTTGAAAATCCCTTGACAGGTCTCACCCAATTCTAGAAATAAACCTTCAACTTAAATTTTAAGGCTGTATGTTCACTGGTTCAAAAGACACATAGGTGAATTTTGAAAATTTTCAACCTCCCCCGCTCCTTTGCTTAGAGGTAAAATTTCAAATTTTAAGAGCTATTTTTATATTTGGAGTTGTCCTTCTAGCTGCCTGCCAAATTTAGATTTTCTACTGCACCTAATATATATTTTTAAGTTTATTTCCCCCTTCTCCAATGTATCCTGGTATACCAACAAAAAAATTAAGGTTTTCAAAATTGTATGATTATTTAAAGATGTTCTTCTACCTTCCCGCCAAATTTTAATTTTCTACCTCATCTAAAAAGGATTTTTTTTATAAATATAGCCTCACCACTGCCCCACTTCATATTTTAAATTTTCAAGTTTTTAGGTTTTTCTGGTTATATTGGGCAATCACTCTACCTTCCTGCAAAAAATAGTTAGTTTATCAACACATGTGAAAGTGGGTTTTCATTTCCGGACAGATCTACTTTCATCGTTTAAATATTTAGAGACATGCATTAAATGTTGTGTGGAGAAGATAGAATCACCAGGCACACAATAATCAAATAAGTTGTTTATATATGTCACCGACGATGTGTGAAATCCAGATGTTATATAAAATGCCTAGGCTTTCTGTATAATGCAAAAGTGGTTTTGGCAAATTATGAACTAAATGAGTTCTGCTGTTGTATTTCATACTTATTTTCAAGTTCCTTGTCATTTTGAAGTTCCGTAATATGTAATCAATTCTTTTATCCACTTCTATGTAAGTTTGTCGCCATTTTCTTGCAGGTTCACCTAATTCCTAGGAATTAAGTTGGTCAGCTTAGGTTATTTTAGAAAAGGGTGGTAAGGTTAGGTTAGGTTAGTTTAGGCTAGGCCAGGTTAAGTTAGCTATTGTTCTCGGTAATTTATAATGAGTGGTTGTTCTATAAATTACCTATGGAAAGTATGAAATACAACAGCAAAACTAATTTATTTCATACTTTGCTAAAACCTCTTAGGAATCATATAGAATGCCTAGGCATTATATAGAATGCCAGGTTTACAAACATTGCCGTTAACATACATACTAACGAGGCGACTATTGGGGTAGTATTCTAGTAGATATCACTATCAGAACTGTACCTCTCATGTAGAAGGACACATATTGTATTTTAAAAATGTCTTGTCCTCTTACCATCACGCCATGTACGGTCCGGATTGATAATTGATAGTGATAGGATGTGTAGTTATCATAATTTATCCCTTTTGTGACGCAATGAATATTGGCATCACGTTAGGAAGGCTTAAAAAAATACAGACCTTTTTTTGTTTGGGGGTCAACGTAGAGAAAAAAACATAAATGTGTTATTTTCTTTATCGGAAATGGGTATTATCTGTCAAAAGTGACACCTGCTAATCATATGGTCCAATGTACGAACAAATAAAAGTAGAAACTAGTAATATTTTTATTTGTCATATACTATTCTTTCTATCATTATGTTTTCCTCCAATGTGCCTTACTACCCGTCCGAGTTACACTCAGTTGAAATAAGTTAATAGAATAAGCAAAAATAAGGTCATGCGTGAATGCATCCGAATTTTCCTGTTAAAAGCGTTGGAAACCATTATAAAAATAAACTCATAATGCTAGGACAGTATTTAAAACAATAAATATTAGATTAGCCTGACATTTAGCCCACGTGTCCATTTATGCATGTCTCCTCTGGTTTTTTTTTATGTTATGCTCTATGGCTCTATATATACTTCATTGGTGCACTTATAAAAGTAATTATGCGGAAATCGTCCCGTGTTGAAGGTGGTTGTTTTATCTAATAGCGTGATTATTTTAATTGATTGCTCATAATATGTATCTGACGATTTTCTCACGTCCATCACAGATTCTGCCTTAAAATGTGAGTGAAGAATGACCCATGCACGGGATGATTCCCGGATAGTTCAGTGGTTAGAACATTGATGAACTAAGCCAAAGGTCTGGTGTTCGATACCCGTATCCAAGTGTAACTTTTCAAATTTAAAGAATATTATATTTAGATGCGGCTATAGCTGTTCTTAACAACTGTAGTAGATTGGCTAGTAGCTTTACGTCATCTAGTATTTTATCCAACAACACGACAGTGCTTCAAACCACCTTAGTTCAGCGAATATACAGTTTATTCTTGATCTAGAGCAGACTTTCTATACTGTTTATTTTCTTTGTGTTATTCTTTTCAAGAAAGTTTGTGCGACTGATGAGGCTTGTTTATTTTCCTTAACTTACTTCCCTACTTCCAAAAAGGGAGGCAATGATACTTTTTTCTCACCCTAAAAAGTTCTAAAGGAACTATACAAATAACTTCCGATTCTCTTTTTCTATATATATATTTGTTTTGAGTTTCTCTTTTCGTTATGGTGGGATAGAATGAATGGAATTTACAAATTTCCTGCTTTATTTGGACATTGGAAACTAGAGAATAATATTTTGTTTACTCTTAAAACCATATTTGCGTGACTATTTAATAAAGGGCATTGAGGTTCAAAGGTTACAAAAAATTTAAGAAAATATTTAGGGCATTTTAATTCATAATTTCATACATAACAAATATGTATTCTTTAAATTACACTATATATATATAAAATAGAAGCATATTTTTAATTAAATCTTAAAGTTTGTCCTAAGATTGCTATCAAAGACTTAAACTTAATTATAATTTAGTATAATTTATAGATTAATATAATAAAATAATTATAATATTATCAAAAATTATAATTTTATAATCGTAGTAGATTATAATTATAAATTGTAGTTAATATTAACATTTTAAATTATAATTCAGTATAATTATTACACATTACAGTTATAATAGTTAATTAAAACTATATATTATTATTAAACATTATAATTATAATATTTAATAACAACTATAGATTATAATTAAACATATATAATTATAGAATCTGACAATATAATTTAAAGTGTTAATTGTTTAAAAGCAAAGCAGTCTTTAAATCTTCCCATTTATATTGAACTTATTTCATTTAGTAATATTAATTAAATACATTTTAAGGCCTTGTTTTAATGAACTTGATTCATATATTCTTATAAATCAAGTTTAAAAAATTTGAGGCTTTAAAAAATGTATTCAAATAATAAATATTATATTAATATTAAATTGTTACATTTTATATTTTATGATTCCATTCCAATAAACATGGAGAGCACAATATATTATAGTAAAGCAATGATTAGTTTATTAAATTTAATAAATTTACATAAATATATTATTTTCAAGGGGGTTATTTGCATATTCATTTTTCAAATTTGATCATATTTATTTCAAATTTGTTATCTAATTGGATTAGAAAGTTTGACTGATTCAATTATTTAAAATATGAATATAAGTTATTATCAAAATCTCAAATATATGTCAATACGAACCATAGCTTTAGTCAGATTTGAACTCAAAATTTCAAAACTTCTCATCAGCTTGTTGAAGAGTATTAATTTAAAAATTATTGGCCTAATTGAACCTTTTTTTTCAAGGGTTCTCACAATATAAAGTTTATCAGACAAGTGCCCTAATAATTTTGGAAGTTTTTTTAATTTAATATTCTTTGCAAGTAAGTATTCTATAATCGCCGGATGAAGTTTCAATTTACCAAACAATGAATTTCTGTACTAACGTTAAGACAAAAGATAGCAACGTAAAACCTTCAAGTTTCACTTTCAAAGCAGAGTTGAGTTTTTGTACTGTTTATAATAAAGAGGTGAAAGGCGGAGTTCAAAAACTAACTAACTCACATAATATCAATGCTTAAAAGATAGTTGTGATGTTTGTTTAACTTTAAAAAGGTGTTGGCTTTAACCGGCTACCCGCCTCGGTGGCGTAGTTGGCTAACGCGCCAGTCATGTTGAGCCAGACCACTGAGGACGGGGAGATCGAGGTTCGAATCTCAGTCGGGTGAACTGGGGGTGGTTTTTCCTAAATGGTTTTCCACTCTCCCTCCACGCAAATGCGGGTTCACTTCCTCTAAATTCAACCTTCACAATTCCTAATCCATTAGTGTAATTAGTACTTAAGCGTATAACCCGAATGGGTAGTAAGACGCGGTACTAAATAATAATAATAAAAAAAAATTTAACCGGCTGGTGAACGTACAAAGGCGTTAGTATCGTCTTGTCTAATTTACTAGTGATAAAGAGCGTAGGTTTCGGATTACAGATGATTTTATAGTGGTTTTATCTAAATGGTTCCCCACTCTTCTTCCACGTAAAATTGAATATATTACCTCTAAAATATTTCCTTCCTCATACCTAACACATTAGATTAATTATCAAAATGTGTATAACCGTAACCGATAGTAAGACGCAGCGATTATATATATTACTACATTTCATAATATTATAACCCAACAAGTGTGACACATTCATTTTTTATTCAAGGAGAAATCTCAAATCTCCTTACAGCTAGGGGCTGTTCTAAAAATAATTCAATGTTGAGATATACCATATTTGGTGAGATATTCTAAATCTCTTCTTGATACATCCAAATCTTCTTCTTCTTCCTTGGAAATGTTTAGAAGAAAAAAGGTTATTCTGGGTATCGAAGATGAAGTAAAGGATTATTATCATCATCTTCATCATCATTTAGCACCACATCTTACTATAAATTTGGGTTACACGCTTAAGTACTAATTACGCTAATGGATTAGGATTTGAGAAGGTTTAATTCAGAGGAAGTGAACCCAAATTTGCGTGGAGGGAGAGTGGAAAACCATTTAGGAAACACCATACCCAGTTCGCCCGACCGAAATTCGAACCTTGATCTCCCCGTCATCGTCAGTCTAGGTCAACACGAAACTAGCGCGTTAGATAACTTCGCTACCCATGCGGGTGAAGTAAAGGATATTTATCCTTCAACAATGATATTTTTTTAAAGTTTCACACTATCTCTATTTAAAAATAAAATAAATATACAGTAAATTTATGTCCCTCCTTAACAGATTGACATTAATAATTCAGATAGTAGGGTTAGAATAGTTAAAAACTTGTTGCTTGGCAAATGTAACTACAGTTGCCCCATGGCCTCTTTGGTGCTGACTGACAGCTCACAGCTGACAGCTGATGGCTCTAAAAAGCTACCAGACCAAATTATGTATCCCTACGCCGAACCATATGATCTGTAAAAAACATGTGTTTAGCAGCTGTCACTTCTGACAGTCAAAATTTAGGTATATACCTAAATGTTGACTGTCAGAGGTCAGCTGTGAACTGTCAGTCAGCACCAAAGAAGCAATGGGGCTACTGTAGACCGCATTAAGCTGTCAATATATTCAAAGCTTAACTGTAAGATATGTAAGATATGTAAGATATGTAAGATATTAACTGTAACTTTACAAAGCTGTAGATGATCATAATGATGATGACTAAACATACACAAGTCGTCTTATCCAGGGGAAAAATGAATTAAGGCGAAATGTATTGCCTGTTCAATTCACAGGGTTTGTAGTCAAGTTTGGACTTTTTGAGAGTTTTGTGAAAATCTACAGCCCAGTACCTTATTTTTGGAGATCTCACCCACTTTCTTATGGCATCGATAACCCAGCCCTAATAGCTTTTCACATATTCACTTAATATCTTAAATTACATACATGTCAAAGCCCGGACTTTTACTCAGATATTGTTGTATAAAAATCCCGCTGATGATATTAAGATGTCGGGGCCTGTCTTTATCTCAAGATTTATAACGTAGAAACCCTCAACTTGAAACAAAAAATGTGATATCACACGTTTTAGAATCACTAATATACAAAGACTCGGGGTTTACGATCCCCAAAATGTGTGGGCGTGGCCCTACGTTCCCTGTGAGACTACAATGTGATGAGGTCAGTCAGGATAGGCTGGATAAATGACTGACGATTAATATTATTGGGTTCATTAAATTAATATACACTGATACATGGTCAGCATGGTGACGAGGTTGGGCCCACTTATCATCTGGTCACCTGAACTCAAGTCAAATTTTATGTTTCGGCCTAGGTCCAGAATTCTTCTAAAAGGTGCTACATAAATAAACACTAACATAATAAGCGCCTATTACATCTAATGACACTTATATATTCTTGGGCAACCACCCACAATCAACTGTGTCTAGCCGATGTCTTATTCATGTCATAACTACTGTCTTAACCTTATCATAACTATTATCATACTCATGATGATAACGACACTCCGTCTCTAAACGGACTCATCTTAAACGACACACACTGACAGCTGTCAAGTGTCTACAAGTAACTGTCTCCGACAACTGCCTAAAACCAACTGTCCAGAGATCTTCCCTTGGAAACACAAACTAGATTCTGCCAACTCTGTGAGATTCCTCCGATGGCGGCATATAGCACTAATCAACCGGTTGATATCGTGGTAGTTTTCACTCGATCACTTAATAAAACGTCATAAAAATCTATTTTTTTCTTCCAAACTCACAAATATATAAAGTAGAATCAACTAATATTTGAGTGTGATCAAAATAACCTACACCAGGCATAATCGGTGATATTAGAAGGACATTAAATATGAAATTGTATAATTTATTTATTCTAAATTATTTTCTAGGAAGATTAGATCATAAGTATTTGAAGAAATATTAGATTAAAGTAGTAACTAAAAAAACAAAAAAGAATAATGTAGAAACAATGGGTGATCGTTGGAGAATTTTATAATTTTTGGGTCGAGCGGAGCCAAAAAAAAGGTTGTCAACACCTGCCTCTTAGAAAATTTGGTCAATGAGGTGGATCTTTAATAATATTGTTTTAAAATAAATACAATGTAATCTATTCTCACATTTAGTTATCTTGTAAAAATTAAAGCTGGGCAAACATATTTTTTATCATGTTGAAAATAATCTCAACCGCAGACAAGCGGGTTGGGCACTGGGTTTGTTTTATGGCAAACTGCAAATCATCTTCATGAAGCTTTAAAATTGATCATCTAGAAATAAATAACTGCGGGCGAGATGATCACGTAAGGGATTATGGGAATTAAAATATATCCATGATCATTGGTAGTCACAGGGGGATCATGGGAATCAAAATATATCCACGATCATTGGTAGTCACAGGTATATTGAACCAAACAAATAACACTGCTTTTCAACCTTTATACCTGTGTGATATCAGTGTTATGCCTGTTCAGGATTTTGCGACAACGCGAATAAGCTGATTTAGATTAAAATCGGTTCATATATATAAAACTAATTTTGTCATCCTTGTTTGAATATATGTTTAATATCTCGTTTAAAGAAGATAGTTTATTCGGGAACATTTTTTTATCTCTAAGCTAACCGGTCCCATGATGATGTAGACAGTGCATTTACCTACGAGAATAGGGGTCCTGGGTTCGATTCCCGGTTGGTACACTGGGTATTTTTCCCGAAGGGGGAATTACCCCAACGTTCATCAGGTTTGGTTAATTAGGCTTAATTAAGTTAGGTTTAAGTGTTTCCAATGGTTCCACACCCTCATCTCATCTTATCGGGACACGGAAAGAACCATCATGGAAAGGATGTACGATTAGTACATTCAGACATCCCCTGGGCAACGGTACATTAGTACTGGCTAATCTTTACACTACTGGGCTACTATTGATGTAGCCTAGACAACTAATATTCTTATATTTCTAAACTATGATGAATATTGACGTTTTATATATTCCTAACTCAATAAAGTAGATTTTACAATCCCGTTGTGTTTAAATGTATTTATTTCAAACTTATTATTTAGATCTTTTCAATTATTTGGGGTATTTAACGTGCACTTTCTGAATCGATTGATTATATCAGACCCGAGAATTTCTATGAGCGAGAGCGAAAAGACACCAATTTTGCCGGGAAAGGTAGTTTCACATACATTTTCAGGATTCTTTCACATGTCACAATCAACATGGATACTGATGACTTTACTTCTCCTCCTAAAGAATTTGTGCTATGAATTTTTATCGCTCAAGAATACTCGTATATGTTATGTCGTCATGCCTTGATGTGGAATCGTAATTTTATTTATATTTATTAACATTAGAACTAATTAACTTCTGACTGATTTTCAGTCGTTCAAAATTAAAGTAGGACGAGTGTTTTAAATGCTAAGAAAAAGTTTTATCCCTATAGTGAAACCTTCCTTAAAGAACACCTCCCACATTAGAACATTTTTCATTATAATTTATTAATAAAATTTCCCCTGAGAAATAATACGAGATTTCGCGGAAAAATGTCTTCTCAAATAAACAACCCTCTCAACTACGGACACTGACAATTCTGGAGAAACATATTTAGTAATATAATAGTGGACATAAAATAAAACATTAGTCCACGCATATTAGATTAAATAATTATGTAATATATTGATAAAGATATGGTATAATGAGGGGAAATGGATAAAGCTAGCTTAAGATAGGGATAGGGTGTATTGAGGTGGACTGGATAGAACTATCTTAAGATAGGTATAGGGTGTAATGAATTGGACTGGATAAAACTAGTTCAAGATAGGCATAGGGTGTACTGAGTTGGACTGGATGGAACTATCTAAAAATAAGGGTAGGTGACGTACTTTTTTCATTATAGCAATTAACATCAGTGTCATAATTTCATAATTTTTGCTTTTAAAAACTTTATACTTAAAAATAAATGTATGGAACTCCGCACTGTATTTCTCACTCTATTGTTTAAAAATGGAGATATTTTCTCATAGTTCATAGTATAATATACACTAGAGAACCCGAGAAAATATTGCACTACAAATATGTCAAACTTTTTTGACGCACGGTTTTAAATTTTATAATTTTATTTTTAAAGAATTAACGTCTTAATGTGTATATTTGTACCAATATAAAATATCAATATTGAGTACCTAAGGGTCAACACTTCGTATTAAAATTTTGATTTCCGGTTAAAATTTTCGTCATTTTACTAGGAGATGCACATCTTATGATTATCGAATTGTAATTAAAATTCTCTTTTATAAATTTTGACCAATAACATAAGTAATTATTGACTATTGAGTCTAAAATGAGAGAGATAGAATCGTTATAGCTGATTTAACAAAAAAAATGGAAATTCTCTCTTTTCGCCCTTTAGTAAAGTGCTATTAATCTTAGGGTTAAACAGACACACAGACACACGGCGTTGCAAAAACCACTTTTTAGGTTTCGGGGTGTCATGAAACGTCGACATCCATCAACATTTTGGGATAGATTTTCTTGACGGTCGTAATACTTTATCTTGAAGTGTTGACAATGTTAAAAAGATATATATTTACGTATATCTTGAAAACTATTGGTTCTATAAAAATATATTTCAAGTAAAAGATGTTTTATTTATAAATAGATATACATGTATGCAATAATAAGTAATTTCATATCTCAAAGACTTGCGAAGATAAAAATTAAAATTTACGCGTCAGACCGGAACCCTTAAGCAAATTTTCACGACAACTTGAGAGTAGCCATTTGGTTTGTAGTATGGATCAAACCTTAGAAATAAAATTTAATCAAAATTTTTAAAGCCGATTAATAAAATCGATTTTTCTCTTTCCGCTCTTAAGGAAACTACCCTTAATTTTAGGGTTGGATATAGCTCGGGATATAGTTCGGGTTAGCTCTATGAAAACCCTATACACCAAGCTCTTGCCCAATCGGTAAATAGTTTAGGCTCTAGTCGGAAGTATAGACGGAAATTCAAAAACTACTTTTTCGTATTCGGGGTATCATGAAACGTCGAGATTCATCAAAATCTCGAGTTCAATTTTTTTTGATGATCACAATACTTTTTCTACCTGTAAGATAGCGATAAAGTAAAAATTATCATCCTTGACATTGTAACATGCCTATAAAAACATTATACCTTATTTAAGCTTTCGATAACCGTTAAACCTGACCCTATTACAAAGGATTGCATGTTTAAATCCTGACCAAAATCTTGGCCGTGCTTGAATTCATAAATAGCTTTTTTATTTTCACATTCACAATTCGAATGAAACGTTCAGACGACATTTAATGACTTACCTGGTTTATCGCATGTTAAAACGTAACTCTATTATTATTTTCAGTTTTATCAAAATGGTTTCATATATACCCTCCCTCTTAACTCTTATATTAATCGTGACCACACGCTATGAGTGTGTGTTGCTCGCCTAGAAGGAAGTAGTTCGTTAGACAAGATTAGTATTTTCGCGCAACAAGGTGTTGGGGTCCGGCTCTCAACACAATATAGTTCATTTCATGCTGCACACCATTTTGATGTGTCGTGCATGGCGGTTATTAGACTTTAATTTCACTCACACGACCACACAAATTTAGTTATCGTTCACAATAAATATTATATTAAATCTATTACAATTTTAACACTCATACACGCGACACATCAACACACTCACGTGTGTTTTTTTTGTGTGTGTGTGTGTGCACAACAAAACAAATAATATTGCAGTAATAAATGGCATACATGTGAGCGTGTATGGACATGTGTGTGTGCAAACCCAGTGTATCTGTATGTGAATAAATTAGCAATATTAACACGTACAGAAGGGCATACCCAGCAAACAATAATATGATTTTTAGTATTACTTTGAATGAATAAATAAATACCAAGCTATACGTACCGTTGGCTGAATAGTTCAAAGTGTTAGTCACAGATTGAGTTTAATGTCTCCCATTTCAGTGGTCGAATGGTTTAAGACGTCATTCTCGTGTTATACTGGCCTGATGATGACAGGGAGATCGAGGTTCGACTTCTGGTTGGGTTTACTAGTGGTTATTTTTCCTAAATGTTTTTATAATCTCCTTCCAGGCAAATATGGGTTGATTACCTCTAAAATGCTTCCTTCTTCATCCCTACCCCACTAGAGTAATTAATATATATTAATATTTCATGTACAAGTAGTAAGATGCGGTGATAAAAATAAAGATAGAATATCTATAAATGGGAGTTTCTTGCTATACTATTCCTAATGTGATTTTCAATAACCATCTCAGCCCTACCCCAAGATAGTTAGTTGATAACATTTGTGTCAATTGTAAAATCCGGATTAAATAAATGGTACGGCACACCGCATATACTTTCTCTCTCTTTCTATAAACTCGTAAGATTTCTGAACGGAATAATGTACATTGTATCATCACCACTCCACATAAGAACACGCATAAAATAATATATAATGATATAGAATCAATGAGAAAAGAGGCGCATCTTTGTCCACCTAAGAACATTTCAAACAGTTTAATGTCTTCCACAAGGGTCAACACTTCGTATTAAAATTACGATTTCTGGTTAAAATTTTAACATTTTAAAGGGTGTTGCAGATCTTCAAGTCATCGCATTGATATTTAATTATTCATTTATACATTTTGACCAATAAAAAATGTAAATATTGACTATTGAGTCTAAAATGGAGATAGATCATTGCTATGCAAACATTTCTCCTAAGAGATTTAAGGAAAAATAACATACTTTTTTTAGATACTTACTTATATTTAATTACTCTATGGCATTGGAGTATTATTGCGTTAAGACTTAAGTAGTATATGTTTACAACTTAAGCTCACAAAATTGTATTAATATATTTGCAAATATCTCAGAAACTGTTGCTTTTATAAAAATATATGTCAAATAAAAGTTTTTATTTCTAATAGTTCTACAATTTTGCAATGATAAGTTGTTTAGTTTCTCTAATAGTTGTGGAGATACGGAAATTAACGCTTCTGTAATGTACCCTAAAAATCATTTTCATAGGAAAATGAAAATAGCCAGTTTATTTATAATCTTAATCAACGCCTAGATACGAATTTTAATCAAAATCGTTTAAGCAGATTTTGAGAAAACCAAATTTTTCTCTTTTCGCCCTTCAGTAAACTACCCTTAATTTTAAGTTTTTATAGACACACAGACAGACGGCATTGCAAAGACTATTTTTTAGGGTTCGGGGGGTCATGAGACGTCGACATCCATCAACATTTCAGGTTAGTTTTTTTTTACAGTCGCAATACTTAAACTTTAATGTCCAAAAAGTTAAAAAAATTCATATAATTGCGTATATATTGAAAGTTATTGATTTTATAAAAATATGTTTCGGATAAAATATCTGTATTATAAATATATATACATATTTGTAATGCTAAGTAATTTCATATCTCAAATAGTTTCGGAGCTATTTAAAAAAATGTTAATTTACGCATCAGACCGGAGCCCTTAAATCCATTTTGCCGAAATATTGAGGGTAGCCATTTTGTTTGGAATATTTATTAATGTTTATAAATGAAATTTAATCAAAATCGTTGTAGCCGATTTTGAGAAAATCGACTTTTTCTCTTTTTGCCATTCAGTAAACTACCCTTAATTTTAAGTTTTAATAGACACACAGACAGACGGCATTGCAAAGACTATTTTTAAGGGTTCGTGGGGTCATGAGACGTCGACATCCATCAACATTTCAGGTTAGTTTTTCTTACGGTCGCAATACTTAAGCTTTAATGCCCAAAAAGTTAAAAATATATATATAATTGCGTATATATTGAAAGTTATTGATTTTATAAAAATATGTTTCGAATAAAATATTTGTATTATAAATATATATACATATTTGTAATGCTAAGTAATTTCATATCTCAAATAGTTTCGGAGCTATTATAAAAAATGTTAATTTACGCATCAGACCGGAGCCCTTAAAGTGATTTTGCCGAAATTTTGAGAGTAGCCATTTTGTTTGGAATATTTATTAATGTTCATAAATGAAATTTAATCAAAATCGTTAGAGCCGATTTTGAGAAAATCGACTTTTTCTCTATTTGCCCTTCAGTAAACTACCCTTAATTTTAAGTTTTAATAGACACACAGACAGACGGCATTGCAAAGACTATTTTTAAGGGTTCGGGGGGTCATGAGACGTCGACATCCATCAACATTTCAGGTTAGTTTTTCTTACGGTCGCAATACTTAAGCTTTAATGCCCAAAAAGTTAAAAATAAATATATAATTGCGTATATATTGAAAGTTATTGATTTTATAAAAATATGTTTCGAATAAAATATTTGTATTATAAATATATATACATATTTGTAATGCTAAGTAATTTCATATCTCAAATAGTTTCGGAGCTATTATAAAAAATGTTAATTTACTCATTTGACCGGAGCCCTTAAAACGATTTTGCCGAAATATTGAGAGTAGCCATTTTGTTTGGAATATTTATTTATGTTCATAAATGAAATTTAATCAAATCGTTATAGCCGATTTTGAGAAAATCGACTTTTCTCTTTTTGCCCTTCAGTAAACTACCCTTAATTTTAGGGGTAGATATCCAATTCCAAAAACCCCTCGGGGCAACCCTATGAAAACCCTAGATATCAAGTTTCAGCTCAATCGGTAAAATAGTTTAGGCTCTAGTTGGAGGTACAGACAGACAGACAGACAGACGGAAATTCAAAAACCACTTTTTCGGATTCAGGAAGTCATGAAACGTCAAAATTCATCAAAATTTCGAGTTCGATTTTTTTGACGATCACAATACTTTCTCTACCTGTAAGATAGAGAGAAAGTAAAAATACGAGTTTGACACTTATAATGTCAGAGTAATTAAATATAACTGCAAAATTTTATAAAAGCTTGTTTAGTTCCAAGATTAATAATTTCATCTTTGGAAAGTAGCATTATGACATATTATAAAAGTGTATTTATTGTATTATACCGTGATTAGATTATTTTTAGGATTTGAACTCTTGACCCCTCAAACCTTCGAATCCTAAATATCTTAATTCTAGAATTCAAGAAAATATAGGATTTGAGATTTAGTAAATGAACAGGTTTTTAAAACTTCCCATTGGGAGATATTTTAGAACTATAATATTGCTTTTTGATGATTTAGCACCAACAAAATTATAGAAAAATCTTAACAACCAGAAGATAAAGCCTTAAATTTAGATAATTACTTCTTCAATGCCATTAGGAACTAGAAAATTAACTGCCGCAATTAAAAAGGTATTCTACCTATCCCTAGCTTGAGCTAATTCTGTCCTGTCCACCTCATGACACCATAGCTCTACCTTGAACTAGTTCAATCCAGTCCACCTCATTACACCCTATCCCTATATTGAGCTAGTTCTATCCAGTCCACCTCATTACACCCTATACCTATCTTGAGCTAGTTCTATCCAGTCCACCTCATTACACCCTCTCCCTATATTGAACTAGTTCAATCCAGTCCACCTCATTACACTCTATCTCTATCTTGAGCTAGTTCTATCCAATCCCCCTCATTACACCATATCCTTATCTTGAGTTAGTTCTATCCTGTCCACCTCATTACACCCTATCCCTATCTTGAGCTAGTTCAATCCAGTCCACCTCATTACACCCTATATTTTTCATGTCCATTCTAATGTTATCCTCCCATCTACGTCTAGGTATTCCCAATAGTCTAGTCATGTTAGGTTTGCCAGTCAATACATAGTTTCTTCCATTCACACTTCATGTCTTTCTCACCGTAACCTGTGATATTTGATTAATCTAACAATGTCTAATAGTGAGTAAAAAATATGTAACATAGCAATTTGTAGCCTCATTCACTCTGCCATATCCTCATCCATTTTTGTATCAAAATATTTAATAAATACTAATGGTTAAGAATTCTGTTATCAATGTTATCAATATCAACCCTATAGAATATGTTTGTACATCCTAAACTGTTGATCATAAAGCTTTATTATCGTATCAGTCCAACTGTAAAACAGTACAAGTAGAAAGAAAGGAAATTTAAGTGACTAGGCTTTTCATAGTGTTCACTTATTTTTAAATTACTAATTAGAACAGCATTAACTATTCATTTATTTTATTTTACTTATTTATTTGGGTCATTTAACCATGCACTTCCTGAAACGATTGATTGTATTAGAACACGAGAATTGCTATGAGAAGGAGTGTAATGGATTATCAATTGTGCCAGGAAACACCTTTTCACATACATTTCAGGGTTCTTTTATATGCCACAATCGAAATTCTTCGACACCAGTTGGGTTTGAACTAAAATTATTGGATTCTTAGGCAAGCAATTTACCTCAAGATCATCGAGTTTAACAGCATTACTATTAATTAAATGACCAGTTCATGGTTTTTTATGAAGACATATCTATCTTGAATATATACTGTGTCAAGAATTAAATAAGAAACGATAAAAATAATGAACTATATACTATTTATAGTTTTGTAAATAAAATACTAATAAATTACACATTTTCTCGTCTAAGAAACCTGAAAAGTTAATGAACTAAAAAATATTAAATAATTATCAACCGGGATTTTATTTACTAGTAAACATAACATAACTTTTTTCTGACTCGATATACATAAATATATTGTATTATTTGCGTGATAGATCATAACCAAACTGTGTGTAATCTTTTAGCAGCACGTGGTCACGTGGATAAAGGAGTCAGTTTCATATTTTCTTTTGACGGCAATAGAAAAGCCTGGGGTTTGAATCTTGTTCCAGTCTCCACCCAAATGTGGGTGCATTTTATTACAACTTCTTTTCTTCATATAAGTTAAGAATTAGATAAGTTGATCAAGAAAAATATATACATTAATTTATAAATTAAACTGTTAATATAAAGGAGGATGTATTGAGTAAAATTACCTAGCACAAAAATGTATAATTTAAATATAATTTTGGTGAAGAAATATATTGTAAGATATGAACATTAGTATAAAATTATAATACATCATTAATTAAATAATGAATCTAGAATGAGTTGATGAAAAGTCTTAAACATAAGTTGACACATTAATATATTAATACAAAAATATAAGATACAATATAGTGTAGGAACAATGTTTTTAATTCTAGATATGTTGATAAATAAAAGAATAAAAATTAGGCCTAACAATTTAAATTAAGTGGCTATGTAATGCAGAATAATCTAATTCCTATCTGTGTCTTTGTCCCATTACGTCTTTTGTATATCCAGCACTGGAAAGAGGCTAGATTACTTCACTCCGATATGTTTCGGTACTATGGTAACATAATCATGGATATTGTGTCGTTTTGAAAAACAAGATGTGTTGTTACGACGGCTGGATGTCCTTAGTTTATATGTTAATCCATTAATATCCATAATGTCAAACTTTATTATAATAAAATGCAAGGGACCCTATTTTAAAATAAATAACTTCTTCCAAGCGTATGAGGGTATATTTTATCTTAATTTTAATATGACATGAACCAATATACTTCCTAGTAACAAATTTTAATATTTTATTACAACATGGTAATTATTATCAATTTCAATTTCAAACAATCCGTTTCAGTGGTTTAACGCGCTACTCTTGCAATAGGCGTGACTGCCTATGACGGGGAAATCGAGGTTCGAATCTCGGTCAGGTGTTCTGAGGGTTGGTTCTCCAAAATGGTTTTCCACTCTCTCTCTCTCTCTCTCTCTCTCTCTCTCTCTACGCCAACGCGGGTGAATTTACTCTAAACATAGCCTTTCTAATACCTAAAACTACTAGCGTATTAGTATATAAGCGTATAAACCAAACGGGTAGTAAGACGTGGAGCTAAAAAAAAAAACACTTCTAACGATGCGTATAACCTGAACAGTTGTCAGGAAGTGGTGTTGAATAAACATCTAACGGACCCGCTTTGGTGGTTAAATGGTGCAAGCGATACTATCGATTCAACTATGAATTATTGTTTCTATTAAATTTCAATCAAAAGATCAAGGGCGTATTCATGAGGGTGTCCAAAAGACTTCATTTATTAAGGTATGCCATAGTATTTAATTCAAAACTTACCAGTTGGCGGTTTTTTGGTGTTGTTTTTTAAACAATTACTTAAGCCATACATAAATGCATTTGCTTGGTAAATTATGATTACTACTAGTTCTGTAATTTATAACAGTAGTGGTTGAAGGATCATTATTCAAGCTTGAGTATATCGAAAAATGGACACCTAGCTACTGTCTAACAATTAAGTCACAGTTTTTCTCTTTTTTGTAAAAAGTAGAAACAACTGTTTTTGGTGAGTAAAACTAATGTAACCGTCGATAGTGTATCTGAAGGTTCCCCAGATATAAAGTCACTATTAAATCACAAATACTTCACCTCAATACTTCAGCTTAAACCAAATCATGGCTTCAGTGATATTAATGAATGTATATTTAGGAGGCCGCCTTGGTAAGCGAGAAATGGCAGCGCAGACGTTAAGCTCCAACATAAGATTTAATTATATGGTGCGTTATTTCAAAATCTGGCTCAAGCCAAAATAAGGTCGAAATATTTCAATAGGGCAATTTTTCCTTTTTGACTTTTATTAATAGAGAAAAATATGTTAAAGTGTGACAACAGCTCATTTTTAAATTACCTTTTAAGCCTATTTGCGGATCTGGGAGACTAGGCTTGATGTAAAAGTTTTCTAGATTCATCCTTCCTTTAACAAATGCATTGAATTTTTAATAAACTCACAACCAAAAAAATTAAATATATTTGAGAACTAACAGAAAGCTTTCCTCTTTACCTTCAACTAAGAATTCTCGTAGTTTTCTTTCCCCTCTTTCTTATTGACAAGACAAAGCGTTGTTGTAGGTGAAGGGCAAAGGGGAGTATAATAATGGACAGAAAAGAGAAGTAGTTCCAGAAAATGGCAGATACCATTGTGTTTTAAGCCATGTAGCCTGACAGTAATTGATACTTTCTCGCTGACCGCAGCACCCACCTTAAGGGCTGTCAAATTAACTTGTAGTCCAGGTGACCTTGGAATCTGCCAGTCCACGCCCCGGAACTGCTACTGTGCTACTTCGATTTTCCTAAGAATCGACATATCTTGCAGATAGGTAAAATATACTAAATCTACTTTAATGTATTCATATATCAGATCATCTTATCTGCAGTTTTTACTTTTGATAGATTTTTATCAATACCTATAAAATAAAAATAATAATATATTAAAATATTATCAATGTTGATTGCATAAAATATGTTAGTATTTAACTTAAAGTTCTCCAAAAGTCTATTCGTATAGAAATTAAGGTATTCAAACTTTTTGAATTGGACAAGAAAGAAAGTTTTTTTAACCTGAATACAACTGGAAGATACATTAATTATTCACCACTACGTCTTAGTATCCGTCCAGGTTATACGCATATATACTAATCACGCTAGTCATATATGAATGAGGAAAGTAAGATTTATATGAAATATACCCGCATTTGCGTGAAGGTTTAGGGGTAAACAATTTTTTTAAACCACCCTTAGTACACCCGACCAGGAATCGAACTCTAATCTCATTTTTATCGGCAGTCTAGTCTTAACACTAAGAGCTACGGCTTAGACCATACGGCCACCGAAGCAGGTTGATAGATACTAAGGTAGGATAAACACAAATACAAATCCTCTTCGATACCGATGGAGATAGAATCACGGTGTCCTGCATTAGAAGTCAGCTTACATCTACTCAGACATGTAAACAGCAAATCGAATGTAACATTGATCGAAGCTATCTCTGACAAGATCACATATGTGTGCATGTGACACATTACCACATCAATAGACACGTCTGGTTACACACGAAAGGAACTAGGCCACATTAGTTAGTTCAGGGGTGAGCACATTTTGAGTTTTTTTTGCTGGCTTCTGTGGTGGCCGAGTGGTATAGGTCAATAGACTCGCTTTACACAAGGTAGTTAGTTATTCAACTTTCACTTTTTTAACGGAATGATGATATGATTACATCAGATAATGATTAATTAACAAACTTAAATCTAGAACAAACGCAGCATTAAGACTCCCACAGTTAATTTATCACTCTTTAAGGATAAAGTCCACATTATTTAACTAATAATAAATACCAGGAAGCCTTAGCTCAGTTGGCAGACACGCTACCTACAACGTGGTCTCTTACCTTAAGTGATGAAAACAAATTTAGGATGTTCTAAAACAAGGTCCTTACGAATATATTTGGTCCAAAAAGGAGTGACGCTACTTGGGAGTGGAGGAGGTTACATAATTATGAGTTACATACCCTATAATCATCACAAGATATTGTTAGGATAGTCAAATATCATAGATAACGGTGGGCAGTACATGAAGCGTGAATGGAAGAATCTAGAACCGTGATCAGGGTATCGACTGGCAAACCCAATTGGAAGAAATAACTTGAAAGACGCAGCTAGCTCCATCCAGTCCACCTCACTACACCCTCTCCCTATGCTGATAATACCCTGAACACGGTTCTAGATTCTCTAATTCACGATGAATGTCCTGCCCAGCCTTATTTACGAGACTTGATTATCCTAACAATGTCTTGTGATAAGTACAGGGTATGTACCTCGTCATTATGTGACCTCCCCAATCTCCAGTAGCCTCTTCCCTTTATGGAACAAATATCTCTCCAAACACATTATTTATGAACTGTAAACACCCTTTTTTTTTATACATACTCAATATAAAATATTCATTTAATGGTTATTACAGCTTATTGTGTAGAAAGAACTAATATATTTGAAGGGTACGGAGGAAACAGGGGGAAGTTACTTATTATATATTTTACAAGACAAAAATTTAACATACTGAACACTATAAGAACCCCAGAAAATTTATTTTAAAATTAATTTAAATATTACAGTAACCTCTTTTAAATATAGTTTAGAGTGCATTATGAAGGTATCATGATTGTTTAACATATGGAAAGACCGGTTAAATTTAAGTTAAGATTGGACATTCCTTTTTTCTTTGTAACATTAGCAATATTAGCTAATGTTACACTGTTACTACCCGCCCCAAATAAACCAATACATATAGACATCCTGCAATAGTAACACAAGCAAGACTAGCTAGTTTACATTAATACTATGAACTCCGAATGATACCATTACTCATAGACATAATGTAATATCAAAGATTACAAAACTTACTATGTATAATATATGTTCTTTACTCACTCATTGTATCTTCTGGCTTAGCATGAGTTCCATGACCAACCTGTTCACACAGAAGTTTATGATGAAGAGAAGACTGACAAGTGATGAACGATTATTAAACAATATATTTCAACAGGGATATCCATAAGTGCGCTGATTGGCCCAGCCGGCCGGCAAACGGACCACTCAGAATCTTAACGGTCAATTCACCAGGTGTCCGGCCTACGTGATTTGATGTCATGCCAAGTTTTAACTGCTGACACTCCAGATGTCCGGTATACGTGACTTAATGGACGTACCAAGATTCAATGGCCAACTCATCAGGTGTTCGGCCTACGTGACTTGAACAGGTGTAAAGTTTTAATTGCAACTAACCAGATGTCCGGCCTACGTGACTTGAGCACGTACCAAGTTTTGGCATCTGCTAACAAGAGAGCCATGCTGTTAGCACGTGTTCGCAACGTGACATTATATTTTTAATATGAAAATCTCCCACTTCTTTATCCATCAACTAGACCTAAATATATCTGGTGCTCAGCAAACATGGTAGAATATGATATCTGACACTTCCACGTGAAGTCCTGGTATGGACTTAGACATAATCACTCCAGTATAAACTCTATATATTTTATTAAATATTTAAAATTTAAGTGATTTTTAAAGGGTTTGTGTGTTTGCAAGCTTAGATAATTATTTTATTAAAATCGTTCAGTGTATGCGTCTGTAATTTCTCACTACAAGATTTATTTTTAAAATTTAAATTTGTTTTATGGAACACTTAATGTTTCCTTTTGCCACTTCGGCGTTAGTCTTTATCTAATTTCTAGAAATGTAGCTAGGTAGTCACTTTTTTATTCTTTTTCTAGTTTGGAATATTTAGTTTAAATATAAATTTGTATTGCACTTGTGCTTACTAATAATTGTTTGAACTTTAAAATTTGATAATGTTTTTTTTATAGGTGATATTTTGTAGTCGTATTTTCTATGAAGAAATTATAAAAGTAATTTATTTTTGTTCGTTTATAAGCTATAACTTTAACAATTACTTATTCATTTAGTGATAAATTAACAATATTCAAATTAAATATTGCTTTGTTTTCTATTATAATGTTAAATATTAACAAGTTTTAATCTTCTCAATTACTTCAAAAGTGGTGGAATTAATAGTCCCACAAAAGTTTGAGTTATGTCGGGAAGTCAAACCTTTGTGCAGTTTATAAGTATCAGAATTGATATTTAAATTAAAATTGTTTAGTCTGAATTCACAATGGTGATTCAGGCGCATTGTTAACCGTTTAAAAGAGGCTCTTTAAGCTCTTTACTATCATATTAACGATTTTTGATTGTTATTTGTTCTCTTCCAGACTTAATCATATAAATGAATAATTTACTTTGAGATTGTGAAATATATTCTCAAATGTACTGCACAAGTGTAGTCTCTGCCATATTTATATGTTTTTCAACACTCTACAGTTTTCCTTGTGAGGCCATATATTTTTTGTTTACCTTTGTTGTTTTATCTTCAATAAATAGGTTAAATTTTTCTTAAAATTGTAAATTTTCCTATTTTTTGTTAAATTAAATTCCTCATAGATTACGTCCACCCTCTTCTTGGTTTAATGCACTGATTGTTGTTGAGCCAGAATGCTGAGGACGGGGAGATCGAGGTTCGAATCTCGATCGGGTGAACTGAGGTTTTTTTTCTTGAATAGTTTTCCACTCTACCTCTACTCAAATGTGGGTTCACTTCCTCTAAATTCAATCTTCCCAACCAATTCCTAACCCATTAGAGTAATTTTTACTTAAGCGTATAACCCGAACGGGTAGTAATACGCGGTGCTATTATTATTGTTATTATTATTATTATTATTATTCCTGGTTATTGTGGTCTCTAGCTAGTTATAATTCGAGGTAGAGAACGGTACATTTTGTACCCTTCAATTTCATTCATTAATGATAAAATACGATAGCACTTTATTAAATAACTCCTAGAATTTATTATAAAGTCCAAAATCTTCTTGTAACACAGAAAATACTTGAATCATTATCCTCATTTGAATCCGAGTCTTTTCCCAGATTTTCCCTAATACTCCCCGTCCTTGTAAGAAGTTTGGGAAAACTGTCACATTGGAGGGACTGCAAAGAACACAAACATGACTCTCCTAGCTTTGGTTCTGTTGGAGCAACACACGGAAAGTTTATCATGAGAATTAAGTCTTCGCTGAAAAGGCGTCAAAGAAAAGGAGGAATGAAAGTTTACTCGGCTTCTTCTAAGCTTCTTGCCAATTTGTTTGGAAATAAAAGACAGTAAGTGTGAGCTTTTGTTTTGTTCTCTTTTCACAGGTATGGACTTTAGTTCGCAAGCTGAGAGTAAAATGGAAGGGGGAACTACCTATGAGGACAAGGGTGGAAGAAAATGGCTGAGACAAATTGTTTCACGTATTTCAACAAATATGTAAGTTTAGTTCAGTCATTACATACTTGAGATACTTATTCCTTAAACTTTCAATATTAAACTTTGGATAAATATAATATCTACATAGTCATTTATCTTTTAACCCTACTATATTTTACTATATTTATAAATGTATTATTTGTTTATTTGTCAAACTGTTTACTTCGTTCGAAGATTTAATTTATTTATTTTATAATCACTTATTATATGTTTCAAATTAATTAATGAACGTATTTATTATTGTATTTGAATTTATTTGTCAGTATTTGTAAAATAATTTATCCAAATATATTATTTTTGAATGAATAAGGAGAATAATAATTTGGTAGTATAACAAATTATAATATTTATTATAACGTTAGTTTGCAATTTAGTTTTTTTTTATCAAAATAGTATTTACTATGCTCCATACCAAATCTTTTAGAGCTAACAATCTCTCTTCTAACTATCAGCTCACCCATCATTTATTTATCCAAGTGTTGTGATAGTGCTATAAAATAAAAACAAAAAATGAATGTACATATTTTCAAAAAATACAAATGACTTATTTTATAATTTTCATTTTTAATACAAAATTGTTAAATGCATCTTATTATGTTAAATAATTTACGAATAAGACAAAAAACTAATTACCCTAAAAACACATTGAAACTACTTTTGATCAATAAAATATTTAATTCCTTTAAGTTAAAAAGGGTAAAATAATATTTAGCTTAGATACTAAATTTTAAATTTAATATAATAAAACATTATCATAAAATTCAATGATAGTTTAAAATACTTCAACAATTTGACTATAATAAATACGACGATGATTTATTTCCCTAATACAAATCTAACTACGTTTATAGGGTATGGACAAGCAAGGTAAATTTGTTGAGGGAATGTATCCATATTTACGTTGAGGCTAAGTGAAAACATATTATTCAAGAAAAAACTTTACTATGCTCGACTTGGATTCGAACACCAAAATCCTTGTTACTGGCAAACATGAATCTGGAACTTATACCGTGTGCCCAGCGATGAGTGTATGAATACATTCTAATGCTTTTGATAATACCAATGGGCACGCGGAAGAATTCGTAAGTCTCGTTTGGACTGGTTTTACAGTAGCAGGTAGCTCGAAACTCGAATCTCGAATCTCGAATCCGGGCTGAAAGTACTGAGGTGTTTTTTCCCTAAAGAGTTTAACAAATTACCTTCACTACAGTAAAATGTAGGTGCTCTTCATCTACATTTTACCTTTCTTTATCTAACCACATTATTGTAAATATGTGGATAGGCCGGATGAGTAATTAAACTCATATTATGAGAAAAAAACAGAAATGATTTGCTCAATTCGGTGGCCGCATGGTCTAAGGCATCATTTTCGCAATATACTAAACTAGCGATGAAGTGAAAATTGGGGTTTGAATCCCAGTTGGGTGTACTGAGGTGGGTTTTTCCAAAATTGTTTTCCATTCTCCATCCACGTAAATGTGACTACACTTCCTATAAATTCGACCATAATCATCCTTAACCCAGTAGCGTTATTAGTACATTAGGCTTATAACCCAATAGGCCTAAGTCTCGGAGTAAAAAAAAATTAAAATTTATAAGAATATACTTTTCACACGTTCAAGTTGAGCATTAAATCCAAATTATAGAATGATAAAATCAATTTATGCCACGTACAAAGATTTTGAAAGTTTTGTAAGAAACCCTTTAGTGAGCTCAAAAGCTGTTAAATTTCTGCTTCATTACAGCTTGAAGAGTAGAAAGTTGTTCACTTCATTTTATCACTTCGCGACATTTAGAAAATAAGGATTACGCAATTGAGTTTGTTTAAAACTTTGTGTCAAACAAAGGTTTAATCATTTCTTAGCCCAATATTGTACTTAACAATAAACTTATTTAGTTATTTTATTGTTTGCAACTAAAATGTTTTTAAGAAGCTCTTAATAAAACTTTATACTTTCTAAATAATTACAAATTCTGCTTTAAAACTATCATTTATTGATTATTTTCAATCAATTTAACTGTGTTTTAAAAATAACAACTAGTTTTACAAAAATTAATGTTTCTTATATAATTGAGATATTTAACTATATTTTGTTTTTAATTATATGCATATCCATGTTTATTTCTAGTTTTTTCTATAAATCCTATTCACACTCAAACTATCTACTATATTTAGGCTACCTAATTTCACGGATAAAATATTTAGGCTCAGTCGTATTTTAATCCGAATGACAAGGTTTCATAACCCTATCTGGGTGAAATATTTCTCTATTTACACATTACTCAACCACAATGTCATCTGAACAAATATATTTGTTTAAATATCTCACTTTTACCATTCTGTAAGTCAATTTTGAAAAATATCAAGCTATTTTTTGGATATATATTTTTTTTTTTACCGGGTGGAACGAGATTTTTATTGACTCAGCCATTTGTAATTTCATCCGCTTTTTGGTTCCGCAAATTACTGCCAAATACAGAACCAATTTTAAAGAAATTCGGCAAAGGCATTCTTTGAACAGAGACGAAACACAAATGACATTGTGAGACCGACTTCTCAAGCCACGTATACAATTGTTATTTTCTATGGATAAAATAAACTATTTGATATTAGGCCTAGTACTATTTTTTTTTGTTTAACTTGATCACTAAAGGAAAATATAAATTTAAAATCGAAGGAGGAATTATAGGAGATATTTCAACTTGAAATCAAAAAAGAAATTTTAGAATGTTGTAATTTCACGAAATTCATTAATTTAAAATTCCTTAACTTAAAATCATCGAGGAAGTGAAGCCTATTGTTTATACAACTATCAATTTTAATAATAATATTATACAATGATTTAGAAGCATCAGTTTGTTAATAATTATGGTACCTTTAAGTTAAACTGTTACTTTATTAAGTTTGGCCTCATTAAAGATCTTAATGTAATGAAAGGATTATAAAAACGGAGTTAACGAGGAATATTTTAAGAAGCGATCTTATATTACAAGTAATTAGAACGCTAAATTAATTTAGAGCTAAAAATAAGCAAATTAAAGCTAACTTACCTTGTATACTAATTCACGCAATTCCTTTCTTACTAGCTCAAGTCTTTTATAACTAAGGAAACCGAAGAATGTAGAATAGCGAACGTCATTTGATGTTAATTTAGTGAATAGGTGACACCGATAGTGTATGAATGACAGTCCAATTTCAAGGAAAGGGATTTAAATAAATGCGGACATATTTCTTATGACCAAAACAATAACATTTTACCATATTATTATTGTTAATTTATAGGTATTGAAAGTATCCATCAAAAGTGACAGCTTCAGATTACATGATTTGAACGTATGAATATGTTAAGGTAGATCAATTCTCTTTTATATTTGTCACATAAAGCCCATCCTATTATAATTAGTTTTTATTTTGGAGCAATATGGTAGAGAGTATTATTATAAGCCGAAATTTCTCTAGTATTATTTCACCATTGGGGATTAGGGGCTACCTGCCTAAAAAATATCAAGTTTCCTAGATCTAATTCACTTCGAGAGTATTTTGACTTTGTTCTGAAAAACTCCCCATTTTGGGGGGCCTCTTGGGATTTTTCCAATCAAAAATTATTTCTGTACAATTTTGTCTGCAAAATTTCAAGTTCTTAAGTCATTTAAGCGTCGAGAATTTCTCGACGTAGTTTTTTTTGGAAAACCTTTCATTTTGAGGCCCCTATTGATAATTTTTGTCGCCCTAATGAGCTCAGAACCCCTGCATGAAAAACATCTGCTTCCTAACTCTTCTAGGCCTTGATAATCTTTCAACTTTGTCTTATTTCAAATCTCCCCCATTTTGGAGGCCCGATTAAAATTGTCGGCAACAAAGTATATTTGCGTTTGTTTGGGTTAGGGGCTAACTTTATGAAGAACTTCATCTTCCTAGGTATTCTGGGCTTAGTGCGGACAGAGGAACTGGTAATTAGTACAGTGGAGATTTTTTTATTAAGTGCAAGCTAAATATCGCAATAACTAAATGATGTAACATTTTATAAAACGATACATTTATATTGTTCTAAACCTACATTATGAACATAATTCATCATAAAATATGTCACTGGTTTTGTCTGGGGGGGTTTGATACTATTGTAATAGTTATTACAATTTTCCCAAACCGTATTTTTAATATATTTGCTCGTTAAACAAATATTTACTCTTTAGATTTTGAGCACTTACTAGAATAAAAGTTACGAAATCCACAAGGACTTTCTCGCTCTATTGTTTAAAAATAAAGATATTTACACAAAACTCGTAATATATATGTAACTAAATAATATACACTATCAAACCCGAGCGAAAATTACGTTATACTTACGTGAAACATTAGTTTACTCTCGGGTTTAAATTTTATAATTTTATTTTTAGAGAATAATGTCCTCATTTTTATATTTGGACTAATAAAAAATATCGATATTGGGTCCACAAGGGTCAACACTTCGCATTAAATTTCTAATTATGGGTAAAATTTCTCATTTTATTAGGTGTTGCACATCTTCAGGTCGTCGCATTGCTATTAAATTCCTCATTTATATATTTTGACCAATAAAAAGTGTAAGTATTGACTACTGATTCTAATATTATAGAGCTAGATTATTGCTGTAAAAACGGTTTATGCCACTATATTTAATAACACATACGCGAATCTATTGATCATTTCTTCATATTTAGAAATATGCTTTGGTTGTCTCTTGGATGGAAATCAAAATTGGTGTAGTGGAGTCCACATAAAGACTTAAATTAGCCTTAATGCTCATCGATAAAAGCCTGAAATAATGCCACTAATATTTAAACTATAAACCTATTAAATTATATGCTTTGAATTAAAAAAAACACCTGGATATAGAAATTGAACCCGGGACCTTTGACTTAGTATTCCAATGCTCGTACAACTGATCTATGTATGAGTCGTCCAGTTACCGGGGTCATTCTTCATATTTTAAGGCAGAGTTTCGGTGGTTGAATTTTCTAAGGTGCTACTCTCGTAATATACTAGACCATCGATGACGGAGAGATTGTGGTTCAATCACGGTTGGATGTATTGAAGGGGTTTCCCCTCAATGGTTTTACACTCTCTCCCGCGCAAATGTGGGTACACTTACTTTAAATTAAATCTTCCTCACCCCTAATACAATAAAAATGAAATATAACATAGGAAAATAACCAAAACTAGTAGTAAGACGCAGTTTTAATATATTATATATATATATATATATATATATATATATATATAAACCTAAACAGATAGTAAGACGTGGTGATAAAAATATAAGCTAATGGTAAGATAGTTTGTGTTTATTTCTAAAACAAAAATTTTTTTAGATAGTTTATTCATTTTGTTTGTGTATATTATATTACTATATTTTGTACCTCAATAATTTGGTGCTTAGTGTTAAATGTTGAAGTCCATAATTTAGTTAATTGTAAAACTAAACGTCTACAGTATAAATTGTAGTAATATTTATAGAAATAAGTAAATAGTTCATAGCTATGTATTTCTTAGGAAGCGTTAAATTAGAATTTATAACTAACTTGAGTAAATTTGCTAGGTTACGATAAACATTCAACATTGCTTTAGCGTAAAAATATGAGTTGGTATTTTTATGTATATTTCGATAAATATCTTTTCTCTAGTAATTGCTAGCAATATGATAGCCAAAATATAATATTTTTGTGTAGAAATAATGGTTTTTGACAAATTAACATGCACATTACATTTCTAACTTTTGGAAATAGTGTTAGAAAACCCTTTTACTCATTTTATCCTTTAATTTCCACCTTTACTGGAAGATACCTTATCGCATATTTATGAACTTCTAAAAATTAACTTCTTTTTTCCTAAGAAGAAAAGAAAAATTAGCATACAGGGGTTAATCACGTAACCTACCGAACAGACCATGTCCAGGAAATCATATTTTTAACACTAAGATGGAAATCTTAAACATGCAGTTATAGACGGAGCAACTTTTTGTGGGCAAAACTTTTCGGTCTTTTATTACAATTTTTCATTGAGGTTGTATATTGATCTATGGTCGTGGTTTTATAGAGGTTACCTAAAGAAGGATTTATAAAATGTTCTGGTTCCGAGCTTCACTTGGAAATTAAGGTTAATTTAGTGGGAAAACTGTTGTGATTTTTGAAACTTACAATTCACAATTATATAAGAAATATTGTTGGAAGCCTTCCAAGTTATTTTCTTGGTTATATCAAATTGATTTTTTTTCCAAGACCCTAGAACTTAAATAAATGTTTGGAGCATTTTTAAACAAGACAAGCTCTATGGAAGGTCACTGGAAATTATTTTTAGTTCTATGAATTTTTATTTCCAGAAAAATATTTTTCTCACAAAATATAAACTTATAAAAACAATTCAAATGAGATAATCGCAGCCTTAAACCTTAATATCAGGATACATTTTTTTAAAACATGTTTATGTTAACACACAAATAAATTATACAATTTTTTAATCGATTACTCTGATTTCTGACACATATTTTATAAACGTTATTATATATATTGTTAATGTTATAAATATATATACATATATCCATACATATATATAAAGTTTCATACAACACCCATAGCATATTAAATGGTTTCACTTTCTATAATATTAATATTATTCATTAAGACTTTGTTAGTTCTGAACTGTGTTGAATAAACTATTATATTATATATTTATTGTTAGGAAGTATTAGCTTGTTTATTATCACACATAGGTCTTGGTCAGTGATAAATTATTAAACTCTGTCAGGACAAATGGCTTAAAATACAATCATCTCTTTCGTTTTATGAAACTAGTTCTCTATTCTGTTTTAAGATTATTTAAGCTTATACCCCCTCTTCCCCCTCACTTACAGCCACCCTTATTCGTGTAAATAAAAATAGGGTAAAGAAAACTACGAAACATCTTATCTCAAGGTAAAGAGAAAGCTCGCTGCTAGTTCTCAAATAACAGATGACCCTATAAAAAAAATTAATGTATTTGTTAGAGGAAGTCGAAATCTAATGCCCTTTTTTGTCGAGCCGAGTCTCATAGCTCTGTAAATATACTTAAACAGTCGTTAAAAATAATCTAATGTTACATTTTAACAAAAAAATTCTACAAATAAAATTCAAATTACAATCAACTCTGTTTCTAGTGAACTCGGCTGTAGTGATCACTCGGATGAATTGAACCTAATTTATTGGTCCTAACCCAAATACATTTCAATGTGTGTAAAAAAAAATTTATAATGAAACCTCAACTTTGGTTTTAGTGAACAGAAAAATTGAAACTTTCGATAAGAAATGTGATTCTAACATCATAATTCTTTTGAAACATAACTTTTTGATTGTTTAAACCTGAAGACACCGATTATCTACCTGAGTTCTGGTTTAGGTAGCACAAAGCTTAACTGAAAGTACGGAATATGGAGGGGAGGGTTGAGCTTAAACAGTTACTGCACTCATTGAACTGGCTTGACCTTTAAAACCTTTGTCTACGACAAGTAAAGGAAGACAGTCTTCTGAGTTGTATTAATAAGACAGGAGTTACAGGACAGGGAATGACATACAGTCTGTGGTCATTTAGAAATATAGTTTTCACTAATTCCTTTCTTTGAGGGGTGTATGAAACTCAAATAATTATACTTTTCTACTCAGTTTAGTTTTGTTAATGTTTGGATAGCGTGGACTCAAGTGTGGAAAAAGCACAAACTCTAGAGAAGGAACTGGAGTAATTCATATAATGACATGTTAGTAGAAGCAATGCATTAATTTAATATAAATGTTTTTGTATCCATCTGTAATAAATGACATTCTTAATGTGAAGCAATAGAATACTGAAATTGTTTTACTTTATTTGAACCCTTTGAGAATAAAAGTATTGTGGTCGTTAAAAAAAATCAAATTCGAGATTTTGGTACATTTCTACGTTTCATGGCCCCCTCAAAACGAGAAAATTGTTTTCGCAATGCCGCCTGTCTGTACCTCCAGCTAGAGATAAAACCATTTTACTATTTGGAATATAAATTGGTATCTAGGGTATTTTGTGAGGTTTCCACGAGGTTTTTTGGAATTAGATATTTAACCCTAAAGTTAAGGCTAGTTTACTGAAGAAAAAACTAAAAGATAATATAGATTTTTTCAAAATCTGCTTTAATGATTTTGATTAAAATTCGTATCTAGGCACTGTTTAAAATTAAAAATAAAATGGTGGATCACATTCTGTAGAGAGAATTACTTAGAGGGTACTTTACATAAGCAGATATTTCTAATTTTGTTCATGCTTCCATAACTATTTGAGAAACAAAATAACTAATCATTTATAAGCTGTTGTACTATTATAAAATAAAAACCATTTATATGGAATACATTTTTATAAAATCAATCATTTCTGAGATATTGGTCAGTATAATTGGTTAAATTAAGGTCTTGGAAATTGATTTTTATGTTCTCTGGTGATAAAAGATGTTAGTTTTTCCCCAATATGTTTTCACTAGCTATGAGTTAATTTAGATAACGAAGTGAAAAAGTATTTGTAGTGAGTGAACTGTACCATTTATTTAACCTAATCCTATCTGATAAATTTTAACGTTATTAGATATATTATTTCTTATTAATTAATCTTGGGAAGCATATTTGCAAGTCAGCCTTTATTTTTTGAAAAACGGGGATGGGTCCTTCCTTTTCAATTAATTTTTATAAGAATTATTGCAAACATTGTTAAGATGCAAAACCTATATAAAAATATAAAATATTGAAATTCTGTCCCGCTCTATATTGCGTGTTTCTCTATCTGGTTTTGACTAAAATAGTTCTGAACGATCTAGGTAAAATTTCTTGATGGCTTTATTTTGTCAATTTTTCTTTTACCATTTTGTGATAACTCTACAAATTATGTGGGAAGATGTTGAAAAGTGAACGCAAAGGCAAAAACAGTAGTTTGCACTGATGTGAAGTAGCTTTCCTTCTGGCTTATAAAACAACCTGCTTGGAAACAAAATACGATTACTAAGTGTGGAATGTGTGTATAATATCAACAAACATTTTGACCTAGATTTTTGTGTGAATGGTTCTAGACGGTTGCATTTTGTATCAATTTTTATTAAGACAATCTGTATTTAGTAACAAAGTGTATCACTCGAAACGTGAAAGTTGGCTTTTATTCCACACTATTATTATTATTTCATGTTTTATTACTGTCCAGTTAGGCTTTAAATTTAATTTAATTTAATAGAATAATAATAGCTTTTATTTTCGCATTTATATTTATGATTTGTATTGGTCTTGTGGAGAAATCATACATTTGGAAATACCAGTTTTCTAGAGAGCGAGTGAAATTTATATGCTAATATTTTCAATACCCCTTCTAAGATTATACATCAATGTTTATTAATGGTTATATTTTCTTATTTTTGGTAATGAAGCCAGCAGTTTTCTATTGAAAAATGTCACTTTTATCGATATTTGATTCCTGCTAAAATTATAGAGGAGGTGTGTATATAAAAAGTATAATTTAATAAACATTCTTATATTATTGAACAAATCGTTTCCGAAAAGAAAGAAAATTGCAAAACAATAAAAAAAAATCTTCAAGATAGCCGTTTGTTCCCACAACTCTGCTTTTCCACGCCAAATTAAAAGGGCCAATCGCCTTAAGTCATTGGTGTTCAACATTCAAAACCTGTCACGAAACTATAAAGACAAGAATATTCATGATCATACAATGCCGCTCCTGCTATGGTCAGTACTTCTCCCAAACTAGATGAAATTAATTCTGGTGGACCATATCGCTTCCGAATTCATGACACAAAATATATCACAACCATGGATCACTTCTACAACACAAGGACAGTAGCTTAAATTAAGCCAAGTCTTTTTTGTACAATGTCCAGAGCATAGTACGACACCAGTTGATTGAAGAGGCCAACTCATATTGCAATTAAAATCTCATGACAGAATTAGGAGAAATTATTCATTCAAATGAGTTTGGTCGAGCATATAGTAGAAAGGATCAAGGGGTGAAAGATTCACCATAATATGAACAAAGTGATCTCCCTATATTAGGTATATTTCATGTATCAGGACATAAATACAGACCCATGCCGATACACTTATCTAACTTCAACTGACCTAGCTGTGATATTCGTTGTAAAGATGAATTATTACTCAATAAATATAATATTTAATATTTTTTTCCTTATTGCGATATCACGCTGGTTTTATTATTATGTTTAATTGATTGGATATCTAAAGAATAATTAAGGGAATTGGAGCAAAAACATGATAACCCTAGTTTTATGGAATAAAGAGTGCTAGCAGTGATTTCAAATAATTTAACTCTAGAACTACAAGTGGCAGTCAAGGCCTTGAGGGTAGCTAATATCGACGAAAATTTTATTTAATTTTATAACTGGATTTTAAGATTTTATCAGACATTTAAATGGTAAATATATCACATCTAACTAAGAGGGTTATTGTGTTTTTACCCCAAACCCCTTAATATGTAGATGAATAAATTGAGTAGATTTTGATTAATTTTTTTTGTAAATCACCTTTAAATAACTAAGTTATACACATTTTCAGAACCGATGAAAGTATTATAGATAATATATCTAATAGATTGTAATAATTTTATTTTAATCAAATTCATTTCATCAATGATTGATAGATGATATTATTTAAATTAGGTTTGAAATGAAATAGGCCATAATAGTTAAATTAAATTCAGAATTTAATTTCCAAACAAACTATTAAAATATAATATTTAAGATGGTTAGGAAGATATTTAGTCCATAAAAGGTTGAGGATACTGAAAAATGGATGAGATAACATAAAGATGAGATTAATATTCAGTACTCATCACAATCGATCATTAGGATAGTCAGATATCACAATTTACCGTGGGAGAGACATGCAATGAGAATGGGAAAATCTAAAAAATCTTGTTTAAGGTATTGGTTGGTAAACCCAATTGGAAGAGACCATTAGGAAGACTTAGATGCAGATGGGAAGATAATATTAGAATGGAATTGAGAGAGGTAGGGTGTAATGAGGTGGACTGGATAGAACTAGCTCAAGATAGGGACAGGGTGTAGTGATATTGATTGGATAGAACTAGCTCAAGATAGGGATAGGGTGTAATGAGATGGACTGTATAGAACTAGCTCAAGATAGGGATAGGGTGTAATGAGATGGACTGTATAGAACTAGCTCAAGATAGGGATAGGGTGTAATGAGATGGACTTTATAGAACTAGCTCAAGATAGGGATAGGGTGTAATGAGATGGACTGGATATAACTATCTCAAAATAGGGATAGGGTGTAATGAGATGGACTTTATAGAACTAGCTCAAGATAGGGATAGGGTGTAATGAGATGGACTGGATATAACTATCTCAAAATAGGGATAGGGTGTAATGAGGTGGACTGGATGGGAACTATCTCAAGATAGGAATAGGGTGTAATGAGATGGACTAAATAGAACTAGCTCAAGATAGGGTTAGGGTGTAATGAGGTGGACTGGATAGAATTAACTCAAGATAGGGATAGGGTGTAATGAGATGGACTGGATATAACTATCTCAAAATAGGGATAGGGTGTAATGAGATGGACTTTATAGAACTAGCTCAAGATAGGGATAGGGTTTAATGAGATGGACTGGATGGAACTATCTCAAGATAGGGATAGGGTGTAATGAGATGGACTGGATATAACTATCTCAAAATAGGGATAGGGTGTAATGAGATGGACTTTATAGAACTAGCTCAAGATAGGGATAGGGTTTAATGAGATGGACTGGATGGAACTATCTCAAGATAGGAATAGGGTGTAATGAGATGGACTAAATAGAACTATCTCAAAATAGGAATAGGGTGTAATGAGATAGACTGTATAGAACTAGCACAAGATAAGGATAGGTTTTAATGAGATGGACTATATAGAACTAGCTCAAGATAGGGATAGGGTGTAATGAGATGGACTGGATGGGACTATCTCAATATAAGGATAGGGTGTAATGAGATGGACTATATAGAACTAGCTCAAGATAGGGATAGGGTGTAATGAGATGGACTGGATAGAACTAGCTCAAGGTAGAGATAGGGGGCGTATTTATGGCACTAGGACCTCAAAGTTAATTGCATCACTTATTTTTATAATTAATTAGCTTGGATTGAACCAGGTAATCTAAGAATATAACTGACCCCGTTAACCAGTAGGCTATAGAACAGGGGGAGTTTAAAATCTTCCTCGTTAACACGCTCCATAATTTTAGAATTATAATTGTTACCAAGCATGAAACCATAATTGGGGGGGTAAAATATCTTGGTGGCTACGCATTAGTTTTCTTGAACCTACAAAACGTCTCAATCTAAATTATATTGTTTGACTTATAAGCTATGATTATTTCATTACAGTGTCACACCGAAAGAATTAATAATTTAATCGTGCCTCGCGTCACGCGACAGGGCGGGCGGGGAAGATTTACGGCCTCTGAGGTTACTTAGTGGGATGAGGTTAGTACAGTCCGTTTGTCACTAGAATGGTGGTAGCTTAAAGCTGGCAGAAGATTGATATTGCAGACAATGGTTGAAAGTCAGTAGCTTGGAAATAATTATTATTTTCTTAATAATATTATAATATTATAATTTTTGTTTATTTGAGTTATTTAACGTCCACTTTCTGGATCTACTGATTATAGTATATCAACACAAGAGTTTTATACTAACGTAAGACTAGGACAGGCACAACAACCAAACCCCAGCCGTTAATTTATCACTGTGAAAGGGAAAACCCACCATTTACCAATGATACATTTTCCGGCCAAGCCTGGAATCGAACCCTGTAGCTCAGTATACAGACACATTACCGACTGAGCTAGGTTGTCATATTACTAATTAATTAATCAAAAGTGTTAATAAACGCTTATAATAATACTTTTCTATAGATTTCTTTATAACTATCTTTTTCGTATCTTCCGGAAAAAACAAAAAAATATTAATAAAGGTATTATGTTTTTCGTTTTGTATTTTTGGTAGCAAGGGTTAATATAGTACATGAAATAATACATTAAAAGTATTATATTCACAATTGTATCTTGTTATAACTGACCATAAAAATAAATAAAGGTTTTTTTTATAGCAAAGAGAAAGAGCCAAACAAAATATAAGTTTCAAAATAAAAAGTTTTTATTCTGTAAACACATGTGCATTAAGACAACAGAAAACAGTGTAAATGACGTCATCAACAGTCCCTGTTTCAGTTAGCTCGCAAACTTTATTTATGAAGAGAAGGCAGCCTTTTATAATCTCTTTTTTTTAAATGGGACGCGAGAAAAGGCCAGTGATTTTGCAGTTTTTATAACAAAAATTTCGCTGGTCAAAATAAATAAAGTATTTCTCTAGTAGCAACGTTTAGTTTAATTCCCTTTAAATTTGTATATCAACAGTTGTGGAATATCGTTAAGAGTGTTCTAGAATTTAATGACATCTTTGAATCTAAATTTAAAAAGTTTGTCACCTAATGCCACTATGCTCATGACAGATATTCAACAATGTTGATATCAACTTGTGAATAAAATTAAACTCTATATTTCTACTGGAGCAATATTTGATTTATTTTGAACCGCAAATATTTTGCCATAGAAACTACAAAAACACTGACCTTTTTTTTGCATCCCCTTCATCCCCACCTTAAATGAAATACAGATAACAATCTCACAAAAAATAACTATCCAATTGGTTTTTTTTAAATATTTTTTTCTTATTTCAAGGAAACAAACTAGTTAAAAACAAATCGTTAGTTGTGAAAGTTTAGACTGACAAAGGTGACAACTCAACATCTGATCTTACGGATCATATTGTTTGGCGGATGGATACATAAATGTATATCTGATTACTTTTGCTTGCTGTCAGTTACCACCACTCCTATTGCGGATGGACTGTAATGCTTGCCTGCTTGCTCCCTGGCTTTGAGACGAGGTAATCACGACTCCTTATTTCACGCTGTCAGTGAGGCGATGATGCATGGGACGCCAGCGCGTCGCTAAGCGTTAAATACGGGCGCCTGTGAAGTAACTACGCCTTCCTCCGCTTCGTAATGCAAACATATATAATCACCTTCTCTCAATGAATTCGAGTCAATAAGTAAGACGAGCGTAATTTCAAATAACCATCTTAAGCGTGAGTTTACTTTCTATACATAGAGAGTACTCTAGAACATGAACATTTGGTTTCTTCAAGATTTTGATATACTTCGTCGTTTAAAGTGTCCCCCTAACTTAAAAATGTGGGTTTTACATTAATTTATATTTTAATGACTGCCTACACCTCAGGCTACACCTACAAAAGGTTTATGGCTTTCATTTAAATTTGATATTTAGATGTTCTATAAGTTATATCTCGAAGAAATAGTGATTTTTATTCTAGTTCTAAAATAAAGGATAATTAGAATTAATTTTTATAGTTCAATTTTATTTTAAAATAGTTCAAAATATTTTGATCAATATTTATATATATATATAGTGTTTTATACTACTGATGATTATACTGGTATTGTAGAAAAAAATTTACCCACCTCGGTGGCGTAGTTGGCTAACGCGCTAGTCGTGTTGAGCTCGACTGCCGAGGACGGGGAGATCAAGATTCGAATCTCGGTCGGGTGAACTGGGGGTGGTTTTTCCTAAATGGTTTTCCACTCTCCCTCCACGCAAATGTGGGTTCACTTCCTCTATTCAACCTTCCCAATTCCTAATCCATTAGCGTAATTAGTACTTAAGGGTATAACCCGAACGGGTAGTAAGATGTGGTGCTAAATAATAATAATAATAATAAAATAATAATGTTGAAAAATATATCTAAGGCTGGTTTATCGAGGAATGATTTTTGAATATTTGAAATCTTTCGGAAATGGCTTAAATTATTTTCTTCGAAATTAGAACTAAGTGTTTGCTAAATATAATAAATAAATTATCTAGTTTGTTTTTCTAAAGATGATTAGTTTAGGAATAGTTTTCAGATGATTTATATTTGAAATTTTTTATTCCTACTCTCCATCCAAGCTAGTAAACTTACCTTGTTTAGTTCCACCATGACTTAGCTTATAAGACAGGGCTATAAGTGTAGTCAGTTGAGGTTATTATGGGAAGCTTAAGCTCATTTGATGATAAAAATGTTATTGCACAATATTATAGCAATTGTATAACTATAAACTATAAATAATGATTCATTGGCTTAGTATCATCACAGATCACTAGTAATAAGGGATCAAACTTGTTTGTTTATGCTTTTCATGCCTCATATCATAGGCAACCGGTCCTATGGTCAGTGCACCTGGCTACGAACCTATGGATCTTGGGTTCGATTGCCTGCTGATACCTGGGGTATTTTTTTCTGAAAGGGTGGATTACCCCAACGATAACCAGGGTTTTGTTAATTAGTCTTAAGTTATGTTTAAGTGTTTCGACTGGTTCCACACCCTCATATTCACTATCACCATCACCTCATCTCAACGGAACATTGAAACAGCCTCCACGGAAAGATTGTACGATTAGTACATTCGGGTGTTACCTGGGCTACGGCACATTAATTAGTATTGGATAATCTTTCCACAAACTGGGCTACAAATTATGTAATCCAGACTCGTAATATATATAAATATAAATATATTTATGGTTTAGGCAATGTAATACATAAATTGGCCTGAAATTTAGTATAACTAGACATTCATAATGGGGTCTTTATAATTAAATATTTATATTATATTTATTATAAATATTATTCGTTACACTATTATTGCTATAAATATTTCACTGTGTACACCTCAAAAGAATGTCTAGTTATACTAAATATCTGATCCATACATAAGTAATTACTTTATCTTAACAATGGTTTGAAATAAACATAAATTAATAGTAAGTTTGACCCCTTATAGCTCGTGAATAGTAATGATATGAAACCAAGCAGTCATTATTTATAGCTTATAACTATACGCTTGTTAAAATTGTGAAATACAATTTAAATTGTTGAATGAACTGAAGAGTAATTGAAATGAGCGTTATTTTTTTATTTTTGTTTATAGTTTACCAGTTCTAGTACATGTGCTTCTAACGGCTTAAGCTAAAGATAAGGGAAAATAAGAGTATTTCAGGAGAAGTGCACCTATATTAGCAGGGAGAAAGGTTGAAAGAAGCAGGTGAATCCGCTAAGATTTGAACCTCAAATATCCCGTAACCGCAAATACAAAATAATGTGAGACTAACGCTTTATACCGTTTGTCCACAACTGTGAGAGATAGCATTAAAAAGAATGAATTTGAAAACTATGTGTGATATACATAACGTTAGTATTTTAGAAACTGGTCCAAGCTTAAAGTTTGACTACAGTATGTTGATAAATAGACAAACTATTTGTCGGTATATCTTACTATGCATAGGTCTAATAAGCCTCAGACATGCTCTCGAGTTGTATTCATGGGTGAGGTATGAGAGAGTGCATGGGATCAGGAATAGGCCATGTTGGGTTGTCAATGAGAAATAGAAATATATATCTACAAAATATATGACGCTATCATAAAAATATTGATAAAGCGTATGGGCTTAATTTGTGCTGAATAGTGTGCTAGTGAATCACAAATTCTAAAAAAATATTTGTTTTCCAATTAATATAAATTAATTACTATACTTACTTACTCTTTTGCATTAGGAACTATTAAGTTCGTTGTTGCTATTACAAAAGTACGACGCCTATCCCTATCTTGAGCTAGTTCTATATAGTCTACCTCATTACACCCTGTCCCTATATTGAGTTAGTTATATCCAGTCCCCCTTGTTACACCCTATCCCTATATTGAGCTAGTTCTTTCCAGTCCACCTCATTTCTATCTTGAGCTGGTTGTATCCAGTCCACATCATTACGCCCTATCCTTATCTCGATCTAGTTCTATCAAGTCCACTTCATTACACTCTATCTCTATCTTAAGCTAGTTCTATCCAGTCCCCCTCGTTACACCCTATCCCTATCTTGAGCTAGTTATTTCTAGTCCACCTCATTATATCCTATCTCTATCTTGAGCTGGTTCTATCCAGTCCACATCGTTAAACCCTATCTCTATCTTGAGCTAGTTATATCCAGTCCCTCTCATTATACCCTATCCTTATCTCGATCTAGTTCTATCCAATCCCTCTCATTACGCCCTATCCTTATCTCGATCTAGTTCTATTCAGTCCCTCTCATTACACCCTATCCTTATCTCGATCTAGTTCTATTCAGTCCCTCTCATTACACCCTATCCTTATCTCGATCTAGTTCTATCCAGTCCCTCTCATTACGCCCCATCTCTTTTAGGTCCATTCTAATGTTATCTTTCTATCTGCGTCCAAGTCTTCCCACTTATTTTTCTCATTTTGTTTGTCAGTAAGCACCATAAAATAGGTTCTAGGATCTCCCATTTTCGCTGCATATTCTGCCCATCCTATTCTACAAGATTTGATTATCCTAACCATGTATTTTGATGAGTATATCATTATGTAACTCATCATTGTGTAAATTCCTCCCTTCCTCAGTAGCCTCATCCCCTTTTATACTTAAGATATTCCTTAACACTTTGCTTTTGAACATCCTAAGTAATTGATTAAGAACCGGCTACATGGAACCTCACCACACCACGTTTTTCCAGTGAAGTGCTATCCGTGTTTTTAAATACAAGTGGCTACACGGTCCGCAACGCACCGCACCGGCGCGGATGAATCGTCGAGAGAGCATTGCTCCGCACTTTTGCGGTGCGGTGCGGACCGTGTAGCCACCTAACACCGGAAATAAATGTTCGTGAGTTTCCCAACTTTGTTTTCATGATAACCACTTATCACTGTAGGGATGGACGAAACGGTTATTTTACGAAATCGGTGATCACATTGACCTTGATTTTAAAAGAGCAGTGATTTATACCAGTGATTATTCACAGTGATTAGCATTCACTGTGTCAGAACTTGTAAAACTAGGCATTTCTTTCACAGCCGTTGTATATGTGACGATGTAGTCATTGTTTTCAAAATTACGTACAAGATAAACAATATTATATACAATAACTTATTGAACAACAAACATACTTCTTCTTAATTATTAGCTAACTTAAAACTTTATTCTTCGTTATTAAAAGCTAACTTAATTTTATGAAAATAGGTGAAAACCTATGCAAGTAAGAATAAAAATACAAACCTACTTTGTGGTAGAATTAAGTCTAAACAAATATAAAAATTGTTAGAAAATGCGGTGCGTGTCGGCTCCGTGTAGTCATACCTCTATAGTCACGCAAGGGAAGATTCCATGTTGCACACCCATATAGAAAAACCGGTAAAATTATTGTTCTGTATATTCAATTACTATAATCATTATTGAATTATTTGGTGAGACCGTAGCAGACCAGAAGGTCCAAAAAATTGTATAGAAGTGTACTGTGAACATTAAACCTGAGCTAGCGAAGCTATTTCTCCTGTGGCCACACGATCTAAGGCGTCATTAAACTGGATTACTGATACAGGTAGATCAGGATAATCATCTCTTCTGGGTTTACTGAGTCTATTTTTTCTTAAATGGTTTTCAACTCTACCTCCACGTAAATACTGTCACCTATCTTCCAAATTCAACCTTCCTCATCCTTATAACATTAGCGTAGCTAGTACATATGGATATAATCTGAGCAGGTAGTATGACAAGTTGCTAACAATAAAACAAAATAACCTTAAAAACAAATGATAATGGTGTATGTACTATTATAGTATCGAGTATACTATACCCTTAAGTACCAAAATTTAAATTGAAATATTTGCAGAAGCCTGGACTGGAGTGCTTGCATCGTTTTTCAGAGCTCCTTTTAAGCTTCCCCTTTCAAAGCTCTCTGCCGCAACCCGCTTTTCATTTTTTATCAAAAATAAGAAGAAGAAACTTGCGAACTCTACACACCTGTTAACATTTCGTAAACCCCGTACATTTTCAAGAAGGATCCTCTTCTTCTGTCGAAAGCTCTCTCGACATTTAACATAACCAAATACCCCCATCTCTCTCCCCCTTCCCCCCAAACGGTCCCCTTACACCCAAACCACCCCCCCCCCCCACCTCAACAGCTACCATTACTGAAGATTGCTTCGTAGAATAGGACCACCTGCTGCTTGTACATGCTAATGTACCGGACGGATTCTTTGCGATTCCTGTTCGTCTGTCTGCCTGTCTGCCTGTCTGTCTCTCTGTCTACATTCCATTAAGAATAGGGGAGTTTAAAGTCACCTCACGCTTAGCTCTTAATTTCTAACAGGTTATCCTCGAATAAACCTAAACAATATATTTGATATAACTTATTAGAGAAGATAAAAAGTTCATCAAGAATTTGATGAGCATTTTATATTTGTCCATTTATTAAATATTACCTTTTTAAACATCTGAAATTAAATTCGTATATATATATATATATCCATTTTATTTGATCACGTAGGTGAATACATGGTCTAAGGCGTCAACTTCTTTCAGTTTTGTTTGTAAGGTGACGAGGAATCTAGATTCTTCAATTTACGCTGCATGTTCTGTACACTTTACTATACGATCCTAACAATATCTTGTGATGTGTACAAGCTATGTAACTCATCGTTATTTAAACTCCTCCATTATCCAGTAGCCTCATCTCTTCTTGTAGCAGATATACCATTTTTTGTTTTCATCATTTAAGTTAAGAGACCACGTTTCACATTCATAGAGAAAAATCAGTAGAGTTAATGTTTTGTATATTCTGAGTCTTACATTCCTTGAAAGCAGTCAAAATGTCAATAACTTACTGACCGAATACTAGCATGTATTTCTTGGCTGTATTTTTTTTCCTAATTTCAATTATTATATTATTATTGCTAGCTAAAATATTATGGATGTGAAATAATTTGTTTATTTTAATAAAGTTCTAGTCGTTTATTTTATCGATGAGCAGTAATTATCAACCATTTTCAAATAGTTATTTTGAAAATATATAACGTGAATTTATATTTTTTATTTGTGCCTAATACTCACTTTGGTGGCTGTATTGTTTAGGATGCTACTCTCGTGGTAGACTAGACTGACGATGACGGGGTGATTGAGGATCGAATCTCGGTCGAGTGCACTGAAGGTGGTGATTTCAAAATAGTTTTACAATTTACCTCCACGCAAATGTGAATACACTTCCTATAAATACAACCTTCCTCATCCCTTAAACCACTAGCGTAATCAGTACATAAGCGTATAAACCGAACGAGTAGTAAGACGCGGTGATAAAAAAAAAACTCTAAACCGAATATAGTCGAACTTGTTTATTACAGCCTCGGCTATTCCGTCATCTCGGGTGTCTCGTCATTTTTCCAGCACTCCGGTCAAGCTTTAATCTATTAACGTTATAAAAAAACCTTTGTTTTAGCGTCACTACCACTAGGTTGTACAGTAGCCCCATGGCTTCTTTGGTGCTGACTGACAGCTCACAGCTGACTTCTGACAGTCAACAGTTAGGTATATACCTAAATTTTGACTGTCAGAAGTGACAGCTGCTAAACACATGTTTTTTGCAGATCATATGGTTCGGCGTAGGGGTATATAATTTGGTCTGGTAGCTTTTCAAAACCGTCAGCTGTCAGCTGTGAGCTGTCAGTCAGCACCAAAGAAGCCATGGGGCTACTGTAGCTTCACTAGAACTGTCGTGTGTGCGTCTAAGCTCAAAGCCAAGTGGTTTTTTTTCGTCTTTTATAGGCTAAACGTTAAGTTTTGGTAGTCATTGTGTAGTCATTTGGGATTCAATATACGTAGGCCTACATTTTTTATAATCATGGCAAGTTGTAGTACAAAAAGAAAAGTTCTGTCTATTCTAGAGAAAGAACGCGTCATTAGAGCATGTGAAGGTGGTCAGAACAAAGACTGATGAATACCGTTAGTTTGGTTTGGTGAATTATATTGTAGGCATAATTTAAAAAATAAGGATAACATTTTGAAGGCATTTGAAGAATATGGAGAAGAAACAAAACAAAAAAGAGGACATTTGAACATACTGATGTGGATGCAGTGCTTTTTGAAGTTGTTCAAACAGTGTATAATTTCAGATACACCTGTGAGTGGACCAATCTTGAAAGATAAACCTACATAATATGGAAAACTGTTTGGTATTGAATTTATGTGCTCCAACAGATGGTTGGATCACTTTAAAGATCAACATTTGATTGCCTTTGCTAAAATTTGAACTGTGTCAAAGAACGGGTATATAAACGTTACTGATGATTGGGTACGTAACACTTGGCCAGACCTTAGATGATCATATAAAGATGAAGACATCTTTACTGGAGACGAAACTTGAATTAATTTTTTATAAATTAATGCCAGATAAGACTCAAATTTAAAAACGAAAAATGTTTTGGTGGGAAGTTTTTCCAAATAAAAGGTTACAGGTTTTGTTTGTGTGAACAAGACGTGACCGAAAAAAGGAAACTTTTAGTTATCGGGAAGAGTCTGCATTCTAGATGTTTTGAAAATATTAAAAAAACTTCTTGTAAGCTACACTGCCAATCAAAAGCGTGGATGACATTTAGTATTTTTGAAGATGAACTAAGAAAGTGAGACAAAGAGCTGTCGTTGAAAAACATAAAAGTTCTACTCAAAGTTGACAACTGCACAGCTCATCCAATGTTAAATTTGCCCAACAGTAATCTAGTCTTTTTACCAGTAAACAGTACGAGTGTCCTGCACCCTATGGACCAAGGCGTCATTAAAAGCCTTAAGTGTCACTACCGCGAGCAACTTTTAAAAACAACTATATTTGTATGGATACGGTAACAATTCCTGTGTTCGATGCGATAAAATTCCTGGACGATGCTTGGAAGAGTGTAGAACAACAGACGATAGCCAAGTGCTTTAGTAAATCACAACTCACACAAACTAATTCACCCGATTACGATGATGATAATAGTGAAGAAAGGGAAGATGATCTGCCAATCTCGGGGTAGATTAAGCATTTCAATGTGAAAGAATTTGAAAATGAGCTTGATTCCTATGTTTCGGTGGACGACCACGTAGAAACATTTCAAGTGTTGAAGGATTCAGAAATTATCAGGGCCAGAAGATAGTGTTGAAGAATAGACTGAACAAGTGGAAGATGACGACATTTTTTGTCCAACATTACAGGAAGCAATGAGAGCTGCTGAAACTATTTCAAAAGGTTACCGCTTCAGAAAAACGTCTGCCGATGTGTTGTATTTTGTGCAGCAGCTATACAACATGACAGAAAGGATTTATTTTCACAGAAAGGAGTGTTCAAAATAAAATTACAGATTACTACAGGTAACAGACCTAATGTAAGTTATGTAAATACAATGCATATTTTTTTAAATATTCTTCATTTATAGATTAAATGCAATTTGAAATTTGTTAAATACTCTTCCTTACAAGCTATTAAAGGTGTTCTGTTGGTACCTCTTTTATAACGTCACTCTGATGTAACGTCAACATCTGTTTGGTCCCCTTCGATGACGCTATTACCAGTTTCGACTGTATTATCAAGATGACTGAGCGGTCACACGTCAGGGTAACTGCAAGGCTTGTATTAATTAATAAGGGTATGTTTATAGAATATATTATAGTTTGTGATAACTTATATACTGTTTTTAGAATGGAAGAGGAGACGTATCCAGACTAATTTTATTTTACACCTATATACCTTTTTTTTAAGCTGCGTATCTATTAAAAAAACACAGTGCCAGAAATGTGTATAGTGCATTATATATGAATGGTTACTCGAAATTTTCCGCGGTCACGATGGGGGACAAAGCGATAAAGTTTCTTGTTGGTAACTACAGTATGTCTCTGTTATGACAGAATGAAGATTTGTGCACAGTATCTGTGAAGATATTCTAAAATGGGCAAAAATGGCCCTTTAAATGCATTTTTTATCCAAACATAATTTAATATTTCAACAATGTTCAATGTTAGGAACTTCAATTAACTATTCATGTCCGTTAATGTTTAATCATAAGTGATCCACGTGCAATAGTTTTCGTGTAAATTTACGTTTTCTAGCCGACTGTATCACAGAGTTGATTGGCGTGTGATGCACGCTCTTAATGGATAGCTACAAACAACATCTGTGTCTTTGAAACCCCAAATACATTAGATATACTAACAGGCTGCCACTAAAACACTTTGCTACATATTTTGACACAAACACTTAATTGTTTCTCCAGTGTATACACAGTGTTGCATTTTGTTTTAAATATAAAAAACAAACACCAACATGATGCAAAAATATTCTTCTTATGTGAACAGTTTGTTGACAGAAGTTGAATTAGTAATATTTGAATGCAGAATCATACCGAATTATAACCTGCTTTAGTTTTAGAGTGGTTCAAATTTTTCATTTATTTAATTTATTTGAGGTATTTAAATTACACTTTCTGAACCGACGGATTTTATCAGCACACGCCTTATAAACTAACTTAAATATAGAACATACACAACATCCAGCCCCCAGCCACTAATCTATCCAACCCTGTGAAAGAGAATTCCCACGTTTCACTAATGATACATTTTTCGGTCATGCCAGGAATCGACCCCGGGAATCTTAGCTTAGTAGACAGACACGCTACTGAATTAGGTGGCGGACTTGGAATTGTTTAAAGAGTCGCTCTTACAATAGACTGGACTACTAATGACGGAAATATCATGGTTTGAATCCTGGGTGTAGTGTGTTTATAAAAAAATCACTCCCCTTACGCAAATTCGGGTGTATTTCCTCCTAATTCTACCATCCTCACTCCTACTCCTTGAGAGAAATTTATACATATGCAACTAACACAGATAAAATAGTTAAATGTGGTTAGAGATAGAATAAGAAAAATAAAAGAAGAACCTACATCGGTGGACACGTTGACTGGATGCCAAGCTCATTTTTGTCTGGTTTGCCACTTATGGGTAAGTAAGGGATCGAATTACAGCCGAGTATTTTTAAGTTTTTGATTTTTATAGATCGTTGTATTACTCCAAGCAAATGGGTGGTACATTTTCTCTAAAAGCCTACCTTAATCATCCTTAACTAATTAGTATAATTAATATATTCCTTAACTAATTAGTATAATTAATATATTCCCGCCAAAACATGGTGGGGGAAAATAATACAATGGGGAATTTAAGGTTTAAAAAAAATTGTACACTCTAATTTGCTACCGACTGTCATTCGAACTGAACCCAGATCTCCAGGCTCGAGAATTTAACAAGCAATCACTTCAACACCGAGCCAACTCTGCCACCAGCCAGAGTCTTCATTATTATTTTTATTACTTTTATTATTATTAATATTACCGAACCTCTCTTTAACGACATTTTCAAGGAAGACCTAAATCTTTGAAAATCCTTTGATCGTCTCTTAGTTTTTTAGACAGATATTATAATTTACTTCCTTTTAATAAGAAAGTAGGGGGCTCTTAGTATAAATTAGTCGTCTGAAACTTTAAATTTAAAATCTTAATTAAATCGACAATCAGCGAACTGTGTAGATTTATAATTACTGGCGGTAAGCATGTAAGAGAGAAGTCTGAATAAAAAGAAGTAGCAGGATTGAACATTCGACGGACAAATTTACGACCCTTTGGACAGCAATATTTTGTTTTAAATTGGGTTTTTAGCATTATATTGTGTTTTTTTGTGTCATTTTAGCACCACGTTTTAATTAATGCCTGTTCAAGTCACACAAACATGTACTAACTATGCTAATGAGTTAGGGATGAGGATGGTTAAACTTAGAGGAAGTGTACTCGCATTTGCGTGAAGAAAGAATGGAAATTTAAAAAGAAAATCCTTACTACACTCGACTTGAATTCAACCCCGATCTCCCTGTCATCGGAAGTCTAATCCAACACGAGAGTGACGCCTTAGACCATGCGGCCAGTGAAGCAGGTTTTTATTAATTGAGTTAGTTCTCACAGGACATAACCGGTCACACGGGGCACTTAGAAATTCTATCTTTTTAACTTGTATTTTAAATAATGACTAGTTTATCTTAAGTTTTGTTATTGCTAGCTTAGGCCAAAATTTAAAATTCCAAGATCCATTAGTCTACATCTTTAAAATTAATACAAGCCGTATTTCCATTTCCAAATTAGGTAAAGTCATTTAAATGGCCGGCTTTATTTAGATCTTCATCCTTCTTAAATGATTGACGTGACACATGATCGGGAATTAAGTTTAGAGAACCATATCCAATAATTTATTGTTCTACTTATATCTAACATGTTTCTGTATGTTTACGTTCTTTTGTTACATTTCGAAGCTTCACAATATTACCACAACGGCGTTCTTAACTTTAAGACATCCAGGCAAATGTGATAAATATACAATAGATTATGCGTACTTTTTTTTTTTACAATCTATACGGTTTGAATGTCAGCCAGCTCAGCCTTTAAGTACTAAATACTTTAATGGATTAGTATTTAGAGGCGTATAATTTAAGGAATGTTTTAAAATAATATATTAGATGAGAGATGGAAGAATCTGACAAGGCACACGCTAAACAATCATATTAAATTATTTAACACGGAATAAGTAGGACGTCTTAAGCAAATCAAGATTATTAAACCAATGAATCTCGTAGATTTGAGTTCAATTAAATTGAATAATCGTAGCTTAACACTTCATACAATATGTTATACGTCCAATATATATATATATATATATCTTTAAACTAGATATCAGTTATTGAGAACTTAAATTTAGAATTATTTCTTGATTTAGAATAATATAAATATTTTATTTTAATAAGTCAATTATTATATAAATCTATTGCTTATGTTAATTTAGAAACATAATACCATACATTAAGAACCTATTAGCTTAAATTCAAATTATGAGTTTTGAGAATTTATTATTTATAGAAATGTGTCACATTATCTCTGATTTAAAAACAAAACTAAATAAAAGAGGCTCATTCACCAAAACTATTTGATGGCTTGAAAATTTAATACAGGCTAGCTTTTATATATGGTATGGAGAACAAAATACTGTTTATTGGATTATTTTCCTGGACTAAATATAGTGAAATGAATAGAATTTAGTTTTTACATCCTTGCTCTACTATTACTTTCAATTAAATTCACCTCCTCGTCTCTGGCAATATTATATCTAACGAGCTTGACACCTTCACCCGTGTGGCCACCAGTAAATTTTTTCCTAAACTTAATTACAATTATGTTTAACCGTGTGCTGATATGGTTATGTATTTTAATTGAAATTAATTATAAATGTTGTCATCGTCCGACGCTTTTGTTCAATCAGTAGTGTGTCTGTCTATTGAGTTAAGGGTAACAGCTTTGATTCTTGGCATGGCCAAAAAATTTATCATTGGTGAAATGTGGGTTAAACCTTCCGTAAACTGATAAATTAAAAAAAGGCTGGGTGCTGGATGTTGTTTCCTTTCTAAATTTAAGTTAAAAGTAGGTTTAGAAAATTCAAGTTAATTAGCTCAAATAAATAAACAAATATGTACATGTCATCAATTATTAGAAGACCGTTACGGGGCCACATAGTCTAAGGCGCAACTCTTGCGGTAGATTAAACTGCAGATTAAGAGAAGATGGAAGTTCGAATCTCTTTTGGGTGTAATGAGGTTTATTTCAAAACGACTTTCTACTCTCCCTAAACGAAATGCGGGTACACTTCCTCTAAATATTTCCTCCATTTCTAAAACCATTAGCTTAAGACGTTGTACTAAAACAAAAACAAAAAACCTCGCTTTGGTGTTAGATTGATCTTTGTAAGTTGTAGTATACCATAAATATTATATATATTTTTATATTATTTTTTTCTTCCAATGCATCTATCCACTTATCCGAGTTAGGGATGAGCTATGTAAAAATTTAAAATAAATATAAGCGAATTTGCTTCGAAGAGGAATGTAAAAACATTCAGAAAAACCATCCATAATTGAGTTGAGTAAGATACAAACACCAACCTTCTTTGCCAACAAATCATACACAGCTTATGTTAGTATTTATCCCATGTGGATATTGAAACAAGTGAGTTAAGGTTTTTTAAATTCTTTTGAATCCCCTAAAAAAATAACATTTTGTTTAATCGTTGCCTTACAAATGATCCATATTTTTTTTAAAGTAAAAGAAAAATACTTTTTATATTTTTTGTAAACTTTAGTAGTCTAATAACTTTGGAAGAAACATTTGGAGGCAAAGGAAGTGAGAATATACAAACAACATAAACAAAAAGGGGGGAAGTTTCCTTTTTTCTTTTTTTCTTTTTTCCTCCCAACTTGTTGAAGACACTTTCTGTGAATTGACGAGACTTGAGAGTTAGAAGTTTGAAGGGAAAGTTTTCTTCATTCAGATCTGTCATTTATCAGTCGAGAAACAGCCAACAACGCTCACAACCAGACATACACACACACACACACACACACACACACACATATATACACACATGAGCTCAGATTTATCACTTAAATAGCTTTGCCATTTCATCCTATGCTACTTTAGAAAAATAAATTACTGTGCATTTTATAACCACAATTCTTATAAAGGAATCAAACTACTACATATAATTTTTTTTTATAATGACACACGTGTCATCCTTATTTGGTGCTTCAAATCTTAGACGTTTGTTAATAATAATAATAATAATAATATATAATATATATTATATAATATTATAATATATTATATACTATTATATTATATAATATATTATATAATATATTATATATATTATATTATATAATATATTATATAATATATTATTATATAATATATTATTATATAATATAATAATATTATTATTATATAATATAATAATATTATTATTATATAATATATATTATATTATATTATATATTATATATTATTATTTTATTATTATTTTATTATTATTATTATTATTATTATTATTATTATTATTATTATTATTAGCACCACGTCTTTCTACCCGTTCGGGTTGTACGCACTTACGCTAATGTGTAATGGTAGGGTGATTGTGAGATGAAATGGAGGACCTACAGTTTAACGTGGAATCCGAACCACGGTGGAGGCCTGGCATTCCTCACATTTACAAGTTGTGATTAATACACATCTTGTCAGAGGTGGAGGAAGGTTTGGCAATCAGATAAATCTGTGCCGGGACCGAGGATTGAACCCCGGATCCCCAGCACAGAAGTCCGACACCTTACCACCAGGTCACCATCTTTCATTAATAATATTTGGTATAGCTCTTTCTATTAAGTTATAAAAACATGTATATTTATTTCAGTAATTTGTAATAGCAAGATAAAAGTTTAAATATTTCAGGCCTATTTTTTTTATTTATTATCCACTAATAACCTGTTGTCACATCCGCGAAACAAAAAAAATGTAATATTTTATTAATATATTTGTTTCTCTCAACAAGTTCGAATAAAGCCAACTATACAACCATTCTTAAGGAAGTATTATTATAAGTGGTTATTAACACTTTTTATTGATATTATATTATTACTAAACTAGTAATTATTATTTCCACATTAGTGAGTTTCAACCAGGTTTTGTAACAAAAATATGTTGTTAGCTAATTATTACCACTCCAGTAGCGAATCTCCTATACATTAATTTTCCCGATTGTTTTATTTAAGCCAAAAAATCTAATTGCCATCAAGATTTTAGTTGTTTGTTTGTAAGAGTAAGTTTTATTTAACATCAAAAATTAACATGTAGAGACAGGAAATATTATGAACAAAATACAGTAAACACGAGCCCCGTAGGGCTCTCGGATACCAACAATACATTGAACAATTAAACAAGGTGATTTTCTTTGGCGCCTCAAGATTTTAGTTATCTAACCATTAGTTTAATAATTATACCTGGACCATGGGAAACGAACCTGAGTCCCTTGGACTACCACGCTGGTGTGCTGAGCTATCTAGGAATAATTCCATGCTCGAGGAATAGGATGAATTCTGGATAACCAAGTGCTAGAGCATTTGTTTGGTTATCTAAGGGTCACAGGCTCGATTCCTGTGTCCAGGTGTAAATTTTAAACTTATGGAAATAGTATGGATACAAAGGAAAAAGCTAGTAGTCCAATTTTAACCCAAATTGAGCTAGTGCTGCTATCTGTTAGACAATCATGATACTTTTCTAATTACGTTAGACTATAGTTAAAAGAGGTTTCTGTCATATTTAAATTTATTTTAAAAAGTTTTTGCTGGGGCTTTATGGGATTTGAAGTTTGTTGTTCTGGAAAATGTGTGTAATTTCAATCTACCCCTTTCCCCCCTGTAATCTTTATAATATGTAAGCTAAGATCATTTCAACTTTGTGCCATATAATACTCCACCTCATTAAATTAGAGAAGAATATCTAGACTCCGTGATTTAGTATCTTTTGTCTTTATGGTGGGTTGAGGGGGGTGGGGTGGAGGGTAAAGCAAGGGTAGTTCAGTATTTTTTCTTGTTATTTCAGTAACAAAAAATAATTTGTATGGCTAAATAAATAAATATTTGTCCCAGTAGATGAGTTTAGTTATATTTTCTTCACCACGTTCATGTCCACAGCTCTTTAATAATTATTGCTATGAGCGTCTTGAAATTTGACCAGGAATTTTTAATTTTAATTTAAAAATTTTCTGGTCGAATATCAAAATGTCTATAACAAAATAATATTGAAAAACTGTCTAGAACCATATGTCTCGAATTTTAAAAAATGTATATATTTGAGCATTATTTTGTTAATTTGAGTATAAAATCATTTATTTTCAACAATTGCACAAGAAAACTTGCCTTACCTCACATTCCTTTTCATTCCTCCTTAATTTGTTGAATTTAATTAAACTTGTAACTAGACTAAGTTTATTAAATACCAGGATATATTATATACCAATAATAAATGATCATTATACTTCACAGATAAAACTATATATAGATTTCAAAATGTTTGATAATTTTTAGTCAATCTTTTCATAATAAATTATTTTTCTTTAAATTTTTTTTAAATATCTCTGTGAGAATCTAGTTGTCCTGGATATAGAACCAGAGGTCACGGGTTTGATCCCTGGCACTTCCAGATTTTCTGTGGAGCAGTATTCTTGAACAGAGTCTAACTCAGGCTAAAATGAGGAGATAGTTGGATAGATAAATAGTGGCTCCCGTCTAGAAAACTGAAATTAAAGGCTTGAGGACTCGTGTTGACCACTTAACACCACCTATCCGAATAATTTGGCACTATCTTTGCCAACAGACGGTGGTCACTTGGCTGGTATGGCTTGATTGGAGAATGATGCCATGGTGTTTATTTATGTGAATTTCAAGCTTTTCTAATTTTTTTTTATCACATTTTAATACTTGTTCAGACTATCTACACTTGTTGGGTATGGTCGAGAAAGGTAGAATATATTATTTGAAATGAACCTTCATTTGAATGGAGGAACCACATGAAATCCTATTGAAAAAATAACCAGCTGAGATTTTAACCTCCAACTACGGTCACTGGTAGACCAAACCTTTCCATAACCAACTTGGTAAAATAATTGTAGGATTTAACAATAATAGGTGGCTCTGCTCTGTACTATTAATACATGTTCTTAATTTTATATTTTTTACCTTGTTTAAAAAAACCGTTTAGGTTATTTGGAACATTAATTATGATAATTGAATAGGTATGAGTAAGGTTGAATCTTAGAGGAACCGTAGATGCATTTTCATGGAGGGAAAATGGAAAGTATTGCAGAAAAAAACTCTTTTTGCACATCAAACCCCGATTTTCTCTTCACTGGAAATCCAGTAAAATTCAAGAATAACGGGTTAGACCACTCAACCACCAATCTGGGTTATAAAATTATTACTTTTGACAATTTGTCTATATTAAAAATACATTTTTTCTTCTACCAAACTAACCAATCACATTTCCAAGCCCAATGAATGACCTCGATTGCCGCCAACATTGCTAGGCAAGCAGACAAAGACGTCGTTCTCATCTTGTTTAGTTTGCTGCTAACGGAGGGGTATGAGGGAGGGGTGAGGGGAACCGTTATTGTTCTTTGATAGCAGTCCCAATCCTTTTCACGGTAACCACCGTCATTTTGAAAGTGAATTGGCAATCTTTGCGCTGCTGTTCTCTGTTGCCATATTCAATGGTAACGTTACTGAACACATGAACTGATGATATTTTTTGTTCTCTCTCTCTCTTTCTACCATCCCGTGCGTGTTAGACGCATATGAAATAGCTACTCCATTGTGTTAGAGATGATGTGTGTTGAATTTGAGAGGAAGTGTACCCAAATTTGCATGGAGAAAGAGCGTGGAAAACCATTCTCATTACATCCGATCTGGATTAAAGTGAGGGGGAAAGGGATACGGAAGGAAATGCCAGTAATTTTGCAGTTTTTGTAGCAAATTTTCTTTCAATATAAATCAAATATTGCTTCAGAAGCAACGTTTAGTATATTTTTTTTTCCCCTGTGATATCAACATATGTTGAATATTTTTCCAGGGTATGCTGGAATTTAATGACAACTTTTTTCAATTAATTTAAAAAGTTTCTTATCTAATACCGCTATGCTCATGACAGATATTCAACAAATGTTGATACTAAAATTTTGAGAAAATTAAACTAAAAGTTACTACTGGAGTAATATTTTATATATTTTGCGTAAAAAAAAGGTTTTCTATAAAAAGTGTGAAAACACTGACTTTTTATCGCATCACCTAGGTCCCCACATTAATACCCCGTTCTCCCCCTCGTCTATTGTCCAGTCTATTATGAAAGTGGCTTCAGAGACCAGGACTAGCCAACCAAAATAATTCTGAGGCCACACACATAAAATAAAATCTTAAAAATGAGCTTTCAAAGGCTATACAAATGTATTTTATTAATCCTTGGGTGACTTGGTGGTATAGGGGTAAGGTGTCAGACCTCTGTGCTGAGGATCCGGGGTTCAATCCTCGGTCCCGGCACAGATTTATCTGATCGCCCAACCCTTCCTTCACCTCTGACAAGATGTGTATTAATCACAACTTGTGAATGTGTGGAATGCCAGGCCTCCACCGTGGTTCGGATCCCACGATAATTTGTAGGTCCTCCATTTCATCTCACAATCACCCTACCATTACACATTAGCGTAAGTTCGTACAACCCGAAAGGGTAGTAAGACGTGGTGATGATAATAATAATAATCTTTCTTATTATTAATTAAGCTACATAAAAGAAATATTTGAATTTTTTCGCAATCACTTAATTTTTTAACCTACTTCAATAATGGTAATTGCACATCTTAATTAATATTTCAGATTTTCAATTGATATTGAAGCTCAAGAATCACTTTTATTAAATTTAACTTTTGAAAAGAAAGTTTTATAAACGCATCTGGATCCGAAGGGGCTCACCATGATTGGCAAAAATTCTTAATTTGTGATACTTATTATATTTTTTATTTTATATCGCCCCTATGAGAGAGAAGTCTAGTAATCGACAGAAAAATTGAATTTGATATTTTGATAAATAATGGTTTCCTCCCATTAAATTTGTCAGTCAATACCCTGAACACAGTTCTAGTTTCCTACATTCACACTGCATATCATACTTACAGTAACCTGAAAAATTTGACTATAATAACAATTTCTTGTGGTATATACAGGGTATGTAACTCATCATTTTGTAAACTCCTCTACCTACCACTGTTTTTATCTGTATTTTGACCAGGTATTTTTTATTAAAACAGTATTTCCAAAATTTCTCAGTATAAAATTATTTGTTTTTGCCATGTTTTCCAGATAACTAAGTATAAAGTATAAAAGAACGAATTGGTTTTTAAATTAGGCTACAATCAGTATAAAATATGAAATCGTTAAACAATCTGATTTATTAGGGAAAGGAGGAAGAGGTATATGACATTAATTTGAATCAATGTGCTTAGTTCATCTTTCACTTAAAATATATTAAAAAATATACTAGTGTCACGGCTTGCAGACTTTAATATTCAAAGGAACGCAAGGATGAAGTAGGCTTAAGCAATCGTTACTGTCAATTGTTTCGCATCATCATTTGTGTACGTTCATCAGGTCAAGTTTTTAAAGGAGATAATGTTTTGTCAACTAGCACAACACAAAGTATTGACATAAATATTAACTCAGGGGCAGACGAGACACCCCTATTTTGGTAGCACACCCCTTTTTTAATGGTACATTACAATGAGTCTTAGACCTTTGCGGGAGGGAAGCCAGGAAGACGTCAGTGATTAAAGGGCTTACTTCTAAGGGCTTTACATACTCAGCTGCCGAGATACAGTAACTTGTGAGGAGAATATCCTCCAGCTTGAGGACCTGTTCAGTACGGAAGAGGAAGCTCCAAACCATCTTGAAAGTCTGAGTTATATAACAACCGCGCATAATCGAGCAGCCACGTGTTATACACTAGTCAAAGCTATAACAATGAAGATAGATCAGTGCATGAAACTGAGTAGAAATACTGACAGATTTTTTTTCAAATTGTTTTAAAAACCTACATCACTTTTATATAATCTTATAGTTACTAATCTATTTCAATAAACAAGAACAAAAGAACCTCACAATTATTTGCCACAGCCTAACCATTCCACTAAGCTATCCTGACAAGTAAGCCCACAGATTAGGGGGAGTAGCAATAGTAGAATATTTATTAGGAACATTTAACTACAAATTTACGGAGTAGGCCTTTTAATAAAAGAAAAATAAGTTAATTTTTTCTTCTATTGTAAAGACCTCACTTTAAAATTTGCAGTTAAATTTCCCTAATAAAATATATATATATTTTTTAATTTTTGCGATTTTTTCTGTGATTTTTTCTTAGAAAGACAAAAAAATGTTCTGTGTTTTACAGGTTTAGATATTTAAAATGGTTCTGAAATCTCTGCCCTTGGAGTTCCCCAAGCGTCACCTGATGCTAGCTCTCTCTCAAAACAAGTGGTACATATCTGCACTGAATCTCCCTAGGGATCAGGATATTCTGTCATTTAAAAGATACTCGGTATTATGTAAACATACATGAGATTATAAATTCCAGTAACGTCCTTTTAGCATTTGAAATTCAAAATAATCCTCTTCTAAGGACGGGTGTACATTCCCCCCCTCTTAAAACTTTGGTAGAGGCAGTGAAGGGCAAAGTCCCTCGAGTCGGCGTGGCTTACCAAGGGCGTGAGAGGGCTTACCGTGAAATATACAACTCATATTATGATTATTATATTTTACTAAATTATACTCCCACAAAAGTATGAACTCATTAAATGAGTACGTCTCATGTAATCTAGTTTGCTGGTTGGGGTTTGAATCCCAGTTAGCTATAAAACATGATTTTTACCCCTAAACCGTTTCCCACTCTCCCCACCACGCCGATTAGGGTATGCCATCCCTAAATTCTAAATTTCTCGTCCCTAATAAAGTAGTATAAATATGCGGCAATCCTTTTTAAGAAGTAAACCGCAGAATACGGAAAAATAATTGGTATCATATATTTTACTTTCAATTGAAAAATGACACCTGGACACAGGAATCGAACCCAGGAGCTTATGTCTAGTACGCCAACGCTCCTACCACTGTGCTATGCAAGAGTGTTCCCGTTCCCAAGGTCATTCTTCACTCGTGTTTTAAGGCAGAGTCTGTGATGGACGTGTGAAAATCGTCAGCCAATGAGTGATCAATTAAAATGAGCCATCGGGTAACGCAACCATCTTCGACTCAGTGAGGTTTTGTACTTTAAAATGTACAATGACAACTGTACAAATGCGTGTATCATGATGGATTAAATATCCACGCAATGATATTTGTTAGAACAGCTATAGATGCATTTAAATACCCTAACACCCCATCAGTGAAACTGCCCATTTTACGAACTGCGTAGATTTTGGTCCATTTGTGATCTGATCTCTTCTCTTGACCATTTCTCGAGCAGAGCAAAATTTGCATGAAATCTAAATTATTGTCTTATCTAGTCTTATATATATATATATATATATATATATATATGCAGTGTAAGATATCAAGCGTGCAAAAAACAATAATCTAGCCATGGGGAAGTCGAGGTTGAAATATCGTTAAAAAGTACTCCAAGGTGGTTTTCCAGATGTAATGTGGCCGTCGCCGAATGGTCTAATACGTCACTCTCGTGTTAGACTGGCTAATTGATTACGGTGATACAGGACTCGAATTCCAATGGTTTTTTCCCAAAATGGTTTCTCACTCTCCTTCCACGTAAATGCAGGAACATTATCTCCAAAATACTTCCCTCCACATCTTTACCCGTTAAAATAACTATCATACAGTCAACTCTCGATTATTTGATCCCGGGAATAACGTCCCTCTCGAAGTAACCACCCTTTTTTGGGGAACCGTGAAAAATGTGGAAAAAAAAATTGAAAATTTTAAGTAAATCGGCCAAAAAATGTGTTTGTTGCACTTGCGATTATTTTTGTCAGCGCTGTATTACTAGTAACTGGGGTAGGTCAGGTATAAATATAGACACCACCCTATCAATGCCAGCCAATAGCACTTGACTCTGTTCACCCCCCCCTTCCCACAAGCAAGACAATGTTTCCCCGCACGCGACTACCGCTACATCACGTGCCAGGCTTGTTTTTTCCATTGTTATTTAAATTCTCGATTTGGTTACGTTTTTGGTTTCATTTTGTGAAAGATTTTTGACGATCCACGTTATTTTTTTTAAATTTGATACGAACTTATCATTTCGACAAAATGAGTGGAAAGATGACCTTCTTGACGCTCATGAAGAAGTAGGAGATCATCCAGGAAGTGTATGAGAAGAAGATTACAAAGATGGAGATTGCGCGGCAGCATGGCATCCCGAAGTCGACAATTTTAACGACTCTCAAAATGAGAGAAGAAATCGTGTATCCAATGCAGAAGGAAGGCCACAATGTAATGGCAAAAAATTTGAAGGGTACGACGCACGTGAATCAAGAGCAAGCTATGCTGGAGTAGTTCAGCTAGCATTGAGCGTAAAACTTGCCTATAAATGGACCCATGGTGCAGAGGAAGGCCGATGAATTTTCCCTGAGGTTGGGTATAGAAAACTTTGTGTTCAAGTGAGTGGCTAGAGCGTTTAAAAGTGCATCACAGCATATCCAGACACAAGGTCGTCGGTGAAAGCGCATCGGTCAACCCAACACCAGAGAAGGAGTGGATGCCCTCGCTTCAAAACATCCTTAGGTGCTATCAGCCTCAAGATGTATTCAACGCTGACGAGCTGGAGATGTTCCACAAGCTCATGCCAGATTACACTCGTGCTGTGAAAGAGAATAAGAGCAAGGGTGCAAAGAGGAGCAAGGAGCGCCTCACCATCCTTCTGTGCTCAATATGGACGGCAGCGATAATATGAAGCCCCCTCGTGATCGGTAAGTTCAAGAAACCCGGGGGTTTCAAGAGCAACTTTCTTCCTTATGACTATGATTTTAATAAGAAAGCATGGATGAACTCGGGGGTGTTCACGAGGTGGCTTCAAGGCTTCGATTCAAAGATGGACGCCGCAAATAGAAAAGTCGTGCTCTTCGTCAACAATTGCCCCGCACATCCTTCTCTCGACAAATTCAGGAACATCAGGCTAGTGTTTCTGCCAAAGAACACCACCAGCATGCTTCAGCCCCTGGACCGGGGGATAATCCAGCAAGTGAAGGTTAAGTTCCACGAGATGCTTGTTTGAAGTATGGTGTGAAATCTCGACACGGGCCAGGAGGTCAAAAAGTGGGACGTGTTCAGGGCCATGGAGGGAATCGTCGCCAGTTGGAGGGCCATGAGACCAGTGGTGATCACCAACTGCTTCCGATGCACCCGCTTTGTCTTACCAGTCAACGAAGGGACTGCAGTCTATGAGCTACCCACCGCTGCCAGTGCCGAAGACCCAGACGACCCACCGCCAATGGACGCTAATTCTCAGCCAGGCCCCTACATGGAACCGCAGCCTGGATCATCAACAGCCCCTTCATATGCACCCCTGACTTTCACTTGGCCATGTGACGAGGAAACGTGGCGAATATTAGCCCCAGACTGCACGTATAAGGAGTACATAGCAGCAGACGATGACATCACAGTTTAGGGCACCCTCAACGACGCCGATATAATCAAGGAGCAGCAGGAGTCCAGCGATGAAGAGGGGGAGGAAGAAATGGAAGAAGAGCCTGAAGACATCCCCATGACGAAAGATGTTCTGAAAGCCGGGGACGTCTACTCAAGAGCTCTCAAGTGTCAGGGCGCTAGCGAAGAGCTGTGGTTCACTTTCTATAATGTGAAAGTCTTCGTCGAGCAAACTGGCGCTAAGAAGAAGCAGACCTCCATAATGGATTTCTTTAAGAAATAGGTAGGTATTTTTTCATGTGTTTTCAAAAAAATGCGATTTTTGCGTATTAGGGTCGGGGGTGAAATAAAATCGGTTAAAATTCCAATAACGACCCTTCGAAATAACGACCCTTTTTCAGGGAACCGTGAATGGACGTAGAATCGAGAGTTGACTGTACCTATATGAGTATAACCTGAACAGGTAGTAAGATGCGGTGATGGAATAAAATAAAATAAATTTAATGTAGGGGGCCTATTTACCACTATCCATCCACCCCATTGCTAAACACTATGTACCGGTTTCTGCCTATTGCCTTTTATTTTCTTTGATCGTAAATCATAGGCAGTTAAGGTATATATGCATTTCGTGTTATTACAAGTAGAATATGTTAATTTTATAATGCCTATAATAATTGATTATTCTCTTGGTTTTCCCTATTTTATGAATAAGCGTCATAACGCGCCTATTTTAGCTTTGGCCTCTCTATTTTTCATATGGTATGTATTTTCTGCTGAAAGAGAGAGTCCAGTTTCTTAGAAATTGTAAGTTGTGGCATACTTATTTGGAGTAGGTTTGAAAATTGACGATTGTTAAATAGCGTCCAATGAGAGTAAATTAGGTGAAGGACAATGGCGGCAGCGGCAGACATGTTGGAAAGAAATAGCATGTTGTTTCAGGAGAAAAGTTCAACTTTTTTGGAAAACACAAATTTTAAATTTTATCCCTTGACATCGTGTGAAGTAGACGTTGGCTTTTCAAATTATATTTAAAAAAAAACTTTATAGCTGAAAATATAACCCATTTTACTACTGAAAATCTAGAAAATTATCTAGTTATTAACAACATCTGACCTGCTTCAGTAGTCGAATGTGATTAGGCGTCACTCTTGCAGTAGAATGGACTGTTTATAAAGAATATATAGAGATTCAAATCTCAGTCTGGTGTATCTATTTTATTTTTTTTACTGAATGGTCTTTCACTCTCCCTCCACAAAAGTTTAGGTACACTTCCTCTAAATTACACCTTCCTAATGCCGGGATCACTATCAACTTAGCGTTAACTTAAAGTTAACTTTACGTAACGGATCTCCTCGTGTTTTTAAATGCAAGCAATCACGATGCAGTTAACTTAACGTTGACTTGTACTTAACTTACCATAATAAGAGTCTTGGAGGTCTTTCACGTTAAGTGAACGTTAGTTGAAGGGTATCACGTGATCTATCCAGCCAATCATTATACGAGTGACGTCTACAGTGTTATTTATTAATTAATTTGTTGATTTTATGACCAAAGTCTCTTATTTAGCTTTAGTTCTAGTGATCGGAACTTTAATTAAAATAAGCGCTAGTATAGTATCACTAGAGAACTTTATAGAACAGAATCAATTCAAATATTGTAGATAAGTTTAAACCACAAAGATTTATTATATAAATTGGATTTATGTATTGCTTTCAAAAAATATCCTTTTTATTAAAATATAAATCAACTAACATAATCATGATTGTAAAAGCATTAAAATCTGCTCAAAAAATGTAATGAAAAATATCTACAATATTGGTAGAAAACAGTAAACATTCACAGATCATATACACTAATACAAATAGTACAAATCACAGATCAAAACACATATTCTATAATGGAGATGTTGGGTTCAAGCTGTTACGTTAAGTTAAAGATCGTGATCCCGGCATAGTCCCTAAAATATTAACGTAATTAGTGAAATATATGCTTATAGCCCGAACGAGTAGCAAGATATGGTGATAATAAAACAGTACGTAGTAAAATCAATTTTAAATTTCCTTTTGTGTACTTTTATTTAAGTGCGTAACCTGTAGCGTAATCTCCCATATTTTAATTATTATCTACCCGCCTGTTTGAAACATTTTTGGTGTCCAAGAATACACTACCTTCCATAAAATTCTCCTCTTAATAAATACAACTTCATTGGCTTTACCCCTTAAACTGAGCTGAGTTGTTTGTTATTTGTTCAAGAGTTTGTCCAAGTTTAAGGGTGTGAAAGGAAACCATTAAAAATATAAAAATTGATGGCACGTGCTTGGAGCGGCACATGTTTCTTTATTAATAAAATAAATGAGAATTCTTCTCTCTTCCTAAAAGGCAACTCACTCGCTCTCATAGAGCCAGTGTAACCGCTATTATTAACACCAGCTGTGTTTATCAATAACATCGGTGGATACATGGGAGAGGGTGTCGATCCCCGTATATCCTTGGTTTTATGGAGAAAGTGGTGGTCTTTTTTTTTTTAATATTAGCCAGATTCACACTGAACTGTTTATTACTTTCTCTTGACAAATCGGAGAAAAAGTGTTGTGATCGTCGAAAAAATCAAACTCGAGATTTTAGTAAATGTCGACCCCCTGAATCAAAAAATGTTTTCGCAATGCCATCTGTCTGTATGTAATTCGGGCTAGAGCCGAAACTGTCTTACTGATTGGACTAAAATTTTGTATCTGGGGTTTTCATAGGGTCCCCCAACGGATTTTTGAGATTAGATATCTAACCCTAAGTTTAAGGGTAATTTATTGCAAGGCTAAAAGAGGAAAAAAAATCGATTTCTCGAAATTGGCTATAACGATTTTGATTAAATGTTATATCTAGACACTGTTTATCATTATAAACAAGATGGCAGTTCTAATTTTCTCATTAAAATGACTGAGGGTACTTTAAATCGGGATATTTTTCCAATTTCCATCATTTCTACGCAAATATTTGCGATACGAAATAACTTATCATTGTAAAGTTGTAGTACTATTGAATATATAAATCTTTTATTTGAAATATATTTTATAAAACCAACAGCTTCTTAGCTATAAGCAAATATATATATATATATTTTAATTCAAGTCTTTGAAAATGAATTTGATTCTTATGCTCTTTGGTGGACAAAGATGTTTCACTTTTAGCAATTATTCTGTTACAGTGCTCCTAGTTCCTAATGTTATAAAGTAAGTAAGAATGTATTTTATTTCATTTATTATCTTTCGTGTAGTGTTTCTACGATATATTATTCCGTTTTACAAATTACTGACAATTTTTTTTTTATCAAGACTAGTCTCATATCTCCGCAAATATGTTTAAAAATTTGTTGAAAATTAATTATGTCAAATTGTCACACATTATTTTCCATTAATAAAACTCAAACTTTAGTCTTGTTAAAGAAAAAAAATGGGGTGTGGCTGTGTCATGGACACGGCCGTGTGTTGTACGTGAATACGTTTAAACTTAAACGAACATCGTAGCTTCTCCGAGTCAAAAGTTATACTAACTGCAAATCTCGATACGCAGCCAAAATAACCTCAAAATGGCGGCGCTTCCCCCTCCACCGCACGCGATGCGTCACTGTTCTCGCTTATCGTAATGAATTCTATGATATTTTAGCTATCCAGTGGTATAATTTAATTTTGGATGTAGAGGAAAGATTCGAAACTACAACACCAAACTTTATCCCCCGATTTTGTTATCATTAGATTTTTTGGATTGCCCCCGTATGGTAGCAAATTTAAAGACATATTCACGTCAAAAGGCCCTGTTGGAATTCTTTTACTTTAATTTGACGTGAACCATATTTTGAAACAACGGATTGTTGTATTGAATTTTGCGTCAGGGCTGAACGTCTGAGCGGCGGCAATTTCTCGCTTACCGAGGCTGCCCCCTTAAAAGTTTCTTTAGTCTATTTGTTAGCGTCTACATCAACTTCACAAACACCGCGACTAGGATGAGGAGGACAATACTAGAAATGGTCTGATGAACATTGTCCCACAAACATTCTAAACTACTCGCTTGTCTGTATGTCTGTCCTCCGGGCTCGTTCGCACGGGAATAGTTCATTTCTACTCAAACAAGTTGTAAACTAGAGAGGAAAGATAATTAATCCGTGATTAATAACTTACAAGAGGTGTTACACGAAACTTTGGTAACGGATTGAGCAACATAAACATGGGAAAGGGTGACCTGGTGGTCTATGGGTGTAAGGTGTTGGACTTCTTTGCTGAGGGTCCAGGGTTCAATCCTTGGTCCCGGCACAGATTTATCTGATTGCCCAAATCCTTCCTTCACCCTCTGACAAGACGTGTATTAATCACAACTTATGAATGTGTGGAGTGTCAGGCCTCCACCGTGGTTCGGATCCCACGTTAAACTGTAGGTTCTCCATTTTCATCTCACAATCACCCTACCATTACACATTAGCGTAAGTCCGTATAACCCGAACGGGTAGTAAGACGTTGTGCTAATAATAATAATAATAATAATAATAATAATAATAATAATAAGGGAAATAAAACATTAATATATGTGTCACTAATTGATAACACGTGATAGCTACCCATAGGGTCAGTCCTGATAAATGAATAAAATTCAATTAAGGTGACTGGCCCTTCTCATTTGCCGTGAAAATATAGAGCCATGGGAACAAACGGTTATCTTAAATTATTATTATTATTAGCACCGCGTCTTACTACCCGTTCGGGTTATACGCACTTACGCTAATGTGCAATGGTAGGGTGATTGTGAGATGAAATGGAGGACCTACAGTTTAACGTGGAATCCGAACCACGGTGGAGGCCTGGCATTCCTCACATTCACAAGTTGTGATTAATACACATCTTGTCAGAGGTGAAGGAAGGGTTTGGCAAACAGATAAATCTGTGCCAGGACCGAGGATTGAACCCCGGACCCCCAGCACAGAAGTCTGACACCTTACTCCTTGACCACCAGGTCACACGGTTATCTTAAAGATTTTTTATTGTTTCGAAATTTAATTTTTGGAAACGGTTTGTTCAAGAACAGAAACGTGTTGATTATGTTATACTTTTTATGTACACACCTCCTCTATAATTTTAACAGTGATCAAATATCGATAAAATTGACATTTTTCAATAGGAAAATGCTGGCTTCATAACAAAAAGTAAAAAAGTAACAATTAATAAACATCGATACATTATCATAGAAGGGGTGTTTTAAATATTAACATAAAAATTTCACTCGTTCTCGAGAAAACTGGTATTTCCAAAAGTATGATTTTCCGCAATACCTGTCCGGTAGCTAGCGCCATCTACTGTTTCTGTGATCCATCTGTTCTTGTTAGCGTGGAAGGATACTTTGGTGGATCTCGGTCGGGGGAACTGAGGTGGATTTCCATAAATAGTTTTCCACTCTCCATCCACTCAAATGTGGGATCACTTCCTCTAAATTCAAACTTCCCAATTAGTACATAAGCGTACAAGCCTAACGGGTAGTAAAACGCGGTGCTAAATAAAATAAAAATTCTAACTAAACATTTTATTTCAATGGTATATTATCAACTAAACATATTGCGTTTTAAATACTAAACACAAGTCCTTTATTTGTTTAATAATTAAAGAAAAGTAAATTAGTGAAACATTCTACATGATGTTATTGTAAATTATTATTATCACTATTATTATTATTATTATTATTATTATTATTATTATTATTATTATTATTATTATTATAGTTTATAGGCCCATCGACACAGTGAGTCCTTAGGGCCTTGAACAATATACAAAACATGGTAAAATTCCCATAGGGGAGAGTGATAATAATTCAACTGCATATGCAGGTGAATAAACAATATAGTACAAAATGAGTAATAAACCTGCTAAAAAAAACACAGGTTTATACACTACATTAAATGTACATAACAAAAATATTAAAAATAACAACTTAAAATAACAAAACATGTCAAAGTAAAATACGTTAAAAAGACAAAATATGTTAAAATAACAACATATTAAAATGTACTAAAATGTTAAAAATAGTCTCATTATGAGATAAAATTCAAATGAGCCACTTTATAAAAGTGACTCAAATGGCATCTAAAAGATTCGCCTGGCGTATAAAACGGAATAAACATATGACTCCATCCGCGCTGTCGCGTAGTAAAAAACGAAGGTCACCATTAAAATTAAGAACCAGGTGAATAGGGGCATACTTGCGACATTCTACCAAAAGTGGTACACACTAAGGGAGCATCGCAAAGATCACACACTGGAGGTGGATCCCCTCATAATAAAACCCATGGGTCAAAATGTATGTTCGACGCGGCGTCTTGTCACGATGACCTCTTCTTAAATTTTCGTACAGAAGAGGGCCATCGCGACAAACCGTCACTGATGGACCGCAGCTTGTTCTGAGCAGGGGTTGAAACCCACTGCTCGTGCCAGGTGCGTAAGACTCCACGCCGAACATAGCCCTTCAGGTCTAAAAACACGACACCCAAACTCACCTCAGGGGGAGATGGACTGCCTCCTTGGCTGTCTGGTCCGCCAGTCATTTCCTGATAGACCAGGTTATTGTAAATAAATTCGGTTTAGGAAGATAAGGCTGCAGTCATTTAAACTGGTCAATTAGCGGCTCTTTATCAAATAAGGTTTATTAAAACATGAAAACAAAGGATATGCGACCACTACTGGCTGCATATGTGAGTCATAATATCACCAACTCAAACAACAGTCTGTGAATGTGAAGTCAAAGGATCAGTGATAAAATAGCAGAATGTGATCAATTAGAATTCTACTTTAAATATGCATTTCTAAATCAGTATTTTGTCCTTAATAATTTCCCTGTGATCACACTAGGCTGTTAGAGCATCGGAAGGCGTGACTGTTATACTGTGATTTAAATTGCTTTAGGATCCGCGTGGTGGGTAGGCTAGGGAGCAGAGTTGCCAAATAGCGGGAGATAGCGCGTTACTACCATGCAAGCATTCTCAGTGACTGTCAAGAAATCTGGCAACGTGCATCAGTTGCTTTGATAACTACCCTTCACGGATTGGTCGAGCATGGACAAGCCACCCCTTCCTACCCTCACCCCAATCTTAAAATAGTTTAAATCTCAGTATAAAGATGCACGTCAGTAATATCATTTGTACCGCAGAATATGTATTACTGTTTGCCAATTTGGTCCTCTAGTTAGAGATTTATATGTATACATATACTTATAAAAACAGTGTCTGAGTCTATCAATGAGAAAGTCTATTATTGGGAAGGTATTTATCCATAGAGTGTCCATTTTATTTTGCAATGGAAATATAAGACATGCATTATAAGGAAGAATCCTCTATTAAGTCTCTTGAGAGGTGTCTGTTGATGGTAGTTTCACTCTAATTATATATGCTACACCTCATTCGTGAATTAGCCCAGTTCATTAATAGGGCAAATCTCTACCCATTATGTTAACTGGCCTTCATGACCATTTTACGAACTGGGCCAAAAATAGTTCATTCCATGAATTCTGCAGCACCTGTGCAACCCTATTTATGAACTGTATTTTCACAAACTCTACAGCTCCAATCATTACCCAAATTATGAACTGGACGAATTTTTTTCCAGATACATTAAATTGATAAGTGAAAAACGGGTTTGATCATTAAGTTAATATAAGTTTTAATCGTTTTAGAATGGAACATTAGTTAAGTTTGTCTAAGTGGTTTAATATAATATCTTAAAACGAAATTCAAGTAAGCTTGTAGTATATATATATATGTTTATAATAGGAAACTGAGCTTTTCAGAATTTTAAAAGGGAAGTTCGAGGTTCCATCCAGATGCATTTGTGGATTGACGGTACTCTTTTAATACCAAGCTGTTTTTTTCACCACATCCTAGTACCATTTGGGTTATAAGTAACCTAGGTTGTTAAGGTGGCAATGTTATTATTATTACTAGCACCACGTCTTACTACCCGTTCGGGTTATACGCACTTACGCTAATGTGTAATGGTAGGGTGATTGTGAGATAAAATGGAGGACCTACAGTTTAACGTGGGATCCGAACCACGGTGGAGGCCTGGCATTCCACACATTCACAAGTTGTGATTAATACACGTCTTGTCAGAGGTGAAGGAAGGGTCTGGCTATCAGATAAATCTGTGCCGGGATCGAGGATTGAGCCCCGGACCCCCAGCACAGAAGTCTGACACCTTACCCCTAGACCACCAGGTCACCTAAGGTGGCGATGTAGGAGACGTGTGAGAAGGTAGTGTTTTTGCAGTTCCAGTAGAAAAAGAGTTTAATTTTCTTCCACGGTGAAACCAATCGCTGTTGAATATCTGTCAAGGGTGTCCTGGAATCTAATGACAAATATTTCTCTTAATTCACAAAGTTTGCTATCTAGTGCCGGCTTACTAGTAATAGATATTCAACGAAGTTTGTTATCATCATGTGAAGAAAATTATATTTTATGTTTGTACTGAAGAAATATTTTATTTATTTTGACACAAAAAAATCTCGCAATAAAAACTGCAAGAATACTGGACTTTTCTCTCGTTCCATACTCTTCCCATCTTAACAAGGTATTTTAGTGGTGACGGTAGTTAAGAGGATATTTACAATGCAAAGGGATGAAGTAACCCTCTGAACGCTACCAAAGTAAATTAAACATTTGGTTTAACCCCCCAACCCTCCCGTCGGGGGGGGGGGAGGGGGGTAGGTCAGAAAATCTTGGAGGAAAATAACACCAAGTTTGCCTTTGTGTTTACGGCAAGACTTGTTTCGGGAATCTGGGGTAAACTTAACCTTTCATCTCTTGTAATCTACCCTTCTCACCCCTCGTCCTCTTTCCCCCCTTTCTTTGACCTTCTTTACCTCACCTTCTTCCTAATACTTCTATTCCTCCACTCTTCACATCTCACTATTTCGTATTTCCTTTCACCCTAACTTTATTACTTTTTAACTTATCATTTACATTATGTTCTTTCCCCTTCTCTTCACACCTCTCACTTTCCTCCTACCTCTATCACTCCTTATCTTATCTTTTTCTTAATATTTCCTTCCCCCTCTCTACATATCACCCTCTTTCATCCTACCTTTTCTTCTCTTTACCTAATCATTTTTCTACCTACTCCCTTCCCCCTCTCTAAACATCAGACATCACCCTCTTTCATCCTATCTTTTCACATCTTTACCGCAACCTTTTCCTACTGTGTCCCCTCTCCCCTTCTCACTCCATCATTCTCCATTTCCCTCCTACTCTTACAACTCACTTTATTCTTTTTCCCTTCCCCTCACCCCTTACGACTTCAAGGTGCTCAAACTTGACATGGTATCAGAGGAAAGGCTACCCCATCTCCTCCCCCTATTCAAAGACTTTTACAACCAATCAAATTGAATTTCTAACTCACGTAATTCAAGCGTGAAATAGTTCTCTGTCTTTGATAAGTTGTCATATGATTACAAAACTCATCAAACAACATAATATGGATTAAATACCAAAGCTATTATATTTGTTAATTACGGTTAAAGTCGCATCTAAATATCATTTTTTGTAATTTAAAAAATAAAATCTGGACACGGTAGAGAACCCAGGACTGTTGGCTTAGTACTTCAGTGCTCTCACCATTGAGTTATACAGGAGTAGTCCAATGCTCAGGGTCATTCTTCACTCATATTTGAAGGCAGAGTCTGTGATGGACTTGTAGGAATAGTCAGATACATATGAGTGATTTATTTAGATCCCGAGCTATCAGATAACACAGCCACCTTTGACTCGAGATAATTTCATGTTGCCAAAAGTAGAATAATAATAATTGCATGAATGCACATAATATCATGATGGATTAAATCAATTTGCTATATCTGTTAGTTACAGTTACAACCGCATCTAAATATCATATTCTTTAAATATGAGTGAAGAATGACCCTGAGGATAAAACAACTCCTGGATAGCTATGTGGTTAGAGCATTATCATATTAAGCCTAAAGTCCTGGGTTTGAGTTCCGTGTCCAGGTTTCATTTTTTCCATTTTAAAAATAAAATACGATAATAGTTTTACTTTACTTTCTCTCTGCATGGTAAGCTCGTGAATATTTGTGCCTTAGCTTAGTGAAGATGTGAACTCACAAGGCCGACCTTTGAGGTGTCCAAACAGTATGGCTTCACAGGGCCCCAAGATTTGTGGGGTGCCCCAAGATTTGTGGGGGCCCCCCGGCTACTCAGATGACCGAGAGGGAGAAAAAGTGGTGGTAGTAAAATTTTACTTGCGTGCTTGTACAGCCGATTTATCAAATATTTTCAGAATGTAAAAACCAATAAGAACATAATCATTTTGTTTAATTAATTGAACGAGTGGAGTGAGTTCTCAGTTTTAACTCCGCTAATATGCATTTGTCTGTCTTTATGTGGTGGATATGTCTCATGATAATTTAATTACAAACTGGGCACAGTTTTGTTTTAGACCTTTATACAAAATCAAGTTGGGGAAGAAATTCAAACAAAGGGTTGGAGAGAAATCAACCAATTTAAGTATAAAAACACTTCTTCTAGAATTAATTATAATTACATGTATCTACCTTTTAGGTCATTTCCTGATAACTTATACGGCTGAAAATTGGTATTTATATGCAAACTATTGTGATAACCCTAAACGAAAGATAAGTTTATAATTTATTATTTTTGGGGGTAGGGGGATGAAGGTTTAGGCAGATAACTTGGGGGCACGAAAATGAAGGTCTCGCGAGCTCGTGCATGGCCTGCCCATGGTCTCCGACAGGTTTCAACTAGGACAAAGGCTACTCAACCGACTGAGTCACCGTTTATCTTTCGACAAGTTCCTCCGGAAGAAATCTCAAGTGAATGAACTGGGAATAAGCTGATCATTAGTATGGATAAGCATCTTAATTTATTACTTGCTACTCATATTATTTTTAAACTTCCTTTCTTTCAGCTGTTACTATAAATTATAATTGTGAGCCTCGTAACCAATCCTACCCTACTTGGTAGAGATGAAAATTTTCCGGGAAATTTTGAATCGGAAAATTTTCAGCACTGGCGGCTTGCGGTGGAGGGTTTAAATTGTTGATGTGGCACCTAGGGCTTATTATGCTTCAAAAATAGTGTATTAAGAGACGAGAGGGCTATAAGAAGGAGGGAGGAGGAACGCACGTGGGGGAGAGGTAGATAGAGCACGGAGGAGGAACGCACGTGGATGGGGGTAGATAGGAAGACGGAGAAGGAACGCACGTGGAGGAGGGGTAGATAGGAAGCACGGAGGAGGAACGCACGTGGAGGAGGGTAGATAGGAAGCACGGAGGATAAAGGGACACGACAAATATTGGCCACGATAAAATTATTTTAGTTAACTTATTAATGATAAAAAAAAATTGAAGTATGATTTATGAACATAGCAGGTCTAAAAAGGCTCGCATTCATTTGTTTCTTACTACCCGTTTGGGCTATACGCCTATGTACTAACTACGCTAGTGAGCTAGGGATAGAGAAAGTTGAATCTGCGGGAATTGTACCAACATTTGTGTGGAGAGTGAGGGGAAAACAATTTAGGGAAAACCTCCTCAGCGCACCCGAATCGAACTCCGATCTCCCTGTAATCGGCAGTCTAGTCTATTACGAGAGTAGCGCGTTGGACCATGTGGCCACCGAAGCAAGTGTTTATTACTACTACTTTTACTACTACTATCACTACCACTAATTATTATTACTTTTATTATTATCTATTTAATCAGTTGAAATTAATCTACAGAAATAATAATTGAAAGTTTTCCGTCTCCCATCTCTAACTACCAGAGGGATGGTAGAGTACGCAAGTTGAGGGCAAATTTTTACAATTTGTATATCAAAACAAATTTTTCGTTATATCAAATAAAATATCGCTCTAGTAGAAACACAAAGTTAATTTTCTTCACACGATGATATCAACAGTTGTAGAATATCTGTCAAGGGTGTCCTGGAATTTAATGACATGAGTTCTCAAACTTTCTAGACCAAAGGAGCCCTCATAGAATTTTACACACCAACAATAAGAACATTCAATAACGACAGTTAAATTTTACAAGTATAAAATATTTAAAAAATCCAAACAGTACTTGATCTGGCTGCGCCTTTGGCAAATGTCCTTTATTATAATTTTAAAAAAATTTGAAAATCCTAGTTACTGATGCTATTTTATAGTTTATAGTGTGATAAACATATAAATAATTTTTAAAATTGTTTCACTTGGCCTGAAATAACAATGTCGGAACCTAAGGGCTTCTCGGAGCACTGTTTGAAAAAAGCTGTTTTATGAGAACATTTACACTTCATTTGAAATATCTCTCATCATATGCCAACATGTTCATAACAAATATTCAATAACTGTTGAAATGACAAGGTTTAGAATATTAATATTAATATTAATATATTAATATATATTATTATTAAAATATTAATATTAATATATTATTATATTATTATATATATATATATATTAATATAATATATTATTAATATGATATATATTATTAATATATATTATTAATATTAATAATATTATTAATATTAATATATTATTAATATATATATATATATATTAATAAAATATATATTATTAAATATTATATATATTAATATATATATATTATTATATATATATATAATATAATATTAATATATATTTTATTTAATATATTATATTAATTAATAATATATATAATATATATATATATATATATTAATATAATATAATATTAATATATTATATTATATTAATATATAAATTATATATAAATAATTATAATAATATATTAATATATAATTAATATATATTAATATTTAATATATTATATTAATATAAATATTAATTATATTATATTAATATTAATATATATTATAATATATTAATATATATATATATTATATATTAATATATATATTTAATATATATTAATATATATATATTAATATATATTTAATATATATTATATATATATTAATATATATTAATATATATAATATATAATATATTATTAATATTAATAAAATTATATATAATATTATAATAATATATATAAATATATATTAATATTAATATATTTTCTTTTGGAGAAATATTTGATTTTTTTAGGAAAAACGTAATTGTTTGCAATGAAAACAGAAAAAAAAACCACCCATTTCTCCCGTCCCACTCCACCCCACCTTGAAGGCCCTATTAAAACTTAGTCCTTACTAAAATACATGCAACACCAACAAAGTCTATCCATGCCATTCCCACGGTGAACTGCGATTAATCAGCAGCGTGTGACGTCATTTGTCACTGTCTGGACGGTGAGAGCACAGCTTCCGCCGAGTCTTAGACTGTGTTTTGTTGATAATCTCCCTCTCTTATTGATGTCTGGCCATCAATAGCGGGAACCACTCGCTAATAACTAGTCCCTCCGTGGCTCTAGACAGTCTCGCATTGATTAGACTAACATTTCATTTGTACGGCTCCAACATGGCGCCCGCGACGTTTCAGGACGTCAAATATTTCCCGGTGATGTATGGAATTAATTCATTTACACACACCGCTTGGATGGATTCAAGACACTTTTAAAGCCAACATGTTCACGAATTAAGGTGGAATTGTAGGGAATGCGAGAATTGGCCATTATTTTTTGCGGGTTTTTTTAACAAAACTTTTTTGGCAAAAATATTATTACTATTATTATTATCACCACGTCTTACTACCCGTTCGGGTTTTACTCACTTACGCTAATGTGTAACGGTAGAGTGATTGTGAGATGAAATGGGGACCTACAGTTTAACGTGGGATCCGAACCACGGTGGAGGCCTGGTATTCTCCACATTCACAAGTTGTGATTAATACACGTCTTGTCAGAGGTGAAGGAAGGGTTTGGCAATCATATAAATCTGTGCTGGGACTGAGGATTGAACCCCAGACCCAAGCATAGAAGTCTGACACCTTACCCTTAGATCATCAGGTCACCAGAATTTTTGGCCAAAATAAATCAAACATTGCTTCAGTACAACAGTTGTTGAATATCTGTCATGAGTATAGCGACTTTAGATGAAAAACTCTTTAAAGAAGATAAAATGTTGTAATTAAATTCCAGGACACCCTTGACAAATATTCAAACAATGTTGATCACCATGTAGAAATTAAACTTATATTTCTACCTGAATTAATATTAATTATTATTTGAACAAAATATAATTGCTTAAAACTACAAATACTTTCCTAAATCGTGTTCCAACTCCTCTAAGGTCAATATTCAAAGTTTAATACAAATAACCTTTTTGCAATATAATATGCCAGTAATACTTAATTAATTTCTATCGTGAATATTCTCAAAGTTCTTGAATATTTGTCATGATAGGCATCAGAACAGAAACTTTTGAATGGAATATTTTTATAATAATCTTATTCAAGCTAATAACACTTATTCAAGACAGTTGAGATTATCATATCATTATCTATATTATATATATAATATAATTTAACTAAACGAACATATTTACTAAAGCAATATTCCACATATTTAGGTAATTATTTTTCATACAAAAACTGTGAAAATATTTTTATTGCTACATGGAGAGTACTGAAAAGCTCAGCAGACGTTTAGAAATCCTGGACTATTTATGAAGTTGTTTCATATTTTTAAATATTGTTCTCCCCAAAATGTAGGTGAAGGTTCCGGCAGCTAAATAGTTTGAATTTTTTTTAATGTGTGCTGCTTGAATAAAATCCTATGAATCAGTCCCCCATATCTTAAAATTGACTTCTATGACCATATAAAAATATGATTCATATGATATTAAGAACGCTAGATCTAAGTTTTGTAACCTTTTGTTTTAATCCCAAAGAAATAAAACATTTTACATAAAACATTTGTTGAATTATATTTATTATTATTGTTAGCACCAAGTCATTACTACCATTTCAAGTTTATTTGCTTAAGTACTTAATTATGCTAGTAGATATTAGGGATTAGTAAGGTATATTTAGAGGAAGTGTGCCCGCACTTTCATAGAGGTAGAGTGGAAAACCAGTTTGAAATATATAACACCTTATTACACGGACCGAGACTCGAAGTCTCGATCTTCTACGCCATCGCCAGTCTAGTCTACTACAAGAGTAACGCCTTAGAACAAGCAGCAACCGATGTGGGTTGCTAAATTATTGGTTTTATTATAAACTCAAATAACTGGTCAGAAACCTGCTGATAATTTTCACCTACATTTTGTTGAAAATAATATTTTTTAAATATTTAATACCTTCTTAAATAATGCGGTATTAATAAAATTTCTGCGGCTCGCCTTGATGCTTTATCATGTATCATCACCATGGCTCAGATTCCTTGCAATTCCAGATTTATACGTACAATTCCAAAAACAAAACATAAATAGATTAACACGGGTTTGAATTTCACGGGGAAAAAATGTATGCATTCTTTCATCCTACAACTTGATAATATAATATCAGTTACACAACCAGTCTAACTATTGGATATAAACTATAACATTAGTATGAACAGTTTTGCAGCATTATTTGGTTTGGTTTATTCTGACATTTGATCTCAAGTGGTACGTGTATATCAACTTATACAAGGGCCGGGGGTTCTATCTCCGACTATGTTGAAAAATAGACTATTTGTTAAATTTGAGTTCTCTTTTTAGAGTAATGTATTTACGCCAAGACTACACAGTATTGTTTTTCTTCAAGAATTAAGTTGGCTTGTAAGTCATGTACTGTACTTACACAATCAGTTGGTTTATAAATTGAATGCTAAGAAGTCCTTACTAGAAAAACAAATATTTTATATGTAACATTTATTATTTATAATGTTAAAAACTTTACAGGTATCCCCTTTTAATTAAATCGCTAGATAATTTTTTTTATATATGAAGTTTAAAAAAAACTTCATTAGTAAACTACCCTTAAATAAATTCCCCCTACACCCTCCACACCCCCCTCCCCTCTCCGAAAATTTACAATCCTATTCTGTCATGTCAAACAATCCCCAGAAATATATTTTTAAACAAAATCGCAGTAAACTACCCTTAATTTTGGGTCTAGGGTCAATGTGTTGTTGGCCCAAAATGAGTAATACGTAGGGTGTGAGAAAGATAGTAATTATAATAATTTTAATATTTTTAGATATAATATTATCAAACTCAAAACTAACTAGAAAAACTAGAAAAAAAAGATAATTATATATTACTGTATTGGGTATTATTTCAAACAATTAATTACATAATCGAAATTAATTATTGATCTATGTGTTTTTCACTTTGCATATTCAACTTTGTGCCAGATGTGATTTTTATATATATAAAAAAAATAGGGTTCAACAGATGTCTACTTTGTGAGATTATATTTTTCTTGCAGTCTGCAGTCACTTTTTGTGCTTTTCTTATACTATATGCCCTTATTATCTCAACTTCGTTAAAATAAGTAAATACTGTAGGTTAAATGTGTTATATAATGTTATATATTGTTTTATCATATAGTTATTCGTAAATCCACATAAATACTTACAGTAATGATAAATTCAAATACATTTTGCAGATTAAGAGCTGATAAAGTTATATAGAAAAGTCATTTTGTTAAACAAAAAAGTGAAAGTAATGTGATTATAATCATTTTATAAAATATAGTTTCTTGTCACAATAAAATATAGAACTAAAACTAAATTTTTTTCAAACCAATGACAAAAAATTATCCGGGGGTACACTAATGAGTAGTAATAGCATGTCTTGGGCCCTCCAGAAATTATTATTACTATTATTATTAATAGTTCATTCTTAATCTAGGACTATACTGGTAGGTTTTAAAATCATACTTAAATTTATAACATCTATTAATTATTTTATGGCATTAGGAACTCAAAAGTTAATTGCCGCACTTAAAAAAGTACCGTACGCTACTGATCCCTATATTGAGATAGTTATATCCTGTCCACCTCACTATACATTAATTCCTATCTTGAGCTAGTTATATCCAGTCTTCCTCACTATACCCTATTCCTATCTTGAGCTAGTTATATCCAGTCTTCCTTACTATACCCTATTCCTATCTTGAGATAGTTATATACAGTCCACCTCACTACACATTAATTCCTATCTTGAGCTAGTTATATCCAGTCTTCCTCACTATACCCTATTCCTATCTTGAGCTAGTTATATCCAGTCTTCCTCACTATACCCTATTCCTATCTTGAGCTAGTTATATCCAGTCTTCCTCACTATACCCTATTCCTATCTTGAGCTAGTTATATCCAGTCTTCCTTACTATACCCTATTCCTATCTTGAGATAGTTATATACAGTCCACCTCACTACACATTAATTCCTATCTTGAGCTAGTTATATCCAGTCTTCCTCACTATACCCTATTCCTATCTTGAGCTAGTTATATCCAGTCTTCCTCACTATACCCTATTCCTATCTTGAGCTAGTTATATCCAGTCTTCCTTACTATACCCTATTCCTATCTTGAGATAGTTATATACAGTCCACCTCACTACACATTAATTCCTATCTTGAGCTAGTTATATCCAGTCTTCCTCACTATACCCTATTCCTATCTTGAGCTAGTTATATCCAGTCTTCCTCACTATACCCTATTCCTATCTTGAGATAGTTATATACAGTCCACCTCACTACACATTAATTCCTATCTTGAGCTAGTTCTATCCAGTCTACCTCACTACACCTTAATTCCTATCTTGAGCTAGCTTTATCCAGTCCACCTCATTACACCATATATCTTTCAGGTCCATTCTATATTGCTTAAAAATGTTGTACAAGAATTTTTCAATTACTCTATTCCTTGTGTTTTAAACCATTAAAATACTACTTCAAAGGAAATATAGCTTAGGGTAAAAACCTGAGTATTCCCAATTATAGATTTAGCCTCTACCTACCATAACCTAGGCCAAACTAGATCAGTCCAACAGCTAGATCCGTTGACGTGGGTTTTCAGATTGCTATTTTTATTTTCTACTATTTAATTCATCTGAAATATAACAATCCGTTAAATAGGATATTAGACTAGCCTGTAAAAAACATAACTCTAAACAATGGTTATTTTTGTCAATATATTTAGGGGTGAGCATATATAGCTTTCTTTTTTTTTTACGTTTTAAAAATGTTCAAATATCAATAATAAAATAGTTTTCTCTCCCTTTCCTTTGATGGACTGCTAAAGTTCAGTTTTTAAGTGCTACGGGTGGAAGTAGGGGACAGGGTAAGAGGATTTGCCCCAGAGTTTTGTAATTAATGGCGGTGGGTGAAAAAAAAACCTTCTCGTCGTAATTACGCGTGAAATACCTTCTGGATTCCCACGAGTCTGACCAACTGGAAATATGGCCCCCCCATTCTTTTTTAAAATATTCATTGTTCAACTATACAAACATTAAAACTCACATTTCTAGGCGCTTTCAACTTGATGGCCCATTTAACTCCACACCACTTATTCCAACATTCTTCGTCAATAAATGAACATGCCTTGATCCCTTTTGATCAATGTCAGACCAATTTTTTTTTAAATAACATTTTTTAATTTGAATTATTTAACGTGTAATTCCTGAAACGACTGATTATATCATCACACGACTGATAAAACTAAAACTAACTAACAGACCTCCAGCCGTTAGGTAATCACAGTTAAGTAGGGAATCTCAATTTAACTAATAATACATCTTTCAACCATACAGGGAATCGACCACGTAACCATCATCTCAGTGCAAGAAACCCTTCCGAGTGAATTTATATGTCTCAGTCAACGTATTATATTACTATTATTGTGTAGTATGAATACATGATGGATTAAATATCCAATCTATTATATTTGTTAATTACGGTTATAGCCCCATCTAAATATCATATTTAATTTAAAAATGACACCTAGACACGGGAGTCGAACACGGAACTCTTTAGCTTAGTACGTCAATGCTCTAACCATTGAGCTATCCAATAATCGTCCCGTTCCCAGGGTCATTCTTCACTCGTCCGTGATGGACGTGCGGAAATCATCGGTTATAAATGTGTGATCAATTAAGCTCACACCCGCCTCGGTGGCGTAGTTGGCTAACGCGCCAGTCGTGTTGAGCTCTACCGCTGAGGACGGGGAGATCGAGGTTCGAATCTCGGTCGGGTGAACTGGGGGTGGTTTTTCCTAAATGGTTTTCCACTCTCCCTCCACGCAAATGCGGGTTCACTTCCTTTAAATTAAACCTTACCCATTCCTAATCCATTAGCGTAATTAGTACTTAGGCGTATAACCCGAACGGGTAGTAAGACGCGGTGCTAATTATTATTATTATTATTAATTAAGCTCACTAGCTATCAGATAACGCAGCCATGTTTGACCCGGTAAGGCGTTATGCTGCTAATATTACAATGACAACTGTACAGTTGTACGAATTAGCATATCATGATGGATTGAAAAGCCAAGCTATTATATTTGTTAGTTAAGGTTATAGCCGCGTCTAAATATACATTAGCTAAACAATTTTTTTGTCACCGCGTCGCGTTGCTAGTGTATATTATCTCGTTTCACATATATTACGAGATTTGAGTAAATATCTCAATTTTTAAATAATAGAGCGAGAAAGTCCATGCGTAGTTCCATACCATTTATTTATATATTTAACCTGTAATTTTGTATGCCGGCCTTGTTTCTGGTGGACAAAAAAGGTGCTACAAGCGTAACTGAGTCAATATGGGTGTGTACCGGTGTCTAATTCTGATCTAAGAATCCAGGCATGCGATCATGAGGGATTAATGAAGCGGGGGTCTAGAAGTTTCTTCCCCGGGAAATTTTGAAATTTCATGTTGAAAAATGTGACATTTTATGTTTTTTTGTTCTTTTTAGTTAAATTTTTAAAGTAGACACATCGTAATCGCAGGGTTAGGAGGTTTGAAAACACCTGAAACATGGAAACGACAGCGTTTAATTTAGACCCATATACGTTTTCTTTCTAACAAAATGCATAACACAACTCTAACTCTCAATTGGCATATCTCACTCTTCTAAATAAAATAGCTCTATACTACCATAAAGTTAAATTACAAATGGTTGGACGAACAAATTATTTTGATAGCTCAGAGCATATTCAATATATGAAAATATTAAATAAAATCCTTATAGTAAAATAATTGACATAGAAAAATTAAAAATATACTATACAAACTGGGCACATGTTTAAGTTCTGATTCTCTCAGCTATACAGTTCACTTTTTTTTTACAAAATTGGCATTAAATAGCACATACTTTTTAATAAAATCCTATAAAAACAAAGGAAACGCAATGCACGCCATATAGGCAAAATAACTGTAATCGCGGCTTTATTAGCTGGCGGCTGCTATGCGTTGCGTTTACTAGTACGCAGGAAATAGCCAAATCATTTAAGCACTCGCCTGCGGAATAATTCCCACCAAACTGAGTTTCTACAAACATCTTTATCAAGGTGTTGTAAGTAGCGTCCAAATAGTTCCCATCGATATCATGTTGGCTTCAAAAGATACTCAGGGTCAAAGGTCCCGAAAAATTGTTTTTCGTGGATATCTCGCTTCCTATTGGTCAAACATTCATTATTATTCGTATCAAAACTATATAATGGAAAATTGTCCACGTAAAATTCTTATACATTTTTCACGTACGGACAACAGTTTTCACGTTATGTGTCCCAAAAAACATCAACTCATCAGAATAAAAGTAATGCACTCGTTTCCCACCAACATTGAGGTAGAATGCATGGCACATTTTTATCATATAATGTTTCCCTGGTAGGCCTAATCCATGTTTTGAAAAATATCATTTTTAGCATAGTGATTATGACTCTTCCTCATCATTGTCTTCAATATCTGGCACTTCTTCCTCTTCATAGTCTTCAACCTCCGACATTTCCTCCTTTTCATATTTTTTCAGCACTACCTTCCTTTGATAAATTTAGTGTTAATTATCAATGGCGTTCATTACATCGTTTTCTGTTTCTTCTATATTTATATCAAGAGAAGTGTCAGCATAATCAACATCAGCAGAGACATTGAGTTGAGAAGTATATCTGGCGCAGGTGCTAGCGAAGTCATTATGGGCTCCAAAAAAGTGTAATTAATTACCCATCCCCACTCTTTAGGGTTTAACTCATTGCCCAATCAAGTTTGTATCTGGTACACACGATAAAGATGCTGTTCAGCAAATTCAGCTGTTGATGGGAGGGACGATAATTTTGGCAGGTGTTTTGAGTCTTGTTGATTTAGCCAAGCTCAGGTATTAATAGTTATCAATAGAAACCTCTGAAATTGAAGCTCCATATTGCCAAAAGAAAGCGTACTCCACTTTCCACAATTATATTTGGTGCGCAATTTTCTTGCTTAAATACTTATGATGAACCTTGCAAATTTTGACATTTCTCAAGCAACTTCAGAGCTTTTACTTTTCCTTAATTAAAACGCGCAGATGTTATAGCACATCCAGTGATAGCAGGCAAAATTAGAAGGGGCTCGTTACATTCAGGAAAAATTGTCAATGCTATCATAAGAATATATATTCGTTTAAGCTTTTCCTTTGCCCAGATTGAGGAAAAAAAGTTGTTCATGCGAGCGAGTACGTGCTAATAGAATGCCGCGAAGCTACTCTTTCGAGTGTAGTATTTACGACAATCAACATGGATAGTCACTAAATTGTCATTATTTACATTTTTCAATATGTCCATCTCCTCTATTAACACTACCTTCTTTCAGAGCTTGTAAGCCGCGCTCAACAACCACACTAATACCGTCCAAGATTGATTTTCCGCAAATAAAATAAATACCAGCCATTGGAATTATTGTTTTGAAAGAAACGTCTGAACTCGTTGAGAACTTGTTTTAAACAGAGTTGGAAAGGACACGACGTATTGGTCGGGGTATTTTCAAGTACAGGCTGACCCAGGCTACAGCAATGGAATTTGAGACAGCTGGGACTCAATGCCAAGGGTTATTATCCCAGAGAAATATTCTTTGAATTAGACTAAAAGGAGTGGAGTATGCGCCTTGCGTTGAACTTTAGTAGTGCGTTATTTACAAAAGGTTTGCCCGTATTTGAAAAACGTATTATATAGATAATGTTTCAATCTACAATTTTTATATCAGTCATAATTGTCTTTCGACCAATATAAAGCGAGATATCCGCAAAAAAACATGTTTCGTGACCTTGATATTGAATATCTTTCGAAGCGAGCATGGTATCGATGGGGACTTTTAGGATGTTACTTATTACGCCTAAATAAAGGTGTATGCAAAGATTCAGTTTGGTGGGAATTATTCCGCAAATTGACCCTTTTGATTAGCTTTAAATGACTAGGTTAAAAGGCAATCTGTGAGTTTGGGCTGGGAAAGGGAAGTAGGCCTAGGCATACCTGCGCATCGCCGTCCATCTAATCTAGTGGCTGGTAGCGTTTAGGCCACCACATGCATCACTGCGGGTAACACAAGAGTCATGCCAGGATCATGATCAACTTAACGTTAACTTAACGTACTTTCCACTTAAAGTTAACTTAACGTATGTGTGATCACGATTCACGTAACTTAACGTAACAACTCGAACCAAACATCTTCATTCTCAAGTATGATCTGTGATTTGTACTAATTTTACAGTGATGATCTGTGAATGTTTACAGTTTTTAATCGATATGATAAATATATGTAACGAAACTTTTTTGATAAATTAACATTCCTATTTTAGTTTAATTGTTTTGTTTGAATGTCTGATCACTAGAACTTACGCTAAAAGAGTAAACATTTGTCATAATACCAACAAATGCGTTACTACATAGCTCTGTTGACGTCACTCGCATAATGATTGGCTAGCTAGATCACGTGATACCCTTCAAGCAACGTTCACTTAAAGTAAAAGACTTCCCAAGACATCTCTTATTTAAGTTAACTGCAAGTCAACGTTAAGTTAACTGCATCGTGATCGCCTCCATTTAAACACACGAGGAGGTCCTTTACGTTAAGTTACGTTAAGTTAACTTTAAGTTAACGTTTAGTTGATCATGATCCAGGCATCAGGCGTGATGATACCGAAAGCATTGAAGTGCAGCTGAGATAAACATGCCCATCAAAGCAATACTATTACTAGGATTGTAAAAAATAATTTTAACTCTTATGTCTTTAAACATGTGGAGCATGGATTCGAACCTTTATCTCTTGTGTTGTTTATATCGTGGGTCTTTATATCGACCTCTGTGCCACCACTTTCATAAACTTCCTAGACAATGCGGACCAACCAATAGGAGGAATACGTGAAATTTTAGTGAATAATAAAAATTAATGTTATAGTCGAAAGTGGGTTTCCAATAAAAATCTCTGTTTACCACCGATGCGGATTAATGTACCAGTGTATTAGAAATTATTCACTGTATATATACATGGCTTAAACTGCAGAGAAGAGTTTTCTTTTCTGTATTTTTTTTTTTAATTTGAGGTAAGCTATTTGACGTGCACTTTCTCAACTGACTAATAATTATATAAGAACCCGCCTCGGTGGCGTAGTTGGCTAACGCGCCAGTCGTGTTGAGCCAGACCACCGAGGACGAGGAGATCGAGGTTCGAATCTCGGTCGGGTGAACTGGGGGTGGTTTTTCCTAAATGGTTTTCCACTCTCTCTCCACGCAAATGTGGGTTCACTTCCTCTAAATTCAACCTTACCAATTCTTAATCCATTAGTGTAATTAGAACTTAAGCGTATAGCCCGAACGGCTAGTAAGACGCAATGCTAAAAAAAATAAAATAAAAAAATTATATAAGCACAAGAGAATTTCTATAATCTCGAAAGAAAGGGCCTACCAATTTTGCCGGAAAAGGGTTTTCCATGCGTTCCAAGGTTCTTTTACATATCACAGTCCATATGGGAAACGATGGCCTTAATTCCCCTCTGAAGGAAACTGTGATGTGGATTCTTATCGCTCAAGAAAAATATTTCGACCCTAGCAGTGTTCGAACCTTAGAACCTCGTGTCCTGAAGCGAGAACTTTAATCCAAAACCACCGAGGTCGAATTCCGTTCTTAAAAATATCTTGATGCTCAGGCACTTGGGACACTCCACCTTTCCGGACCTTGAAGCTTCCGGTAAAATCCGGGGTCAAAATTTACTGGACTGACAAAAGATTTCTTTCCATTCTCTTTGCTTTCCTTCAAAATGATTTCTTTTGTATTCATATTTAATATAATTCTTTTCTTTATCTCTTTTTTTTTTCCTTTGAAAAAACAATTCTATTTCAAAGTCGTAACCTTATTTTTTATTTTCCCCCTTTGTTGTCTTCTTTCTGCGGTTTCTTTTCTCTTCTTTTTTGTTTTGTTTTATCAGGGATAAAAGAAGTTACCTTCTCTCAAATAAAGAAAATTCCCATTTTCTCATATATTTAAAATTGAGTTCTCACTGACTGACGTAAGAATGGGTAGCAATATTATATATACTATATATATATATCTTGCCTTTCTGGATAAATATATTATCAATGGAAGTAGGATTCATTAAAAAATAAATGATATATATGGATAGCTTGTATTATATAACAATCTTTATTTAATGCTAGTAGCTTTGTTACAAGCATCGGTGGACGAATGGTCTAAGAGGTTACTCTCGCAATAGACTAGACAGCCAATGGCGGGGTGATTGAAGTTCTAATACCAGTTGGATGCGCTTAGGGTGGTTTTCCCTATAAGGTAATCCACTATACCTCCATGTAAATGTGGGTACACTTCCTATAGAATATACTTTTCTCATCCCTAGCACATTATAGTATATAGTACATAGGAGTATAGACCGAACGAGTAGTAGGAGGCTGTGCTAAAATAAAAAGTAACATCGATAAAAAGTTTTATATATATCTCCCACTTATATAAAAAGTTTGGTTTACGTGTATGTTGATTGTTTATGTTTGCGATAAGCTCGAAAACAATTTAACGGATTAGAAAGCGTTTTCACTAATATATTTTCAACGATACACTCAGGATGGACATAGGCTATTTTTATTCCTGTTAAAACACAATAAAATAAATTTTTTCCAAAGCTTATGTCTTAAATCACGTGATCAACTGTTAATTTTCTCTTCATTTAATATAGTATTCCTTTATTTTATCTCTAGCTTGATCAATAAATCAACTGCGAATATTAAAACTAGAGTAATTACATTTCTATATTAAATGCAAAGAAAAATTATATTTTGATTTTGTTTGTGCTTTCATACTCACATTAGATTAGATGCACACTGCATTGATATTGTGTCATATGCACTGTGGACTGGATAAAACTAGCTCAAGATAGAGATAGGGTGTAATGAGGTAGACTGGATAGAACTAACTCAAGATAGAGATAAGGAGTAATGACGTGGACTGGATAGAACTAGCTCAAGATAGGGATAGGCTGTAATTACGTGGACTGGATGAATTAATTTTAATTAATTTTAGCACCGCGTCTTACTAACCGTTCAGGTTATACGCTGACTGGATAAAAAACTAGCTCAATATACGCTAGGGTGTAATGAGGAGGACTGGGTAGAACTAGCTCAAGATAGGGATAGGTTGTAATCACGTGGACTGGATAGAACTAACTCAAGATATGGATAGGGTGTAATGAAATGGAATGGATAGAACTAGCTCAAGATAGGGATAGGGTGTAACGAGATGGACTGGATGGAACTAGCTCAAGATAGAGATATGGTGTAATGAAGTGGACTGGATGTAACTTGCTCAAGATAGAGATATGGTATAATGAGGAGGACTGGATAGAACTAGCTCAAAATAGAGATAGGGTGTAATGAGGTGGACTGGATAGAACTAGCTCAGGATAGGGATAGGGTGTAATGAAGTGGACTGGATGTAACTAGCTCAAGATAGAGATATGGTATAATGAGGAGGACTGGATAGAACTAGCTCAAAATAGAGATAGGGTGTAATGAGGTGGACTGGATAGAACTAGCTCAAAATAGAGATAGGGTGTAATGACGTGGAATGGATGAAACTAACTCAAGATAGTGATAGGGTGTAATGACATGGAATGGATAAAACTAACTCAAGATAGTGATAAGGTGTAATGAGGGGAACTAAATTGAACTAGTTTAACATAAAGATAGGTAGCGTATTTTTGTAAGTGTAGCAATTAACTTGGGAGTTCCTAATTACATGAGTAAGTAATGTTATTAACCATTAAAAAAAAATTGTATTCTCTAAAAACGTTTCTTCCTAACACACTTCTACTATAGCTGCAAGAGTACCCCCGGAACTTATTGTAATTTAAAATAACACTAATACACAAGGAGAAAATCCCAGATATTTCACTCGGTGGAGTTTTTGGCGTTTAAAGCAGGAGAATCAGATTTTAAATTAGTAAATTCTCTCTTAAAATGTATAATTTTTTAACAACAAAACGAGTTTGTCGAATTAATATTGTCCAACAAAATAGTATTATTTCAAATTTCAGTTTCAATTTGAATCAGGATCTAACCAATATTCTAAGCCCTAAATCATCAACAAGAATTTACCCTTTTATATTAAAGTGTATTTAAGTGATACTTAAAAAAAAAATATCTTAAAAAAATGTCACAAAATTTGTCGTTCAAATTAAGTTTGAAAAATATTACCAATTTATATACTTGAACGTTATATAATACAATTTCCGCAAATCCACTAACAAATTTCATATCATAAAAAGTATGAAAATAAATAAATAAATGTCATTCGTTGGGTATCTTACTGTCTGAAAAAATAAGGACTGTATTCACTAAGTAAACTGTCTGGAAATGAGAAATTCTTCGTTGAATGAAAACGATGAAGTGAAATTTATTAATATTTCAAGCACAAGTAAGCACGGAAGAGCTGTAAAAAAAAAGACTAACTGGAAGAGTGAAATAAAACGAAATCGCAAATTGTACTGAGAAAGTCTTAAGAAACGAAAATTCAATTTATTCATTTATATCAATATGTCCTTAACGAACACATACATATTTGATAGTTTAATACGATAAAATTAGATTATATTTATTCCGAACAAAATTATCGGTTATTTTTACTTATTTTACTAAAGACTTTGCCTACCTGTGATGTTACGACAAATAAAAAATAGGTTTTCCCAAATTAATGTATTTAATTTTTATTTGGTGAGTATTACAGAAATAAAATTTAAACTAAAACCAAAAATAATGTAATAAATAACTACGCTATTGTTAATCACGGTTATTGCTGCATCTAAATATCATATTTGATGTTTTATTTTTCCATTTAAATTATATGATATTTAGATAAAGTTATAACCGTAACTAACAAATATAATAGCTTGGCTATTTAATTCATCATTCTATTCACACTCGTACCAATGTAATAAAAGTGTACTACCCGCAGCATATAGCCTTAGAGAGTTAAGTGTGGCTGCGTTATCTGATAACTCGTGATCTTAATTGATCTTTCATATCTAGCTGATGATTTACACACGTTCATCACAGACTCTGTCTTAAAATACGAGTGAAGAGTAACCCTGGGCACGGGATGACTCCTGGATAGCTCAGTGCGCACTAAGTCAAAGGTAACGAGTTTGATTCCCGTATCCAAGTGTCATTTTTCAATTTAAGTAATATGGAAACCATAAATTATTAAATAATCATTAAAATACTTTTGTATCATCACCAAATCATTTTGTTTGAACTTGGTTTTGAAAAGAAAAAAATATCGTCTACACCCAAGGCTGTTTGGCTTATTGATAAAAATGGCAGGTAGGAATCTTCCTCCCAGGACGTGGAATAACATAATTCATGGAAGTGTTTGTCCATCTATAATAGAAAACAAGATCACCAATGAGAGGTTTTTTATTTATTTATTTTAAAAACGAAATGAAAGGGAAGGCTGTCCAAGATAGGTATTTTTGCTGTTTTTATAGCAAAATAATTATTGTTTGTGTCAAAATAAAACTAATAATACTTCAGTATAGTCGTTTATTCTAATTTTATAGACTGGTAATCTAAACCGTAATTGTTTAATATCTGGCTTGTGTCTAGTGGCCTCTAAACGTAACTTTTCAAATGAGTAGCAAAGTTATAATAAAATTTCCAGTATGCCCATAACACTTTAATATTCCATACATCTTTAAATACTATGCTTAGAAAATTAATGGGGCTTGCCTCATGGCTAGGAATTTGAGAAATAGTCAATCAAAAGTCAGATTTATATTAAATATTAACAAAATTTTACCAGTACATTATGTTTTGCTTTTGCTTGAATAAATATAAAACAATTTTCTATGATCATTATATATATGTAAGCTTGTAGGCCTAAACGTAGTTTAAAAGCTACATTTTCTACTTTGATTAGTACAAAAATCCACATGGTTTATTAATCAAACCAAAATGCCAAGGAAACGAAAAGTAACTGATATAGGAGTCTAAAATAGATCTTTGTGAAGCAAATGATGTAATTTAATAGTTGGGGCTACAACAAAAAATATATTATCATTTGTATATTTACCTTCCTCCGTTTATTCTTTTATTGGCGGACAGATCCACGCCAGACCTTAATAGAACCAACTAGATTTCTGGCCTTGAGTAATTTCTGACAGACTATCCTAGCATCTTAAACTGAATGAATAAACTAGAACAATGCTAAAAAAAATGTCAAGTTCACGGTAGATTTAACAAAGCTAAATTCTTTGTGACACACTGTTTTGCTTTGGGTAAATGCTGCAGCAGCATAAAATGAATCACGCATAAAATACAACGATTGTACGGTAAATCAGCTTTAGGAAAGTATAGAATATATTTTTTCCTGAAGTAAAATCAAATGATACAAGATTAAAGGTATATATTCTTTTTACCTGCTCACTTCTTTAACATTTGTAAACGTTTCGTTCAAACCTTTAGTAAATTTGAGTAGGCCTAAATCATAACTCTAAATTAGCGTGAAAGCTTTGATTTTTCCAGATGTTTTTTTAAAATATTGGTACATACGAATATGTAGGAAATGTGGACGACACATGGCTGCAGCTCCAACCAACTTAATTCGTGTTCTTTTTGAAAATCAATACGTGGCTCTGGGCTGTGGCTGCACGGAACACGGTTTTGGAACACTGTTTTGGAACACATTGTACTGATGCAGCGTTTTTCAAACAGTTCTCTTTGGAACCCTTAGTTATCTTAGGTACCGTGAGTAATTATAGAATACTATTTATTAGTTTTTCACACTAACTTATAAAATATCATCAGTAAATAAGATTGCACTTTTTTTTTCCAAGTCTGAATAAAGGACATTTGCCAAAGGCGTAGGCAAAACATGTCATATTTTCCGTTTGTTTTATACTTTTATGCTTGGAAAATTTAACTTTTGTTAGTTTTAAAGTATGCCACTGTCAGTAAAAGACCAGGAATATGTAATCGACAAACTCTGGTCTTCTGAAGTTGGGACACCATGTAGGTGCGACTAGTACGGCCCGATGAGATTATATGTTGATAATGATGATGATTATATAGGAACAGTAGAGATCTTAAACATAACTTGAGCCTGATAACTATCCAGACCATGGCAAGTATAGAATCAATTCCCCTTTGGGGAAAAAAAAAGTATATGTGGTACTGCTGGGAATCGAAACCAGGACTTCTGGATTAGTGGCCAGCAATGTTAACCCCTATACCATGGGCTAGCCTAATTACCGTTATTGAATGTGCATAATATTAGTGTACAATGTTTTTCTGAGGGTTCCAGCAATTATGTCTTTTTTTGCAAGGGATCTTTCGGTCTAAGAAGATTGGTAACCTCGGTAATATATCACTTTTGTTTTTATAATTCTAGACTAAAATTGGTTTGATATAAAAACTGCAACAGTACTGAACAAACTCGCACCTACTTCCATCTCACCTTTAAAGAGCACCAGGAAAGCTCGCTACATTCTCTCGACTTCCAAGAGAATCTTCTTGTAAGAATGTCGTGGAAACTGCTGATATTTCACTCCATTGTGTCCTGTGCATTCACCAAGACCTCTTTTGAACCCATTCAACGGGTGGATGTCTGAGGGAAGGGGGGGGGGGTCACTGTTTGACTGGGTGACAGCGAGGGTGGGTGAGAGATCTTTTCTGTCGACTGAGATTTTTACTTACGGACACGTAGAAAGAGAAAAGGAATGTGTGTTTGTGTGGGTGAGCGAACGTAAGAGTAGGCAAGTGGTCACAGAGACGGTGGGTTGAATAAAAAAATAAAAGGTGGAGGAGAATATTTGGTTGGAGAGTGGAGTGTGCGGTTGGTGTCACTGGGTAGGTCCTTCGGGCAAGTCGCGAGTCTGGTGGGTGGGATGGGGAAGGTGGTCCACATGACAGGAGATGTTTCTAGTTCAAGGGTGGACAGACTGGACATTGTGACAAGACTTGGTGTATCAATAAGTTGAGTGTTTTACTAGTGAAACTGTGAAAACCCACTTGAGAGTCCTAGTGTCAGATTCTTCAATAAGTCTGGAAATAACTTCTATAGGGAGGAGGCCGGTCGATTGGTTTAAAGCATTCGTCTAAGACTCATTCAATCATAAAGAAAAAATTGAGTATTTCACCATCACAGATCTATCTCTGGCCAGATACAGTATTTAAAATGCTCTATATCTTCCCATATGGGCTAGAGTAAATTGCTACTTTCATTGATATGTCCCAGTCTAACTTATGGTTCTGACAGTTATTAAAGTGGTAGAGGTACCTATGAACAATACTAGTAATAACATTCAATATACAGCCAGTCCATGTGATGAATGGAGTGAAGGTGTCTCTTGTAGGGTCAGTTAATACTAGTAATAACATTCAATATACAGCCAGTCCCTGTGAAGGTGTCACTTGTAGGGTCAGTTAATACTAGTAATAACATTCAATATACAGCCAGTCCTTGTGATGAATGGAGTGAAGGTGTCACTTGTAGGGTCAGTTAATACTAGTAATAACATTCAATATACAGCCAGTCCTTGTGATTAATGGAGTGAAGGTGTCTCTTGTAGGGTCAGTTAATACTAGTAATAACATTCAATATACAGCCAGTCCCTGTGAAGGTGTCACTTGTAGGGTCAGTTAATACTAGTAATAACATTCAATATACAGCCAGTCCATGTGATGAATGGAGTGAAGGTGTCTCTTGTAAGGTAAGTTGGTGGCATGGCAGACTGAATTGCAATAGTACCTTCTGGCCCAATGAAAAAAGCAACGGGAAACTACCTCACTCCTATTTCCCTTTACGCCTCTTCATTGCTGCCTAGGCTTTATAGCTGACGGTGAAACTGTAAAGTATCTAACGAACCTTAGGATTGAGTACTATACATACCTTCACCATCTAAATCTTTTTAAATTATGATTATATAATAATTTTAAGTTATACTGTACATTCCTTTTTTTTATCAGAAATGTGAACCCTTTTATTTGTAGCAATGATATTTAGTGTAAGGTTTTAAACCTTGGGGTGACTTCAGTGTCATAATTGATGACAAATGCGTTTCAGTAAGCCGTAATGTGTTGGGTGTTTGTTACTTTACTAAGGAGAAAGCAATTGTTCACAAACTCGTGTGCCGACAAACATTGGGTAGATTCGGTGCACAAATTAAAATAAATAAAATGAAATTGTTCCATGGTAAGTAAAGTGTAAACGTCTAGTGTGTCAACATCAATCGCTAGATTTCAAAAATAATTGATATCCGCTTCGGTGGTCACGTGGTCTCTGCCGTCACCGTCGTGTCTGACTAGACTGCCGATGACAGGGAGATCGGGGTTATAACTCCGGTCGGGTGTACTGAGGGTTGTTTTTCCAAAATGTATTTCCACTTTCCCTTCACGCAGATATGGATACACTTTTTCTAAAATTTAAACATCCTTATCTCTAACTCTTTAGGACAATTGGTACCTAAGAGTATAGCGTGAATAGGTAGTAACACTTGATGCTAAAAAAAAAATTGGTAACTCCCAAATGTATGAATCTGAAATTGTGTATCTCTACAAAGTTAATAAAAATAATCTAGCAGACTTATATGTCGGTTTCATCAAAAGGTTTGCGGGCCGAATATAAACATTGGTTGAGACACATGTGGCTGCGAGTTTGACATGCTCGTATAACACGTTTATTTGATGTTACGCTGGATTTCTGGCTAACTGGAGATTGGGCTTCAAATCCATGTCGTGTGTACTGAATATATTATTTTTCTAAATGTTATATTTCTTCTACTTCCATGCAAATTCGGGTACATTTCCTTTATAAATATTCCTTCCTAAATCTCTTTCTCTATTATCGTCATTAACTTTGGTCAATAACCCAAATTATTTTGCTTTAATGGCCACATGGTTTAAGGCGTCAATCTTACAATAGACTAAACTGCCAATGACAGGAAAATTTCTGTTTGAATCCCGGTCGGGCTTATTGCGGGTAGTATTTCCAAAATTGTTTTCTGCTCTCCCTCCACGCAGATGTGTGTACACTACCTCTAAATTTAATCCCTCCTCGTCCCTAGTTCATTAGAGTAATTAGTACATATGCGTAAAGCCTGAACAGTAGTAAGACACGGTGCTAAAAAAAATATTTGGCACAAAGGATCTATGTAAAAAATGGTGGTGTGAATGGTGTCTTAATTTTGCGTCTGTCTAACCAAGTGAAGGTCCTGGTTTTGATTACTGATATGGTAGAAATAATTTTAATTGTCAGATTACTGCGTTCCCTCTTTCAAAGAATGAATTATGACCTGGTTTCTAGGTGCTGTGACTATCCTAGTATTATTATTATTTTCACGAAGTGAAACTAAACGTACCCAACAACAGCTGAAGGTCATATAGATTCAAGTATTTAGAAAAATCACTAATAAATCGCTACAAGACAGACAAAGAAATGAGAACACAAGAGAATCTTGTCAAATCAACCCCATCACTGAACGGATTGATTCACTTAGGAGGGAATGGAACTAACATATTGACTGGATAAAAGAAGACGGAATTGTAAGAATAGGAAGAGACGAAAGAGTTCCAAGGAAGGTGAAAACCTAAAAGACTGAGGTGAAAATGGAAGGACAGACTTTGGAGCCCTTGGAATGGAACAGGCCAAAGGCCTATAAAGAAGAAAGAAGAAGGATTTTCATTGCACCTTAGTAGCAGTTCAGGCTCTACGAATACATATATTACGCTGATGGAATTTGGAATATGAGGATAGAATTTTAGAGGGAATGTATCCACATTTTACCGTAGGGAAATTGGTAGAAAATTTAAGGAAAAATCACCCTCAGTAGGCCCAGCTGGATTTATATCCCCGAGGTCTCCGTCATCGCCAATTCAGTTCAAAATGGGATTGTTGCGTCCAGCATTTTATAAACTGTGATCCACGGAGCCCTTACTTATCTCAAGCTCCGTGAGGCAATTTTATAATATTCTTTATTTGTTTTTTCAAAATATAAAATAGTACCAGTTATAAGTTTTACACATTTTTTAATTCCAAATAAAGGTCATTTGCAAAAGGCACATTCAGAGCATGTGATGTGTCCCTTTTGTTTTATATTTGGTTGCTTGTAAAATATACATTTTTAAATTATTTTAGCAATACATCTTTCTACCTGTTCAGGTTATACATAAATAATTACACTAATTGTTTAGGGATTAATAAGTTTTAATTCAGAGTAAGTGCACCGGCATTTTTGTGGTGGGAGAGTGGAAAACCATTTAGGAAAACTACCCTCAGTGCACCCGTCTGGGATCGAACCCCTATCTCTATGTCTTTGGCAGTCTATTCCAACACTAGATTAGTGCCTTAGACCACGCGGCCACTAAATTGGGTTTAACTGTAATTATCGAATATACTGTAATTAATATTAGGGTGAGAAATTTATGATGACTCAATAATTATTTTTTTTCTGTTGAAAGGGTTCCTTCGGTCTAAAATGTTTGGGAACTCCTGTGGGTTGGACCATGCAACAATCGATGTGGATGTTTATAGAATTAAGTTAGTTTGTGAGTCATGTGATGAAATAATCATTCAGTTAAGAAAGTTCACATAAATACACCCAAACCGTTAATTAAAATAAACTCGGTGTGTTTACCTCCAATAAAAGTCTCATAGGCTAAGGTGTCGGTCTCATATAGGACTGAATTGACCAAGAGAGATTTTGGAATTCAAAACTGAGATGGTTGTATTTTTAATATGTATTTAGTGGTATGGCTTACTCTTACACACTACAAGGGGGGCTACTTACTACTCAGAAAAAATGTATGTATTTATGTATATTACTAATCCTACACGTTAGTTGGATCCTTAACAGTTCCATAGTCAGCTGTAAATCCTAGGAAATACTAAAATGATGTACTAGGGAAATATAATATTAATATTGTGCATCTGGTCTGAATCATTTGTAGCCCAAATATTAGTCAGTACTAATGTACCGTTGCCCAGGGGACGCCCAAATGTACTAATCGTTCAACCTTTTCTGTTGAGGCTCTTTCCATGTCCCGATGATTTAAGATGAAGGTGATAGTGATTATGAGGGTGATAGTGATTATGAGGGTAATAGTGATTATGAGGGTGATAGTGAGTATGATGGTTTGGAATCAGTGGAAACACTTAAACATAACTTATGGCTTGTTAACCAAACCCTGGGGACATTTGGGGTAATGCTCCTTTCGGGAAAAATATCCAAGGTACCAGCCAGTAATCTAACCCGGGACCTCTGGGCTTATAGCCAGGGGTATTGACCACTACACCACGGGGCCGGTTATATTTATTATTATTAGCACCGCGTCTTACTACCCGTTCGGGTTATACGCACTTACGCTAATGTGCAATGGTAGGGTGATTGTGAGATGAAATTGTAACCCCCCCTTTGATTTAATAGGTTATTATTGCTATAAATAAAAGGTAGGTTTAGTCACAAGAGAGTTTATTTTATTTTACAAACAACTTGCAGATATACGAGAGCGAGGCACTCTAGGTAGGTCGAGTGACTGGCCGACAAGGGCCGACATAAACAAAAATAACGGGAGAAGACCCCAAGTCTTTAAGAGACAACACAATGATTGATACCAAACAAAACATAATTAAATTGACCCATGCAGAAGGCGATTAACCTAGCAAGAAGTTAAATACAAGTAAAATGTAAAGGTCTAAATGACCCGTCGATGTTGACTCTACATTGACATAAGTAAGTAGTAATATGGTAAACTGCCATTGCAAAGTGCAACGCATGAATTACCTAAACTTAACCTGTTACAATAGGTTCCAATCAAATTAGTCCAATCTAATTAGTTTTACAATTATAGCCAATGTGCTGGGTGCACGACTTCGCCCCCCCCCCCCCCCCCCGAGTTGAGTAACAAAATGAATTATAACAATCATAAGAAATCTTTAAATTTTTTTTTTTGGCAAGCAAGACAATTATTCTGAATAAGTTGCACATTTATTAAAAGATAACTAGCGCCCCAAGATGGCGACATGCCAAGGTTTCATTAGCGCCTCAAGACGGCGACAAACTAAAGTTCCAACCCGTCCGTGAGGCGGACACAACGTTAAGTAAAAAGAAACAAAGTTAGCGCGTAAACCATAATGGCTGACAGGCAAATCCTGCAGTCTCAGAGAAATACATTTATTAGTAACCAAGATTTATAATTAAAGTCGAAACTTAAATTTTGAACAAATGAACCCAAACATAATTTAGAAAACGTCGAACAACAACCTACGTCTAAATCTAAGACAAGTGTCTCACCTAATTGAGTGCAGAGAAATGAGTGACATCACAAGACAGTCCAGCCGTTATATACGGTACAAAGTCAATCACGTGTTCACAAACGGCGGGAATCACACAGGGGGCGAAGGGAGAGGGGTGTACACTGCTTCGACAAAATTCACGAATGTTCTCGTAACAATTTCAAACCACGCGCCGGTGGATGAGTTTTGTTTCACTCGAACACAACCGTCGGCGCATCTGGGTTAGCGCATCTCGATGTTCAAATGTCTGAGTCTTGCTCTAATCGGACCTCGAGCCTCGGGCGGTCAGTAAGCCGCGTGATGTAGAATGGAGTTGAGTGCGCGTGTTTCATGAAGTCGAGCCCAGTCCAGTCCGGCCCAGTCAAAGGGGACCAAGATTAGGTGAGCCAGATCGTCCTTATTTGTTTTATGTCTGTGACAACGTCACAATGTCCCCCCTTGGACAGAGATGAAGGACGTCCTTAGCCTTTGGTGAAGACACGGGGAGGCGCCTTCCTCGATGTTCACCGCTGACTAGAGGGCGGGAGGCGGCTCGTACCCTTCGAGGCCATGTTGGGTGTCCAGATGCAGGTTCGGGAGATGACGAATAACTGGACTCCGGGGCTGACCTCTGCTTCACACGCTCACTCCAACACACCGTCGTCCCGAGTTGACCGGGAGACAGCATATGCTCGTATGGTGGCCCGCTTTAACCACCAGGGAAGCTTCATCGCCCACCCAGCTTGGCGATCATTGGCTGCCGACGAGTGTACAGAAACAAAGGAGGGGAAGGAAAAGACAGGGCAGAGAGGGAGGGACGGAAGGCCGAATAGGTGAAGTCTCTGAGAACAAAAGTTTACACGTGAACACCACATAAAGTTTAACAGTTAGCACAACCATTCTTGAAAGCTATTTTGTGGCCGTTTCGTAGCACCAACATTTTCTACCGGTACGAGTCACAGAGATACCCACAACTCTGTTTAGCGACGACTTTCCACGAGTGAGGAAAGGTGGGTTTGCCACTTCACACGCACTTAGAGGTAGTCCAGTCGGTGGGGGTGAACGTTCTGCACAATGTACTTTGGACCCGGCACACGCTTCATTACAAACAGTCCAACACAAGTTTCTGCCCAAAGTCATACTTAGGCCCTACAGTACTACAAAATTATCCTAACAATACCAGGGGGTGGTACCCCTTCCCTAATTTAAATTATATATACAACAATATAGATACCTAGAAACATGCACTTAAGAATGCAAAATTAAATCAAAAAGGTACACTTAAACAAACAGACGACACACAGCACTGGGTCAATTGACTCATTTCCCTGCAGCCTTTAGGTGGCTGACATGTGCTCTACGTGTCAAAGATGGGTCGGATACTTCTTTTAACAATACCGAAACAGGTGTAAGAAATCTTTCAATTGACCAGGGACCACTCCACTTATACGCCATCTTCGCCGAAGACTTGTCAGCAGCTGAGCTAAGAGGAAAACACTTGCACACAACAATGTCCCCAAGTTTAAACGGGACAGGGATACGCCCTCGGTTATAGGTGGCGGCAACCTTCCTTTGGGACTTCAGGAGGTTAGAAAAAGCTATCTCACATTTCTTTTCATAAGAACAATCACCCGCGTCATTAAGGAGTGGGTCAATATCCCAGTTAAACAATAATGGGTGGTTCAGGTCCCTATTGAGGAGGATAGAGGAAGGAGTGGCTTTGACTGACTCATGGAAAGCGGCGTTAAAGGCAATGTTCAAAACGTCTAAGTCCTGATCCCAGTGGGTGTGATCCTGGTGGTGAAAGATCGTCAAAGCAACGTTCAGATTACGATTAAACCTCTCTACATGGTTCGGCGATGGGTTGTACGGGCTAGTGGTAACGTGTCTTATCCCCCACGAGAAACACATATCTCCGAAAGCTTTAGAACGGAAACACGGTCCATTATCACTTACTATGACCCTTGGGGTCCCTAAAATCGCCCAAACACGTCTGCACAGAGCATTAACAGTTGTCCTTGCCTTCATGTTCCTTAGGGGGATGAGTATGACGAATTTGGAGAAGGCGTCCATGGCAACGAGTATAGAGGTGTTCCCTTGGGTAGAGCGGGTCAGGGGGCCGACGAAATCAACAAAAACTTTCTCCCACGGTTGCTTAGCAACATCCGCGGAGTGAAACCCTATTTTAGAATTACGTGCCGGTTTGGCCAATTGACACGGCTCACATTTGCGCACCCAATCTCTAACGTCTCTAGGCATTAAGGGCCAAAAAAATTCCTTAGAAATCTTGCGTTCGGTCTTAAGGACACCGCAATGGCCGCCAAAAAGGGAGTCGTGGAAATATTTAAGTAACATAGGCCTAAGTTTCTCTGGCACAAAATATCTTATCCTACCCTTGACACGGACTACTAGGAGGCCTTTATAGATCTCGTAGTTCCCAATCCTCTCTCCACGCTTGATCCTGTCAACGATCTGTCTGCAATACGGATCCATCAACTGATGGTCTTTGATTGAGATAAAGGATTCGGGAATCGTATGGATAACAAATAACGAGCCTTCTTCCTTACATTCTCCTACAGGTTCCTTATCCTCACACATCCTAGACAAAGCGTCAGCGACAACATTTAGCTTCCCAGCAACGTGATGGGTAGTAAACTTAAACCTGGATAGCTTCCAAACCCACCGTCCAATTTTCCCTAGCTGTTTCGGGTGATTCCACATCCAGCTGAGGGCCATGTTGTCAGTGTACAACTCAAACTGGCGAAGCTCTAGATAGTCAGCGAACTTGTCGATACCGAAGATACAGCTAAGACATTCCTTTTCATATATGCTGTACTTTCTTTCGGCAGGGCTCAGAGTTCTGCTGGCGAAAGCTACTGGTCTACTCCCCTCAGACGTCGTTTGAGAGAGAACCGCCCCTAGCGCTACAGAGGAGGCATCAACATGTAGTTGGAAAGGCAGAGAAAAGTCAGGCATGCGTAGCACGGCAGGTGACACAAGGTGGCGCTTAAGCGCAACAAAAGCCTGCTGTTGGGCAGAACCCCAAATAAAGGTGGCACCCTTTTTCTTCAAGGAGTTAAGGGGGTTTGCTAAGTCAGAGAAGTTAGGGATGAACCTAGCGTAGTAGGCGCACATACCTAGAAACCGTAATACCCCTTTTATGTTTTTTGGGGCGGGAAAATCCAAGATAGGCTTAACCCGATCTGGGTCAACGAGCAGGTTACCCTCAGAAATGATATAGCCAAGATATGGGATAGATCTCTTCGCCCATGTGACTTTCTCCGGGTTTACAGTCAATCCAGCCTCGCGCAGGCGCCTCAACACTACCTCAACATGACGCAAATGGTCATCAAAAGATTTGCTGTAAACGCAGATATCATCAAGGTAGTTAAACACGAACTTGTATTTCAGGTCTGCCAAAATATGGTCTAAGACTCTACTCAACGCTTGCCCCCCGCAACTTATCCCTAACGGCACTCGGTTGAATTCGTAGACTTGCCAGGGGGTGATAAACGCGGTAAATTTCTTAGACGACTCTGAGAGAGCACATTCCAGAAAGCTCGCATTAAGGTCAATCAAGCTGTAATATTTGGCTCCGCCAAGATGTTGGAAGGCGGACTCTATGCTAGGCATGGGGTACGGGTCGAACACTATTTTTTTGTTAAGCTTTCTATAATCGACAATCAAGCGATGCCCATGACCTTTCCTGGGAATAATGAACGCAGGACTTGCGTATGGGGATTTGGAGGGACGAATAACCTCCTTTTGTTCCAAGTCCATGATAAGATTCCTAAATATCTCGAGTTTGGGAGGTGCGCAGGAGTAGGGACCAGATCTAACAGGAATGTGGTCCTGCGCCACAATGTCGTACGGCAAAATGTCGCACTTGCCCCATCTGTCAGTGATGACGTCAGGGAATCGAGCTATCAAACGATCTATCGCTTCACGTTCCTCGACAATCGAGAACAACCTGCGAGGATGGTGCCCAACACAAAATGGAATAAACAAACTAGGTTCAAAACTAAAAGATATTCCTAAGCGTCTTAGGTCCAGTTTGACTCCAGTCTCGAACATGAAGTCAGTTCCTAGAATAACATCAAAGGGAAGTTCTGGCATAACAAAGAATGGACGTTTCCAAGCAAATCTTTCTATCTTAATAGAGAGCACTACTTTACAGTCGACCAAGATAGTCTGTCCATTAGCCACGGCGTAAACTTTAGGACCTATCGACCTATAATCGATTTTAGTTTTACCCTCTAACTGGCGCAAAAACTCACGGCATATAAATGAGTGACTGGCTCCTGTATCTAAAAGAGCAACACAATCATTTTGGGCTACCTGGATCTGAACTACAGGGGTAGGAGCACGTGGTTTAATACAAGTGGGCACGACCGGACCACGACTACGAGCGCGCCCTATAAGTTTCCCGATCTACACTGTCTCTGTACGTGACCCAGTCTTCTACACCGAAAACATCTCACGCGCGAGAGGTCGCGGGGCGCCCGGTTGCCTGAACTAGAAGGCCTGAAGTTGTCCCTAGGAGCGTTAGCATCGCGATCGCTCGGTAATACAGGCGCTAATGACAAGGCCGTATTCATAGGTTCGGGAGTTGAACCCGTGCGTCTGCGGTTTAATGCCGCTGGCGCATGCGCACTTAAATACTCCTGTTCGGCGAGCAGGGTGTTTTCAATCGAAGATGCTAGAGAGAAAAGTTCAAGTACCGTACAGGGCTTACATGTAAATACAAAATGTCGCCGGGTGAGGGGCGACACATTCTCAAGAATAATATCTACGATCTGACTTTCCCCCAGGCCACTATTGAGAACTTGAGCTGCCTCCGTGATAGATAAAACAAAATCTCTCAACGATTCGTGGGGATATTGAAACCTGTGAATAACTTCCTTACATAACCTTTCTCTAGCCCTACTGGGTAGCAGCGCTTCTAAAATGAGGTCAGTAAGTGATCTCCAAGATAAACCATTTTGAATCCCACGGGAGAACAACTGGGTTAAAAAGCCAGAAGTTTTAGCCAAACACAGAATCAAAAATTCACTATCACTCGCTAACTTTAGACTATATGCTCTGTTGATCTCAACCATAAACTTAAACAAAGTAGCGTGATCTTGACCATCGCAAACAGGGGTACGATTTAAAATCTCCATAAGTACTTTGTTCTGACATTTAACTAGTGAAGGGGGTGGAGGTGGAGCGATAGGCGCTAAGGGGGGTGGATTCCCATCCTCAATCCTATCCATACCTGAGTCAGTCTCAGCCTCCCCAGTCCCGCTAATCTCCCCACATAGCTTAGATCTGAGCTCACCCACAGTAGCATTGGGAGGGAAGGAGACGCCCCTTGAAGTCAGCTCAGCTGTCAACTCGTCCCGGCTCAGGCGGTAGACAGCAGTCTTAGATGTGGTCAAAGAGGACATGGCGGCTGCAGGAGTGGTCTCCATGGTCACGGAGTCATGAAACATAAACAAACAAGGATCAGTACAATATCAATCATCCAACAATACTGCAGACAGGAGGACCCTATTTCCTCTCCTAACTCTACCTAATATTCTATTAAGTGCCCCACTCAACTCTGCTAAGAGCAGAGTGGCGCAGCTTCTCTCATGTAACCCCCCCTTTGATTTGATAGGTTATTATTGCTATAAATAAAAGGTAGGTTTAGTCACAAGAGAGTTTATTTTATTTTACAAACAACTTGCAGATATACGAGAGCGAGGCACTCTAGGTAGGTCGAGTGACTGGCCGACAAGGGCCGACATAAACAAAAATAACGGGAGAAGACCCCAAGTCCTTAAGAGACAACACAATAATTGATACCAAACAAAACATAATTAAATTGACCCATGCAGAAGGCGATTAACCTAGCAAGAAGTTAAATACAAGTAAAATGTAAAGGTCTAAATGACCCGTCGATGTTGACTCTACATTGACATAAGTAAGTAGTAATATGGTAAACTGCCATTGCAAAGTGCAACGCATGAATTACCTAAACTTAACCTGTTACAATAGGTTCCAATCAAATTAGTCCAATCTAATTAGTTTTACAATTATAGCCAATGTGCTGGGTGCACGACTTCGCCCCCCCCCCCCCCCCCGAGTTCAGTAACAAAATGAATTATAACAATCATAAGAAATCTTTAAATTTATTTTTTTTTGGCAAGCAAGACAATTATTCTGAATAAGTTGCACATTTATTAAAAGATAACTAGCGCCCCAAGATGGCGACATGCCAAGGTTTCATTAGCGCCTCAAGACGGCGACAAACTAAAGTTCCAACCCGTCCGTGAGGCGGACACAACGTTAAGTAAAAAGAAACAAAGTTAGTGCGTAAACCATAATGGCTGACAGGCAAATCCTGCAGTCTCAGAGAAATACATTTATTAGTAACCAAGATTTATAATTAAAGTCGAAACTTAAATTTTGAACAAATGAACCCAAACATAATTTAGAAAACGTCGAACAACAACCTACGTCTAAATCTAAGACAAGTGTCTCACCTAATTGAGTGCAGAGAAATGAGTGACATCACAAGACAGTCCAGCCGTTATATACGGTACAAAGTCAATCACGTGTTCACAAACGGCGGGAATCACACAGGGGGCGAAGGGAGAGGGGTGTACACTGCTTCGACAAAATTCACGAATGTTCTCGTAACAATTTCAAACCACGCGCCGGTGGATGAGTTTTGTTTCACTCGAACACAACCGTCGGCGCATCTGGGTTAGCGCATCTCGATGTTCAAATGTCTGAGTCTTGCTCTAATCGGACCTCGAGCCTCGGGCGGTCAGTAAGCCGCGTGATGTAGAATGGAGTTGAGTGCGCGTGTTTCATGAAGTCGAGCCCAGTCCAGTCCGGCCCAGTCAAAGGGGACCAAGATTAGGTGAGCCAGATCGTCCTTATTTGTTTTATGTCTGTGACAACGTCACAAAATGGAGGACCTACAGTTTAACGTGGAATCCGAACCACGGTAGAGGCCTGGCATTCCTCACATTCACAAGTTGTGATTAATCGGTTATATTTAAATCTACAAACATTTTACAAAAAGAAAGAGTCAAATTGATGCCTCCAATAAAAATTGAATCCAACCCACTTCTGTAGTTGCATGGTTTAGGGCGTCACAATCACAATAGACGGGATACATTCTGAAGGGAAGATCTCAGTTCAAATACCAGTTGGGTGTACTGATTTTTTTTTCTAAATGGTTTGTTTCAACGTAAGTGCGGGTATATATTTTTTTAAATTCATAAATTATTCATCCATATTAAACCATGGTTAATGTATGAGTATATCTCAGACTGTTACTAAGATGCAGTTTAAAAAAATACCCAAATTGGTGTAGAAGATAGAGAGTGAAAAATAATATTACAAAAAGCATCTAAAACATCTTATTGGGATTTGAACTCCTATCTACCCATCACCAGTAAACCAAACCTATTGAGAATTACATCTTTATGGGGTGGGTTGCTAGTAAGGATGTGGATAGGAGTGGGGGCTCGGGGGGGATCTGGACCCTTCAATGTAATTAATGGGCCCCCTAAGGAGGGTAGTAAGACAAATTAAAAACCTGTCATAGGAACGTTGTGTCACACCCCTGTTCACAATATCGCGCGCAGGTGAAAATAGAGAGATATCTCCTTCCTTCCTTTTCTGTCCGATAAAATAAAGTGATCTCATCAACCGACTCAAATCACGGCTCGATTGTGACAGGCAAAGTGGTCCAATTAACTCTATTCGTTTCGAGGCGGCGCGGCGGGTGATGCAGTGAATCTCTTGTCGCCGTCCTTCTTCCGCCGGCCTACCGACTGGCTCGGAAATACCATCACCTTTACTCATGGATAGAGCCACGCATATTTATGTTTGCAACTTTCATAGGAAGAACCTTATCTGAAAGATATAAACGTTACTAACCAAAAATGATGATAATTGTTGAATAAAAATTAGGTAGTCTCATAAAAGTAAATAAAAATTTATAAAACCCTAAATTTTTATGTGAGTCTATATTTAAAACATCATTTTCATATGCGAGATTAACATTTACTTACTCTACTTGGTTTCTGAATGATCTAAATTATGTTTTAAAACTCAAAATGTTTTGATCCTTTGCACTAAATATAGGTTATATTTTCTCAGTATCTTTGTATAGTATTCGTAATTGATCAACCTATATATATATTTAATATGCGTATGTAAACATGTATTTGTGATTTGTTACACGCTATTCAATTTGAAAGTGTTGGGATTCCCGCCTGACAAATGTAAATATAGAGTTTATTATTTGAACAAGAAGAAGACAAATAAGGCGAATACAGGAAAATACAATATAACAAACAAGACCTATAGATTCATGGAAAACTTTCTCCTTTCTAGAAAGTGTTTTGAAACAAAACTCATTCCAAACCAAATGGGGTTTAGAAATAAAGCGCAAGTACCTGGCGAATGAATTAAATTCGACAGTATTCAAGTTATATCATGCAATAATAATTACTATTATACACACCCAAATCAGTGGACACGTGGATTGGATGTCAGGTTCACCACTTTGTGGTAGCCGCATGATTTAAGGTGCTAATCTCACAGTAGACTAGACTGCCGATGATAGAGAGATCGAGGTTCGAATCTCGGTCGAGTCTACTGAATGTATTTTTTTCTAAAATGGTGTACCACTCTCCTTCCACGCAAATGTTGGCACACTTTATCTAAATACAACCTTCGTAATCCCTAAAACCTTTATTGTGATTAGTAACAAGCATATAACCCAAACGGGTAGTAATACGTGGTGATAAACAATAGAATAGTAATAAAAGTCTGGTTTTCTAGCCAAATATATGTCTAGGATCGAATTATGACCTGGTATCCTGAGAGTTATTTTTCCTGGATGGGTTTTCATTTTATCCCACGCAAGTGTGGTTACATTTACTCTAGATAATACCTTAATTCTCTCTTACCCATCATCGTAACTAAAATACAAATAGCCTGGAAAGTAATTAATATACTGTGGGTAAAAAAATCATTATATACGGTTTAGGTTTCTTAGAAGAAATAATTGCTAATAACAAAATATACTATATTTGCAGAATTTAAAAGTTTAGAGATTCAAACTTCGGGCCTTTGACTTAACGTGTAGTTTCTAAATCCATTGACCTATCCAAATAGCTATCAAGGTTTGATACACGTTTATTCAAATATATAGATATCCCAATACTATATCAGAATCTTAATTCATTGTAAAATATACATTGAATTGAAAAAGGTCCCCATGACATGGGAATCGAACCCGGGACCTTAGGTTTGGTAAGATAATGCTCTAACTACTCTAATATACAGTATTCCAGTGCCCAGGGTAATTCTTCACTCATATTTTAAGGTAGAGTTTGTGATGGACGCGTGGAAATCAGCTATATATATATATATTGTGTGTGTGTGTGTGTGTGTGTGTATATGTGTGATTTATTAAGATTACGAATAACGCCACCACCTTCGACTCGGTAGTTGGCTTTATACTGCCAATGGTACAAAATACAACTGTATGAATGTGCTTATCGTGATGGATTAAATAACAAAGCAATAATTATATTTGTTAGTTATGGTTATAGCTGCATCTAAATATCATATACTTTAAATTTAAAATGTTTCTCGGACACGGGACTCAAACTCACGAAATTTGATTTAGTACTGATTACCATGTCCGGGTGTAATTTTTTTAACTTAAATTATATTATATGCATATAGCTCTAACGGTTAGTAAGATGTGGTGCTAATAATAATAATATTAATAATAATAATAAATTATATTATATTTAGATGCGTCTATAACCGTAATCAACAAATATAATATCTTAGATATTTAATCAATCGTTGTAAAATGCTGTTGCTCGATAAAATTTGTGTGAGTAACGTCCAATAGCCGTTCATCTATAACATTCAGAAGAATTTTCGGAACTTTACTTTATTGTTCTTACTTTACTTTAATTACTTATTATTTATTTACTTATTTACTTTATTGTAAAATGCCGTGGTTCTATATAATTTGTGTGAGCATTGTCAAATTGCTTTTGATCGCTAGCTTCCTCAGAAATTGTCTGATCCCTAATTAATGTTGTGTTTGGCCTAAGTCCAATTTATTTTCTCCCTTACGTTATATACGGTATTAATTGTGTGTGCCGAACGGGTAGTAAGACGCGATGATAAAAAAAAAGTGTGGGTATCGATCAATTAATATCATCGCTAACTTTCTTGAAAATAGCTTAGCCTTAATGCATTTAAAAAGCTGAGATTCAATGTTATTTGTGTGGACTAAGTCCAAAAACATTAATCGCTAATATTTACAAGAATGGTTTATCCGTACTTCATATTATATTATTTGAGTGAGCTATCGATCTCCTATTATTGTTTTCATCGCTAACGATCTCGAGAATGACCGATCCTTACGTTGTTGTAAAATTCTCTGTTTCTACATTATTTATGTGAGCTACGCACAATTGTAAACATCACTAAAACTTTATTGCTAAAACAATATATATATAGCTTTATATATGTATATGACGTCACATATGTGTGTTTATAGTTTGTCCTTCATTGACCTATAAAGAATATATATATATATATATATATATATTGTTTACATAATATCTCATTATTTGTAGGATTGTAAAATTCCACTCTCGTAATAAAACCAGCCATTTTATTTTGACAAGCCTTTCATGCCAATATAAAAACGAATTGGTATTATCTTTGAAAATGCAAACATGGTCAAATAAAATAAAATATAAACATCAGTAATGCGTAGCCACGCGCACATGACACTAGCGTTTCAATATTTATTTAATACTATTGGTATAAACAAGCGAATGGTCTTGTTATGAGGATACAAACTATGATGTTATTTAAGGGTAATTTATTTATGGTTGGTTTCTACACGCGTTGTAAATCTAACTAAAAAAACAATGTTTTTCTTTGTCACTAAGGCTGGGTTTATATTCATGCATAACGCATAACTGATAGCGAATAGTGTATAGCATGTAGCAAGAAACATAATTTGAGAAACACAATTTAAAATTAGGGTGTCTATAATTGATATATAGTGAATAGTGAATAATATATTATGAAAATAATTATTTAAACTTAATTTGATTAAGCGTAATGCAAAAACTTGATCTTGCATCAGCCAATGAGAAGGCGAGGATAAGTTCTAGCCAATCAAATTCCAGTATTCACAGCAGAAGGAAACTGCCCTCTATGTTCTTGTTTGAAATGCTTGTGGTAGCCATACTTGTTTGTTTTTAACAATTTATTTATATTTGTTTTAGTGTAAATGACCACGATTGTATATTATATTATAAATAAAAGAGAAATATTCCAGTTTTGATTCTGTTACTGAGTATTAAATCTAAAATAATATTCATAACAATAATACAATCAGTATCAAATACAAATCGAACTTGATTTAATAGACCAGTAAAAACTTAAATTATGTCATTTTCAATTTTCAAAAGATAAAATTTAATTACAGTGGCTTATTGAGTGAATCCTTTATTTAAGTATTTATAAATACCTTAGTACATTGGTCCAAAAAGGTTAGGCCATTTCTATGAATAAAAGAAAATCGATTTAGGCAAGATTTTAAGCGCTACGTTTCATTATAAGAAGTTTTGTCTTTCTTATAAATAGTACACTTTACATTATGTACACTATTTACAATCACCTAGGTGCTATATATGAATATAAAGCCATCCTTACTGAAAAGCTAGCCCTGTAAACATGAGCAATGCATTTGTACTTAATTCAGTGATGAAACGTGTACCGAATTAATGGTGGGAACTATCACTAAATAATAAGTAAAGTAACTATTATAAAATATGTCATGAGCATTCCCATGATCATTGTTTTTATTATTGATTTTGGAAAAAATTTAGATTAACAACAAAAATGAGAATATATTAAGAACATAGTTGGTGCATGTATAATTTAAAATGCAGATATTGTAAATTTGTCAAAAATCTGGCATATTTAACGAATAATGAATAGTAATTCAAATACATTTTATTTTAATTCCCATTTTTTGGACCCTTCTTAAAGTTAATATCGTTCTTCTTAATTAATTTGAGTGGCAAGGAAATATTGGTCAATTTTCTAAAGGATATGTTGCATCCCAAAAGTGAAAATTGGCCATTTCATGAATCGGACAAACTTCTGTTTATTCTGTGGACTAATTTATTTGCCTGTTCTTTTCACAGATTGGGCAAAAACTCGTCATAATTGGTTAGCACATGTGCGGCTCAGTTCATTAAATTTCCAGTTCAGAAGCCTGTTCACGGAATGAGCATAAATCTGCCCGATTCATGAACTGTGCTAATTCACGAATGGGGTGTAGCACATGCATGCTAGTGTCCGTACTGCGCATGCGTCTGTACTTAAATATCACTAAAATCTATTACCCAGGTTGTTACTAATTCACACACAAGTATTCATGATAAATACTGTCACTACTTTCGGCTGCTACTCCCCGGTCAGCAAATTGTCAGGATAGTTTAACGCGAGATGGATGAGTGAAGGAAGCGTTGAAATAGTAGTCCTGTAGTTTTATTTATTTTATTGTAAGCTTTAGTACAAAATGTGATGTAGTCGGTTATAATTATTATTTTCAAGTCTTAAAGAGTAACTATCCCAATTCATCCCTTCTGCCCAACTTATGCTTACATCGGTATTCTAACTCTACATCGAACTGGTCCTCTAACGTACTTCAGTTCTTCCGCAATGATTCCTAACTCTGCTGAACTAGTTTCAATCTTTCTTATAGTTTGAAATTGTGGCTTTATTACAATTATTTTGCTAGTTCCAAAACACCCATGTGTATAACTACTAACTATGTATACAAGTTAAACTGATAGTAGTAACATCTTTGTTATATAATTACGGACTGTATTGCATTTGGCTGACTGACTCAGGCTTACAACAGAAAGCAGAAGCACGTGTCTGCTAAGCAACATTGATATTGCCTAAATGCTGTTTGTCACCCAGTATCTTCAACTTGTATGATGATTGGTTGCTAGAGAAGCCCCGGAGGGACGTGGAGGTTTCAAGATGGGAGGAAGCGTCATCAACACAATACAATACGAAGATTATCTCGTATTGCTGACCAAATTTAAAGAGAGTTGAAAGAAATAGTCGACTGACTGGTGGAGCAAAGGGGGGAAGATATGGAATGGAGATTAACATTAAGAAGTCAAAAGTGATGGCGATTTCAAAAAATGAAGAACCATTGAAAATCAAAATCGAAAGTTTGAAAACATATAGAATATAAAGTACCTGGGAAGTATTCTGACATAGGATGTCTGCCACACCAAGGAAATTAGTTCATGGATCGCTATGGCCAAGGAAAGTTTCAACAAGAAGAGGTACCTGCAGACCGGTATGTTCAGATTGGTACTGAGGAAGAAACTGATGAAATGCTACATTTGGATCATCGCGCTGTATGGAGCAGAAACTTGGACTCTTAGAAATATGAGAAATAAATACTTGGTGATATTTGAAACATGGTACTGAAGAAGACTTGAGAAGATAAGTCGGACGGACAGGGTGACAAATGAAGAAGTCCTAAGAAGAGTGGGTGATAAAAGAATCATTTTGGAATTGATTCTTGATTTGGATCGAACACATCCTCATGCATGGCACAAAAAGGAAGGTTAAGAGAAAGAGAAGTTTGGGAAGAAGAAGGATTCGAATATTGGACGACTTGAAGGAAAGAAGAAGATTCTGGAAGCTGAAGGAGGAGGCAGAGGACAGGGTGTATTGGAGGTCTCAGTTACTGACAAAAGGAATGGACCTGTCGTCAGTTAGAAAACCTAATAATATATTATAATAATTAATAGACAATGACACTACTTGTTTTACTAAAAATTACACACACACACGCAAATAGTTGACTTGTAATGAATTAAGTACGGAAATATCTCAAAATAACTCAAATCTCGGCACGCTTGGCTTAAATAATATATTAATAATAATATTTAGCACCGCGTCTTACTACCCGTTCGGGTTATACGCTTAAGTACTAATTACGCTAATGGATTAGGAATTGGGAAGGTTGAATATATAGGAAGTGAACCCGCATTTGCGTGGAGGGAGAGTGGAAAACCATTTAGGAAAAACCACCCCCGGTTCACCCGACCGAGATTCGAACCTCGATCTCCCGTCCTCGGCAGTCGAGCTCAACACGACTAGCGCGTTAGGCTTGGCATAAAACCAAGTGGCTGTGATAAAAAAGAAAAACATATATTATATATATTTACTGTGTCTTGCCACCCATCTGTGCTATCCGCAAATTTTGATTTAAGATGTGGAAGATAAAATTGACAGGAAATATACCTTTAATGGCGTGAAGGGAAACCACTAACAAAAAACACCGAAAAGGGATTCAAACCCGAACATCACTATCAACGGCAAACTGGACTAGTACTGGCGCTTTTAATAGCATTCCTTGTGATAAAATGTATATATATTTTTATATACTACTACAAAGCCACATGGCTGACTCATTTACTGACATTAATGTTTACCCACTTCCAGATGAGCTAGAAACTTGAAATTTGGCAAACATATATCTTCTAGCCTGTAACGAACGGGAGGATTCAAAGAAGTTAAAAAAATGTAATGTTCAACCCCCCAAAAAAAATTCAAAATGTTGGACCAAATTTAAAGTCGGTGCGGACCTTTCTTTGAAGGTCTCTTGTGGCTAAACGGTATGACCTATCAAAAAACGGCTCTGGAATTACATTAGTTTATATCCACTTGCAAAGAAAACTCACTGGAGGCTTGGGGGTGGAGCCCCAACGAGCAAAGCGAGTTTTCTGTATAAAATTACATGATTTAATATTGTTTTAATATATGTAGTTCTTTATGTATGATTATTTATAAATATGTATGAATTTAAATATTAACAAATAAAAATAAAAAACTTTTTAACACTAAAACAAGTGTATTTTCTGTCATGTTTACCGTCCTTTTTTTTTCACTTTCTCGTGACTTTTTTAGAGAGAGAAGGTATTTTGATAGTCAAAAACTAATGTAACTCGAGATTTTGATGGATGTCAACGTTTCCATGACCCTCAGAAGTTGGAAAAGTATGTTTTTGCAATGATATAGCTTTCTCTCTATTATTTTGTTTCTGTCTAAATTTCTGTCTCTCTAATTATTTGTCTCTCTAATGGTCTGTCTTTTATTGGGACTAAAGCCGAAACAATATTACTGATAGGACTATAGCTTTGTATGTAAGATTTTAATTGAATTACACCAAGGTTTTTTTTGGAATTAAATAATTAGCCTTAACATAAGGGGTAGATTACTTAAGAGCGAAATAGGAAGTAAGTAATTTTTTCAAAATTGCTTCTAACAATTTTGATTAAAATTGGAATCAAGGCATTGTTTAACATTAAAAAAATGTGATTCTGGTCTTCCCATGAAAATTACTTTGATGGTACTTTACTTTAGAGGAAATGTCAAATTTTGATAATCTATTCATAAACCTTTGAAATACGAAATAAATTGATTCCAAACTGTAAGACTATTAAAAATAAAAATATTTTAACTCATATATAAATTTTTAAATTAATAGTTTTCAATGAATAAATAATTATTTTTTCCTCTTTATGGAGGTCTGAAATTGGGAATTTATTGTTAGGCTCGTGAGTGGATAGATATATTACTATTTTCTACTGTTTCTGTAACAGTGTAGATGATTTTATTTATGTTACTTAGTGTAATGTGATGCTCTTTTTACCAGTGTGTTTATTTAACAGTGTACTTTATTTTTTTCACATATCTAACGAGTTTTAATTGAATATCTACAGTTTAAGGTAAAGAAACGATAAAGTATTCGCAGTGAACCATACCATTTATCTACACCGAGTCCTAATTCTTCTCCTGGATATCCACAATTAACTCCATTAAAAGTTTAAGGATAAGGAAAGAAGAATTTTGTGTTGTGGTATAGTTGTAAACAGTGTTTAAAAATAATCTCAGTTCATACATCCAGTATTTGAACCCCAACCTTCCCATTACAGATAAACCAGATGTACTGACATTTAGTCCACGTGTCCGCCTATTCATGTAATGTTATTGTTATTTTCGATGTTCATATGATTCTATCACCATTAAGATGGGAGTTTAAGGGAAGCAAGAAAAAGTCAGTGTTCTTGCAGTTTTTATATAAAAACATTTTTTGGTCAAAATATATAAAATATTGTTCCAGTAGAAACATAGAGTTTAATTTTCTTCACGTAGTGATATCAACAGTTGTTTAATATTTATCAAAGGTGTCCTGGAATTCAATGAAAAATGTTTATCTTCATTTATAAAGATTTTCGTCTAATGCTGACAAATATTCAACAACTGTTGATATCACCACTTGAAGAAAATTTAATTATATTGTTCTACTGGAGAATTGTTTTTATGTATTTTGTCCAAAAAGAAGTTTTGCTATAAAAACTGTAAAACACTTACATTTTCTTATGTCCCTTACACTCCCATCATAACACAAAGCAACCAATTACAAGGAATTGTTACCGAGAAATTCTCTTTGGAGATTCCTAAAGGTAATTAAATTATGACGCCATGTTTATCCATCTCTCTCACATGATATTGAAATGTAAAGCAGGTTCTATCTAACACAAAGCTGGGAGGGGGTAACACGACATCACAATACTGTCTCTTATCTTTTTCCTGTCACACGCTGATTGTCGACATTTCTTTGTGTTACAGTCAAACTCGACATATTACCCGGCATTCCTTCCTATCAACAGTTGGATAACATGGGGTACAAAATGATTAAAGTGAGAAGGTTAAAAACCAAATAGCAAAATTACGTGATTTGTGTTTAAGATTTTTTTGAGAATAGGAATAAAGAAACCTTAAAATAAGCCTACTTAAAAATACTTTATAAGATTGATTGTATTTTTACCTTCTTATATTGAGAGAAAGTATTGTGATCGTGAAAAAAATCTATCTTGATATTATGACAAATGGATTTTGTTCAAGGACATTTGCTGCTTTGAAATGAATAAAAACCTACTGTAGGTCAACGCAGGTCCAAGTGAGGTTAAACTCCTTAGCATTAATATCAATTGAAAAAACTACTTGTAGAAATTAATTTAAAGCCAAAGCTTTATGATGCAGTTGTGGACAAGTTTTTAGAGGAAAAGATAAGAGCTGATATTGTATATAAATGAACTGGATAGCAGAGAATTAGAACTTAAACATGTGCCCAAATTGTATAGTAAATTTTTAATTTTTCAATATCTATTATCTTTCCATAGAGATTTTATTTAATATTTTCAAAGTATATATGCTATAATTTAGTAAATTAAATTGTTCATACAACCATTTGTATTTTAGCTTTACTAATGTATATATTTATTTTATTTAGAAGAATGAGATATGCCTATTAAGATAATATAATAATAAAAATAATAATAATATTTAGCACCGCGTCTTACTACCCGTTCGGGTTTATACTCTTAAGTACTAATTACGCTAATGGATTAGGAATTGGGAAGGTTGAATTTAGAGGAAGTGAACCCGCATTTGCGTGGAGGGAGAGTGGAAAACCATTTTAGTAAAAACCACCCTTAGTTCACCCGACCGAGATTCAAACCTGGATCTCCCCATCCTCGGTGGTCGAGCTCAACTCGACTAGCGCGTTAGCCAACTGCGCCACCGAGGCGGGTAACTATTAAGATTTAGAGTTGTGTTATGCATTGTGTTAGAGATTGTGTTAAACTTTGAAGTCTCCATATTAAGGGTGTTTTCAAACCTCCTAACCCTGCGATTACGAAGTGGCTACTTCCAAAAATGTAACTACAAAACATACATCAAATGTCACATTTTTCAACGTGAAATTTCCTAATTTCCCGGGGGAGAATTTTACAGACTCTCACTTCATTAGCCCCTCACAAACGCTCGCCTGGATTCTTAGATCAGAATTTGTCAATGATATGTATCTATGTGAATGTTAGATCAAATCAAATAAAGATGTTGAACATTACTTGGGTATATGTTTTATTTATGTAAAGAAACACAATTTGTCTATTGATGTAAATACAAAACAACCAACACAAAATATAGTTTCTCCTTGGATTTACGATTGAAATGTATTCTTTATTTACTCTTTGGATTGCAGTTAATTTGTCGATCACTAAGACAGAAAATTGAATTCTACATTCATGGTTTGTTGATATTTCTAAATCCCTCAACGCCAAGGACACTTAAAAAAAGTTTACAGTAAAAATTAATATATTTGAACTGTTGTAAATTTCAAACGCAAATATAACAACACTAACAGTTTTTTAGACTGCTTCGCTTGATGATAAGATAGCGAGGTGGTTTATTGCTTACACTGTACTCTTAATATATAAGCATCACAACAGAAACAGTTACATCTCGATCTGATAAGTACTTTTTGAGCTTACTGGAAACAGATGAAATTGAACATACAGACAAATTTAGAGTGTTATTATATATATAGATTATAGTTTGGTACATTTTCAAAATACAGTTTTATTAAACTACTTTTGAGTAAGTTTTACTAAAAAAAACATATTTTTAATCACAAATAAAATTTAAACAATATACAAATATATTTAACAAATGTCAAATTTACAAAAATCAATAGTTTTCAAACGACTTTCAAATTTTTTTTAATATGTAAAAATATTCTTAGCTATCATGAAAATCATTTATCAGCTATCCAATCTGAGGCCATTTTCAAATAATTTTAAGTTTTATAAAATTTGTTAACAGTTATTACTTTAAAATTATTTTATTCTAGAAAAATAATTATACATATAATGTAAAATGAACCCCAAATACCATATTTGAATATTTATTTTTGTAAAAAAAATCGGATAGTCAAATACTTTATTATTAATGACCATCGGGCTAAGCAAATGAAGTAACGATCTTAAAGAGATGAGGCATCAAAGAGAACATAAACCAATGATTAGATTTGGATTTTTGGACAAAACTTTGAATATTGGTGTTGGAATTCGATCCTGACCAGTTTAAATGTGCACAATATACTGTTATTATTATTATTATTATTATTATTATTATTATTATTATTATTTTTATTATTATTATTATTATTATTATTTTTATTATTATTATTATTATTATTATTATTATTATTATTATTATTAGCACCGCGTCTTACTACCCGTTTGAGCTATACGCACTTACGCTAATGTGTAGTGGTAGGGTGATTGTGAGATGAAATGGAGGACCTACAGTTTAACGTGGGATCCGAACCACGGTGGAGGCCTGGTATTCCACACATTCACAAGTTGTGATTAATACAAGTCTTGTCAGAAGTGAAGGAAGGGGTTTGTCAATCAGTTAAATCTGTGCCGGGACCGAGGATTGAATTCCCAACACCCAGCACAGAGGTCCGACGCCTTACCCTAGCCCGCCAGGTCACCCATAATATACTTTTTTCTTCTGATTTGTATCTAAAAAAAATGGGTCTTCTTAAAATTCACACTTTTATTTCTCCTAGTGTTAAATTAATTTAATTACTGATAATAGCAAGTTATGTCAAATAATATTAATAAATCAAATCAACATATTTTTCAACGTTCCTCCTGTGATTGACCGTAATGTGACCCGTATCACAGAGTTGTAAATAGCGAAGTATTTCGTATACAGTTTATTTTAGCACCACATCTTACTACCCGTTCGGTTTGTACGCCTATGTACTAATTACGTTAATGTGTTAATGGATTAGGAAAGTTTAATTTAAAGGAAATGCACCCCGTATTTACGCGAATGAAGAGTTGGAAAATCCTTTTAAGTAAAACCCCCTCAGTACACCCAACCGGAATCGAATCCTGATCTCCCCGTCTTCGGCAGTCTAGTTTAATACGAGAGTAGCGCGTTAGACCACGTGACCACTGAAGTGGATATTGTGAAGTAAATATTTACATTTTAAAATTATGAAGCTTTGTCTTTCATTTTCTGATGGTAAAATATGAGTTAGAAAAAATGTTTGATTTTTTTTTAATATGCCACAATTCTAGAAACCGAATGTGGTATTAGCAGCGTGTCTTAATACCTGTTTAGATTATACTTCCATGTATTAATTACGCTAAGGAGTTAGGAATGAGGAAGTGTACCCACATTTGTGTGAAGGGAGAGTGGAAAACCATTTAGAATAAATAATCCTCAGTACACACGACCAACATTTGAACTCCGATACCCCTGTCATCACCATTCTAATTCAATACAAGAGCAATGCCTTAGACCATGTAGTCACCGAAGAAAGTTAACTTTTATATAAAGAACTATAAAATTTAAATGAATTTTGGAACTCAATAATCATTATATTAATATTTTTTTAAACATGGCATTACATTTTTTCAATCAATTTATTCCAACGGATGGGTCTGTTTATTTTGTTTTTTACGGACTATATTATCGCTGTCAATCCATTTCGCAATTTTAATTGTGTGTCAAAATCATATGTTTAACTGGTTATTTTTATTTATTTTTTATTAAAAAACGAATTGTGCGTACCATAACGTTGCTTAGATAGAACAGAATCAATTCTCTGGAGTGCAAATGACGCCCTAAAATGTGCGTGAGACTTTAAAACAGCCAAGAGCGTGGATAGATAAAGGCGATAAAGTGCCTCCCCTCCATCCACCCCTACTCATCCCCTACATTTATAATTTGCTGACTGCCGTGCTAGCAAATTGCGATCAACCACGGGTCCTGGATGAGTTCTAGAGGACGTGGAGTAATTGAATCACTTTGTTATTGTTTGGGTTCCAGACAGTAATGGTATCCAAATATATTTTTTTTTGTTTTATCTTTCGTCAAAGACTGTTAAAATACATCGGTTTAATTAGATTGTGTATTTACGACATCACTTTATAGGCATGCGTTATTGGAGATTTGATTTTTTCACTGCCTTAAAACGAGATTAAACGTGGCTGGTTCATTCTCATTAACTTAAAACACACTTGTGAAATGTAGTTGTAGGCTATTGAATATATTTATATAATTTTAACAAATTTTAAACTATATTTAATCTAGTTTTCTTATGAAACGCTTTTTTTAGAAATAGGAACATAGTTTTGCAGCCAACATTGATAACGTATTAAAATTATTAATGTTATCTCTTATATATTCCGGCCCCTTAGCTCTGTCGGTAGCGTGTCTACCTACTGAGCTAATGGTTACGGGATTGATTCCCAGCGTGGTCGAAAATTTATAATTGATGAAAATTTGGACTTACCTTTTACAGTGATGAATTAACGAACGGGGACTGAATGTTGTGCTTGTCCTAGTCTTAAATTGGATTATATGGCATATGAAGCTATGATAGGTTTAGCAAGCAGGTAGTGGAAAATATATGGCTTGAATAAAAAACTGACCCAAGTCACAGGCTGGAAATAGTCATAGATGTAAAGTAAATGTTATATATATATATATATGTATATATATTAAATAATATCTATCAGAAGTGACGTCTGCAGATAGCATGACTTGATACATGAGTACCTTAAAATAGGGCTATTAAATCTTATAAATGTCATATTAGGCTCCTCCTATGAATATAGGACTGAATATAGTATTTGGATCATATATTATCTATATGTAGGCCTATAGCCAATACACCAACATAAGTTAGGTAGTCCACATCTTCGACACGGGCTAGCTATTCGCCGATTCACACTAACTGGGTGAGGAAGGTAGAATTTAAACGCTATCTGGTATTTTTGAAGTTGAAAAATTAAACTTAGACATGGAGATGAAACTTGGACATGGAGATTAAACCCAGGACCTTTGGTTTAACATGCCAATTATCTTGATTTTACTCAAATGGTTTCCCATTCTCCTTCCAAGCAAATAAAAGGATATTTATTATAAATTATATTTTCGTCATTAATATCCTTTTAGTTAATGTCAATTCGATCAGGCACTAAAGACCGGTCTTATGGCTACGGGCTAAATATTGCTATCGGGAGGTTAAAGTGAGTAACCAGCTAAAGATTATCAGCCACTTTAATATTTTACTCGTTTTATAAACTGAATTTATCTGCTGGATAGCTATCTGTAGGATAAATATATTATTATGTATAAAATGCAATGTTGGTACTGTATTTACTGGTGCGCGCATGCGTATAAGACTAGACGCTACCGCTACAACCTAGCGAGTGGGGAGAACGCTCAACATTTGTTAAATAATGTCGGCTAAACTAGGGCGAGGAAACAGTTGGCGTGATGTGGGCGCAGAAGCAAAGTTATCCTGCAAGTACTAATGTCGGTGTTTGCTAATATGTGGGCAATAATTTGGTACAACGATTACAAAATTCAGTTAATGTACTCACATTTAAATAATTTGTTCTTATACAACTATAACTCTACAAATAGCTTGTCGTTTTTTGTAAAAGTGTGAATTAAATGTTCTAAATTTATATATAGCTATAACTGGGGCCTGTGCTTACTTAACATGCGAATCAAGATTTTTTTTACAACGCTGAACATTTGTTAAATAATGGCGGCTAAACGAGTGCGAGTAAACAGATGTGTCACGTGGGGCCAGAAGATAGTTGTCTTGCAAGAACTAATTTCGGTGTCTGCCAGAATGTGGTCAATATTTGGGTACAACGTTTACAAAATTTCATTTATTGTACTCAGATTTTGATAATTTGTTCTTATATAAATATAACTCTACAAATAGCATGTCATTTTATATAAAAGTGTGAATTAAATGTCTAACTTTATATAGCTAGAGCCCGGGCCTGTGCTTACTAAACACGTGAACCAAGATTTTAACCTAAAAAGAGATTCTGATAAGTGAAAGCTCATTAAAAACAATGCATCACTATAGCAACAACCATTTAAACTTTCAGATAAAAATCTATCAGGTACTTAAACCTCCTGGTAAAAATCTGATGGATAAATACATTTTATCTGGCAGATAATTGCTATCTTGCATTCACAAGACGCACTATTAACTTATCCACCAGATATAAATATTTATCTACCAGACTTATATTTATCCAGGAGTCATAAGCCCGGCCCTAAGAAGTGGTGAAGTAAAAAACCCCGGATAGGATCTGAGCCCTGACCTATCAGACACCAGAAAATCACGCCAGACTTAGAGCCCTATCATCGACTAGCCATTATTAATTAAGAAAGAGGATGTATGCTACATGTACAAGAAACTTAAATAAATACACTAAATTATAGATTAAAGAAGAAAGGAAATTTAAAATATGTAAAAATAAAAGTAATTTAATAGAGCAAAATTCATAGACCTCATGACTTCGTGACTTTAAAACTAAGGCATTGCACAGAAATCGTGAACAAAAAGATCACAAGCTTAACTCGCTTGCCTCCAGAATATAACACAGTAACTTTACCGAAGAAACATGCACAGTCTATGAGACCGTGTAAATTGGTGTGCCTTAAGGGTCCCACCTACCATCAAGAGTATATTCACACTGAGTATAACCTTGACTCAAGAATCTCCTAAACCAGATCTTTTCAGGACTAAACTCTAATTAAAGACTTGAAAAAACAAACAAAAACTATCCACCTTAAGTACGACAGCTACTTCAAGTACAGCTCTGAAATAAAGACGTCCCACGCTTGAACTATAAGAGCAAAACTTAAAATTTACTTGGGACACGATAATGAATAATTTCTTTTGACTGCCGAAATAATTTATATAGTTAATATAAATAAATCCTTCAAAAATTATAATTTAAAAGGATTATAGAACAAATTTAAATTGTTATGTGCAATTGAAATTTGATAGATATAAACATCCACGCCATCGACTTATTTATATTGACTAATTGATTAAAAGATGTTTATATCTATCAAATTTCAATTGCATATATTAATTTAAATGTGTTTCTTATATTAATAGTTCCCATATTTCTCTTTACTACAGTAATAATGAATATCACTAGGATAATAGAACAGTTATATCTCGGCGCGCGGGGCCAAGCCCTACCACAAATATACAACTACGTCACGAGAATTCTACATTACAATTATCTGTGACTTGTACAAAATGAATGACTGCCCAAAAACGATACATTTAACTAGTTTCTACGTTCACTTGAACAAACATGTATAACTGAACCTTTTAAACTGATATATGCACATAACTAGAAAATGGATATGTTTAAGGCCACTCCAATCCACCGACAAACTTTACCAACTTTGGTATATTCCTCACAATTAATTAAAAATAACGCTTATATCACCTCCTGACAAAGTATTACTCTATGTATATTCCTCACAATTAATTACAATAGCACTTATATCACCTCCTGACAAAATATTACTCTAGGTATATCCCTCACAATTAATTACAGATAACACTTATATCACCTCCCGACAAAATATTACTCTAGGTATATCCATCACAATTAATTACAAATAACACTTATATCACCTCTTGACAAAATATTATTCTAGGTATATCCTTCACAATCAATTACAAATAACACTTATATCACCTCCTGACAAAATATTAATCTAGGTATATCACTCACAATCAATTAAAAATAACACTTATATCACCTCCTGACAAAATATTACTCTAGGTATATCACTCACAATCAATTAAAAATAACACTTATATCACCTCCTGACAAAATATTACTCTAGGTATATCACTCACAATCAATTAAAAATAACACTTATATCACCTCCTGACAAAATATTATTCTAGGTATATCCTTCACAATTAATTACAAATAACACTTATATCACCTGCTGACAAAATATTACTCTAGGTATATCCCTCACAATTAATTACCACGAACCAAAACAGCTAAAGGCTCCTGCCTACTAGGATGAAAATAACACAGAAACACACGATGAATAAGATAATAAATTCTAGGTCTAACTCCGTTAATGAAATATGAAGTAAGGATAAGGAGCCCCAATCCCTATCCTGAAACCCACAGTCTTCAAGTCGAAATGTAAAGTTACTTGTTCGAGTACTCGCTACATCAACGATGTGTGGTCCAAGTGGTGATTTAGGTGGAGGTAAGGAGTGGTTTCTTGTAATGACGGTATCAAGTGTCCAGTCAGTGTCTACAAACGGCGCAACAGCAACAGTCAAAATCCTGCAGATGAGCCACACGTCATATTAGGGTGACCTGGTGGTCTAGGGGTAAGGTGTCAGACTTCTGTTCTGGGGGTCCGGTGTTCAATCCTCGGTCCTCCCGGCACAGATTTATCTGATTACCAAACCCTTCCTTCACCTCTGACAAGACGTGTATTAATCACAACTTGTGAATGTGAGGAATGCCAAGCCTCCACCGTGGTTTGGATTCCACGTTAAACTGTAGGTCCTCCATTTCATCTCACAATCACCCTAACATTACACATTAGCGTAAGTGCGTATAACCCTAACGGGTAGTAAGACGCGGTGCTAATAATAATAATAACACACGTCATATTTAGGCTGACCCCACACTTCACTCGATGTCTCCCTCGCGCAGGCGCGGCGTCCTTACTCCTCACCGGCGGCTTGAGGCGTCGCTATGGAAAAGATAGATGGTTATTCGACGCCAATACTTGTCCCGATGAACGTTGGTTAGCTTGTTGGAGGAAAATGAGCATGTTAGTTAAGGAAAACCGTAATTAAATATCAGATTGAGGGGGTGAACTGTGTATTCCCTTGAGTGATAGGACTATCGCAATATATGAGATCTGGTGGTTAACTTGTGGTTGGCGACTTGTAACATACCATCGTTACAGAATCTCCTGAAAACTGCTTCGGTGGTTGGATGCTCTAAACGCTACTCTCGCAATAGACTAGACTGTCAAAGAAGGGGAGATTGGGGTTTTATCCCCGTCGGGTGTACTGAGGGGAGTTTTCCCCAAATGGTTTTCCACTCTCCCTCCATGAAAATGAGGATACAGTTCCTCTAAATTCAACCTTCCTAATCTTTACTACATTTGGTTAACTAGTGTATAAGTGTATTATCCGAATGGGTAGTAAGAAACTCTGGTAAAAAAACTACTGTCCTGAAGTTTTAGTCCGAGTGTTCACTGACGCGGGTTAAATAAATTGCCCAAAAATTACTAAAAAAAAACCACACATAAGTAAAACCTCTAGTTTCATAGTTAGAAGTTGAAGCCTGAAAGCTCCGTTTCAAGGATTACCTCCCTCTTCTCCCCCCACAATGGTTTTTACCATCGTATTAACCCTGCGTCTTTGCGCGCACGTCTGGTCCTGTGGAAGGTTTTCCCTCGGCAATCATGCACGACAGCGTTCCTCGTCAAGTTCCTGAAGACACGTACCACCCACCCCCCCGGAGATTGAGGAAGAAGGGGTGGGGGAGGAAAGGAACCCTCAGGAGATATGGTAAGGGTTGTCGCGCGCAGCTAAGCTCGTAGCTCGTGCGGAACTGACGACAGACCGTCCCGTTACACGCTCGAATCAAGACCTGTGAGGTTCAAGAGTAATACAACCTCAACATTGCCTTTAGGGGTGCAGGGGGTGCAGGGGGGTAGGGGTAGTTAAACATGTGAACTCTACTTATTTTTACGTTCTTATAGAGATAAAGAAATTTTTAAACGAGGACTATTTTCGACCATGAGATACTGGGCTATCCCTGAACCATGTACCAATATATTTTCATATTTTCTTAACCCTTTCTCCCCCTTTCTAACACATGTAACACCAAGTAGTAATTTAGACTGACCCCTCCCCCCTTTACAATAAGTTTTCGCATCAAGAGTGAATGCCAATATTTCATATATAATCTTTTGTGACACTAAAAGAGGAACTCATACCTAATACTTTTCTAAACACATTTTATATCCTGAATATAATTTTTTTTCAACATTATAATATAATATCTGAGTTAAGTAACACTGTTATTAGCCGAAACACCATGTATACATCAGAGATACCCTCTCCCTCTCAACATCGTTACATGGCTTATGTATGACCCCTAACGATAAATATTGCTGTTCTATGTGCCCTTCTAATACAAAAAAGTGGGCATGTTATTATTAATTCTGTCCCTCGAGCTAAGACTGAAACTTGTTCCACCCATTTTTCTTGTATGATCAAAGTGTCCACTAACAAAATGATCGTAAAGTGTAGATATTGACTAGTTAAATTACGATTAACATAACATAACATAACATAACATTTAGCACCGCGTCTTTCTACCCATTCGGGTTATAGGCTTATATACTAATTACTCTAATGGATTAGGAATTGGTAGGGTTAATTTAGAGGAAGTGAACCCGCATTTGCGTGGAGGGAGAGTGGAGAACCATTTAGGAAAAACCACCCCCAGTTCACCCAACCGAGATTCGAACCTCGATCTCCCCGTCCTCGGCGGTCGAGCTTAACAGGACTAGCGCGTTAGCCAACTACGCCACCGAGGCGGGTTTAAATTATGATTGATTTGGGTTTTCATTGCTAATTGCTATTCAAGATATTTTAAAATATTGTATCATATAGAGCTCACCTTTTACGGAACCACACACTTAACAGAAGAAATATGATTTAACTGGAACATTAAGAGTAATTATTTGATCCCAACTCCTAATAAGCTTAAAACCAGAGTCCTACTACTTTGGGAATGGAGTGTCTACATTTAAAACAAGAGTGTCTACATTTGAAAAATTAATGTCTACATTTGAAACAAGAGTGTCTACATTTGAAACAAGAGTGTATACAGTTGAAACAAGAGTGTCTACATTTGAAACAAGAGTGTCTACATTTGAAAAAAGAATGTCTACATTTGAAACAAGAGTGTCTACATTTGAAACAAGAGTGTCTACATTTGAAACAAGAGTGTCTACATTTGAACAAGTGTGTCTACATTTGAAACAAGAATGTCTACATTTGAAACAAGTGTGTCTACATTTGAAACAAGAGTGTCTACATTTGAAAAAAGAGTGTCTACATTTGAAACAAGAGTGTCTACATTTGAAACAAGAGTGTCTACATTTGAAAAAAGAGTGTCTACATTTGAAACAAGAGTGTCTACATTTGAAAAATTAATGTCTACATTTGAAACAAGAGTTTCTACATTTGAAACAAGAGTGTATACAGTTTAAACAAGAGTGTCTACATTTGAAACATGAGTGTCTACATTTGATTTGAAAAAAGAGTGTCTACATTTGAAACAAGTGTGTCTACATTTGAGACAAAAGTGATCATTTTTATTGGTCCATCCCTTCTTATGATCTTGGGGGGACCACGTCTTACTGGTATTTATTGAATTCCTGCAATTCTTAACCTTATTTGAATTTGAACCAATGGGAATCTGGTGATTTCTAACTGTGAAGAAGGTACCAGAAGCTTCGTTGTTTATATTTCCTGTCCCTTGGGTCAGATGCGCACTGTAGTTAGTTTAATTATCACCCACAGGGGAGGAAAACCAATCAAAGTCTACCTCTTCCTAACTATAATCAACTATAATGTAATAATATAGAGCTATGGACAGTTCTCCAACCACCCAGGCATATCCTCCGTGGAGATAAGGCTGTCCTAGTTCTAAGGTCTCCGGTGAATCCCAAAGAGCTAGACGAGGGAAAGAATATGGCGGCAACCCCTAACACTAAGAATGGCCCCGGAGGAGAAACCTGATGGCCCAAATATGTGAAGTCACGTTCGCGTTATGATCCCCGATCTCGAAGTTTGAAGTATTCCCAAGAACAACGTCGTAAGTTACATCGGATAGGATCATATTCTTCAAGTGTTTTCTACAATCATTTTCATGGTAAGGCCCTTTTAGAAAATCACAAACGTAATTTTCTGCTTCCGATATTGATTACATTTTACTATATTTTTAGTGTTACTTTATCGGTGTCGACCTTGGTGGTCTTGGAGTAAAGTTCTGGCCTCAGGACCCAATATTCTTTGGTTCAAACCCAACTAAGGTCGGCGGACTTTTCTTGGGCGATAACAATCCATAGCACAACTTCCATCGGTTGGCAATCAAACCCGTCAGTCCCATGTCGATTGTGGCATGTAATTGAACCCTGGATGGTGTATTTTAAACTTTCTCGGCCACATGTTGTAGGTTTCTTTCTCGCTCTTAGAACTTCAGTGAGGGATGGCAACGGGAAACCACACCACTTTCAGGACGTCCGTGGTGCAAATGCTTTCCTACGGATGGTGGTGTGGGTGGGTGGGGGACAATATCCGGTCATTGTACGAGAGCATGTGCTGCTCCGGATATGTGGGAAACACATCAGGACCAATCCTCTGGATGTAAACTCACTACTATCGATCTTAGATATCAAACTCGCCTTGCTCGTTGTGGGCTCTGCCCCCAAACCCCCAGTGAGTGTAAACTAATAAAATTCCAGTATTGCTTTGAACGTTGATTTATTTTTACAATTTTATGATTCTAACTGTCCCATAAGTATGTCAGATAGTTAAAAAAAAAGTGTGGAAAATGCGCAAAATTTAACCTAAAATAAAAAAATCTAGCTCTGGTGCAATCCGTTTTTTGATTGTTCTTACCGTTTAGCCACAAGAGGCCTCCAAACAAAGGTCCACACCGGCTTTAAAGTTGCTCCGCCATTTTGAGTTTTTTTCGGGGGTTAAAAATTAATATTTTTTGCTTTTTGGAATTTTACCATCGGTTACAGGCTATAAGCTATAAGTGTGCCATATTTCAAGTTTCTAGCTCATCTGTATGTGGGTGAACATTAATGTCAGTGAGTGAATGAGTGAGTCAGCCATGTGGATTTATAATATAGTGAAGTGACAAATTCAAATTGAACTACCTGACGCATGAATCTTTGAAAATAGATCTAGTAATTTTTACATCAGTAATTCCTAAAAACATTGTTTTGTAGATGAATTATTTAAAATTATTTCTACTTTTATCTATCTCCATGGTATAATCCCGCTATAACCGACCGAGTGGCCACCACTTTAGGCGATGATGGTGCCTACATTTGTGGATAGAGGGTTTCATGAAGCCTGCACGACGAGCCCTCTGGCCATTAGTCTCAGTTTTTTAAACCATAGATGCTAATTATTTATTCAGGTAGCTCCTCATTCGTCCGCATGAGGCTTGGCTATTTGTGATAGTTAACATTTCATGCTAGGCAAGAGTGTATTAGGATTTTCATATAAAATGCCTTTTAGAAATAAAATATAATTTTTTACCAATTTTTATAATATTCTACTGTATTAAGTGTTTTTTAATTTTGATATTTTCTATCAAAATCTACAGCTGAAATAACATGACTTGACGTATGATTACGTGAAATTATATCTAACAGCTTTTCTAATACTCAGAATTGGCCCTTTCTGTAATATTGAGCTATATTCTACCTGCATTGGTGGACTTGTGGACTAAACGGCAAGTTCATATATGCAGGATTACTGGCTACGGGGATATCATGGTTGGAATACCAGGGAGGTTTACTGGAGTTGGGTTTTTTTAAATGGTTTTTCAAACTACCTCCATCTCTTCATGGGTGCATTTATTCTAAGTTATGCCTTCCTAATGCCTATTGAATTAATGTTATCATAACAGTTCGAATGGCCACAAAAATTCTTTGAAAATAGCCCAAGAAATTAATAAAATGTATGAAATTTTGGGGGGTAAAAAATAATATTATTTTACTTAGTTTGAAGATGTATTAAATAGCTATACTATTTTATTTGTTAACTTTCAGAAGTACCCGGCGTTGCATGGGGTAGAGGTGCAATTAGTTGGGTGGTTACCCCTGGCGGTGATTTTATTTACTTAAAACGGACAGAAATAAACTCTTCATTTTAATTTTTCCGAGCCAGTTCCTAAATAAAATCCGACACCTTAGCTCAGTTAGCATCGTGTCTCTCTACTGAAATAAGGCTCCCGAGTTCGATTCCCAGCATGGCTGAAAATGTATATTTAATGAAAATATGGGTATACCCTTTCACATAGATAAATTGATAGCCGGAGACTGGATGTTGTGCCTGTCCTAGTCTTAAGTTAGATTATAAAGCATATGAAGCTATGACATTTCTAACAATCCGGTAGTGGAAAATATATGGCTTGAATAAATTATTATTATTATTACTATCATCATCATTAGCACCCCGTCTTGCCACCCGTTCGGGTTATACGCACTTACGCTAATGTGCAATGGTAAGGTGATTGTGAGATGAAATGGAGGACCTAAAATTTAACGTGGGATCTGAACCACGATGGAGGTCTGGCATTCCTCACGTTCACAAGTTGTGATTAATACACGTCTTGTCAGAGGTGAAGGAAGGGTTTGGCAATCAGATAAATCTGTGCCGGGACCGAGGATTGAACCTCTGACCCCCAGCGCATAAGTTTGATACCTTACCCCACTAGACCACCAGGTTACCCATGGCTTGAATTAAAAACTGACCCAGGCCACAGGCTGGAGACAGTAATGGAGGTAAAAAAAAAAGGTGAGTTTAAGAATTTAGGAGACTCAAAAAGATCGACATTTAATGACGATGTAGTTTTTTACTGGAAATTGCCACTAGATTTACTAGTTGCCGACACTTGCCTTAGTGGGCTGTGAGTGACTCGCGATCCCTATGTTGTCCTCTACGGTAACATCAGTTTTCGGAATGAATGTTACTTAGAACGTTCTAGCAGTGGATACTCCGTACGATCTTCGTGAGAGGTGGCTTTCTTCACAATTTAAAGGCTGTAAAATGCATTTATAGTAATAACCTTGCAGTCTTGACAGTAGATGTGAGTTTTACGAGGGAGATCGCCACCCCCTCCGACCCTCATAGTACCCTCTCCTATCCTAGCTTGTTTGATAATTTAAAAGATCCACATATTAATTTAGATATCTACAAGGCGTTGTGTATCTTTGGATAATACGCTACTGTATGTGACTTTAAGGATATATCTATATCACTTGTATCCTTAAACGTTTATATTATGCCAGTCTAAAGCCGGGATGTTTTTATAATATAAAAAACAACAAATAGAATTTTTTTTTTACAAATTCAATCAAATTGTTCTTCAAAAGATACGTTTAGTATAATTTGATACATATAGTGAATTCGACATTTCTTTAATATTTGTAATTTCACCAGGATTCATTCTCTTCATTTTTAAAGAATCTGGACGATTGCCACAATGCCCATAACGGATATTAAAGTACTGTTGGGATTACAAAATTTAGAAAATTTCACAAAAAGCCTAAACAAGCAATATATCTTATTTATTTTGACAAAACGAATATTTTTTTCATAAAAATTACAAAAAAAGGACGTTAAGTCTATACCCCTTCCGACCACCTTTATGTTAGCAAATATTCTATATATTGAACCACAGTAGACTACAATGAAATCACTGTAACATTAGAAAATACATAATTAAATGTATACATCATATATTTATAAAATATTATTTAATTAAAAAAACCTACACCTGAATAATCAAACCCACAACCTTCTGGTTTAATAAACCAATCCTCTGATCACTGAGCTATCCAGGAATCATCCCGTGCTCAGGGTCATGCAGAGATCTGAAATTTTAAAACTAATTAGCCTCTGTGGATCTAAAAGCCGGAATTCTAAAATTTTGATTAGATATTTTGTTAGTAAAAAACTGGGTAAATCCCCCGGGAAACAGGGCTTAAAGACACTTTACGGGTTCTTTAACTAGTTATCTATACCGGGTGTTCATTTGAAAAATTTATATCTAAATATCTAGAAAACAATGCTTTGTGGAAAAAAAAAAAGTTTGACACAAAAGTTATTTGGTTTTGAGAGGGATGTAAATTGATGATGTTAGTATGACCTTGTATGACGTTGTTAAGGTCACGTTAAGCTCACTTTGATTTTTTTTAATGGGACACACTATTTCTTATTGTATATTATTGTAGCTCTAGTCGTAGCATTTTCAAAATTGTGGTGTCAAGCTTTTTAAAGTCAATTATTAAAGGAGTACAAGCCTCACAAGTTTCAGCATCGCCGGCGCTGGTGCGGCACTAGAATGGTTCATACGTACCGCTGGAAGGTATATGTGTTTGTGTGTGTGTTTAGCTGTATTCGTAGAGGACATTGCTTGCTCAAGAACCAAACAAAGCATCGTATTTAATAACAATGCCAGTTACAAATAAATTACCGTAGTGTTCTCGTTTACTATCTATTGTAAACATATGAAGGATGCTCTACCGATTTTTTTTTAAATGATTTACAGTCTGGAAGAGAGAACGGAATTAATTTTTCTTTGTGGAAGTGAGAATCAATGTGATCGAAGAAAGGCTACAGCTCTCAACCAAAGACACCAAGATAAAAACGTATCGCATAGTTTTGTTTTGGATCTTGTTTCAAAATTTAAAGAAACTGGATCTTTCACAAAAAAAAAGACAAACAGGCCGTTCAGTGTTGAATTAAGTAGATCAAGTGGAAATTTTGCGTCATTTTGTGGTAATTCCAAACTGTTTAGTGCGTGGAGTGTCTAGTGCTACTGGTGCATCAATTGGTTCAGTTCATAAGACATTAAAATTGAATACATTTCATCCTATAAAATGCAAGTACATCAAACATTAGATGAAGATGATCCTGACAGGAGAGTATAGTTATGCGAAGATATGATTGAATTATTGAATGTGAATCCATTGTTATTAGAATGTATCTGCTTTTCCAACGAGTGCACCTTTTTCTTAAATGGTTTTGTCAATAAACACAACTGTCGTTATTGGAGTGACCAAAATTCTCGTATTTTTACTGACGGACATACTCAATGGCCAGAAAAAATAAATGTTTGGGCAGGTATATTAGCTTACACGATTATCGGTCCGATATTTATCGACGGAAATTTGACAGGCTAAAAATACTTAGAAATACTCGAAGAATCTCTTCATCCTCTCATAGTGCACGCCCTAGAAAATCAACTAGATAATTATGGAAATATTGAGATTAATGAAGATCTTCTACATTTTCAGCAATATAGAGCCCCCCTCACCATACACTACTCAATCACCAGTTGCTAGACAAACGATTTCGTGGACAAAGGATTGGCAGAAAAGGACCAATAGAGTAGCCACCAAGGTCCCCTGATTTAACACCCCTAGATTTTTATCTATGGGGATATTTAAACTCTCAAATTTATGGGACAAAACTAGCAAGTATCGAAGAGTTAAAAAATAGAATAACAAGGGCATGTAGAAGTATTACAAAAACAACATTACGAGAAGTCAGAAATTAATTCGAATATAGACTATATCATTGCTTTGCTCAAAATGGGGAGCATTTTGAAAACCCACTTTAAAATAAAAATAAAAAACAGAGGTTTTGTTTATAATTATTTTGTTTACTCTGTTACAAATACAAATAAACTTGCACGCGCGCACACACACATGCGCGTGTGCGTGCGCGTAAATTATCACGTGGTACGCATGGATCATTCTAATGCCACACCTGGCAACGGTGATACGGAAATTTGTAACTTTATAAATTTACTTTACAAAGCTTGACACCACCATTTTGAAAATGCTACAACTAGAGCTACAAGAATAAGTAATAATAATAAAAAAAGAGTGTCCCATTAAAAAAAAATCAAAGTGACCTTAACGTGACCTTAGCAACGTCAGACAAGGTCATACTAACATAACCAACTTACTTCCCCCTCAAAACCAAACATCTCTTGCTTCAAAATTTGTTTGCACAAAGCGTTGTTTTCGAGATATTTAGGTGGAAAGTTTTCAAATGAACGCCCGGAATATAGTTATAAATATATAATTATATTATATATAAATATATTTATATATATAATTATATATATATTATATATAAATATATTTATATATATAATTATATTATATATATAAATATATTTATATATATAATTATATTATATTTATAATTATATTATACATATAATTATAATATATATATAATTATATTATATATATAATTATATTATATATATATAATTATATTATATATAAATATATGTTTATATATAATTATAATTATTATATATAATGATATTTATATTATATATAATTATATTTATATTTTATATATAATTATATTTATATTATATATAATTATATTTATATTATATATATAAATATATTTAAATATATAATTATATTATATATATATAATTATTATATATAATTATATTTATATTATATATATAAATATATTTAAATATATAAATATAAATATATTTATATATATATATATAATTATATCATACATAAATATATTTATATATATAATTATATTATATATAAATATATTTAGATATAATTATATTATAGCTATATTATATATAATAAGTGTGTGTGTATAATATGTAAAGCATTAATATTTTTATAAAACAACCACTACCAACGTATATGAAGGATTTAAAAGATTATAACTATTAATATTTTAATCTCTAGTATACTTTAAAATAGTGCGTTTTACTATTTGTTCATAGTTTGAAACCCCCACAATTTCAGTCACAAATATTGATGGATTATTATTAAGTGTAATGTACTAAGATAAATTGTTATCTAAGGAATATAGTGATATAAAAATTTATAAAGTGATCTTTTGTTTAAAAAATGTGAAAAAAATACACAGGTAAACATAATACTTTATTAACAGTATATTATGAAATAAATGATTAAACAAATTCATACAATTTAACTATACTATTAATAATAACAATTTATTAAAATTCAAGGAAACGCCAGACATTTTCGTCTCTAGCAAGTGTAGGTTTTATAATATATAAACTTATATAGTATATGTATATAATCTTGCTTAAGATAACTATATGATATGCAATACTATTCAATGTATACTATGCATGTAATAATCTATACTAATATAATATTTATATATAATATATATACACAGGATGTTCACGAACAAATATACAGCGCCTTAAGGGAAGTAGGAGTGGAAATAGAACAATTTTTTACAAGGAATCCGTATCCAGATGAGGTACTTTCTAGAAGAAAACTGGGGTGGAAATGTGCAGGCACAGGGTATGTAACAACAAACTGTTGTAACTAGAGTGTGACATGGCAAACACATGTACTAATTGTCTTATTTATTTCACTGCTAATGCAGCGTGCTGGCACGTGTTCGTTATTATGAGCTTGCCATTTCACTGTAAAGTTTTGCGGAACAGACCGACATGGTGTTCCTGTATAGAAAGGCGCGTAGAAATGCCATAGAAGCGGGAAGTTTGTACCGTAGACGATACCCCAAACAGACGGCACGCAACGCATACCATGTATCCACGATTGGAACAGCGACTACGAGAAAGTGTCTCTCTCACTCCAACAGGTTTGAAGAGGCCAAACCAGTCATTTTTTTTATGACAGTTTGAAAAGTAACTGTGAACTTGGTATATTCTGACCATGCGTGTAAAACTGAGATATAAATACCCATGTCACCGTATTGGGTGCCGCGCCACTATCCCAGTTGCCTACCTGCCCCTGCACATTTCCGTAGCCATTTTTGTCTAAAAGGGATATCGTCTAGGTAATTATTATTATTAGCACCGCGTCTTACTACCCGTTCGGGTTATACGCACTTACGCTAATGTGTAATGGTAGGGTGATTGTGAAATGAAATGGAGGACCTACAGTTTAACGTGGGATCCGAACCATGGTGGAGGCCTGGCATTCCTCACATTCACAAGTTGTGATTAATACACATCTTGTCAGAGGTGAAGGAAGGGTTTGGCAATCAGATAAATCTGTGCCGGGACCGAGGATTGAACCCCGGACCCTCAGCACAGAAGTCTGACACCTTACCCCTAGACCACCAGGTCACCGGTCTAGGTAATTGTTCCATTTACTGCCACATAACTCTCCTAAATCATTGTATCTTTTGTTCGTAAACACCCTATATATCTATTTAAAATGAAATTATTGAACTTTTTATTGAGTTTTAGTAAATCGTTTATGGTAAATAAATTACACTTTAGCTTAAGTAAAAATTTTGGTAACATTGTTTTAATTCTCAGCTTCACATAAGAATGTGTTACGTCTATTTCTGAATTCATTCCGGAGATATTTTTCAATTAATCAACCCTTATAAACAAATACCAATTGTGGAAACACGATAATTAGATTGCTGAGTGGATAAAAGAGTGACAGTTATACCTAATCAAACATATCCTTGTTTCATAAAAAATATCGGCTCTATTCTCTTGCAATTTTTTCCCACTCGGATAAATTGATGTGACCAAGCACACAGGAAGCGCCTGTAGAGTAGTCTTCCTGTGACCCGCATACCAAGTATGTTATGCGTGTAGTCCTTACTCCAATGGAAGGCTTATGTCGTATGTTTGCAAAATAAATCTTCTAATAGATGTGAATTACCACCATTCCTACGCTGGATAGACTGTAGGCAGTAGACATTGTTTGTGTATGCAGCTTATATAATTTTGTTCAACTGTAACAATGTATTAAATTATAACAGGCTAGTACAGGGTAGGACAGAAAGTATTGATACATTTAATAAGACTATATAATTAATAATTTAAATGATAAATACTTCAAATTAAACTTTACATGATAAACAAAGATTGATAATTTTCTACCTAGCTTTCAACTATCATTTTTTTTCTTCAAACAATGTCTTTAAGATCGCCACTATTATTTGCCATGCACTGTTGTATGTATTCCCCTAAACTTGGTATGACTTTGTGCAATGTCTTTTGTTGAATTATTTCAACTTCTACAACAATTCTTTACGTTCCTAAATTGTTCTAGAGCGATTCGAGTTAACATGACTCTCTATTATGCCCCACGAGAAAATGTTCGGGGCTGTTAAGTCTGGTGTGTGTGGTGGCAAGGTGATGTCCACGAATCATCAAACAAGATGTCCATGAAACATTGAGTGAAGCACTTCCATTGATGATCGCAACCTTTCTGACCCCTGAACTGCAAAGTAAGGTAACGGATACCAAAAAATCACGTGTTTCCAGTGAGATGCGGCGGCGGCCCACACAGCCCGAACATCGGCCTACTCTCTGTCCGGCTAACAACTCCATTACAACTCAGGAACCCAGCGAGGACTTTTCTTGTCGAGGGCATGTCTACGTGACTGGTCCAAGAACAATTCAGGAACTCAAAGCAATTCAATAAGATACATTGCAAAAAGTCATTTCAAGATTCAAGAGACGCATGCAACAATGTATTGCATATAATGGTAGCAATCTTATTTAAAAAAATTAACAATTCAATTTAAAAAGAAAAATATTAATCTTTTATTGTTATTGAACTCTTAATTTGAAGCAATTAGTAGTTAAAATAGTCAATAAATAATATTACTAAACGTGTCACCATTTGTTTCATCTGCTCTTGTTTTCCATTGGTAAATAAATTAGGAGTCGACTCTCGAGCGTGGCTACTGAGTTGGTATTTTCATAAATTATTTTCCATTTTTTCCATCACGAAAATTCTTATTGATTTTCTTTTAAACATTGCTTTCTAATCCCTACCTCATTACTATGTATATTCCTTTAGCCAATATTTTATTATATAAATCGTTATTCAAAATATGGTTCAAGCTATTTAAAAAAAGTTGAAAGATTCCAACAAGGTGCTTTTTCCTTAACACACCTCTAGTTTGAGTTTATTTAATATAAAAAAAATATTTTAAAATGTAACTCTACTTCATATTCAACAACTTTTTAATTATATATTTGTGAAATTACTAAAATAGTCTTGATGAAAAAACTATCCATACTTATCCTTCCGCTAACAAATACTGTGACTTGTTGGCAGGCTCACAACAAACATTTTTAAGATATTTTTTTATAAAACTAGCAGCGAGCGTTCCTCTTTAACTTGAAATAATAATAATAGCTATTATTATTATTATTATTTAGCACCGTGTCTTACTACCCGTTCGGGTTATACGCTTAAGTACTAATTACGCTAATGGATTAGGAATTGGGAAGGTTGAATTTAGAGGAAGTGAACCCGCATTTGCGTGGAGGTAGAGTGGAAAACCATTTAGGAAAAACCACCCCAGTTCACCCGACCGAGATTCGAACCTCGATCTCCCCGTCCTCGGTGATCGAGCTCAACACGACTAACGCGTTAGCCAACTACGCCACCGAGGTGGGTAACTTGAAATAAGAACCTAAATAGAATATTTCTCCTTTTTTATATCGACATGAAACAGGATGGTTGAAGGTGAAGGGTGAAATGGAGTATAAGGTCGAGGAGAACACTTCCAGAAAAAACACATACTACTGTGTTTCAAGCCTGACAGCGGTTGATAATTCCTCGCCGACCAAGGTGGCCGCTTTATTACTATTTTTTATCAAACTTTTAGTCGAAAAAATTGACAATAATATAACATTTGTCTTTTAAAAACATGTCACATAATAACATTGAAACAAAATGAATCTGAAGTTTTAGAAAAATAAAAGTCTCCTGAATTCCCCTTCGCCCCTAATCTCTGCTTCTGTGCGAGATCATTTCTCGATCGATCTCTCTGTAACCAAGTAGCTTTGTTAGATGTTTAGAACTCGTTTTTTACTCTCTCGAATTGTATGGCCGTACTTGGACAAATTGACGGCAGGGTCTGTAGACGCGATATAAGAAGTGCGAGGTGGTCCCCTGGAAAGTTAGGTGACCCGCGCTTGAGCAATGTGCATGTGTTGCCTGTGACGTCCCTCGACGGAGGCAACAGATTGCGGTACTCCGTCACAATTAAAATCAATCCGTAACTTTTCAAATTTGTTTTAATATCAATGTTAATATCAATACTGTATTTATTTCTGCTTGTATTGTAACCCAAATACTCTATTTGGTGAATAAATAGCTTTGAAATTTTTATTTATTATATTAAAAGTAAAAAAAAAAGTTAGAGGCCAAGATAAAAGCTTAGTTCCACCCCCTATCTCCCCCGTCATAAAAAAACTCCATGGTGACAGCCCACAATCAAGATGTACCGACCGTATGTTGGTGAAGATAGTGCCAACATTTGCGGATGGTGTCATGTGATAATCAAAACGAATCCTCCACAGTTTATTTTTATTTTTTTAACAAAAGTTCCCAATTTTTCATTCAAGTAGATCCTCATTTGTCTTCAAGAGGCTGAAATTGACTGTTTCAGACTCACTGCTTCACAGAAATATCTTGAAGTGCCCTCCTTATCACGCAAAAATGGGAGTAAAATATCTCAGGTTGAAGTGCAAAAAATAATAATTTGGTGTATATTATAGGGGTAAAATTGTACTAACAAATATATTAAAATTTTAATCAAACAAATCACCCAGTAGCTCTACTTTTTTTTTCCATTTTTTTCCCATAACTATAAATTTGAAAAAGCCGTAAATTTACTCTAGCATAAGAATACAAACACTATTATTAGTGAGGTTGACTTAGCTTGTCACTTCCTAAAGCCAAATTAGTTTTATTATATCTGGGACTGTGCCAATTGCAAAATTGAAATGTGATATTTTCAGTATTAAGAGAGGGCTGTGCTTAATGCCTTTACTTTGTACTTACCCCGGACGTAGTTGCTAACGGCTGCTGTTGAGCTCGCCGCAGGAGGGGAGATCGATCCGATTGTTGGTGAACTGGTGTTTTTTAATGGTTTCCACTCTCTCCCACAATGCGGTACTTTTCTCAATTCAACCTCCAATCCTAATCATTAGGTAATTATACTTAAGCGTATGCTGAACGTAGTAAGACGCGTGCTAAATAAAAAACTTGTAACTTATTTCTTCTTTCAATTATTAAGTTAAAAACTACAACATTTGGGTGAAAAATATCACCAAATTTTAAGTTTGTCTACAACAAGTTAAGGTCAAATAGGTGCTCTCCATTGTTAAATCAATAACCAACCAAATTTGAAATGTTAAGTGACGGGGTGTATTCAACTAACTTTTATGAAATATATCTCTCCTTACTCTCCTTAATATTTGATATTACAAATGCCATAAAGAATGATATTATATTATCGCTACTATCCAAACTTACTGTACATAAGGAAACGCTGCAATACGGAACAGAACAATGAACCTCAAGGGGAAATTCATCTAAGCGCGCACTAATGGAGGTTATAGGCTACTGATCTACCAGTATACCTCCTCAGGTATCATAATCTCCTCCCTCTTGCCTCCACCAGTCTGGAAGTTTCCTGGGGAGATACTTAGCTTAACAACAACTTTCAAGGCTAGCTGCAGGGTGCTCAGGTTACAAACAGTATTTCCAAGTAAAAGTGGCAAGAAAAACATTTAAGAAAAATCACTCTTACATCATCTAACCAGGATTCGAACAACGATATCCCCATCATTGGCAGCACAGTCTATTGTGAAGAGTGACGTCCTAGCCATTCGACTACCATAATGGGTAAGTAATTATTTGTATTTTAATAAATTCAATAATGACTCAAGTAGTCTAGTGTATATACCCTTGAGGTCATTTTGACAGTAAAAAATAATTGTTGCAAAATTTTAACAAGTGTATAGTTTATAAGTTTCAAATAGTGATTCAAATATTTCAATAGATTAAGGTTCACAAGTTGTAAGGATAAAACTTGCTACTTTATATTTCTTACCTACCATTCTAATGTATATTCCTTTCCCTACACGCAAATTTAAGTAAATTTTCCTATAAATTCTACCTTCTTTATCCTTACCCTCTATGTGTATATCCGGGTAGTAATATGAAAAAAGTATTAAAAAATTAAGCGCATTAATTTATCCAAACCAACAAACACAAAAAATTACTATCAAAAAATACCTATCAAAAAAAATTTGCACTGTACCTAACCCAGTTTTATTCAAATTTAGATACAATTGATTGAATAAAAATATAAATCCAGCGTAATCTACTTTAGTGTTGCCAAGATAAAAATTCAAGACGCGGGTAAAAAGTGTATCTATCGGTAAGTTTCTTTCTCACTCCTTCTGACGGGGCTCGGATAAATATATAATAAGGCGACGAGACCTGAAAGTCGATTAAGTGTTCCTTAGAAATGAAAGCTATAAATACAAATCTAACCCAAACAAAATGTTTCTCAAGATCTGAACCTTTTTTTTTATCGAGTTTCATGCAAGCAGTGGCGTCACCGATGGGTTTCGGGGGATGCGCGCCACACTGGGTGGCACCATTAAAGGGGGTGACACCAAAGTGATGGTCTTTGCCATTTTTTGTGAAATGGGTCGACAGAAATTTATTATTAAAAAATTTATTTCTTTAGTAGTTTTGAGTAAAATGCATTATTCATTTGTCTACCACTTTCATATTATTTGAGACATTATTTATGATAAAAACCTAATCCAGTTATGTGTCTCATCCATGTTAAGGTAAAGCTTAACGAGTTAAACTGAACATAATTTTGATGTAATTTTTAAACTTAGAATTATTTTGTTTTCCTACCGAATACTCACTCTAACAATATTATTATTATTATTATTATATTATAATATATATAATATATAATATATAATAATATAATAATAATAATAATCTAGCACTTCTGGGCGACATCACCCACTAGTGGAAAGATTATCCAGTACTAATGTACCGTTGCCCAGGGGACATCCAAATGTACTTTTCGTACAATCTCTACGTAGACGCTCTTTCCATGTCCCGATGAGACGAGGTGATGGTGATAGTGAGTATGAGGTTAGAAAACAAACGGTAACGCTTACAACTAGGGCTGTCAAACTCGATTTCTCGATACCTCGATACCATCGATTCTTACTGGTATCGAAAGAATCAAGAATTGATCTTAATATTACGACCCTCGCTACTTCGATTCTTACCTCTCAATAAAACTGGTAGCTAAAACCAAACAGCAACATTCAGAATTGGTAATAATAGATAGTACGACCCTAACATTTTGAGGTATTCTACATGGAAAATAAATGGTCTCGAATAAAATATGACCTGAAATTATGACAATAGCAAGAGAACTCAACAACTTTAACATAATTTTTTTAAAGTAAAATTTAAGCGAGACTGTCAGAATATATAACTCGATTCTAAGCAAGTAATCGATATATAATACTACCGTAGACTAGGGTTGGTAATTTACCGTAATATATCGATACATCTATCATTATAAAATTAAAATGGCCGCTCTCTTGTAACTATAATATTTGTCACTTTTCAATTTTTAAGATTTTATTTAGCCCTTTGAATAAGATAAGTTCAATAAAAATAAGATAAAAATGAACGTAGTTAATAAAAATAGAACAAAAATATTTATATTTATTTAATTCAAAGGATTATTTATATATCGTTGCCAAAACTTCATCACTAATTTCTGGCGAGCTAAAGTCCGTAGGATCAGTTATTGTGGACGGACGACTTAGCTTTTTTGTAACGTGTGAAATGTGTTCTTCTTTCCGTTAAAACATCAGAAATTTATTGTTATAATTTTGAGTTTATTTAAATATTTTGTTTTGATTTTTAGTTTTGAGGACTTTTAATGTGTTTAATAAATATTAATAAATATTTGTATAGTTGCGAGATTAAAGTTTCAAGCGACCATGTGTAGTGGTCGAGTCCAAGTTTCACATTGAGGGGGGAGTAGGTTATCAGGAACGATAGATTTTTTATATAATAATGCTTGGAAAAATAATGAAAAAGGAAATGTTCAAGAATCGGAATCGAGAAACGAAAAATCGTAAAATCAAAAATCGTGGTTGAACTTAAGAATCATCCGCCTCGGTGGCGTAGTTGGCTAACGCGCCAGTCGTGTTGAGTCAGACCACTTAGGACGGGGAGATCGAAGTTCGAATCTCGGCTGGGTGAACTGGGGTGGTTTTTCTTGAATGGTTTTCCACTCTCCCTCCACGCAAATGCGGGTTCACTTCCTCTAAATTCAACCTTCCCAATTCCTAATCCATTAGTGTAATTAGTACTTAAGCGTATAACCCGAACGGGTAGTAAGACGCGGTGTTAAAATTAAATTAAATTAAATTAAACTTAAGAATCGGAATCAAGTAAAACAGGTATCATACATCTCTACTTACAACCAACTAACTAACTAACCAAAAATTGGTGACCGTTAGGGTAATTCCCCTTTCAGGAAAAACACCCGAGGTACCAGCCGGAAATCGAACCCGGGACCCCCTAGGCTCGTATCCAGGTACACTGACTATTAAACCACGAGGCCGGTTACTGTATCCAAACGGAAATGTAAATATATGTTGGTTATTCGTTTGATATTGCATTTTAAATATTTAATTTTAATTTTGCTAGTTTTTTAATATCTCACTACTATTACCGTTACTTTCAGTTATATAGGGGAACTCGCTTTGCTCGTTGGGGGCTCCACCCCCAAGCCACCAGTGAGTTTTCTTTGCAAGTGGATGCTAAATAATGTAATTCCAGAGCCGATTTTTGATAGGTCTTACTGTTTAGCCACACGAGACCTCCAAATAAAGATCCGCACCAACTTTAAAGTTTCTCTGATATTTTGAAAATTTTTTGGGGGTTAAAAATTAGAATTTTTAACTTTTTGGAATTTTACCATCGGTTACAGGCTAGAAGATAAAATTTTGCCAAATTTCAAGTTTCTAGCTCATCTGGAAGTGGGTAAATATTAATGTCAGTGAGTGAGTCAGCCAGGTGGCTTTATAGTAGTATAATTAGGATTTACTAGTAACATTATTACAAAAAGCAGTACTAAGAACTCAGTACGGTAGGAGAGTGATGTGTGTAACAACATGAGCCACCACACTGGGTGACACCAACCCTAGTTACGCCACTTCATACAAGGTACGCTGAGCTTACGACCAGAATACATTCGCAGATATGTGACTCCAATGGAATCTATAATAATAAAAATAAGTGTTTGTGTGCGATGCCCAGCCAAATCTACGGCACGCAGTGATATTAAATTTTTAAAATAGATGGACGGAAGGTTTTCCAAATGCACCTCGAAGTCGGATTTTTAAATTTTTAATTAGCTTTTTAATTATGCTATTTAAAAAAAATTGAAAACAATATTAGTAATATAGCTCAGACTTGCGTTTCAGAGATAACTTTTCAAAATGAAATTGAGCACCATGGGGTAAGGGGGGCTTATATAATACTTACACCACAGTGGGTCATGGGCAGCGCCGTGCTGGATTGCTAGTACTTAAAAATGTTAACCGTACTGTACATTTTAATGTACTTTTGAAAGAAGATTGGAAGGGGGGGTTTTCTATTCTCACACAGTAATTAAATTGTAAGGTAAAAATTATTATAAAATAAATTGGGCAAGAGATATGTGAAAGTATAAAGATAAATAAATATTTTTATCATGATTGAGTGGTTTGGAGTCAAACTAAAAATATCATAAGCCTTAAATTTGTATAGTAGTTTTAAGGTACGTTTATAACTGCAACTAAATATAATATTTTTCAAATTGAAAAATGACAATTATACACGGGCATCAAACTCGGGCCATTTGATTTGTACAGACATTACTCTAACCAATGAGCCATTCGGGAATCGTCCTGTATACAAGATCATTCTTCACTCATATTTTAAAGGGGAGTCTGTAAGAATGATTCTAGCCACGGTACGATACCTGGATAGCTCAGTGGTTTGAGCGTTGGCGTACTAAGCCAATGGTCTCAGGTTCAATTCCCGTAGCCAGTGTCATTTTTCAATTTGAAGACTATAAAAAAAAGATGTTTGCTATTAAGAAAATACAAAACTTACTGGCCTTAACACGAACTCCTTTCTATCTCACCTTAAAAGTGAATAAGTTACGATTATTTTGCTAAGAAAATATATGATTGTTAAAATTTGTTGTCTTACATATAATTTGCAACAACAGATATTAAATAATGTTTGATAACAATATAAAGTAATGTTATGGAAATAAATATACTAGTACAGAGAATGTATTATAGTTAACCAATTTTACAGTCAAAATCGTTTTAATTTTTTATTGTAAAAAAAATTTATATGACAGGTCTATTAAAAACTTAGTTTGAAATTATACAGCTTATGTAAAAGGCACTTTGAAAATAAAGCTAATAATAACCACACTAAAATAATTTAAAAATATTAATATTAAGATACGCATCCACTATGTTTGTTTGATTTTAAATTAAACAACATAGTTTTATTAAATTAATTTAACATCACGTCTTACTACCCTTTGAGTTATACACTTACGTACTAATTACGCTAATGACTTAGAAATCGGGAAGGTTGAATTTAGAGGAAGTGAACCCACACTTTCGTGAATGTAAAGTGGAAAACCATTTAAGAAAAACCACCCCCAGTTCACCCGGCCGAAATTCGAACCTTGACCTACCCGTTCCTCGACAATCTAGCTCAACACGAAACCAGCGCGTTAGCTAACTAAGCCACCGAAGTGGGTAACTTTACTAAAGATAAAATGGTGGCTGTTCATGCAGGAACATCAAAAGGAGGAAGAGAATTCCTACAGTGAATAAACAATTTGTAAATGCCACCTTTTTAACTATTTTCTATTATTATTATTAAACTAATTTAAACTATCATTTCGAAAAATTTTATTAACTATCATTAATTTCTAATACTCATTAATTTCTGTTTCAATTAATTACTAAGTAAACATACATAATCATCAGTTTAAGTTCATTAAAAGATCAAGTTGTCACCTACCTCTTTCCGTGGACCGGATCTGTCAGGATAGTTTGCGAGGAAGGTTAGGGTCAATGGCAAGGTTGGTTGGAAACGATACTGGAGGCTTAATATTTTGTTTGATAGCAGCACTGAAATATATTACAAAATGTGATGTTAAAGATGTTATAAAAGAAATATAAGGACTTGGAAGTTTGTGCTCGTGGAAGAACTGGCTTAGCCGTGAATACTTAAACTGTTAGAACGATTGAAACGGCTCGCAAACCCCCACATAATTCGAACTCGGGACTCTGGACACAGTGGTACTGATGACCCGAAGATACTAGCCTGCCGTCAGGCAGAGTAACTGCCTCCGAAATAGATGATAACGGGTCAGCCCCGATGTCAATAATACAAAGACTTTTATAGCCCGATACATACCAGTTATTCCACAACTATTGCAAGTTTGTTGTGAGTAGTCAGCATTCCTATTTGGGTTTTATAATTCATTAACATCACGTAAGTCCAATAAAGTTATGCAAATCAAAATAAACATCCCACATAGCTTCAGGGTTGTAACAAAGTGAATAATATATAGAATTATAAAAATTCTAATCATAATTATTTTACTGCATTTATTATTGAGCCTGATACTCTTAAATGCAATGTCCTGATTTTAATATTCATTTTCCATATAAAGGCTCTTATAATAGTTTTGACTGTAATTCTTTATGATATGAAATATTTATTGATATTGTATGTAGTTTTTTTAACTTGTTAATGTTTAATACAACTCTATCTAATATCTTTTATAATTCCATAACTTCACATTACATTGATTGAATCAAAATTGTATTAAAGAGGATTGCTAAAATGGCATTTAATAAAAAAAGTTGTAATCTTAACCTACAATTGAAGGATGAAGGGAAAAAAAGGGAAAATCGCACTACACATATTTTTCAGGACCAAAACATTTGTATCACAGACTTTATTAGGACCACAGATCACACTTATTTTAAAATTAATTTAAATACAACTGTTACCGCTTCTAACTATCATCAAAAGTGGATTAGAAAGGTCTCATGATTGTTTAATAGATGGAAGCACTAACATAATGTGAGCTAAAAATTGGACTCTCCCCCTTTTACCTTGTACCCTACTCTTTTTTTTTACTGATGTCTGACTTGTTGTCCATGTGGTGTGTCCTTGTAAAACTGGATGATATCCTAGATCTGTCTGGAGGTCTTTTTGCCCTGATTCTGCGCCACGGGGAACTACTATCTCAGTGCATGAGAAGCTAACTAGCTTTTACCCCGCGACAAATTTCCCAACGGACCTGCTTAGCTCTGGCGCTGTAGTGTTCTTGTTTCTGCTTCCCCTCGCAGAGCGTTAGAAGAGAGCAGGGAACATAACTAGAACAGACATAGAACATAAAACACAATTTACTAAATATGAAAATATGTTAGGCTTTAGGAAGTTTGTGGGCGAGTGGACAAACATTTAAGGAACACTATTTACTAAATATGAAAATATGTTAGGGATTAGGAAGTTTGAGGCCGGGTGGGAAACCATTTAAGAAACACTATTTACTAAATATGATAATATGTTAGGGATTAGGAAGTTTGAGGGCGAGTGGGAAACCATTTAAGAAACACTATTTACTAAATATGATAATATGTTAGGGATTAGGAAGTTTGTGGGCGAGTGGAAAACCATTTAAGAAACATTATTTAATAAATATGATAATATGTTAGATATTAGGAAAGCTGAGAGAGAGAGAAAAATCATTTAAGAAACACTACTCTCACTTCACCCGACCTAGATTCGAAACCTAGACTCACAGTCATCAGCAGTTTAAGACTGACTCCTTAAGATCATTTCACTCCAGTCTTTGTGGCCAACACTGATGGGACACCAGCGTCCGCAACTTCATTGCCAAATAGCTGGGTAACATTTTATATATTTTTTTTTTTCAAGATTATACAATTGAAAGAATGTTTTAAAACAAAGAATATTTTTTAATTAGGTTATTTTTTTAAATTACCCGAGTGAAAGAGTGTTTTTAAAAAAGAAATATTTTATAATTTGGTTATTTTTTTAAATAATTACTCAAGCTAAAGGGAGTTTGAAAACAAGGAACATTTTATAGCTTAATTTTTTTTTAAATTACTCGAGTGAAAGGGTGATTGAAAACAAGCAACTTAGGAATATATTTGTTTCAAAAATTTATGTGGATATTGGGGAAGAGAGGAAGCTACATAATATGAGTTAACTATCTGTACTCATTGCAAGACATTGTTAGGATTATCAAATCTCGTATATTATGGTGGGCATGACATACAGCTTGAATGGGAAACTCTAGAAACTTGCTCAGGGTATTGGCTTGAGACCATTGGGAAGACCTAGACGCAGATGGGAGGATAGCATTAGAATGGATTGGAAAGAGATAGAGTGTAATGAGGAGGACTGGATATAACTACCTCAAGATAGGGATAGTATGTAACGAAGTGGACTGGATAGAACTAGCTCAAGATAGAGATAGTATGTAACGAAGTGGACTGGATATAACTAGCTCAAGATAGAGATAGTATGTAACGAAGTGGATTGTATATAACTAGCTCAAGATAGGGATAGTATATAACGGAGTGGACTGGATATAACTAGCTCAAAATAGGGATAGTATGTAATGAAGTGGACTGGATAGAACTAGCTCAAGATAAAGATAGTATGTAACGAAGTGGACTGGATATAACTAGCTCAAGATAGAGATAGTATGTAACGAAGTGGACTGGATATAACTAGCTCAAGATAGAGATAGTATGTAACGAAGTGGATTGGATATAACTAGCTCAAGATAGGGATAGTATGTAATGAAGTGGACTGGATAGAACTAGCTCATTATAGAGATAGTATGTAACGAAGTGGACTGGATATAACTAGCTCAAGATAGAGATAGTATGTAACGAAGTGGACTGGATATAACTAACTCAAGATAGAGATAGTATGTAACGAAGTGTATTGGATATAACTAGCTCAAGATAGGGATAGTATGTAATGAAGTGGACTGGATAGAACTAGCTCAAGATAGAGATAGTATGTAACGAAGTGGACTGGATATAACTAGCTCAAGATAGAGATAGTATGTAACGAAGTTGACTGGATATAACTAGCTCAAGATAGAGATAGTATGTAATGAAGTGGATTGGATATAACTAGCTCAAGATAGGTATAGTATGTAATGAAGTGGACTGGATAGAACTAGCTCAAGATAGAGATAGTATGTAACGAAGTGGACTGGATATAACTAGCTCAAGATAGAGATAGTATATAACGGAGTGGACTGGATATAACTAGCTCAAAATAGGGATAGTATGTAATGAAGTGGACTGGATAGAACTAGCTCAAGATAGAGATAGTATGTAACGAAGTGGATTGTATATAACTAGCTCAAGATAGAGATAGTATGTAACGAAGTGGATTGTATATAACTAGCTCAAGATAGGGATAGTATATAACGGAGTGGACTGGATATAACTAGCTCAAAATAGGGATAGTATGTAATGAAGTGGACTGGATAGAACTAGCTCAAGATAGAGATAGTATGTAACGAAGTGGACTGGATATAACTAGCTCAAGATAGAGATAGTATGTAACGAAGTGGATTGGATATAACTAGCTCAAGATAGGGATAGTATGTAATGAAGTGGACTGGATAGAACTAGCTCAAGATAGAGATAGTATGTAACGAAGTGGACTGGATAGAACTAGCTCAAGATAGTGCTAAGTGGCGTAATTTTATAAGTGTGTAAATGAACTTTCATGTGCTTTATGACCTAGAGTATATATGTATGTATATAAGTAAATAAGTAAGGAGGTAATGTTAAGGAACTATTTGTTACTAATGTTTCTAAAGAGAAAAATGAGGAAAAAACGTTTACGCGCACATTCTATGTTACGTGAATGTCTGTATGATGACTTGTTCTACAAATTTTTGACAATCCGAGGCATCCCAAATGATAGAGAAACTTTCTACCCCACCTATAAAATCTTTGTTTTTAATCAAATCTAAGCTTATGGCTAGAACGAGAGAAATATAAGTGCACCTGGCGTTTAATTGACAATTGGTTCGTTTTCAGAACTGCGAAGTGTTTTAGCTATTATTCCTGTGAAAACTCTTCCATTGAAACCAATATATCTGGTAGCAGTACAAGTGGTTTGACATAAAAGCGGCCGACAAAATGTAAACAAACATTTAGAAGGCTGAGTGGTACCATGTTTTACTACCCGTTTGGGCTATCCGAATATTTACATCGATGAGGTACAAAGGAGGCAGGTGGAATTTAGAAGAATTTACTAGCATTTACATAGAGGACGATTCAAAAACCTTTAGGAAAAAACAGAAACAGCACCCCCATTAAACTAGACTGAGATTCAAACCCCGATCAACCCTTATCCAGAGATTCTGTCTATTGTCTTAAACATTCGTCCACTAACCTTGATAATATTGCAGTAGATGATGTCAACTTAATATTCACGTAAGTTAACGTTAACTTAAATTAAAAAGAGTGTGATCAGGATTCACGTAACATAACGTAAAAACTCTAACAACAAACAAAAAATGAATTTTGAACTTTTGTAAACATAGTATATAATTTTATTATATTTCAAGTATTAATAATAACTTATTTTCCATTGTATCTTCCGTTTATAATTCCGTTGTTGATCAATTGGTTCGCAATGTATTAACTTGTCGGTTACTTGGTATCTTCTTAACTGGATCCATCATGACGTTTTCTACCTGGCTCTTTCGTGTCGACCGCTTGTAGCTCCTATACTTGGGTTTGTCGACCGATTGTACCTACTCGTGTCGACCACTTGTACCTTCTAGCATTTTAAGGGATTGTCGACCACTTTTTGTCGACCTGTTTGAATGGTACCAATATATCTCATACTATGACTTGCCTAGATACAGTGACCTTGAGCATGTGACAACTCGGGCACTGTGACCTTATCAATTACATGTGAGGGAGCTTACACACTGTGACCTTGTCCAGTACATGTGACGGAGCTTACACGCTGTGACCTGGTCTATTACATGTGATGGAGGTAGGACAGTGTGACCTTGTCCATTACATGTGACGGATCTTACACGCTGTGACCTTGTCTATTACATTTGATGGAGGTAAGACAGTGTGACCTTTTCCATTACATGTGACGGAGCTTACACGCTGTGACCTTGTCTATTACATGTGATGGAGGTAGGACAGTGTGACCTTGTCCAGTACATGTGATGGAGCTTACACGCTGTGACCTTGTCTATTACATGTGACGGAGCTTACACGCTGTGACCTTGTATATTACATGTTATGGAGGTAAGACAGTGTGACCTTGTATATTACATGTGATGGAGGTAGGACAGTGTGACCTTGTCCATTACATGTGACGGAGCTTACACGCTGTGACCTTGTCTATTACATGTGATGGAGGTAAGACAGTGTGACCTTGTCCATTACATGTGACGGAGCTTACACGCTGTGACCTTGTCTATTACATGTGATGGAGGTAAGACAGTGTGACCTTTTCCATTACATGTAACGGAGCTTACACGCGGTGACCTTGTCTATTACATGTGACGGAGCTTACACGCTGTGACCTTGTATATTACATGTGACGGAGCTTACACACTGTGACCTTGTCCATTACATGTAACGGAGCTTACACGCTGTGACCTTGTCTATTACATGTGATGGAGGTAGGACAGTGTGACCTTGTCCATTACATGTGACGGAGCTTACACGCTGTGACCTTGTCTATTACATGTGACGGAGCTTACACGCTGTGACCTTGGCCAGTACATGTGACGGAGCTTACACGCTGTGACCTTGTCTATTACATGTGACGGAGCTTACACGCTGTGACCTTGTATATTACATGTTATGGAGGTAAGACAGTGTGACCTTGTATATTACATGTGATGGAGGTAGGACAGTGTGACCTTGTCCATTACATGTGACGGAGCTTACACGCTGTGACCTTGTCTATTACATGTGATGGAGGTAAGACAGTGTGACCTTGTCCATTACATGTGACGGAGCTTACACGCTGTGACCTTGTATATTACATGTGATGGAGGTAGGACAGTGTGACCTTGTCCATTACATGTGACGGAGCTTACACGCTGTGACCTTGTCTATTACATGTGACGGAGCTTACACACTGTGACCTTGGCCAGTACATGTGACGGAGGTAGGACACTGTGACCTTGTCCAGTACATGTGACATAGGTGGACAGTGTGACCTTGTCCAGTACATGTGACGGAACTCGGACACTGACCTTGTCCTTGTCCTTTTGACTCCCTAGGCCTTGTGTCCCAGTGTCCCAGTGTCCCAGTGTCCCAGTATCCCAGTATCCCAGTGTTTCAGTGTCCCAGTGTCCCAGTGTTCCAGTGTCCCAGTATCCCAGTATCCCAGTGTCCCAGTATCCCAGTGTCCCAGTATCCCAGTGTTCCCAGTGTCCCAGTATCCCAGTTCCCAGTATCCAGTTCCAGTTCCAGTGTCCAGTTCCCAGTTCCAGTTCCCAGTTCCCAGTCCAGTTCCCAGTATCCCAGTATCCCAGTGTCCCAGTCCAGTATCCCAGTGTTCCAGTGCCCCAGTGTCCCAGTATCCCAGTATCCAGTGTCCCAGTGTCCCAGTATTCCAGTGTCCCAGTGTTTCCAGTATCCCAGTGTTCCAGTGTCCCAGTGTTCAGTGTCCCAGTGTCCAGTATCCCAGTATCCCAGTGTCCCAGTGTCCCAGTATCCCAGTGTCCCAGTATTTCCAGTGTCCCAGTGTCCCAGTGTGAAAGGCCTTTAGACTATTCAACCAACAAAACGGGTCATTCATTTTTTATAGGATTATACCTGTTTAAAAAAACAATTCTCTTGCTTACGGAGGATATTTCCTTGTTCCACATCCGGGTTGAGCGCACTTTTATTGCTCTAAGCTAGGTATGAAAAACTTGCGGCCCTATTAATAATTCAATGCCGCCGGCGGTTCTTTTGATGAGCAAACGTACAATCTGACTCAAATCATCTTTTTATAAACGTTATTGAAATATACTCTTTGGGATCATGACATTTGTAAATTTTTCATTATTTGGTGAAATCTAGGATTATAATTTGAGGTAAAGAATTTTTACTATTTATTCACCAAAGATAGATACACAAAAAATGTTTGTTTCTTCAAATATATACACATTGTTTGATAGAATATGAGTGTGTGAACAGCTGTTGTTTTCTATTATAAAATGGAAAATACACGGAAAATAATTTTGTCATCAGTTATCTTGACTTCAACACAAGTTCTGGAATCCAAAACTTGCACCATTACTGCAAAAAATAAAGTAATAAAAAATAATTTCTGCGGAAAAATTGAAATTAAGTTTTAAAATATTATATAAGCCAATATATTTTTAGTATTGATTTAAAAATGAAGTATTTCTGAATTTGGATGATGACAATATTGAGTTTTTGGAAATAAAGACGCCTGGTTATTTCTTATTTTCATTGTGTTCTTATAATCAAGCGAGCTTGACACGCCACGCCCCCCCCCCCCCCCCCCCCATGGGAGAGTAACGAGTATGTTAGAATTTAAAATAAATACACCCTCATTATTGTGGTAAGAATGTGGGAAACCATTTAGTAAAAACTACCCTCAATACACCTGGCTGGAATTCGAACCCAAACCATCCCGTCATCAGCAAATGACTTTTTAAATAATAACTAAAATATTGTTTTTATAAATATGCCTACGGTTATTCTTTTGTTTTATGAGGAAGTTTATATTTATAGGACCAGCATTTTCTTGGAAGGAGAACAGGAGACAACTTTAGGAAAAACTACTTTGGTGGACCTGACTGGGATTGGAACCCCAATCTTCCCGTATTCAGGAGGCCAGTCTAACACTAGTGACACCTTAGACTACTCGGACAATGAAACGGGTATAAGAGTTGTCCTGGAACCTGTGTATAGTGTTTATTTCCCTCTTTTCCCCTTGTACCCATCGAATTATACAGAGTGTTTGGAAACCCATAGCACAGACTGCACATATAGTTTTTCGAACCAAAAGTAATACAAAATCCCTTCATACCTACATCCGGCAAACTATGCTAATACCATTAAATTGTGTTCAAAATTTTGGCGTACAGCACCGGAAGAGTAAAGCTGTTCAAGCATCCGTGTACAACAGGTTGCATAGGAGTTAGGCACTCGGCACCACACACCTTGAGTTCTTGGAGCACGGCAGCAGAACATACCATGATTAAGAGTAAACAACACACCAGTCCAACTTGAAAAGCGAATACGTTCTGAGGGTCATCATTAATGGCCCTACATCACAGAAAGTGTTTGACATTATTACATGTGCAGTGCCGCGCGCCTAGCTCCTATGCAACTTGTTGTACACGCATGCTTGAACAGCTTGCTATCCCGGCGCTATACGCCGAAATCTTAAACACAATTTAATGGTATTAGCATAGTTTTCCATGTGTAAGTGTACAGGGCTTTTATATTACTTTTGGCTCAAACAAGTTATATGTGAAATTTGGGCTATTATTTTCCGAACACCCTGCCTGTATTGTTCATCATTAAATTTTTAGTGTAAATATATTAATAATTAGGATGAATAGTAAAAAGTGATATTAAAAAAAGAAGTGTATTAAACGTTTATTTACACTATTATTAAAAACCCATTAGTGGGCACATGGTCTCAAATCAAACTGAACTGCCAATTTTAGGAAAATTGGGGTTCGATTCCTTGAAGGGTGTAATCAGGGTGGTTTTTTTCTAAATAATTTCCCACGCGAATTACACTAAAATGCGGGTTAGTTTACAATTAAAATTTCCTCGATTGTTTCTTAATCTCATTCCAAGAAAATGTGGGTGTATTTCCTCTTATTTATACCTACCCTATCCTTACTTCAAGAGCGAAATTGATATGCGTACATCCTGTACAATTAGCGAGATACAATGATAAAATATTAAACGTAAATATTAAAATTAAAAAATCACTCAAGCAAAGTTTCTATTACCAAAATTTGCTTACTTTTTAATAAATGTCACCGTGATCTTAGCACATTTCATGACCCGAGACTGTACAAGTGTAAATGGATTAAAAAAAAAAATGAATTTGCAGATCATTAAGTGCTTCTTTCATTCTCTTTCCCTGCTTGTTCTGTTTACCTATTTATACTCAGTATATCACATTTCCCAAGGTTGTAACTCCTGTTTCTCTATCTCTCTGTTCTTGTCAGCATTTCTACCGACCTCACTTTTTCTTCACTTTCTTTCCTCTTATTTTGCACGTTTTATCACCCCACCAACTCTTCCACCTTGGTGAAGTTACGTGATTAAATCCTTTTCTCTGCAGTACCAGCTGACATTTCATACCCCTTACACTTTATGGGGTGTCACGGGTCTTAATTAGGGTACCGATTCATTCCACAGGTTCCTAGAAGCGGGTGTGAATCGGGGTATCTGGTTTCGTTTGTAGTTTCCCATGACTAGCGCTGATACTACTGGAAAATTTGATAAAGTACTTAAGAAAGTGTTTTGTGGAAATTAATATGTGTCCATGTGTAGGGAGCTGTTTCAGGAGCACCAGCCTCGGTGGCGTAGTTGGCTAACGCGCCAGTCGTGTTGAGCTCGACTGCCGAGGACGGTGGAGATCGAGGTTCGAATCCCGGTCGGGTGAACTGAGGGTGGTTTTTCCTAAATGATTTTTCCACTCTCTCTCTCCCCACGCAAATGCGGGTTCACTTAATCTAAATTCAACCTACCCAATTCCTAACCATTAGTGTAATTAGTACTTGAGCGTATAACACGAATGGGTAGTAAGACGTGGTGCTAATTATTATTTTATTATTGTTTCAGGAACGGTAGACTTGGCTTTGACATGAAAAACTTTTTTTGTAGAAAGTTGAACTTACATAGAGGCCATTTTTCTCAAATGACTATTTTGCTTCTTAATTCTTAAGTCAAGTTTAAAAGGTTTCTGTAGAAAATGAGACGATTGGTAAAACCTGGTAATATTAGTAGATTTGATAAATGATATCTGGACACGGAAATTGAACCAGGGGCCCTTGGATTAGCATGCCAATTCTTTACCACAGAGCTAACCGGCCACGTGGTGTAGTTGTCTGTGCATCTGGCTACGAACCTAAGGGTCCCGGGTTTAATTCCCCTCTGGTACCTTGGGCATTTTTCCCGAAAGGTTAAACAATCAAATGGTCACCAGGGTTTGGTTAATTAGGCTTAAGTTAGGTTTAATTGTTCCCACTGGTTCTTCACCATCATACTCACCATCACCATCATACTCACTATCACCATCACCTCATCTCATAGGGACATGGAAAGAGCCTCCACGGAAAGGATGTACGATAGTACATTCATGCTTCCTTTGGGCAACGGTACATTAGTACTAGATAATGCCGTTAATCTTTCCACAAACTGATCTACAAATGAATGTATCCCAGACAAACAATTTATAAGCCACTCAGCTATCAGGGTTCCATACTGTGATTAGGGTCATATTTTACTCACATTTTAAGCAGATTCTGTTATGGACATGTAGATATAATAGATTACTCTATAATTGATTCCACAGACACCGTCAAATCGGGAGTGGCTTTATACTGTCGTTAGTTCTATGACATTGTAGATGAAAGCGAATAGCATTGAAAAAGATAACGTTTTATTATCAACAACCCGCTTCAGTGGCAGAAGGGACTAAGGCAGGGTTAAGGAACCTCTGGCCCTTAATCCAGATGCAGCCTTTTGAAGTGTTCAGTGCAGATTTTTCACAAACCTTTCTTAGCAGCTATTTATCTTCCCTGTTTAAGAGCGTCTCCTACCTGTGATCTTACAACAGGTCAAGATAGGATTTCACACGTCAATGAATTTACGTTCTATTCAGAGAGTTTTATAAAGATCTAACGATGAAAAAAAAAATCTTAAATAATTTTTAAAAAATAATTCTATAACTTAACAAAATTATTTTGTACCTTGATTATAGTTCGTCAGAGGAAGAGGGGAGGTTTTATCAGTAGATAAGCGAGAGTCCTTAGTGTAATGTGTTCATTTTCTTCCCCTTCATTATATTTCATACATTGGTGTATAAGTGTTTAGACTGATTAAGTGCGTCAAGTTAAGATGCAACCCGCTTCGAAAAATAGCTTGGAAATTTCCAGGCAGCCAACGTCGTTGAGGTGTGGCAGAAGGGAGTGCAAGTAATTTTACAGTTTTTATATAATATACATTTTTTGGCCAAAATAAATCAAATATTTCTCCAGTAGCAACATAGAGTTTAGTTTTATGCCATGCTAATATCAACAGATCTTGAATATCTTTCAAGGATGTCCAGGAATTTTGTCAAAATCTTTTAAATAAAAAGAGAAAGTTTTGACAAAATTCCATGACACCCTATACAGATATTCAAGATTTGATGATATTAGCATGTGCAGATAACTAAACTCTATGTTGCTACTTGAGAAATATTTTATCTAATTTGGTAAAAAAAATGTAATGCTATAAAAACTGTAAAATTACTCGCGCTCTCTTCTGCCGCACCTTAAAAACTATACTTCTCTCCAACATCACATGTTTTAATTAATTAAAATCAAATAAAAAATTGTTTTTGGTAAAGACTTGTGTTAAGAAAAACAGCCACCCTGATCGTACAATGGAGTTTTAAATGTCTTCACAGACCCTGAGATTTCTCTTCTAGCGTGGTTCACTGTCCATCACAATGCACGTTGTCCTCTGCTTTCAGTATCCATGACAGATTAAATAATGTAAATATAAGTACTATAGATGTATTTTGCCCTTTCTTGAGGTATGGTTGTATGAGCTTCAAAATAACATTTTCTTGCAAGAATTGGTTTGCAGTTGCATCTCGTCTTTCCTGAGATAGTAATAGAATAATTCACTGATCACTGTGCTTCTAAGAATTATCTTACTATTACCACTACTCTGATTCACAATAAACCGTCATAGCAATATAAACATAGATTTGTGTGGTTTTGTATTCCTAATACTATTGCTATTAACCGTTTAGCACAGTGGAGGATTTTTTTAAATATTGCTTCTGGGACTTACAGCTCCTGAACTTACAGCGGTCAATTTGACTGCTCTTGGGCTTTCTGGGTGTAATGTTTCGTACAGCTAGCTATATTTATTTATGATGGAAGTGATTTTTTTTATAATATATTAAACCCTATTTTATGAAAAGTCACAAGGCGCCAATATTTTCCCTCAAAAATTACAGAAGTTGTGAAACAATTAATTATTAAAGTGGTCAAAACTACCACTTAGATATTTCTAGTGTTTTAAAGTCAAGGGTTTGGGAGGGGTAACTTATAAGTTAATGTATCCGCATTTCTTTTGACAGAAAGGCAATGTAAAAATCACGGGGGTTATTCATGTAATATGAACCAACCTCAGTCCACCCAGCTGGGATTCAATGATCAACTTTTCCGTCACTGAAATAGCCAAACAGGCCGAGACTGACGCCTTTGTTAACCCGCCCATTGGCTCTTCTCTAGCCCAATATACGTCTAGATCTGTCACCGACCTATCAATCCGCTGTGGGCTACAAGCATCATAACATGCGAGATAATAATCAAGTGGGCCATTGTGTGTTATGGTATTGACAAGGAAAGGCCTGGCTTCACTTCCCGGACATGTCAACTCTGCTGCCTTTGTTCACTCTGACATTATAATGTTATATTTGCATATTAGATGTATAACCTATCTACGGCAGGGGAAGTGGAAAGTGACAGCTGGGAGAACCTACCATATACCCATTCGACCAACCAAAATGTAATCTGAGAGAACATAAATATTGATTTTTTTGTAATTTTTGGTAGTAAAAACTTTTGATTTTAAACGTTTCTACATTATTGAAGCACTACCATATAAAAAATTACCATTTGGATGGATTTTTTTAAGTGGCCTCTGGGGGGGGTTTACTTAAAAATTATTTTCAAGTTTTTAAGATTTTCCGTTCTCTTCGTAAATTAAAATGGCAAACCATCCTAAACAAAGGTGGTTATTGACGTCATACAAACCGTCTTTGATTGTGTTCATGCGCTGTTTACAAATTAGCGACTTCAAATGGCCAGACGTATGATTGGATATAGTGGCAAGAAGGTGGCAAGCGGCCGAATGGTGAGTAGGTATACCTATATGATTGTCTATTTTTAGCGTTATAATGCTACACCTATGACCTGACCAATTTACTCAAAGTTGCAGTGATGCACAATCGTCAAAATGTATCCTTTTTTTCTCTTGCCTAACAGAATAATTAAATATAAATATTTTATTAGGATTTACCCACCTCGGTGGCGTAGTTGGCTAACGCGCTAGTCGTGTTGAGCCAGACTGCCGAGGACGGGGAGATCGAGGTTCGAATCTCGGTCGGGTGAACTGGGTTTTTTTTTTCCTAAATGGTTTTCCACTCTTCCTCCACGCAAATGCGGGTTCACTTCCTCTATTCAACCTTCCCAATTCCTAATCCATTAGCTTAATTAGTACTTAAGCGTATAACCCGAACGGGTAGTAAGACGCAGTGCATAACAATAATTATTAGGATTGGGTGGCTGGATGTGTGATGTTACATAAATGTGCAGGTAGTTAAAGACTTGGATATTAGTAGGTGACGCAATAGTTTAACGCTAATGAACTACTAATTTTTAATACTCAGTTGTAGCACTTAGCAACCTAAATTTATCTTTAACGTAAAACCTAGTTTTCCATATAAAAATTGGGTTTTACCTTCGATATGCCATTACTACTAGGTTGAATTCTAAAGTTTACATAATGTTTACCAGATCAAATAGTAAGGCATACACAGATAAAGAAGGGAGAGAAGTGGGAAGGAAAGGGTATATTTAAATAAAAATCCTCGATCAACGCACGAAAACAACGTCTTCTCATTTTAAACCAAAATCAAAAGCAACCAACAGCCATCGATAAAACACAATAACCAAAAATCAAAAAGAATCCAACGCCCGCCAAAAGCACAACCACGTCCTAGCAGGGATTCGAACCAAAATAAAATGGAACAAATGGGACCGTTAGCCCAACAACGTTATCTCAGGGATTTAAATCAACGTCAAATAATTTACAAAAAATAAAACGGGACAAAAATTAAATGGGGGGGAAAATAGACAGAATTGCAGCAGGGAAAAAACTTCACGATGACGTCACCTACGGAATTAAGCTATTTTACTTAGCATATTGTAAACATACTGTAAGATAATGTAGATTTCAAGAACGATCACCAGGTGACAAACTCAAATAGCACACATATTTCTTCCTCCCACCTTAGTTCCTAAGGAGCTAGATTTAACTCTCTTGGCTGAGGATTTTTGGACAAAATACAATATATTGTATTGTATTAAACCCACAATATTTTGAGGATGGTTAAATCGAGATTATTAGAGAGTGTCCATAAACATTTGGGCGGTGCAGTGTGAAGCCAGTTCCGCAGTATGTGCAGTGGTACGGATGTATCTTTAACCCGGGAATGCTTACCCTTTTTTGACAGCCGTAGTTGCTTACCTGGGATACCACTCCCCCACGCCTTTTTTCAGTCTGTTTTTTTATTTAACATGCAATTTTTGTCATGTTTTACTAAAAGGTGTTTAGGAAAAGGTGTATAATGTTCATAAAAAAATAATCAAAAATGAAAAAAAAATTATATACCGGTAATTTAATATTGCAACCATTTTAAAAAACCAAAAAAAGTCCTTCAAGATTTATAATAAAATGGTTTTAACTATATTTTGTTTTATATTTTCATACTTAATAAAAATTAATATAATTTTATGAATTTTTAGCCATTAAAAAACATTGGTTAAAACCTAAAATTGATAAATTTAAAGAAAATTAAAATTATTTTGGTGAATCTTTAGTTGATTACATGGGCTACGTGCCAACCAAGGCTCTCAGAACACGATTATACAGCTCGGAAGTACTCCAGGCTCGACCAACTGAGGGATGGATACATCACTGAGTGTTGGAGGAATGAATACTAAGTGGTGGAACTTTCAACGCTCACTCAACTAAATGGCGGCAAAATATAGTTATGATTGGGGTGACGCGTCATCCTGGTAAGCATTCCAGGGTTAATAAGATACAGCCTGTTTGTTGTATCAAGCCTGATCTATTGTACTAACGGTTTGTATATCAATCTAGACCTCAATGGATAAAATACTCATTAGAAAATTCAATTAAAAAACGCTTATCCTGGTTGGGACATTTTCTTGAAATCCATTCAGTTTGCAGCTCAAAGTATTTTGAAATAATATAAGTTCCTACACGGTGCTATAAATAGTTGACTTGATGATATTTTATGGTTCAACTTATGAGGGTTTAAAAAAAAGGGGGGCATTTATATCTGTTCAGTAATTCCAAAAGTAGGATGTAATTGATGTATCTCCCCAGTGGCCGGTTTTAAACTCATTTGACATTATAGAATGCAGGTGAGTGAAATGAGATTTTTGAGAATCAGTTTTTGTGTGACAAAATTTGAAAGGAAGAAAAATAGAATATGAGGAATAGTAAAGGAAGAACCGATCCAGGACAGGATAGAGAAAGCACGACTAAGGTGGTATGGCGATGTGAGGAGAATGGAGAGGGAAAGCATGACCAGGAGGATGTTGAATATGTAGGTGGGGGGTAAGAGGCTGAGAGGAAGAACAAGGGACACAGGGCTGAAGGGAGTAAAGAGGAATGTGGAGGAAAGAGGAGAGGACTGGGCCATGGTGGAGGGAAAGAGGTGGTGGGAGGAATTAAGGAGGAGTGTGGAGGAGAGAGTAGAGGACTGGGCCAAGATGGAGGGAAAGAGATTTGTGAGAATCAGATGTTTGTGTGAGAAAATACTGGCAAGTGGTGGGAAAAATGGTTGGAGGATAGTAAAGGAATGAAAGGTCAGGACAGGATGAGAGAAAGCACGATAAGGTGGTAGGTAGAGGGTGAGAAGAAGTAGGAGACGGGAAAGGATGTAGGAAGGATGTTGGTTGGAGGTGAGGAGGAGGGGGAGAGAGGAAGACCAGGGAGAAGATGGTGAAGGAAGTAAGGAGGGTGTGGAGAAAGGAGAGGACTGGGCCAAGTGGAGGGAAAGAGATGGCTAAGGAAGTAAGGAGGAGTGTGGATGAGAGAGAAGAGGACTGGGCCATGGTGGAGGGAAAGAGATGGTGGGAGGAAGTAAGGAGGAGTGTGAGGAGAGAGAGAGGACTGGCCAGTGAGGGAAAGAGATGGCTGAAGGAAGTAGAGAGTGTGGAGGAGAGAGGAGAGACTGGGCCAAGGTGGAGGGAAAGAGATGGCTGAAGGAAGTAAGGAGGAGTGTGGAGGAGAGAGAGAGATGACTGGGCCAAGTGGAGGGAAAGAGATGGTGAGGAAGTAAGGAGGAGTGTGGAGGAGAGAGAGAGGACTGGGCAAGGTGGAGGGAAGGATGGCTGAAGAAAGTAAGGAGGAGTGTGGAGGAGAGTGGAGAGGACTGGGCCAAGGTGGAGGGAAAGATAGGTGGGAGGAAAGGAGGAGGTGGAGAGTTTATGTTCCAAACAGTACCCAGCCAGTGGCCGGAAGCTGTTAAAGATGATAATTTAATGATGACAATGATTTGGCGCAGCTTACTAGTTTTAGAGGACCAACGCAATTACACTGATATCTGGTCATTGGTTAGAGCTCTTTAATTCAGATCTGCTCTTGTTTTTTGGTGAGCATGCGAATCCTCATCAAGGTCTTTTTAATACCGTTCATTACAATCTTTGAAAAGTTTAGGCTTTATACCCTAATAGATTTTAAAATAAGTTAATTTTTTTGTTAAATAAATGTAATTTTAGAAATTTGGACTTTACTCTGGCTGGGATCTCTACATTAATAACATAGAAGTGAAAGCTATGAACAAATTCCTATGGGATTCAATAGTCATAGATTCTAAGTTTAATAATAAAAATAATGGTTTCCTACACCTTAGCTCATTTGGTAGCGTGCTGTTCTACTGAGCTAAGGGTCCCAGATTCGATTCTCGGAATGGCAAAAAAAATGTGTCATTGGTGAAATGAGGTTTTTATCCTTTATCCGTGATGAGTTAACGGCCGGGAATGATATTGCACATGTCCTAGTTTTAAATTAGATTATAGGGCACATGAAGCTACGGCAGCCTAGCAAACCGGTAGTGGAAATATATGGCTTCAATAAAAACTGACCCAGGCCACAGGTGGAAACAAGTAACGGAGGTAAGTAAGTAAGTGTAAAAATAAATAGTATGGTGCACCGCACTGACTTTCCCTCTCTTTTCTCTTAAAATAGAATAATTTAATAAAATATCATAAGATTTGTGAAAGCAAAAAAAATATACGTTGTTACGGAAACACTCCAACAAAGAGCATAAATGAAATAGTAAATACTGTTACAGAAACATTGCAGAAAAAAGGAACAACTTTGTCCACTAAAAAGATAAGCAATCAATTTCTTATTTAATAATTGAATAATATATAACTATATATTATATGATTATGTATATTATATAATTATATATTGTATAGTTTTATATTATATAATCATAAAATATATTATATATTGTATAATATATATTAATAATATTTATTATATAATTACATTATACTTATTTGCGTACAACTCTAACTATTGGTTTTATCAAAAATATATTTTATATAAAATATCTTTTATTTTAAAACACTACATTATTACTGAGAGGATAACATCAGAATTGATATGAAAAGGAAAGAGCGTAATGAGACTGACTGGATAGAACTAGCTTAAGATAGGGATAGGATTTAATGAGATGGACTGGATAGAACTAGCTCAAAATAGGGATAGAGTGTAATGGGGTGAACTGGATATAACTAGCTCAAGATAAGTTTAGGTGGCTTACTTTTGTAAGTGTGGTAGCGAATTTTCGAGTTCCTAATGATATTGATTAAGTAAGTAAGTAAGTAATAAATAAAACTTTCTCACAGGAGAGTAAAATAAATTTAATTCATATTACAATTTTTCTATCCTGACATGAATATTTTATTTTACCATTAAAATATTTTTGTAACAATAACTTTTATTTCATTCAGAAACAATATTTTGGAACAAATATTTTCTTACTGGATATATAATTAATATTGGTCTCTAAAGTATAGTACTGCAGTGCAATTATAAATTGATTAGATATTATAATTAAATTTGAAAATATGTTACAAAAAACCATGTTTATTTGTTAGTCTACTCCACATAAATTGTAATCACTGTCAGACCCATTCTAGCAGTTTCCAACATAACTTAATTCAATCCATGTAATTGAAACACACAATTTGCACAGCTGTTACATATTTCAGAGCACTTATATTTTCCCTAGGAAATAAAGTTTCGTCGACTGGAAACTTAGGAGTTCGTTTCTATCTGTTTTTTGTTTAAATCACTGGTTTTTGACTCGATTTAACATACAATATATTATTTTTATCCCCACGGGGTACTATTCGCTCAAATTATACGATTATGTAATAGTTTTATTATTTTGATATATTAGAGATAAGGAAGGTCTATGCGTTTATAGAAAGTGGCAAGCGTATTTAATAAAAAAATAACACCCCTATCTAGATTTTTACCCGTCCCTTGGTATCGTCATCTGTTCGGTTTTTATTTCAAGAGGGAGGCCTTAAACCAATCAAATAATATAGATATTATATTTCCAGAATTTCAAAAATTGTTTTCTTTCCAGTCAGTACATTTAGCTTAATTCTCTACATATAGTGACCTTAAAGGTTCCAGAGTATTTTCCATAAGAAACTTGACCTTTTAACACAAGCTTGGGAAACTAAAAGAAAATAATTCTGGTTAAATGAATTCCATAAAAAATATTCCAGAAATGTTGAGATTAGTATACGTAGAAAATTATATTAAATGTCTCTACACAAACAATATTTTATTTACCAGATTCAATGGCTGAATGGTTTAAGGCGTCAATCTCGTGTTAAACTGGCCTGCTGATCACGAGAAAATCAAGGTTCTAATCCTGGTCGGGTTTACTGGTGGGGGAACGGGGGTTCTTAAAGGGTTTACCACTCTACTTCCACGCAAATGCGGGTAGGCTATCTTTGAAATGCTTCCTTCCTCACCTCTACCACATTAGAGTATTTATCTTATAAGGGAAAGCGTCTAAGATTACGTAAATTAAGATTTCAGCGATTGGCAAATATGGGAAATAAATTGGTTAACACACATTAGTTGTGACTGTCTACATGTTTGTTTGAGCTTCGTAACATCGTTCAACTGAATTCCGTAAGGTGGTGGGAGGTAAGAATCCATTTTCAGTCCATAAACTGTAATTTTTTACACAGTAGCAACAAGCTCCCCTAAATAAATGAGAATAATAGACCCAAATGTATTTTGTATTCTGTAATAGTGTGATTTGTGTGGAACAATAAGATGTGAGGAATAATTGTTTGTCATACAACTGCTGCTATTTAGCGGCTATAATCCAACTTAATTCAGAAGAGTGCAAGAGTACGCAGCTAGGTTACTTTCGACGGCATATAATGAAAAACCGTGTATGATCATTTACACGCTTTGTGCTTTCTTTTCATCTAGTAACAAGCTACCATGGATAGTAAAATTACGTTACGTTGCTTTCACTACCGCCACACACTCAAGTCACAAGATTCAGCCTCTTGACAAATGTTTCTTTGGGAATCTCAAAGCAGCCTACGCACAAGAGGTTGACAAATGTTTGGTTATACATCCTGGTCAAGCAGTCACACAAATGCAAGTTGAAGCTTTATTTTGCGCAGATTACTCAATAATTGCCACAAAAGAAAAAGCTGAACGTGCTTTCTCGTCAACAGGTATTTTCCATATAGCCTGGACGTTTTTTCAGATGAAGACTTCACTCTAGTAAAGATGTCCTACCGAATTGAATTAAATGAAACTGGTCATTTTGCTGATAATGTTGTAGAGCCAGCTTCTAGCACTGTGTAACCATCTATAAACATTTTGGAAGTGGCTGAAGATATCTTGTCAGATGCTGCAAATACTGTGGTATCTGCCAAACATATCCATTCTCAAGAAAATGGTAGTATCTCTGCTCCCAGACAATGTCCAATGATAGATAGAGTCAATTCATCCACTTCCTCAAAGCCAAAAGGAAAAGAAGACACACAAGGCACATCAAAAGTTAGAAGTTTTGTCAGCAACAACATTTAAAACTTGTCTACTAAAAAAAAGAAAAGTAGAAATTGTAGAAAGGAAAAGAAAAGAAATAAGATTAAAATGGAGAATGCTGCAAAGAAACTTGATTTTTCAAAGCTATCTACATCAAAGAAAGCATCCTTACCAAAAGCTGTCAAAACAAATGAAGAAACTTTTTTATGGGGGGTGTGGAGAATCGTTTGAAGAAGACTGGGTGCAGTGCGGCAGATGTTCAGAATGGTGGCATGAATGTTCGGGATATGATGAGAGTGGACCGTTCATGTGTGATAGCTGCTAGTGCGTACTCTTGGAATACATTATGCGTACTCTTAGACTATAGGTCGTATAAGAGTACGCATTTAAATATCTCAATATAAACATGATTTTATCTGTTGATATGAGATTATTTTGAGGTTTCGTGCTGTAATATAAAGAAGGATAGAGCAAGAGTTACAATCATGTACGTTTTATTGATTAAGTTTTAAAAATTTAGTGTTTATGGCTTAAAATTTACTAGGTGCGTACTCTTGGATGCTTTTCCCTTACGCGTATAACCTGAACAGGTAGTAAGACGCGGTAATATATATACAATATTTTATTTAGTTTGGCCTCTTTATTATTAAAACAGCAAAAAACCGAATTTAACTCATTCTCCCTCCAAACTTTCATCGATTTGTGTTAATATTAAGGCGATTGGTCCTTTTAATTTGACGTGGAAATGCAGATCCATGGGAACAAACGGCTATCTTCAATTTTTTTTATTGTTTTGAAATTTTCTTTTTTGAAACGGTTTGTTTAAGAGTAAAAGCATATTTATTAAGTTATACTCTATAATTTTAACAGTGATCAAATATCGATAAAACTGCCATTTTTCAATAGAAAACTGCTGGCTTCATAACAAAAATCAAGAAAATGTAACAATTAATAAACATCGCTAGATTATATTAGAAGGGGTGTTGAAAATATTAACATAAAAATTTAATTGGTTTTCGAGAAAACTGATATTTCCAAACATATGATTTTTCCGCAAGACCTGTCCGATAGCAAACGCCATCTAAGGTTTCCGTGATCCATCTGTTCTTGTTGGCGCGGAAGGATACTTTGGTCAGTTGTGAAGCCACGCCACGCCTTTCACCCTCCCGCCCACCATACCACAAAATAGGTTTTAGACTTGCTTTCGATAGAGCCAAGGGCCTTAAATGTATATTTTAAAACAAATTGTTATATATTTGGTTTAAAAAAAGTGTTTTTGTCATAAAAACTGCAAAATAGGTAAATTAAATCTGCATTCCCTTCCACCCCCTCTTAAATAGAGTCATTGATATTCTTTGTGTTAAAATCACTAATTAACAAAATAACTATTCACCACTTTTGACCGTATTCCAAGGCCAGAATGTGTATTATACCCTCCACCAACCTACCACCCCCTCCCGCAAAGCCGGCGACAATTAGAACCACAGAACTAGCGCTCTGGTATGTTTGGCGGATATGACGGCGTTATGATGTCACACGTGATCCACCGAACCAGTTGATCACGCTTCGCGGCAGATGATTGACGAGTTTTTTAACAAGAGGCGTCCACTTGATGACGGAGATTAATGGTCTGTGGACACTTGAATTGCGGGATGGTCCAGCAGGGAAACCAGCCCACACCCATGATTATCCCTCCATATTCCATAGAGGTGGGTGCATGTCAAGGAGCGTGCATATCGTTTCTATCAGATTCTCTGCACATCGTACAAGTTGTAGAAACACACCCATGTAGAGAAACTGGAGCTTGCATGCCGAGCACCTCACACACCGCACTTCGCTCCGACCAGAAACAAAGAAACAAACTGGTTTGGTTTCTGTGAAAAGTTGTTCGGTGTGCGCGGTGCTCTGATTGGTTGGTTCAAGGTCAAAGTAAGCCCTCAATGTTGTTCAGTGCGCATTTTATTTAATATTTAGTCAACTCGACTTTAACTTCAACTTTTGTACTGTACATATTTTCTACAGAATGAGTGTATTTTAGGAAAAATTAAAGTTAAACTGATAAATATTATTTCGAATAAATGGGGTAATTCTATAAATATTTGTAATTATTTCCGCTCTTGACATGTCATCGCTATCAGCACTACTGCTATCAAAGATTTTTTATAGATATTTTAAAATTGTAATTAAAAATCTTTGAATCGAAAATTTTTAAATAAAAAATAATAATAATTTTAAGATACAGTGCTGTAAGAATGCTACATGTTTCCTCTAGCCAAGTACAAAGTGCGATGACCAATCAGCTCGGTGTGCACGCACCTTAATGTGTTCCAAGAGTGAGGTTTGTGATGACATTATATTTATAAACACCCTAAATTTACATAATACTTGTGACATCGAGTCGCGTAATTACTTTGTTCTGCGGAGTAATTACATTAAATAAATAATGAATTGATATTTAACTATTGATTTTAATTTTTATCTAGTAATGAATCACACTCACATACCCGTGAATAAGAGACAGGACATTGAAATAACAAAATATCAAACCCTGAGCTGTACGATCTCAAAAAAAGATCTGTATAATATGTATGGATATACAGTAGTACTGAACGTAAATTATCTTCTTCTTACCTAGCACCGTGTTTCACTAGCCTCCGAATCATGTACCTGATTATAGACCATTCGATAAATGTGTAATGTGTTAACTTATTCAAAATTAAGTAAACTCAAGGGAAAACGAACTTGAATATTTCCATTTAAGTACCTAACTTGAAATTTTTCGGACAGAAAAAAATTAAAGGAAAATGATCAATTTCAATATATTTATAATTTGAGGCCTAATCTTCATACTGCGTATCGAGAAAATCTATTTTGTGTGTGAAAGTTGGATACATTAAGGAAATGTAATACTTATTACCATATTACCTAAATTTAAATGAAGGTTACTGAGGGAGTAGGGTAAAAGTTCAATTTTAGCACAAATCTATCAAGTGTTGCAATCTGTTAGACAATCGTAGAGCCTGTCTAATGCATTTTGTGTTATGTTTAAAATCGGTCGCAGTCATATTGAAATTAATTTTTAAAATATTTCCTGGGTTTATTGAGGGATTTGAGATATAAAAATTGTTTTCCTGTAAAATGGGTTTAATGTGACTTTCCTTCATTTTCCTTGTACACTTTAAATGTGAAAATGAAAGTGTAGCCATGAATAGAGAATGATAAGCTAGTGATAATACTTATTTGTAAAGAGATATTTTATCTCGTTTTGGTATTTTATTTGATTTGTATCTGTTAACTACTTTTTATTTAGGAAACTTTCTTGTATATTTGTTTCTGTCAATCAATATATTGGCAGGGAATTAGGGGATAAAATAGTATAATTATTACCCCTACATAAATCTACCCCATTACCATGAAATAAATCTTCCCCTTTAAAATAAATTTGTTCATTGAAATAAATCTGCCCCCTGAAATAAATATTTCCCCCCTTGAAATAATTCGGTCCCTAAAATAAATCTTCCTCCATAAAATACATCAGCCCCACTTGAAATAAATATCCCCCCATCCCCCGAAAGTAAATCTTTCCCTTGAAATAAATCTGGCCCCCTTTGAAATAAATATATCCCCTGAAATAAGAAATCTACCTGCCTTTAATAAATCTGTCCCTTGAAATAAATCTGCCCCCTTGAGATAAAGCTATCCCTTGAAATAAATCGGTCCATCACAGAAATACATCCGTCCTCTCCCTTCCCCGGAAATACATCCACTCCACTGGAAATATTCTTGCCCCTTGAAATAAAACTGCCCCTTTTCATCATTTCCATTAGTTTGGTTCAATTTGAATTTATACCAAAAGAAAACTATCAAAATATAGAAATAAAGATTTGTCAAATAACATATTATAATTTTAAAACTATAATTGGTGTTTGCTCAAGCTGTACTTTACACATGTTAGTTTTCAGTTACTCAAAGACATAACAACTTTCGATTTAACTTTAACTTTAATATTTTAGTTTATGTTTTGTTTGTAAAATTGCTCTGCTTCATTAAACTTACAGTTCATGAAACAATTCATAATAATGTTCAAACAAAGATGGTTGGAAACCTTACAAGTTATTTTCTTGGTTATATCAACCTCTTTTAAGTTTTTATTGAAGTTTTACTATCAAACCCCTAGAACTTTTACTAAATGAATTATAGTTACTTTACATAACTTTGTAAATATTATAGAAGTTCTTCAAAGAGTTCTCTTTAGTACAGTGAACTGTTAATTTAATAAATCACAGTGCTTACCTCACACAAAGAAAACTAAAAATAATTCAAACGTGGTAAGCACAGCTTTATTACGAGCTGATGTTTGATTAATTTGAATGTAATTTATAGATGATGGAAATTTGAAAATTTGTAAGTTTTTAAACCGGCTTTAGCAATTTTGCTAAAAATAAAATTTCTAAACCTTATCATATGATTAACTTTCAAAATAAATCCTATTTTTTCTGAGGATAGATTATTAATGGATAGTTTATTAGTAACAAATCTTTGTGAAATAACATTACAAATTATAATTGAATAAATTTAACTCGTCCTATGTTGTAGTGGTCAGTGTACCGGACTACTAGCCTTGGGGTCCTGGGTTATATTCCCGGCTGGTCCCTTGGGTATCCTTAGCTTTAGGGGAATCACCCCAACAGTCACCAGGGTTAGGTATATTAGGCTTAAGTTAGGTTAAGACTCACAATGGCTCTACACCTCCATATTCAATATCAGTGAATCATCTAATTACGGGTAGGTCTAGACAACCACCAATGGTGTAACATGCCACCAGAGCGGATAGTCTACATACAGGCGACCTGACAGAATGTTAGGTCGCATCCTGTTATATATGCCTTACAATAAAAAAAATATAAGTGAAGCTTTGTACAATTGTGTCAACACTTTTTTTTTTTTACTTTTCCTAGACATTTTGGAGAGAAATTATTGTGATCACCAAAAAAAGTAAACTCGAGATTTTTATAAATGTCTACTTTTCATGGATGACTCATGACTCCCTGAAACAGAAAAAGTGTTTTTCGCGATACCTTCTGTCTGTCCGTTTGTCCGTCTGTCTGTTTGTATCGTGGGCTAGAGCTGAAACTATTGTACCGTTTGGGCTAAAACTTGGTATTTGTGATTTTCATAAGTTCCCCCGAGGAATTTTTGGAATTAGATTTCTAACCTAAATTTAAAGGTATTTTATTGAAGGGTAAAAATAGAAAAAAATTATTATTTCAAAATTGGCACTAACGATTTTGTGTAAGTTTTATATCTAGAAATTTGTTATCACTATTAACAAGATGGAAATACTCAATTTTTCATTAAAATAAATTTGGGGCTATTTTACCTAAGGGAAAATCTCCAATTTTTATCATTTCTCCGCAACTATTTGAAATACGAAGTAACTTATCATTGTAAGGTTGTGGTACTTTACATATAAAAAAAAATTATTTGAAACATATTTTTATAGAATCAATAATTTCTGAGCTATTAGCAAACATATTATAAGAAATTTAATTCAGGTCTTTGAAAATTAATTTGATTCTTATGTTCTGTAGTGGACAATTTTTCTGTGACAGTATTCCTAGTTTCTAATGCCATAGATTAAGTAAATAAAATTCTATATTATTATCTCACTTATGACAATTGATGTAATATTTTTACAACAATTTATAGCCCTATTATCTCGTTTCACAAATCTTAAGAGTTTTTAGTAAAAGTATATTTTAAGATAAAAACTAGAGAAAGTCTGTGCGGTGAACCGTATCATTTATTCCATATATAAGTCACAGTAGAGGACCTGAATTATCAATGACTCTGTATACTCGTTCCTCTTGAAAAGTGTGGTCAGCAAACAATGTTTCCGGAGGTCCATTGATATTCCGGATCGTCGTTCATATTCACTAGACGTGGGTCGGTTGGTGCGGGGGGGGGGGGGGGAATGGGGGGGTCCTCTTCCACGGTGGCTAAACTCTCAACCAACCCCCCTTCCCCCCTATAAACCTCGTGGACAATCCCGGGGCCAGATTTACTGGCATATCTCAATCCCCCATCTACTTCTTCACTGCTATCCTGGATACCTTTTCTACGTCCGCCGGAAAGCCACGGGAGATTTTCATCGCATTCACGTGGTTTTATTTCCAAAATGTCAAGAGGGTGTGGGAGGGGGGAGGAAGGGAATGGAAGTGGAATGGATTAGGACTTGATTCAATGGCTGGTGTCAGCTCCATAGAAAATATTATATATATATATATATATATACTAATTCATTAATTTTTAAAATAATTACTGTCCTTGACTACCTGTTCAGGTTAGACATATATATTATAATTACCATAATCATCTAGGGATGAGGAAGGTAGCACTTTAGAGGTAATAAACTAGCATTTGCATGGAAGGAGGATGGGAAACTAGATAGAATAAACCCAAAGTAGACCCGACCGAGATTTGAACCCCAAAATCTCTGTAATCAACAAGCCAGTCCACCACGAGAATGATGACTTTGACCATTCAGCCAATGAAGTGGGTCTATTTCTATATCTTAAGATTTATGAGTGCATTAAATGGCTTCAATTATGAAAATGTGTACATGTTTAAATGTGTTACACCTTAAGATCTATGATTTGTTTTTGTACAAAATAAAAAATAAATGTTACAACATAGAGATAAAATACTTTTTTATGTATGTCATGTTAAAATTTTCAAAAAACCTCAGAAAATCAATAAAGCTTTTATAGGCTGACGAAATCAGCTCAAGACATACATTTCGAACAAAATCACTATAACTGATTTTATGTATAACCTATTAATTATCATAGAACTACCTTTAAATTATATGTTTTTTAAACAAACATACATTTTTATTTATCATATTAAATCACTCCCCATATAACAATTTTAAGCAAAATCACTATAGCCACTTGCAAAGTCTTTTGAATTTTCAAAATTTTGCTCATCAAAAAAAATTACCTTTAATTTGAGGGCTTTGATTAAACTCAAACTCTTTGAGGTATGATTATATAATTATTATTATATAATTATCAAGTTTGAAAAAATCATTCAAAATGCTTATGATATAGCCTTGGTACAGACATTATAACTGAAAGCAGTACTTTTTTTTGGAATCGGGGTAGAGTATAACATGACTCCTCATCATTTCAAGGTATAAAGGGTTTATGATTATAATACCTTCTCTGTATAAAAAAAATGCAATTTCTTAAAGCAGTGCATTAGTCAACATAAAAATATTATACTTTCTTGGCTCAAAGTTAAAACTATTCCTTTTATCGTCGTGAGCTTATGCTTGATACTTTTTAAATATTACATAATTACTTATATGGCTTTGAAACTTACTTACTCATGGCATTAGAAGATTGAAAGTTTATTCCCGCAATTACAAAAGTACACCACCTATCCTTATCTTGAGCTAGTTCTATCCAGTTCACCTCATCACACCCTATCCCTATCTTGAGCTAGTTCTATCCAGTTCACCTCATCACACCCTATCCATATCTTGAGCTAGTTCTATCCAGTTCACCTCATCACACCCTATCCTTATCTTGAGCTAGTTATATCCAGTTCACCTCATCACACCCTATCCATATCTTGAGCTAGTTCTATTCAGTTCACCTCATCACACCCTATCCATATCTTGAGCTAGTTCTATCCAGTTCACCTCATCACACCCTATCCATATCTTTAACTAGTTCTATCCAGTCCACCTCATCACACCCTATCCCTATCTTGAGCTAGTTCTATCCAGTTCACCTCATTACACCTTATATTATTCAAGTCCATTCTAATTATATCCTCTCATTTAAGTTTAAGTCAGGTGACCTGGTGGTCTAGGGGTAAGGTGTCAGACTTCCGTGCTGGGTGTCAGGGGTTCAATCCTCGGTCCCGGCACAGATTTATCTGATTACCAAACCCTTCCTTCACCTCTGACAAGACGTGTATTAATCACAACTTGTGAATGTGTGGAATGCCAGGCCTCCACCGTGGTTCGGATCCCATGTTAAACTGTAGGTCCTCCATTTCATCTCACAATCACCTTACCATTGCACATTAGCGTAAGTATGTATAACCTGAACGGGTAGTAAGACGCGGTGATAATAATAATAATAAAGTTTAAGTCGATGAATATGATAGAATTATGTATTTGTATTGTTCTGTACATAGCTGCCGGTTGTATTATTATTATTATTATTATTTTTAATACGAAGGAAAAGTTAAGAAAAAGCTTAGCTGTATTTGTGTTAAGAGAGAGTGCGAAACAATTTAAAATAAAACTCCATCAATACAATCTGTCTTGACATGAACCCCGACTATCCCTTCCAGCACAAACCAGACTAGATGACCTTGACATTTAGTACACGTGTCTGCTTCATGGGTCAGTATATTTAATTTTTGTTTCCAAATCAAAAATTTACTAAGTATTAATGTTAAACAGCTTCCTTTCTTTTTAATATTAAGGATAAAAAATAACTGCAATTTTTACTCTGTTGTTGAAATAATATTCACTTTGAGAATGAAAAGTTAATTTATATTTAGTAAATTATAAACATTACTTTGCATTGGTTTTTAATTTGGCAATCATACAAATACTTATTTTTTAATCGTATAAATATGTGATAGACAATAGTTTCGTGAATATAATCAGAGTAACTATATATTAAATTAGATGTTAAACAGCTAACAAATAGTCAGCTTCGGTGGTCACATGGTCTATGGCGTCACTCTCGCAACGGAGTATACTTCCGATAACGGGGAGATCAGGGTTTAATCCTGGTTATACGCACTAAGGATGTTTTTCCCACTTTCTACACGCAAATGTGGGTACACTTCCCTTAAATATAACCTTACTAATCACTTAAAATAGTAATTGATACAAAAGCGTTTCATTCAAGCGGGTGCTAAAAAACTTTATGTATAATACCCATAATATTTTACTCTCATTAGAATTCTAAAACTTATAAAAATGATCTTTAGGGTTGAGTAAAATATTTAATTTTAATAAACAGTGATACCTTAGCTTAATTGGTAATATATCTGTCTATTGATTCAATGGTCCCGGCTTCGATTCCCAGCATGGCAGAAAAATGTATAATTGTAGAAATGTGGGTTTACACGTTCAGAGTGATAAATTGATGGCTGGGTACTTGATGTTGTGGCTTTTCTAGCTTTAAGCTAGCTAACCAGTCCTGTATTGATATAATCAGTCGGTTTAGAAAGTACACCTTAAAAACCTTGAATAAATGAAAATAAATATTAAAAAATAACAACCAAATATACATCCTTACTATTGGAATTCAATCGATCTCACTTTTTACCATTTGACCTACATCGATGAGCACGCAGATATAGGAGACAATAACTTATTTTATGATTTTAACGTGACAAATATCGGGGCTTGAATCCCAATTGGGTGTACAGAGGTTTTTTTTTCCAAAATGGTTATCTACTCTTCTTCCACGCAAACGCCTAAACATTTCTTCTGTATTCAACCTTCCCCGTACTTAACTCATTAGCGAAATTAATACCTAATTGTATAGCCTGGGTAGGTAGTAAGACGCGGTGCTAAAAAAATATACATTAAAAAGGCTTGGAATCAAAAAATAATCCCCTTGATCGAATGTGACATTTTTCATCTCCTGAAATCCCTCTAGTGTTATATTTTTACTCTTATCATTACTATTATTTCAAGAGGATGGGCTATTCGAGTAGGGATAGAATATTGGGCTTACTCGAACTTAAGACTTGGGAAAGCTCCCTTCTCCTTGGAAAGCCGTTTGGTTGCCCATTACTCATAGTCTTCGATCCTTTCTCCAAGCCATTTCTTCCTCCTAGCAAATCCACTCAAGTAGAGATAGAAGGTTAGGAAGGGGGGGGGGGGGGATATTTATGAATGGTACGGAATAAAACCAGCCAGGTCACAGTTTTTTTAAAGAATCTTAAATACTCGCTTCGGTGGCCGCATGGTCTAAGACGCTACTCTCACAGTAGACTAGACTGCCAATGATGGAGAGATCAAGGTTCAAATCTCGATCGGGTGCATTGAGGGTGTTTTTTTTAATGGTTTATACAATTTATCTCCATGCAAATGTGGGTATACTGCCTGTAAATATAATCCTCCTCATTCCTAAATTAATTATAGTAATTAGTAGATAAGCTCATAACCCAAACGGGTAGTAAAACACAGTTCTGAAAAAACTAAAAAAACCTAAGGTATACCTAATATGCGTGTCATATTTTTTTAAATAGCGTCTGCGTATTAATGTAATATATAATAAAATATCAATATTTAATATTTTAAAACTGCTTTCTCTATTATATTATTTGGTCACACACTTTTCTATTGAGATAAAGGTCCCGGATTCTTATCCTAGCATGGCTGAAAATTTAATTTATCATTTGTGAAATTATAGCTTCCCTTTCCATAGAGATAAAATAACGGTCAGCATAATGGGTGATGTCCTTTTTCTATAATTAAGGTAGTATGTAAGTCATGAGCTAATATGATCAGTCTGTTTAGAGTGGGTATTTTAAATACCATAAATAATAATTACATTAATAATAATTTTAAACTAGGAAACTTTAATTAAAAAAGAATTACATTACTGGTCCAAAAACATGACTGGAAAAAACCCGCATTGGTGTTCAAACAGTCTACGGCGTGTATTTAGTGTTGGAACTAGGACTGGATTGCGGGGGGGGGGGGGGGAGGGGGGCAGAGACCTGTATTGGAATACAAGTATATTGTTATCCCTTATTTTTATACGAAGGCCACTTTCGAACATCAACATTAATCAAAAGTCCTTTTTTTCGTCTTACTATCCACTTGGGTTGTAAGCTTATGTAACTAAATACACTAATAGGATAGACATGGGTATGGTTGAATTTAGAAAAAAAAATTCCTAGACTTTTTTTGCATGGAGTTAGTGGGAAAACATTTGGGTAAAAATACCATTGAGTACACCCGACCGAGATTGAACCATGATCACTCCGTTGTCAGTCTAGTCTATTGCGATACAAGCGCCTTATAGCATATTTCTGCAAAAGTGGGTTGTCATTTAAATTAGCCACTGTATAAATTTTACTATTAACTCGATAAATCACCAGATTTTATGTAGGCCTGTAGTAGCCAACAGTTCTGGTGAATATGATACATTTTTCATATTGTAGTCAAATTATTTACATTTACATGTTATTATGTATAATAACCAGCACTCTCTGGTTAAAGCGATAAGTCTTACGTTTGTGCGAGTTTGAGCCTTTCTGACTCTGTTGTGCTTATCAATTGAGGTGCGTCTTATATTGAGCTCGGACGTGTGGTGATATCTTAATATGGAATCTGTTCGCTTAACCTAACCAAACCTAGCCTGACCTAACCTAGCCTAACCTAACCTTACATAATTTAGTCTTCAGATTATTACAATCTATCAATTCACGCAAACGGGCTTTGTTGTTATGTAAAATAACCGGCTAAAATAGTAAATTGTATATATTTAATCACGTTAACAACTAATATTGGTTACTTTGGAAAATAGCCAGTCATTATGCAAAATAACTAACTTATTACTTTAACGGTAGCATAAATATGATTTACTAATTAAAAACTTATCAAAACCTTCCAATGATTCTTCCTTATGGATTACTGTATAATTTATCTTTACATAGTAATAACTAAACAGACTAAAGAATATAAGTACAATTTAAATATTTTCCAAGCATCGTGGTAACATCAACTTCCAGTTCTCAAATAACGATCTTCCTATTAAATAAAACTGTACTTAAGGTGTTTTATTCCCTAAATGTATTCCCACTTTTCCTCAACCCAAATGCTTGTACATTACCATTTAAATCGTACCTAACTCATACCTATCCCATCAACGCAATTATTATATGCATAAAACTCAAAGGATTATTAAAATGCACTGGGGTGAAAAAAATTATGAAAAAAATTTATTTTGTATTAAATGCAACTTGTTTGGTTTTTGTCCTGCGTCCAACATATAAATGTTGGTTTGAGAGGGCCCTATTTTTTTTCTCCCTTTCCTAGCTTCCTTAGACACCCTGGAGAGATTGAAAATATTCGGGTAAAGGAACAATATTATTAATAAATGGATCAATTAAAATGTCTACTGCAAAAATTTCCTCCTGTGTTGATTTTTTTTACTATAAGATTTTATGCGATACGTGTTGCTGAATATTCCTTCTTGAAAAGGTTGAGTTAAAGTGGAAATAACCGTCAAGGAATATTATTTAGCCACAAAATGAGTTTCTAGACTATACGCTCCTCTTTTGAAAGCTTAAAGTGGGATGGAAAAAATAAGGCAAACTTTAGTCTATAATTCTACAGTTTTTGTAGTAAAAAATATTTTTAGTTGCAATAAAAAAAATGGCAAGATAAAGGATTTAGCTTAATTTTATTACTTACTTATTCTTTGACAGTAGGAACTCGAAAGTTCATTGCCTCACTCATAAAAGTACGCCACTTATCCACAACTTGAGCTTGCTTTACCCAGTCCATCTCATTAAGCCCTATCTCTATCTTGATCTAGTTCTATCCAGTCCAACTCATTACACCCTATCCCTATCTTGAGCTAGTACTATCCAGTCCAACTCATTACACCCTATTCCTATTTCAAGCTAATTCTATCCAGTCTTTCTCATTACACCAAGTCCCTATCTCGAGCTAGTTCCATCCAGTACCCTATTACACCCTATCCCTATCTTGAGCTAGTTCTATCCAGTCCACCTCATTACACCCTATGCCTATCTCGAGCTAGTTCCATCCAGTACCCTATTACACCCTATCCCTATCTTGAGCTAGTTCTATCCAGTCCACCTCATTACACCCTATGCCTATCTCGAGCTAGTTCCATCCAGTACCCTATTACACCCTATCCCTATCTTGAGCTAGTTCTATCCAGTCCACCTCATTACACCCTATGCCTATCTCGAGCTAGTTCCATCCAGTACCCTATTACACCCTATCCCTATCTTGAGCTAGTTCTATCCAGTCCACCTCATTACACCCTATGCCTATCTCGAGCTAGTTCCATCCAGTACCCTATTACACCCTATCCCTATCTTGAGCTAGTTATATCCAGTCCACCTCATTACACCCTATGCCTATCTCGAGCTAGTTCTATCCAGTCCCCCTCATTACACACTATCTCTTTCAGGTCCATTCTAATGTTAACCTCCCATCTATATCTATGCCATTCCACTGGTTTCTTCCCATTGGGTTCGCCAGACAATACCCTGAACAAGGTTTTAGATTCTTCCATTCCTGTTGAATGTCCTGCCCACAGTAATCTGCAAGATTTGATTATCCTAGCAATGTATTGTAATGAAATACATGATATGTAACTCCACAACCAAGTAGTCTCATCCCATTTTTGGATCATATATCTTCCTAAGCACCTTGTTAAGAACACCCTAAATTTGTTTTCGTCATGTAAGATAAGAGGCCACGTTTCACATCAACAGAGAGCAACCAGTAAAATCATTGTTTTGTATATTTTAAATTCCTTGACAGCAGGCATATCAACTTATTAATCTTAACAGTTATTGAATATCTATCATGATCATGGTGCTATTCGAACAGAAACTTTTAAAATTAAGAGGAAAAGCTTAGATCAAATTTCTCAAATCCAATAACACATTTTCAAGAACCATTTAAATTACTATTTATATAAAATCAAACTAAACCTATCTTATGGAGAGTTATATTATTTATTTTGTCCAAAGGTTTAAATTCATGTATGGCAATATTATTTTTTTATCAATATGTCCTAATGACTGTGGGAATGCTGTGGGAACGGGGGATATCAACTTTGTAAAGCTTCTTTTTCTATGCCATTTGATATTAATAAGGTGAGATCTGTTATCGATAATAATCAAGTCCTTGATATCTTGCCAGTCTAAAATTAGGATAGTATTCAAATTTTCAAGATGTGACTATTTCACCATTCAACACCTTCAAAAGTGCAGTCTTATTTTAAGGTAGTGTTTGCGCTAGTTAAAGGCCACTAGGATGTGTTTCATAACCTCACATGTATCTTTAAATTACTCAATTTTAATACACCTTACTCCAAAGGATCCTAGGATTATATACAGGACGCACCGTAACATGTGGGACCCTATTCAGCGGTGGACAAATGACATAGAAACAATGAAAATATTTCATCCAAACATGTGTCTCATTTGAACTACATCCAAGTGATTCCAATAAACTGTTTGTATACCATACTCGATATCTGCCGACCTCTTTACTAGGTATGTTCCATGGGTAGAGCCCCGTAAAAATGGTTCTATTTATAGTTAAATTTAGTTTTTTATATTTCACTTTTCAGTGTTATTTCGTGTTTATTCTAAATTACCTGATATCTCAGGTGTATGTATATTATTTACGTATTGAGACAGTGTATACAAATTCAAAATTTATTATTGAAACCTTATATACTTGCTTTAATATTCTTTGTAAAGTTTGTCTGCATATTTCACAATTTTGTAGCCTAAAGTTTGCTTAAACTACAATAAAATACTAGTCAAATTACAGCATGTTCAAAATTTCTGCTTAATTTTTTCTTAATTTCGTGTTTATTTAAAGATTTTTTTTTGTAAAAATGGTGTTATTTAGTTTTATAGGAGTATTTCGTTTAACAAGACAATTTTATTTCAGTTGTCAAATAAATTGTCAAATATATTGTAAATCATATCTAAAAACTATCAAAGTTAAAAGTACTTGATTCCATCATTGTATGGCAATTTTCGCTTTATCGCGTCTCACCATTTTTACGGGGCTCTATGTATGGGTTATTACTGGTTATTCCAAACAGCTGGTATTTTTGATAGAATGTGGCATTCTACGACACGACGACTGTGAAATTGCATTTGGGTCAAAAGGGGGCATTTTGAACACTTCCTATAACGCTAAGCAGCTTCATATTACTAGAGTACAAACATAACTATACCTCTGGAACAAGGTCAAGTGGGGTACATATTTCTATGAACTTTTTTCATTGTTTTTATGTATCTTGTCTAGCACTGAATTGGGTCCCACATGTTCAGGTAGACCCTGTATATTTATGAAACTAACGATAGGTGAACATGTGAACCTGGATTTCTTGTGGGGTAAGGAAAGTGTTTCTATCGATTAATTGAGGGTGACTTCAATCTTAAACGTCTGGATAAATTATCTATCGATCAAAGTCCTGTAAGAAGTATTCTTCAATGATTTGAAAAATAGTAAGGGTCAGTAACCAACCATATCCTAGTTCAAGTAATAGTGTCATAATAATATAAGAACTAGCCTCTCTTAAGTAAACAGTGAGGTGACCTAGAAGTTAAATTGATAAGGAGTTCTGGTTGGTCTGATAGAGAGAGTCTTAATAAGTAAATCAGGAACTTATCCCAAAATGTTAGCCTGTATAGAATTTAAGTCTAATTAGTTTTACGGCAACATCATTATTCACTCAAGTAAAAAGAAACTAAGGTTTGGGTCTGAGGAAGTAACTGATGAAATGTTAATTTTGTGGCATGGTGCTGTACGGAGCAGATACTTGAACACTAAAATGTGGTTCTGAAGAAGATTTGAGAAGATAAGTGGAAAGACAAGGTGACAATTGAAGAAGTCCTAAGAAGAGAGCCATTTTGGATGTTATTTTTCGGTACAAAGCAAACTGGATCAGACACACCCATAAGAGGAAACTGTCCTCTGAAGAACGTCATAGAAGGAAGGTTTAAGAGAAAGAGGAGTTTGGGAAGGAGGAGGATTCGAATATTGGACGACTTGAAGGAAAGAAGAAAATTCTGGGAGCTCAAGAAGGAGGCAGAGGACATAGCGGCGATAAGTTGGTTAGCCAAGCCAAGCTCACTTCAGGGAGTGCCTTCTACAGAACAATCTAGTACACTAGATCATGATTATTATGGACAGAATCTTTTTATAATATCATAACAATTTATGTATAGTCCAGAAGTATTCACGCTCTATTAATATCAGATTTTAGCAAATATTTCGATTATTCCATCATCTTTTATGGTCACGTAACTGGAGAAACATATCTTCATATAATGTGAAAGCGGTCCTTTGATAGCATCCTATTAGCGTGGATGAATGGAATATGGTTTCCACGCGATGGTTTTTTACCTTACTTTGAGACTTTTTGAGACTTTTTGAGTTTTACGTATCTGAGCTAATTTTAGGATATAGCCTAGTGATCTCGTGGAATGGATAGTTACGCTGACCGTACCTTAAAACTCCAGACCTTTTTTCTTGTGACCACCTGGAGAATGTCCTTTATGCCAATTGATCAAGAAATGTTAAGGTGCAGCAGAAGGGAGCGCGAGTGATTTTACAGTTTTTATAGCATTACATTTTTTTGGCCAAAATAAATCAAATATTTCTCCAGTAGCAACGTAGAGTTTAGTTTTCCTCACGTGCTAATATCAACAGATCTTGAATATATGTTAGAGGTGTCCTGGAATTTTGTCAAAACTTTTTAAATAAAGAGAAAAAGTTTTGACAAAATTCCAGGACACCCTTGACATATAGTCAAGATCTGTTGATGTTAACATGTGCATAAAACTAAACTCTATGTTGCTACTGGAGAAATATTTGATTTATTTTGGCCAAAAAATTTCAATTTTATATAAAACTGTAAAAATACTTGCGCTCCCTTCTGCCGCACCTTAAGGTATTTCAGAAAGAGATTCGTTTTGAGTGTGATACACTATGGACATGTTTCTGAGGAAAGGTATTTCTGAGTGCTATAAATTGTAAACATGTTTCTGGGGATAGGTACTTAAGAACATGTTACAATCTGACTGATAAACTATGAACATGTTTCTGAGGAAAGTAATTTCAGATCATGATACGATCTGAGCTTGTTACACTATGAGCATGTTGTTGATGAGAGGTATCTCATTTCTAGAGGTACAAGCAGGCATTACGATCCATGATGATAGGGAACTTGATATGGATAGTAAAATCACATACCAAGCTGTATAACCAATGCAGCTATCCCAAGATTCAAACTATGATAACCCTGGTAGCGGAAATTCAGTACAGTTCTAGTGTAATGCCCAGTACTGCACAACCTTCTCTAAAAGTTACTTATCATATGAACTCAGACTTATATGACTGCCTTAAAGTAATTCTTGATGTATGTTTCTGAAAATGTGTTGATCTTAAAAGGCTTAAGGGTGGAGCATTTACACACTCTGTCAAAGGTCCTGTATTTTATTCCCATGCCAAGGTTTTATTTTTCAATATTTTATTAAAAATTGTATCCAGCCTGGAAACATCGCCATTATAATCAGACACTCACCATGTTTACAGCCCTGCCTTTGTCTCAGGTTCCTAGAGCCTGTTTTTCCCCAAGACATGATTCGTGGCATCCAAAGAGTAGAGATAAATACATTTCAGTATTAACTCTGTCAATGACAGGCAGAAAATATTAAGTATATTTGGTCCATACAGATAGAAAAATGGATTTTACGGGTGATTCCCTTAGAGACACTACGACCTGGGAAACCTACACTAGGCTTAGTAGGTAAAATTATTGCTAGGTATATTCTTAGTTGTACATTCCTTAAAAGCATGCTAGATCTCAACAACTTACTGACCGAGTAATAGATTGCATTTCCGACTGTGTTATTTTCCTATTTCCACTCTAATATTTTTATAGCTTGTTAAAATCATTATTAAATATTAGACCATTAATTCTAAAAAAAAACTGTAATTTATAAATTTTCGGCCTCAATTTAAAGGTTGATAAATATAATTTTAAAAATGTTACCATAAAGCACATTAATATTGCATATTTGAAATTAAATGTATATTGTATTCCAAAGTATTAACGTCTAAAGTGTGTTCAAGAAAGGGTTGAATTATTTTTAAACAATTTTTCTACTCTTGACTAATCAAAAATGTGTTCTAAAATAAACATTGCAAGGGACCTTTCTTAGTATTTTGATTTCTATAGAACACCGGAGTACGTTTATTGAATTGTGTATATAAGGAGTTACAAATAAACCATTAAAACCTATTAATACCATAATACCCATACCAGTGGTCACCCTGTTTAAATCTTCAAACTCACAATATATCAGATCACCGTAAACGAGGAGTTTTGAGGTTCGAATCTCAGCATAGTTATTGGGGTTTCCAACCGTACTCTTTTAATAGTACATGCATTTTTATTTTGAGGTGGTGAAATAGCGTAATCTTACTTTTCGCTTATTGAAGCCAAATGCATTATTTTTAAGGACCAAATAAAAAATATCATTATATACTAACCTAACTTAATTTATTATTTTATGTTTAATATTTACAAAAATATTCCTGCTTGTATCCTGTCGTGACACTAGCTCCTAACGGTTAATAACGACAACGAGTTCTGTTCATGACAGTGATATCCATGACTAGAATTATAAAACCCAAACCAGACACATAAGCAGGGGCGGCTTAAGGGCCGGGTAAGCCGTGCGGCTGCCCGGGTTGCCAAACAGGGCACTAACCTAACCTTACCTAACCTAACCTACTCTGGGAGTAATAGTGGAGTGTCTATGCATAAAAATCGTTCACTTTTTAATTCTAAAAGGAAAGTTGACATTTCAGTAAAAAAAAATTGTGGTAAATAAAATAGGATATATGTCAATCTATAAAATTGTACAACCGCCATCTTGAAAAATGATGCCCTAAAATAATTTTTTGCAATTATCTCTTAAATCCTTCAATAAATCAAAGTGTTTTATGATGAAAAAAATAAATAGAATATATTTTACAAAACATGCTATTATATTTTCTTTGTAATCCTAACCGTTTTCGTACAATCTCACAGTGAAACGTTTGGAATTTGATTACCATTTGTGGAGTTTGTCTTCAGGCTAGTTTCCTATCACACCCAGGCTACGTGAGTTTTAGAGTTGTTAGGTTTGGAGATTATTTTCATATTTTTCTATTATCCACCGGCTATACAGGGAGAGGGGGCGTCAGAAGTAATCCCGCCCAGTTGCAAAATCTACCTCGGGCCTCTCCTGCACATAACATCTAGGAACCAAACTTGACATTCCTCACAGTTCAGTTCGCAATTGATGAATTGACAGTTCTTTTGTTCTGGTCATTCAAATAAAATTGAATATCCATGTCAATAAAAGATGTGTAAACCTCAGTCGTTTTGGGTAAAATTGCTTGCCGCAAGACCCGATGTTCGTGGGTTTAAACCCAGCTGGGGTTGACGATTTTTTTTGAGCGATACATTTACGTAGCACAACTTCCTACGGAGGGGAAGTAAATCCGTCGGTCCCATGTCGAATGTTGCATGTAGAAGAACCCAGGAAGGCATATGAAAATACCTTTCCTGGCAAAATTGGTAGCTCCTTTCGCTCTTGTTCATAGAAATTCTCGTGTGCTGTTATAATCAGTTGGTTCATAAATGCACGTTAAATACCTCAAATTAATAAAAAATGTAGATAATAAATATTGTGTTCAACTATTTTTATTTAATTCCAACTATATTTTACACACATAAAAATTTATCTACAGCCCTCCGAATCATTGTAATCTTATTTTAAAGATGATGATTCCTATCTAGCTGCACTGGCTGAGGTTATTTCTATACGTGTGATTTATCGCTTTGGTTTTCATAATATTCCCACTCCATGCTGAAGTAAATACATTTCATTAAAGATTCAACTCCAATCACTTATAATTAGACAAGTATTTTAACAACATCGGTCTCTGCTTGGTATAACTCACTACTCTCATAGTAGACTAGACTGCCGATGACTGGAAGATCGAGGTTGAATCCCATCCGGGGTAATGAGTGGGTTTATCCTAAATGGCTTTCCACTCTCCCTTCACGCAAATATGGGTACACTTCATATAAATTGCCTTCCTCATCCCAAATACCATTAACGAAATTGTACATAACAAATTAACCTAAACGGTGTATACGGGTGCTAAAAATAAACCTTGGCACTGACCATAATAATAAAATAATATGGTACAATACAATTATATCTAGTTTCTCATATAAGTATAGATTATTATATAATAGGTAACAAATTTTTCAAAAATTAGTTTCTGGAACAGTCAAATTATCTCTTTATATAAAAAGCATGTATGCATTATTATTTATTATGTAACACACTCAACAGATTCATATTTTAAACAAAAACGTTAGAACAATTTTTTTTAAATAATAAAAAGTTATCCTTATTTGAGAGCTAGAATCAAAATAATAGATTGTCTCAAGGTATAAGAGCTTAGTATAAAATCTGAACAAAATCCATTAAACATTATCAGCTGTAGCTTATGGATAGACATGTAGAATTACAAGACCCACGTTTTTTGGGTTTAGGGGGACATAAATCGCTGAGACTCATCATAATCTTGAGGGCAAAAAATAGTTCATGGTACAATACTTTCTCTTGATTATAAAGTTAAAATATAACAACTTATTCGTACGACACCTTCCTCAGATGATTCATGTCTTCCTACTAAGATAAAGGGTCCGGTTTCAATTCTTGGTATGCAAAAAATGTGTCACAGTAAAACGTTGGGTTTCCCCTCCTTTCACAGTCGATGAATTAATGGTTGGGGGCTGGGTTTTTAGTGGTATATATGGTATAAGTTAGAAACTAAGTCGTGTGTGATATAATCGGTTGGTTAAGAAAGCGCACGTTAAGTGGGCCGCCTTGGTAGGCGATAAATCACCACGCAAACGTTCAGCTCTTTAAGCATTATTTAATTTTACGATGCGTTATTTTAAACTATATTTTACGCAAAATTAGTCAGAAGACTTTTAACAAGGCTCCTTTTCCTTAATAACCATATATTTTAAGTTTTATTAATAGAAATAATGTGTGAAAATGTGAATTTAGCTCATTTTTCAACAACTTTAACATATTTGCGGCGCCATGAAACTGTGATTAACGAAAAGGGGCTTTAGATATATCCTTTCTTTAACAAACACTGTAATTATCTGACAGACTCATAAAATCTTAAGATATTAGAAAACTAGCAGTAAGCTATTATGACACCTTAGCTCAGTCGGTAGAGTGTCTGTATATTGAGCTAAGCATCCCAGGCTCGATTCCTGGCATGGCCGAAAAATGTATCAATTGTTAAATGAGCGTTTACCCTTTCACAGTGATGAATTTACGTCTGGGGACTGGATGTTGTGTCTGTTCTAGTCTTAAGTTAGTTTATAAGTTATTATTATTATTAGCATCGCATCTTACTACCCGTTTGGAGTTAATAAGTCGTATGATGTCGTCGTTATATATGATATTAGTCGGTTCAAAAAGTGCAAATAAATGGGATAAAAAGGAGTGAGTTTTCCTTTTTACCTTGGGATGGAAAGTTTCTTGGTATTCCTTCACCTTATTCTTAATGACATAACAAAAGGTGGTTGTAGGTGAAGGGCGAGAGGAAATAAATAGATTAATAGTTCTAGAAAACAACACATAGAATTGTATTTAAAGTTATGTGGCTTGACAACAATAGGTAATTTCTCGCTGACCAAAGCGGCCGCTTTAAACATCTCAAATAATAATTAAAATAAATGTTACGGAGCTCCGCACGAACTTTCTCGCTCTATTTTTTTAGAACTGAAGATATTTACTCAAAATTTGTAATATAATATATAATAGCAAACCTGAGAACAAATTGAGCTAAACATACACAAAATATTTTTTATTCGTGGTTTTAAATTTTATAATTTTATTTTTAAAGAATTAACGTATTCATTTGTATATTTGGATCAATATAAAATATCGATATTGGGTCCCCAAGGGTCAACACTTCATATTAAAATTTTGACTTCCGGTTAAAATTTTCGTCATTTTACTAGGGAATATCTTATAGTTATTACATTGCTATTACATTTCTCTTTTATAAACTTTGACCAATTAAATAGGTAATTATCGACTATTAAGTCTAAAATGAGAGAGATAGAATCATTATAGCCAATTTTGAGAATATTGAATTTTTCTTTTTTCACCCTTTAGTAAACTGCTATTAATTTTAGGGTTAGATATCAAATTCCAAAAAGGCCTCGGGGTAACCCTATGAAAACCCTAGATATCAAGTTCTAGCCCAATCAGTAAAATAATTTAGGCTCTAGTCGGAGGTACAGACAGACAGATGGAAGTTCAAAAAACAATTTTTCATATTCGGGGGGTCATGAAACGTCAAGATTCATTAAAATCTCAAGTTCAATTTTTTTTTACAATCACAATATTTTCTCTACCTGTAAGATAGCGAGAAATTAAAAAAGCTTGTTTTGTAAATAAAGAAATATATTAATCACAACTTGTGAATGTGTAGAATGCCAGAACTCCACTGTGGTTCGGATCCCACGTAAAACTGTAGGTCCTCCATTTCATCTCGCAATCACCCTACCATTACACATTAGCGTAAGTGCGTGTACTCCGAACGGGTAGTAAGACGCGGTGATGATAGTAATAATAATAATAATAATAATAATAATGTTAATAAAGAAGATAGTTCAGAGGAAGTTCGCTTGAATTAAAATGCACCCAGTCAGGAGTAACTTCTCGTCCTCCTACTCCAGAGTACCAACACACCAAGCGAGTCTGATGCAATGTACCGGTTGGTTACCGACGTAGGCAAAGAGGCCCGTGGATTCCTCGTACGAGAGGTAAGTAGTTTTTACCCTGATATGAGCAATTACCCGGCCAGGCTGTCCTGATTAATGACTGTGTTTGTATAGCGGAGCAACAGGATGTGTTTCTAGGGAGGCAGGGCTGGACCCACCTGAGATTCACCACAAACAACCGAGAGAACGTCCGGAGAGGGGGGGGGGGACGCCTTGGTGGTGTGGTAATATTATACTAGGAACAAGGAGATAAGACTGGTACTAGTGTTATTACTATAGGAGGAACAAGGAGATAAGACTGGTACTAGTGTTATCACTATAGGAGGAACAAGGAGATAAGACTGGTACTAGTGTTATTACTATAGGAGGAACAAGGAGATAAGACTGGTACTAGTGTTATCACTAAACGAGGAACAAGGAGATAAGACTGGTACTAGTGTTATTACTATACGAGGAACAAGGAGTTAAGACTGGTACTAGTGTTATTACTATAGGAGGAACAAGGAGATAAGACTGGTTCTAGTATTATCACTATAGGAGGAACAAGGAGATAAGACTGGTACTAGTGTTATCACTATAGGAGGAACAAGGAGATAAGACTGGTTCTAGTTTTATCACTATACGAGGAACAAGGAGATAAGACTGGTACTAGTGTTACTACTATACGAGGAACAAGGAGATAAGATTGGTATTAGTGTTACTACTATACGAGGAACAAGGAGATAAGACTGGTACTAGTGTTACTACTATACGAGGAACAAGGAGACAAGACTGGTACTAGTGTTACTACTATTAGAGGAACAAGGAGATAAGACTGGTACTAGTGTTACTACTATACGAGGAACAAGGAGATAAGACTGGTACTAGTGTTATTACTATAGGAGAAACAAGGAGATGAGACTGGTACTAGTGTTATCACTATAGGAGGAACAAGGAGATAAGACTGGTACTAGTGTTATCACTATAGGAGGAACAAGGAGATAAGACTGGTACTAGTGTTATTACTATAGGAGAAACAAGGAGATGAGACTGGTACTAGTGTTATCACTATAGGAGGAACAAGGAGATAAGACTGGTACTAGTGTTATCACTATAGGAGGAACAAGGAGATTAGATTGGTTCTAGTGTTATCACTAAACGAGGAACAAGGAGATAAGACTGGTAATAGTGTTATTACTATAGGAGGAACAAGGAGATAAGACTGGTACTAGTGTTATCACTATAGGAGGAACAAGGAGATAAGACTGGTACCAGTGTTATCACTATACGAGGAACAAGGAGATAAGACTGGTACTAGTGTTACTACTATACGAGGAACAAGGAGATAAGATTGGTACTAGTGTGATTACTATAGGAGTCACAAGGAGATAAGACTGGTACCAGTGTTATTACTATAGGAGAAACAAGGAGATAAGACTGGTACCAGTGTTATTACTATCGGAGTCACAAGGAGATAAGACTGGTACTAGTGTTATCACTATACGAGGAACAATGAGATAAGACTGGTACCAGTGTTATCACTATACGAGGAACAAGGAGATAAGACTGGTTCTAGTGTTTTCACTATAGTAGGAACAAGGAGATAAGACTGGTTCTAGTGTTATCACTATACGAGGAACAAGGAGATAAGACTGGTACTAGTGTTATTACTATAGGAGAAACAAGGAGATGAGACTGGTACTAGTGTTACTACTATACGAGGAACAAGGAGATAAGACTGGTACTAGTGTTACTACTATACGAGGAACAAGGAGATAAGACTGGTACTAGTGTTACTACTATACGAGGAACAAGGATATAAGACTGGTACTAGTGTTACTACTACACGAGGAACAAGGAGATAAGACTGGTACTAGTGTTATCACTATAGGAGGAGCAAGGAGATAAGACTGGTTCTAGTGTTATCACTATACGAGGAACAAGGAGATAAGACTGGTACTAGTGTTATTACTATAGTAGTCACAAGGAAATAAGACTAGTACCTGTGTTACTACTATACGAGGAACAAGGAGATAAGACTAGTACTAGTGTTACTACTATACAAGGAACAAGGAGATAAGACTGGTACTAGTGTTACTACTATACGAGGAACAAGGAGATAAGACTGGTACTAGTGTTATCACTATAGGAGGAGCAAGGAGATAAGACTGGTTCTAGTGTTATCACTATACGAGGAACAAGGAGATAAGACTGGTACTAGTGTTATTACTATAGTAGTCACAAGGAGATAAGACTAGTACCTGTGTTACTACTATACGAGGAACAAGGAGATAAGACTGGTACTAGTGTTACTACTATACGAGGAAAAAGGAGATAAGACTGGTACTAGTGTTATTACTATAGGAGAAACAAGGAGATAAGACTGGTACCTGTGTTACATACTATAGGAGAAACAAGGAGGGAAATTAAATGTATGTTCCAAAACACCTGTATATATATTGTCCCCAAAAGTCTCAGGGAACGTGCATTTGTTTCAGAACGCCTGAATGTGCTGTACGAGAAGAACTGGACCCGCCTGGTCCACGAGCAACTCCGCAACTTCGAGGCGAGCGTGGTGTCGGCCACCAAGGTAGAGGGGTACGACGGCAAAGACGTGATGGACAACGACCGGCAGTGGTCCTTCAGTGGCGCCATGCTGTATTCCGTCACTGTCATCACAACCATCGGTGAGTGTTGTGGTGTCTCCTGTATGATAAGACAGCAATACAATTCCGCACGGACCTCAGCTCTAACGTAATATTTAACTCCACGATGCGTTATTTCAAAATGTGGTTGGATGACCTGGTGGTCTAGGGGGTAAGGTGTCAGACCTCTGTGTTAGGGATCCGGGGTTCAATCCTCGCTACCGGCACAGATTTATCTGATTGCCAAACTCTTCCTTCATCCTCTGACAAGACGTGTGTTAATCACAACTTGTGAATGTGAGGAATGCCAGGCCTCCACCATGGTTCGTATCCCACGTTAAACTGTAGGTCCTCCATTTCAACTCACAATCACATTAGCGTAAGTGCGTATAACCCGAACGGGTAGTAAGACGCAGTGCTAATAATAATAATAATAATAATAATAATAATAATAATAATAATAATAATAATAATGTAGTGACAAGTACTGGCTGCTAACAAGCAGGTAGGGGGGGAACGTTATAACGTGACAATACTCCCTCCCCTAGTGTTCAGCAAGACAGAAGGGTTGGTGGCACATTCCAGCAGACAAGCAGTGTGAGCTCTGGCCTTGGAGCGGTGACTAGGCCGGTATTATATGTCTTGTACGTGAATGTAGAATAAAGTAATATTACACTGGTGGCATGCGGTGCGTGTAATAGTTTCGTATAAAAGTGATATGCTTAGAACGATAGTTTAATATTGACTTGTAATTTAGTACTGTTTATTTAATTTGACTGTTTAGTAGTGGATGTGCTTTCAAAACTATAACATATTTTTATTATTATTATTATTATTATTATTATTATTATTATTATTATTATTATATTCTCTGTATATTTGTGCGTGTGTGCTATCTGATAGCTAGTGCGACTGAACGGTACTCCTCACTATTGTAAGCTACTTGTGACGGTATTTATTTACTTAGCGCTATGGCTGGTTCAACTTTGTTTCCGTCCAAATTTAGCGGGGATACGGATGAGTCGTTTGAAGACTGGCTCTTTACTTTCGAGCTCTTGGCCGCAGCTAACGGGTGGAAGGAGGAATCGCGTCCTTTGTTTCTGGGACTATCTCTTACTGGGTCAGCGCAAAGCGTGTACCGCTCTCTTACAGATAAAGACTGAAAAGATTTTGATAAAGTGTGTTCTGAGTTGAAGATTGTTTTCAAAAAACCATTGTTGCCAGATTTAAAGAAAGCGGCGTTTGTTTCACGTTACCGCAAGACAAATGAGCGTTTAACAACACTCGCAATTGACCTGCAGCGCTTAGCAATGGAAGCGTACCCGCAGTTTAATCCAGAATCCCGGGATGAACTAGTCCGTGACCGGCTAATTCAGTGTATAGAAGACAGTGACATTCGCGTAGCATTGCGCCGGGATCCCGCCAAAACTGCTATAGATCTTGTAAGTCGCTGTGAAATGCTGGAGGCAGTGTCATAAATTGAGAGTGCTGTGCCAGTTGAACGTGTAGTTGCCGCCACTATTCCTGTAGCAGAGTCAAATATAACACCTGTTTTATTACAGCAGTCGATTCAAGAGGCAGTGGCGGGAGCACTTCGTATGGTTTTAGAAGATAGAAGTCCTCATGCTACGTCTCTGGTGAGTCACCAAAAACAGCTTGATTCTGCGCGTCAAGTATTTAAGTGCGGTTACTGCAAATACCGTGGCCATCGAGATGACGAGTGCCGAGAAAAGAAACGTGACTCTCGGGATGGAGTTACACGGGATCAATCGGGACCACGTTGCTTTCGATGTGGAGAAAGAGGACACGTACGGCGGGAATGCGTGGCAACATTTTCGGGAAACTCGCAAGCGCCGATGTAGATTGTTTTCGCCTACCTGCATCGGCTTCCCATCAGGCACTTGAAATCTCTACAGTAAATAACCCAGTTGCGATTTACTCGTCTGGAGCTATTCTCTCCATTAAACTGGATTTCCTAATTGATTCTGCAGCTACAGAATGCATAATACGAGAAGACTTGTGGGAACTCGTTAAGAGACCAAAGGATCAACTTATCTCATCAACGATCTCAATACATGATGTAAGTGGACGTCAGTTATCAGTTTTAGGCCGGGTAGTCCTACCCGTCATACTCGGTAATACTACGTACACACAAACATTTTTTGTAATTAAATATATTTCTCAGTCTGCTCTATTAGTATTGTCATTCATATTGGCACATAAGTGTGATATAATTACTTCTCAGGACGCCCTCAATATCGGTGGAGTTAAAGTTCCATGCCATTATTTTAAGTATTCAAATCCCAAGAAATCCCTATTTCAAAAACACGAGTCACATGTTAATCTTGCGGAAACTGTCACCGTGCCTGCCAGAAGTGAACTGTTTTTACCACACGGCGGAATAGTGGCTTCAGAATTTGAAGAGTTGGAAGGTTGCTTGGAACCCAACCTGCAAGTAGCGGCCAAATACGGCATTCTCTTTGCCTGTATTTTGGTCACGGCTCAAAAGAATAGGGTACCTTTCCGACTCCTAAATACATCACCAGAACCTATTGTTTTGTATAAGGGGACATCAATGAGCCACTTCCGCCCTATACCTGATGTAGAAAAATCTTCTCCCGTGTGCTTCTCTCTCACTTCACAAACCAAACTTCGTCAAGGAGCTGTATTGTTCGACCTTACCCAAGCTAAGTGTTCTGAGGTTACGCGTGTAGAGACAATAGCGCTATTAAATGAGTTTGCGGATATTGTAGCACAAGATGATTCTGAGTGTGGTCGTACAAACCTAACATATCATAGAATTGAAACGGGTGAGGCTAGACCAGCAAAACAACATCCGCGTCGCGTTGCGTATAAATACCGGGATATTCGTAAGGACATCAGTGACATGGAGAAACAAGGTAAGGTGAGTCCCTCTACCTCACCATGGGCATCACCTATAGTCCTTAAAGCAAAGAAAGATGGTGGCGTTCGTTTCTGTTGTGACTACCGAAAACTTAACGAACTGACTGTGAAAGATGCCTATCCATTGCCACGTATGGATGACATACTTGAGGGTTTGTCAGGAGCAACATTGTTCTCATCTCTCGACATGGCAGCCGCCTATCATCAAGTCGAGATAGCACCAGAAGATCGTCCCAAAACAGCATTTGTTACAGCAGATGGCCTCTACGAATTTAACGTAATGAGCTATGGCCTCTGTAATGCACCAGCTACCTTCCAACGCCTCATGGACTTGGTGTTAACAGGTATAAAGTGGAAAACCGGCATGGCGTACCTAGATGATGTGGTAATATGGAGTCGGGATGAGAAACAACACGTAGAACGTTTGCGTCAAGTTTTTACACGAATACGCGATGCTGGCCTTAAAATCAAGCCTCGGAAATGTCAAATTATGCGGGACCAGATTACTTTCCTGGGACACAGAGTATCAGCGCAAGGGATCGCTACATTAGAAGATAAAGTAAATAAGGTTCAATCTTGGCCCATCCCCATAACTGCGGAAGAAGTGAACTCTTTCCTGCAAACAGCCGGATACTATCGCCGCTACATCCGCAACTTTGCTATGATTGCTGCACCTCTACAGCGACTCACTCACAAAGGAGTACCATTTGTGTTCGATACAACTTGCGAAACAGCCTTTGAGGAGTTAAAAAGAAGATTAGTGACCGCCCCCATTTTAGGGTTTCCCCATCCGGAGTGTGAATGGCTGGTGGATTGTGATGCAAGCGCTGTTGGAATCGGGGCAGTACTTAGCCAGACTCAAGATGGCGAAGAAAAAGTAATTTCTTATTGGAGCCGCCCTCTTACTAAGACAGAGAGGCAGTATTGCGCGACACGTAGAGAACTTAGCTCTGGTTGACTGTCTCCACTTCTTTCGTTGCTACCTTGAAGGAAGTGAGGTAGTGCGTGTGCGTACAGACCATAGAGCACTAGTCTGGCTCCACAATTTCAAAGAGCCTGAAGGGCAAGTAGCTCGGTGGCTGGAACGTCTATCGCGATTCAACTATACGGTAGAACATCGCACAGGTGTGAAACATGGTAACGCTGACGGACTTTCAAGAATGCCTTGTCGCCAGTGCCAACGTGTGGATGAAAATTCCGATGTAATGCCAGGTCCAAGCTCCCTCAACCCAGAAGCACAGTCGTGGAAGCCCTGCAGTCAACTACAGAGTGGGGGCGCTCAAAAACTCACAACCCCCATTTCTTCCCAAGATGCAATAGTCACACCTATAGTTTCAGCCGCACCTCTGTGGAAGCCTGCTGTGTCACCTGATGAGTTACGTCAGTTACAGTTAGAAGATATAGCGATCTGTACTGTTATAAAGTGGAAAGAGGCTAACAATCGCCCACCCCATGAGGATGCCGTGGCACTTGGAAGAACCACCACGAGTTTGTGGGCCCAGTGGGACCAACTAGAACTTAAGCAAGGTGTTCTTTATCGACGTTTTGAATAAGTTTGAAATACCCATAGACTTCAGCTGATTGTCCCACGAGTGCTGAAAACGGAAATATTACGAAGTCTTCATGACACACCCACTGGAGGTCACTTAGGTATTCACAAGACAGTTGAAAAGGTCTGCTCGCGGTTCTATTGGCCGGATCTCCGTCGAGACACCACAGCGTGGGTCCAGCAATGTCCTGATTGTGCGGCTAGGAAAACTCAAATAATAGCTAAGGCACCACTACAGAAGTTTAGGGTTGGTGAACCACTGCAACGGGTAGCCGTTGATATATTAGGCCCCTTTCCAAGGACTAAGCGGGGAAAGAAAGTAATTATGGTTGTATCAGATTACTTTACTCGTTGGGTGGAAGCGTATGCCCTGCCAAACCAGAAGGCAGTCACAGTTGCAAGAGTCCTGGTGGATGAATTTATCAGCAGGTTTGGTGTCCCTACTGAACTTCACACCGACCAAGGCAGAAATTTCGACGGGACAGTAATCAGACACTTGTGCGATCTATTACAAATTGCAAAGAGGCGAACAACAGCTTACCACCCTATGTCAGATGGCTTAGTGGAACGATTCAATCGTACGTTACTGGACATGATGTCTCAACGGGTAAATGAAAACCAAAATGACTGGGACGTAAAGTTACCTCAGCTAATGATGGCATACCGTACGAGTGTACATGAAACCACTAAACACACCCCTTTTGAGTTTATGTTTGGAAGACAAGCTCGTTTACCAATCGATATAGTGTACGGGAGACCAACAGAGCAAGTGGAGGAAGAAGTTACACCCAGTTCGTATACAATGGATCTCCGTAATCGCTTAGAATCTGCATATGAACAAGTCCGAAAAAATCTTAAAGTGGGACAGGAAAGACAAAAAGACGTATATGATCGCCGATGCTCTGGGAAAGCATATGAAGTAGGTGACAAAGTGTGGTTATACACACCAGCAATAAGGGAAGGCCTGACTCCTAAGCTGCACAAACCATGGCAGGGTCCCTACGTTGTCAGGAAAAGATTATCGGATGTGACGTATTGTATTCAATACACACTAAACCCAAGAAAACGCCCTGTGGTTCACTTCAATAGGCTTAAACCATACTCAGCCCGAGATCCACCGCGAGAAGAGGTTGAGCCGTCATCGGTTGGTCAGAATAAAGGTGAAGGTACAAGGCTGGTGACGACAGATGACACTTCATTGGAATCTCAAGTAACTGGCATCAATCCCACGAGTGAACCCTGGCAGCTGGTGGAAATTCCACAGGCTCTTCACAATAATGCAGTGGACGACAATAATGCAGTGGACGTCAACACAGATGAAGAAGTACGTCGATACTCGGCCCGGAACAGAGCACAGACAATTCCATTTCAAGCCGGTTTTGGTTGAATGAAGAAAAGTGTAAATAAACATCTGTAATTTGTAAGGTAGTTTTGTTTTGTAAATATGTATATATGTTGGTGTGTATAAGCTATTGTGTTTTAATATTAAACTGTGAGTTTTGAATAAGGGAGGGAATAGTGTAGTGACAAGTGCTGGCTGCTAACAAGCAGGTAGGGGGGAACGTTATAACGGGACAATACTCCCTCCCCTAGTGTTTAGCAAGACAGAAGGGTTGGTGGCACATTCCAGCAGACAAATAGTGTGAGCTCTGGCCTTGGAGCGGTGACTAGGCCGGTATTGTATGTCTTGTACGTGAATGTAGAATAAAGTAATATTACAATAATAATAATAATAATAATAATAATAATAATAATAATAATAAAAATAGAAATAATAATAATAAAATATGGTTCACACCAAACTAAAGTAGAAATATTTCAACAAAACTGATTTGCCCAGCGACTCTTTACTGTGAGTATTAATAATAGAAAATAAACCTATATAAAATGTAACATTGGCTCATTTTCAACGTCTTTTTAAGCATATATGTGCATCTGTGAGACCAGTCTTGATGAAAAAGTGCTCTAGATTTAGCCTTCATCCAATAAATTCCTATATGTTTTTTTTATAAAGTCTTACACAGACACATTTTTAATCTATTTGAGAAATACTTTAAAGAAGTTTCGTAAGTTTCTTTTCCACTTTTTCTTATTGACTTGACAAAGGGTGATTATTGGTGAAGGACGAAAGGGAAAATGACGCAGATTATCGTATTTTAAGCCGTGAGGCCTGTCAGTAATTGATACCCTCTCGCCTACCGAGGTATCCGCCTTAAGTATACCCAAATATAAAATAAGCAACAATCCTTTGGAAAAGATTTAAATACCATGATTATCAGAAATAATAGGGATAGGGAAATTAATTATATTACAGGGGAATAATAAAGTGTATTAATAATTTTAATCCAAGTTATATAAAACGGCCAGAGTTGAATTTAGAGTTTTGGAGGAACTGGGGTCGTGAATAATTGGAGGCCCTAACGTTAAACAAATATTTCTATTTTTCACACCTAGAAATTATCAATTTTTCTTTATTAAATTAATTGTTAAAGCTCAGTGTTAAATTTATTATTTAAATAAGGAGCTAGTATCATTATAATAAATTATATTTTTGTTTACAGCAAAAATAAGCCTTTTTTTAGTAGATAATATCATTATTATTATTATCATTAGCACCGCGTCTTACTACCCGTTCGGGTTATACGCACTTACGCTAATGTGTAATGGTAGGGTGATTGTGATATGAAATGGAGGACCTACAGTTTAACGTGGAATCCGAACCACGGTGGAGGTCTGGCATTCCTCACAATTACAAGTTGTGATTAATACACATCTTGTCAGAGGTAAAGGAAGGGTTTGGCAATCAGATAAATCTTTGCCGGGACGAGGATCGAACCCCGGACCCGGCACAGAAATCTGACACCTTACCCTAGACCACCAGGTCACCTAGATAATATGCTTGTCAGAAATAAATACAAATTGATTCACTAAGTTATAATATATTTTTGTAAATATTTTTTACTATGAGTGCAATTTAGGAAGCCAAATATAAATATTGTTTTATTGAAATAGTTTGTGAAGGCCCTGATTCGTAGAGGCCCTGAGGCCTTAGTACCCGTCACCCGCTCTTAATTCCGGCCTGTGAATGACTAGAGATTTTTTGATTATTCACCGATTATTGAAGGGTAGGGGTACAGACTTCGATTAGAATTTAAAATATACATTTCCAGATTCAAATTTTCCCATTTGGCTCCTTGGAGAACGATCCCAAGTTATATACGAGAGTAAATGGTCCAATCTATTTCGTAGTCATGGGTGTATTTTTGAAAATTTGAAACATAAAATATCATAATATAGGGAAAGTTATGATTGAACAAAAAATATATAGTTCATAGGGGCGAACTTGATAAAATTTCCATTTTATTTTAATTTTTCAACCAAAACATTTTTGCTAAAATTTTAGTTACAGCTTTGAAATAGAGAATTTAGCACGATTTCTTGAAAGCATTGTATTCACAGGTAAGTCAAGTAGGCCTAGTAATATGAATCCCCATTTTCATAGGAAAGGCCTTTTTTTTAAATTCACATATACTTTTTAATGATCAATATGGATAATATTTTACTATGTTATTAGTGTAATTTTAACATGAGGTAAAGTGTTCGCCCCACGGACCGATGTTCTTGGGTTCAAACCCAGATGAGTTCAACTGATTTTTCTTGAGAGATAAAAATTTGTAGCACAACTTCCTTCAAAAGTGAAGTCACAAGTTGGTCTATTCTTAATTGTGGCATGTAAAAGAACCATTGAAGATACGTGAACATACCTTTTTCCGGAAAATTTGATAAGCCCTTTTTCTCTCGCTCATAGAAATTCTCATTTGCTGATATAATCAGTCAGCTCAAAAAGTTCAGGTCAATTAACTTAAATAAATAAAAAATAAAAATTGGCCTTGTTTTATATGTAGGCCTACTGATATTTTATACCAAGGGTCGTAGATGCAGATAACATGATTTGACGTATGAATGCGTCAGAGCAAATCTTGAAACTTTTCTAGCTCTAAATAAAATTCTTCTTGTAAAATTTCGACTGTACTTTAGTGTTTAGCTATTTTTTTATCACCGGGTCCTAGTACCTGTTCAAGCATTTATGATATTTGGGAAGGTATGAGAAAGTAACAATTTTAGAGTTAATCTACCCGCATTTGCATAGAAGGTGAGTGAGAAGACATTTAGGAAAAATCACCCTTAAAAGACCCGACAGAGATTTAAACCCAGATCTACTAGCCATCAGCAGGTCAGTCCAACACGATTATGACACCTTAGACCAAACGGCCATTGAAGCGGGCTACAGGGACGTTGATTCTTGAAACAAAATAAAGTTTAATACTTTTTTTTTTACCTAGCTGCTTACTGTATGTACAAACACAATTTTCAAATATTCTTTCATTTTAATTTTTTACGTAAAACATTAAAATAAGTAGTCATAAAAATACTTAGCAAATTTATTTAATCAGTTCTTTAAAATGTCAGTAAGTTATTTTTAATGGGAGAATCTACTATTTAAGATCATATTTTTAGCGAAGATAGTTGCATAGCCTTTACCTTTAAAATTCACGGTGATAAAGAAATACCGCGTTATAACCGGGGAGTGGTGTATATTATAAATGGGTTCGTTCCACTGTAGTTTAAGAGTCATAATTTGTACGTTTAGCACCATGGGCACTAACCATTTATTACATGCTTCGGTGGCTACATGGTCTAGGGCATTACTCTCGCAATAGACTAGACTGACCATGATGGAGAGATCGAGGTTAGAATCACTTTTGGATGTACTGAGGATGGTTTGTCCTAAATGGTTTTACATTCACCCTCCACGCAAATAAGGTTACACTTCCTCTGAATTCAACCTTTCTCATCCCTACTCCTTTAGAGCGATTATAAAATATGCGTATAGCCTTTACAGGTAGTGAGACGCAGTGATAAAAAATATTACAATTTATTCTAAGGGATACGTCTTTCGAAGATACCATGCATGAAATGCATCCACATTAGTATGGAATGGTGATGGAAAAACTAAACTGGTGGATCCAATTTGGAAAAAAAAAATTAATTGTTACCCCGGTCGAGATTCAAACCTCAACCTCCCCATGATTGGCAATCCAATATATAGTGAGACTGACACCTTAGAAGGCATGACCACCAGAGAAGGTGTTTTTCTAAATTGTTTATGCGTAAATAACAAATAATTAAATGTTAATTCTAATGTAATGAAGATAAAGAATAAGAACAGTAAAAAAATATATATATATATATCTATTCGTCTAAAATGTGTTTTGAAAATTTGTTGCTAGGAAAAATAAATTAACCTATGCCCCCCCTTCCCCCAAAAAAAAACAGCCCTGTTAAAATGGTTGTTTCCCTCTCTACACTGATGAGTATGCTAATATAAGTTGTGTTCATCTCGCTTGTCCTGAACATTTATTCTAGATCTTTCTCTTTAAAGTTCACGTCGTCAGAGCAGGTTCGTCTTTTTGCTGTTCCCGTTGCAGAAAAGAAATAATTTTCTTTCTCCAACCATTGAGCGTTAGATGACGGAGGCATGTTTGGAGCTTAACGGGGGGGGGGGGGGGGGAAGTCAGCATGATGCGATTCGTATAGTTAAATTGATTGTACGTCAGTACTATACTATAAATATTTTATACGTTTTTTAATACTTTATATTGACAAATAATTATGATTTCCGATATAATGAAATTTAAGTCGAGGGATTGGGCAGTAACGATCGATTTTCTTTCAAAATACAGCCAATAACTCTTTACACAGTGGCAGAATGTAAATTAGGATTGTAATTTTATTTTATTTTTAAAATTAATATTGTGTTATTTCCCTTTTGTATGTATTTATATGTTCTTTACTGTACCTTCTTTCATATATAACAAAAATTTAATGTCACTAAAAATAACTTAAGCCCAATTATCCTTTTGAACGCAATAAAAATGTTTTTGTATAATATGTATTCAGAGATGAATTCATTTAACATTATAAATAAGTAAATGAAATAACAATACCAATAGTAAAACCTTTTTTTAAACTTTACGCCGCGTTTTATTACCCGTTTGGTTTATACACTTAAGTATTAATTACGATAATGGATTAGGAATTGGGAAGGTTGAATTTAGAGGAAGTGAACCCACACTTTCATGGAAGAAGAGTGTAAAACCATTTAGGGATAGACCAACCCAGTTCACCCGACTGATATTAGAACCTTGATCTCCCCGTCCTCGGCAGTCTGACTCAACACGAAAACTAACGCGTTAGCTAACTGCGCCATCGAGGCGGGTTAGAAAAGCATTAAAGAAATAAGTTGACATATATGTCTGAAGATTTTTGGGACAAGTAACCAAATTTGCCGGAAAAATAAATTAATGGGAAAAAGCCCACGCTACGATTTTCTCTACGCTTACTTGAAACACTGAAGAAGTTCTCTTAATATTCCAACAGAGAAAACGTATTAAAGGAAGGTACTGCTTTAGATGGGTGGCTTTGAAATGTTACATGTTTGCTTTCCTTACAAGGGAATCGATCACCTCTTCTGGAAGGCAGCGTTTCTGGCATCGCATATAGAGATCCCGTGTTCGATCTCAGGACTTCCAATTTTTCGGTTAAGCAATATGTCTGAAACGAGGTCAACTCGGCCTCGTGAGGACGATTGAGGAGTTACTTGAATAAGTAGTGGTACCGGTCTAGAAAAATTGATATTAAAGAACGGAGGTCTGACTGTTGCTGACTACATGACATCCTATAATCCATTCCATACCATATAGTTTTTGCAAGGAAATAATAAAATTCACTTACTAGCCCCTTGGGATAGAAGTTTTCCTTAAGTTGTACTCTTGTCTAGTAGGACACATCTCTACCTAAAGACAGTCGTCATTATTGCACGTCCTTGACATTAAGTTTCAGCTTAGTTCAAGAGGAGTGTGTATATCCCCTTAAAGTTCAATTTAACAGATGTGCGTCCCCCAAAATGAGTTCAACTGCCGACATTTATTTTGTAACCCAGATGAAAGTTTATATTTTATGAAAGAAAAAACTCACCTCTAAATATACGCCAAATTTGAGATGGGTTGAATGTCTTCTTGAATTGAAGAATGTAAGATAAGTTGGTCTTCTCAGCGGTCCTTCAGAATTTGCCGCGTATGGAAACCATCTAGGTCCACAGGTTGCAAATTACAATAAATTGGCCTAACTTTTTTTATACCGCTTCACATACTTTAAAATAGAACCATATTGAAATAATTCCATTTGGATAATCCTAGGATAGGATTTTTCTTTGAAAATGAAGTTTTACACATTAAAAAAATGGGAGTGAATTTTTAGTTTTTTGATTATTTAAGTTCTGTCGCTACCCCCGTCCTACTCCTCGCGGTAAGTTGTCAGGATGGCTTAAACATGGGAGAGTGAGGGTCCGAGGAAGAGTTAAAAATAGTAGTCCTGTAGTTTTATTTATTTTATTGTAAGCTTTAGTACAAAACGTGATGTAGTCGGTTATAATAATTATTTTCAAGTATAAAAGAGTAACTAGCCCAAGTCAGCCTTTCTGCCCAAACTTATGCTTACATCGGTAGTCTAACTCTACATCGAACTGGTCCTCTAGCGTACTCCAGTTCTTCCGCAATTATCCCTAACTCTACTGAACTAGTTTCATCTTTCTTTTAGTTTAAAACTTGTCTTTATTACAATTGTTTTTCTAGTTCCAAAACACCGATGTTCAACTACTAGAGTCTGTTCATGATAGATTTTTTTAATTGAATGACAGTTCAAAAAACATATGTTTAGGTTCTGGGTTGCCAACACTTGTAAAATATCACTGTTTTGTTATAAATGTTCAGTTTTTAATTACCTGTTATATTTTACATTTAAAATAACGCAAACTTAAGCTTTCTCATACTACTTCATTACTTTTAATAATTATTTGTATCCAACTCGAAACAATATTGTAAACTTAATTAAAAGTACTTATTCTTCGTTTTGGAACGTTATTGACTATGTACAATATAGTGCATGCATTAATACCGTTTAATACAGGACTCGTATTTACTTGGAAAAGAGAAAATAATTTAAGTGTATATATTAAATTATTATATAATTATTTTATCGTGCTTCGAAATATTTGTATCCACTGCGTGGGTGCATCATTGTAAAGAACTTGCTTCCGTCATGTTCAACCACATTGTTTAAATTCGTCGGTCGACATTTTGAACCTATATTCGTTAGACCTTTTGTGGAAGTGCTGTGAATAATATATTCTTTTAAGTGGAATAAAACTATAAATAAGGTTTCTGTCCGACATCAAATAAATATATAGATAATATTGGCCAAAATTACTGTGGTTAACTATCACGTTCATATATTACCATCTGTCTTCATTACAGAGATTCAAAGTGATAGATGTCAGCTGTTGGCGTAGTGATATATTAGGGAATATTTCTAGTAACTTTTTGTGCTGTCATCCAAGTAAACTTAGGTCATGAATTATATGTATAAAAATTAAACTGGTAGTAGTAACATCTTTGTTAAATTATTACGGACTGTTTTGATTTGGCTGGCTGATTCAGGCTTACAACAGAAAGAAGAAAAACTTGTCTGTTATGTAATAATAATAATAATAATAATAATAATAATATTTAGCACCGCGTCTTACTACCCATTCGGGTTATACGCCTAAGTACTAATTACTCTAATGGATTAGGAATTGGGAGGGTTGAATTTAAAGGAAGTGAACCCGCATTTGCGTGGAGGAGAGTGGAAAACCATTTAGGAAAAACCACCCCCAGTTCACCCGACCGAGATTCGAACCTCGATCTCCCCGTCCTCGGCGGTCGAGCTCAACACGACTAGCGCGTTAGCCAACTACGCCACCGAAGCGGGTATAATAATAATAATAATAATAATAATAATAATAATAATAATAATAATAATAATAATAATACTTAAATGCTAGTAGACACTGACAGTTCACCATATCAAAAACAGAAAAAGGAGTTGAAATGTGTTCACATAGCCTGGAAGAGAAAAGTACGTTCAATCAGTACCAAAAGTATTCCAATCTGTTTTTTATTAAATGGGCAGGACATTTCTGAATAATTGATGGGAAAAAACCCAATATTAGTTGGTTCAGAAAATAAAGATTGTTACCATTTAGGATAAACAGAATTTTCTTTATTTACACACACAAAATCTAATAGGAAAATTGTCCGTTTCTCTGTAATATAGAACAAAGCAAATTGTGTGTTACTAATCATAGATGCAGAAGTTAGAGAAGGCATCGGAAAACTGAAACAGTTCCAACCAACTGGAAATTGATTGGTTGGGTAGGAGTGCCAACTTCCGGGTAGAATGAGGGAGTGCAAATTTCCCTTTTTAGTTAGAGTCTAATTTCCTCCAATTTCTCACGCCAGGGTTCAATCTAGACAATATGACATCGATGCTATAGTATGCTCATGGTAGCCTAGCCATTTTTTTTTCTTTTTTACTAACGTATGTCCCCATGGTTTGTAGGTTATACATTTTGGGTCCTCTGAGTCTGGGTCACCGTACAGGTGCAGTTACTTCGTCACGATGAGAGGATGATGAGTATGTGGTGCCAGTAGAAGTATCAAACCTAACTTAAGCCTAATAAACCAGACCATGGCAACTGCATGAACAATTATCCTACGGTGAAAATTACTTATGGTACGGCTGGGAATCAAACTCGGGACCTCTTGATTAATAGCCAGGAAAGCTAGCCACTAGACCAAGAGGTCGGAAAACTTCTTCCATTTACAGATTGCTAGTAAATATATTATCCGTTTAAGTGGTCGCATTGCCTAAGGCGCTACTTTTGTAATATACTAGACTGCCGATTGGGTGTACTGATGCTGACTTTTACTAAATGTTGTACAATCCATGTCCATGCAAATGCGTGTACACTTCCTCTATATGAAACTTTCCTTATCCCTAACCCATTAGCGTAATTAGTACATAAGTTTATAGCTCGAACGTGTAGTGATACACCATGCTAAAAAAAAGTTAGGACAATTTTACCAGTAATGTAAAGTGGCAGAATATATTATTTGAGATGCAGACTGTTTTATTATGTCACTTTTAAACTATTGGAAAAGTACAAAGCTACCGTGAACCAATTATATAATACAATTCTTATAAATTGATTGCGCCTTGCTATATTATAATTGTTATTGTAGTTATTGACAATATACATAAATAGTGACATCAAAAGATCACATGAGCTTTTTTATGAAGACGTTAAAAATAGATAACTATAGTAGATTGTTTGTCTGTCAAAGACGTTCCTGAAAAAACTTGATTTTAGCTGGTTTTTATAACAATTTGGGCTTTGTTTCATTGGTGTTTGATCTATATATATATATATATATATATGGGATTATAATATATATATATATATATATATATATATATACACCAAGCATGACCCTTAACTTTAAACAAACTTAAGTATTAGGATTGGTTGTGGTAAAGAGTAATTCTGGACTTTTTCTAACAGTTTAATTTATATATAGTTTACGTCCGACAGTAAATGTCTGAACGCCTTTTTAGTTGTAAATTTTCTTCAAAATCCCAAAAGTATTAAATTATTAATCTAGGAATTACAACAAAATCTATGATTTATACAAGAGAGAAAGTTGACTTATACAATATTTAGCAGGGTATGACGACTAGTTAGGTTAGTCTAGGTTAGTTTAGGTTAGGTTAATAACTGGCTAATTCACTAGTCTCACGATACTTGTAGTTTCTGAAAAAATAATAGGTCTAAATTTCTTACGGTGTTGCCATATGTGTCTCCGAGACTATAAACAATGGTGTTATTTTGATGATCCTACCTTGTGCGCGTCTGATATACTAAAAAGCAGGTACACAAATTCGAACCTTTACGCTCTCACAGTACGTAGCCCTTTGTCTCATGTGGGAGAGTTGCAGAGTAAATAAACACGATATTTCAACAGCGAGTCTCGTGAGTGGTAAAACGAACCTTGCAATCTTGTTAGTTATGTGTCGACCTATTTGTCGTCCGTTCCCTTACACGCGGTTAAATCAACGAACCCAAAGCATTCATCGCGGGGCGTAGCCACCATGACAATTCTCGAGTGCCGTACCCCTAGAATTCCCACCTCTTCCCTCCTTCACAAAGAGACAGCGACGACCTTTGTATCTGTGAGGGTCTCTTTAAGTAAAGAGACGAGAAATGGGGGTCCGCAATTCTCATTAGCTTCCAGTCTCAAGAGAGTGATAATTTCCTTCCCCTCTATGAACCGTTTCCTTTTAAGTGGTACCGAGACCTCCGAGTTTGTAGTTCCAACTACAAGGTGGATGATGACTTTTGAAAATAGAGGTTGGGTCATCAGGGTAAGGGATACGTGGCAATGTGAGTCTCACAAACGAGTAGTAGCTCAAAACCAAATTCAAGAATACGTTATGCAAAGTGGAATGTTTGTGTGTTTATTTCACCGATGGGAATATTTCTCCATCCGCTAACTAAACCAAAAATTGAGGGAGTTGGAGCAAAAACATGATAGCCCTCATTTGATTAAAAAATGTGTCAGTAGTGATTTCTGGTAACTTACCTCTTGAACTACAAGTATCTTTTTTTTTTATAGTCCGTCAGTACCCTAAGAATAACCAATATCGACGAATATTTTATTTAGTTTTAGTAATATTCATTATAGTTGTATTAAGGATAAATATAAAATTATAATATAAGGAACGTACTTAAATGTTACAATTACATAAATTGATTGGTATAACTTCTTTTGGTCAATTAAATCAAGATAAAAATAAGGAAAATAACGTGCAAGATGATTTATTTAAAGAAACACCTAATTTATCATGGATTGGGAAGTCAATTAAAACAGGTAAAACAACACTTTTAAAAAGTAATCAGTAATATTGTACAATAATAATGTTCTAGAATGATTAAATTAACAGATAAACAAATAAAGAATAATAATCGTTGGTGATTTAAATATTTTAAGCAATAGCAGGTTATAGGATTGGCTAATAAGTAAATTGACTAGTGGATAAATTTGCAATGTTACTAGATTGTAGTTATTAATAACTTAAAAATGTTAACAAAGACAATTAATAAATTGTAATAACTTTGACATAAAATATTTTAAAGGCTATATGAAAGGTATGACTTATCAAAAGTAATAGGTAAATTGGTATGTCATTAATATATAACTTATTAATTGAATTAATTATATATACACTAGTAAATTGTTTGAAAACAAGTTAAAAAGAAAAGTTTGTTCTGTAGTAATTAAAATATTCTAAGCAGTGACATTTATAAAAATGACTAATAGAAATGTTAATTAGTTTGACTGTAGCGTGTTAAACATCCCGTTAACACTTACACTCAAAATACCATGTACAGTAAATGATTAATATGATAAATACAAGAACTAGCAAAGTTTAATAATGTGTGGCAGATATTAAATCACGGTGAAATCGTGTTGTTGTAAACACGCAAACATCAGGAAAGTGCCCCATCTTACTGTTCCTGGAGGTTCATCAAAACGACATCTTACTCGCTGGCCCCACTTCGATGAAATGATAAGAGTTGCTTCTCTGTACTGTGCACAGTGCCGTCGACTAGCACTAGTTGTATTTCTGCTCAATCCTGCAAACTCACCACCACCCATTTTCCTGGTGGATACCCTTCCCGAATACATCAGTCCTCCTTGTATAAAACAGCCATCCCTCGCTTCACATTTGTGTATTCAATTGTAACGATTCGTCGGAGGAACAGCCTGGAAGTGAAGCAATGATCAGCGAACTAAGCAACTGGTGATCATGATGTGTGAGGCGTCGATCTCTCCTCTTCGCCACAGATGTAGCCACGTCTGTCATTATGAGTATTTGAATTAGTAATCTTTGTTAGAGTTCTTACTCTTTGTTTCTATGTCCATATGATATAATTTTTTTTATATTTTATTTAGCACCGCGTCTTACTACCCATTCGGGTTATACGCTTAAGAACTAGTTACGCTAATAGATTAGGAATTGGGTAGGTTTAATATAGGGGAAGTTAGCCCGCATTTGCGGGGAGGGAGAGTGGAAAACCATTTAGAATAAACCTCCCCAGTTCACCCAACCAAGATTCGAACCTTGATCTTCCCGTTCTCGGCAGTCGAGCTCAACACGACTAGCGCGTTAACTAACTACGCCACGAGGCGGGTTCCATATGATATAGTTTTGTTTGTCAGAGTTTCTTAATCTTTTCTATGCCCATAAGACCTAGTTTTGATTGTTAGAGTTATTACTTATTTCTATGTCCCTATGACATAGTTTTGTATGTGAGAATTTCTGACTTGTTTTTCTATGCCCATAAGGCATAGTTTAGAATGTTAGAGATCTTTCAATATAACTAGCATGAAATATTACGATATAAAGAAATACTGAACAAAAACTGATAAATGAATAATTGATTAGGTTATAAAAAATAAGAATGTGAGATTCTAAGTTAGATGATTACTAAGTTAAATATTAGGTAAAGCACCTAACCTATCAAGATTGCCTTCAAATTTGGACTAGGATGTTATTCCCGATGTTAACACAGTTCAATAGATGTATGTGCAAGAAATTGTTAATTTTATAAACTTTGTGATGAGTGTTCTAGAATGGACCAAGTTTATAGAACCGGGACCGAGGATTGAAACTTTTTTTTAATATCGAAAAAAGGATTATTTTAAAATATAAAAACTATTTTACCGATCTAAATTTCGCTACTGGTCAAATGAAGAATACAGAAAATTGTACTAAATTCGATTCCTGTAAGCTGTTATAAAATATATCGGTTAATTTTTGTTTTTTTCCTTTCTTAGCACCACGCTTTAGTACTGGTCTGGTTACTCACATATGTACAAACTATTATGATGAGCTATGGGGAGGAATGATAGATTTAAAGAAAGAGTAGTCATATTTGCATGGAGGGAGAATGTAAAACCATTTTGAAAAACATCATAAATACACCCAAACGGGATTTTAACCTCAATCTCCCTTTAATCGGTAGTCTAGTCTAGCATGAGATTGACGCATTAGAACATAAAAATGGCCACCATATACGGTATCGGTTGATCGGTTGCTAATGACATGAGCTCCTATTCATGAAATTAATTTCAGATCTAGATTTAAAGATTAACTTTTTCCAGTGGTGGCTTGCAGCCTATTAATTAGTTGATTTTTTTGTTTCTTTAGCGTATTTGACCAATTTGATCCACTCTGTGAGAACAGAACGTTGCCCAGGACTTATGACACCTTGGAGGTGGTCTACAATTCGTACCCACAATGAGATGACGTGATGATAGTGATTATGAGAATATTAAACCTAACTAAGCCTAGCTACCAGACCATAACCATCATAGGTACAGTTCCCCTTTCGGGAAAAATACTAATGGTACCGCAAAGAATCAAACCCGGGACCTCTTGATCAGTATCCAGGGCCACTGACCATTTGATCAAGAGGCCAGTCGGTAAATAAGTGTAGGGGTTTGAGTTAGGTATAGGGAAAATGTATTGATACTTTACTAATATCGATTTTACCTTTCGATACTAGAATTTTTTACTCGATAATTTTCATCCGATACTTTTACTTATATTAGTACTCACACTCTGGTATTGAATTGGTATCGAAAGAAACATTTTTTTTTGTCATCTTTACTAATGCTGGATTATATGTTTACTAGGGAGGACTGTGAATTCTCACTCATTTTCTGCCTGACAAGCAAGATGCAACTCTAGCATTCAATCTCTTTTAAATCGTCATAATTCCTAGCTGTTCTCTCATATTTATTTAACAATACAACCTGATGTCTGACCGGGTGACGGGGCGGGTGGCAACCAGTCTTACTACCCGCTCATCAATTTGCACGGTCATCACAAACTAAACAAAAGAATATTTTGTAATAAACTCAAAGAGTGCTCCAAGCTGGGGAAGAAGACAAGTTTAAATGCGTTTCGATACTGATACTTACTGTTATCGATAATTTTATTTCTATACTAGTACGTTATTGATACTTTCATTCCGATACTTTTAATGAGTACAGCATCGATACTTTTCTTTCGATACCAAATCTTTATTTGAGTAGGGTGACACCTAGGTCCTTATATACAGGTAAAAGTTTATAGAGGATGTAGGAAGGGACAAGACAAAGTCGGTGACGTCAAATGTTGGTGCTGCGAGACGTCATAGTTGGCTCTTTATTCACCTGGGATGCTGTCAACCAATCATATTCAACACATAACAGGTGTAAATGTGAACAAGTAGTGGGCGATTAATTGCCTGCCAACAGGTACCCACCCATAAAGAACCATCCATCGTGTGTGTCAGGGAGGTGATTGGTGGTGATGCCTGTGTTGGTTTGCGTGGTGGGTTGAATGTGTTGCCTACGCCCTCAGGCGCATACAACGTCAACTTTCACGTCTCGTAGCGCCTCCATTCGGGGTCGTTGATTCCAAGTTTATTACGTGTAAATACTTGTCCTTTCACCACCCTATAACTGGCATAATATCTTACCTGGATATATGAATAGCCCTCTATCTACATATTGGTTACCTGGTGGTCTAGGGGTAAGATGTCGGACTTCTGTCCTGGGGTTCCGGGGTTCAATCCTCGATCCCGGCACAGATTTATCTGATTGCCAAACCCTTCCTTCACCTCTGAGAACTAATCACAACTTGTGAATATGTGGAATGCCAGGCCTCCACCGTGTTTCGGATACCACGTTAAACTGTAGGTCCTCTATTTTATCTCACAACCACCCTACCATTTACACATTAGCGTAAGTGCATATAGCCCGAACGGATAGTACAACGCGGTGCTAATAATAATAATATATGAATATTCATCAAGTATTGTGACGAGTTTGTCACGTTGAAAAAAGGGGGAGTTGTTAGTAAATACTTAATTCAACCTTAAAATCTTTAAGATTATTTTAATTATCTTATTGTTGATAAACTGTAAATATATATTCAATGAAATAATGAGAGTTAAAGATAAATATTTGTCGGTAAACTGTTAAGATTATTAAATCCCAGTGGATGTATTAATTGAATTTGAATATAATATCGAAGTATTATCATAGCTGCCCCACAGTAATCCGATGTTAGTAAGACATTCAACCACCAAGCGCTGTAGTCGATACGTGAATGTTAGAAGAGGACTTTAATCAATAATTATTGATCATTTTCCTGGTGTTGAGTTCCTTAGGATAAATTAAACAGGAGAGTAAACTTTAAAATCATATATATATGTATATTTATTACGTTAGTTACATTTTATTAGATGGATTCTTTCTTCCATAAAGAAAATCAAAAATTGTGTTTCGGAAACTGTCAAGCTCATATCTCTACCTCCCTTACTCACCTATTCACGCAGACGCGTCACATATAATGGTGACATGAATATCTCCTGATGCGTTTAGAGCATCGTATCTCACGTCAATAATATTCTAATTCCATCGTTCTTTCCCTCACTTTCTTCTCCTATACAGGGTGTCCCCGGATTAAGCTACGGTTACACTAGGCCGGTCCGCACCGCACCGAGTTTCTAGCAAGTGGCTACACTTTCCGCGCCGAATGTGAAGGAAGGATTGAAATGATGCGCGCTTACGGCATTCCCGCAAATAGTGTTGTGGAAGCCATGGGGAAAAAAATCAAGTTAACGTGAAGTTATAGTAATTAAAATATACTGCTCTGGGAGATATATACTTCCGTCATAAAACGTAGCTAAGTGGTGGCTTTTTATCAAATAATGTTGATTGAAACAAATCATATAATGGTGGGAATGTTTGTTTGAAAGTTTTAAGGAAACTGCAAAATTTTACACGTTTTACTTTTTAAATTAAAGTGCGTTTTAAATAGATAGATGAAGAGACACTTATCATTTATATACAAGAGTACAAAGAACTCTATGACCAATCAGATTCGAGGTATGTGAACAATGTGTGTGGATTAAACATTTGGGAAGAAATATGAAACAAAATTAATATTTCAGGTAAGTTCAGTATTATTAATACAACAGAGAAGACATTCTTCAATTATTTAATTAAAAAATAGCGGATTAGTAAAACTAAAATAACAAAAATGGCAATAATTAAACGGGTTGGTAGAAAAACATTACGATACCTCCGAGACTAGAAATAGAAAGGTCGAAAATAGGTTCATTTATCAAACATGTGTACGTAAAACTGCACGTTTGATAAATGGACCTATTTTCGACCTTTCCATTTCTAGTCCCGGAGGTATCATAATGTTTTTTATACCAACCCGTTCAATTATTGCCATTTTTATTATTTTGGTTTTACTAATCTGCTATTTTTTAATTAAATAATTGAAGAATTTCTTCTTTGTTGTATTAATAATACTGTTACAACACATTAAAATATAGCACTTACCTGAAACATTAATTTTCTTTAATTTCTATTTCTTCACACGTTTTTCACATACGTGTTTGATTGGTCATAAAGTTCTTTGTTACTCTTGTGTATAAATGATAATTATCTCGTCATCCATCTCTTTAAAACGCACTTTTTTTTTAATAACAAAACGCGAAAAAAAAAAAAAAGCTCACCACAACGATCCATCGTGCACTGTTTCACAGTTGGTATGACAACACAGTTCGGGAACTACCGAACATTTACGGAGACGCCCGACGTCCACGATACTTGGGAGCAAGTGGATGGCTACACTACGCAGATCCGCACCGCACCGCAAAAGTACTGATGAATGCTCTCTCGACGATTCGTCCGCACCAGTGCGGTGCGGAACGGTGCGGACCGGCGTAGTGTAACCACTTGCATTTAAAAGCATGGATAGCATTCATCCGGATTTGAAAGGTGCGGTGTGGAACCGTGCGGAACCGTGCGGACCGGCCTAGTGTAGCCGTAGCTTTAAGCAGCCAAACTTTGGGTAGAGGTATGGGATTCAAAAACATCAGCTCATAGTTTCCTTCAGAGATTTGCTCATCTTCGTTCCTGTTCAAGTAAACAGCAAAATATAATTAAATAAAAACACGTTTTTCTGATTAAAAAGTGAAATAACACTAAAGATATTATGTTTATGAAGAAACACCTTGGTATAAGTTTGTGCAACATTAAATTATCATTAAGATTGTTCCTCACTTGTTCAGATATTTTTCCTGGTTTGGAAAGAATCCGTTATAAGCCATTCAAAGAGATAAATGAAAGTCATCAACAAACTAAGTTAATATTTAGCTTAAAACCTTAAATAAAATTTAAAATATTGAGTTAAAAAATTGTTTGGAAATTTATAACGTATACACTCTTAAATTTATTTTAGTTTACATCTTAACAAAAGATATCTGTTGACTACTTTAGGATTTAGTCAAACTAAAAAAAAATTGTGTGATACCTTTATTTTGATTTTTGTTTAGTTCTTGCTATTTGCTCGAAAATGAATTGAAAACGAGCTTATCTACTAAGAACATTTTGAATTAGTTTATCAATCTCCTACCACTCACCAAAGTTTGGCTGTTTAATCCGGAAGCACCCTGTATAATGTTCCCTATACGTGAAATGACTGGAGTTTCAAGCTCCCGAACCGAATCCTCTTGTTGATCGAAGAGAGTGCAAAGTATTGCTCGATCTAAATACTTCACATTTATTTGATTGAATTTTCAATCCATCATGAGCGGATGGGAAAGAGTTTTCCCATCTCGCCATCTGCGCGAGAGTTTGCGGGGGGAAGGGGGACAGCGGACCCTAGAGAATATTCCGGCGTGTTACTTCGCGAGCCTGTTAATACACGACTCTGCAAGGGGCTTTAAAGGGGTTCAAGAGAGCTTCGAATTGTGTTAAAACTTTTGTTTGGTTAGAAAACTATCTGAAATCGCGGGAATAATATTTTTATTTAAATAAACCTCTTTGGGATAATATTTTAAACATTTGAGTGTAATGAAAATAACACTAATGTATTCAGTAAAGTTAGGATAATTATCATATTTGTGTACAACCTGAACAGGTTGTAGAGTGCAGGGATAAAAATTGTATCGAGGCAAATATCAAACAACTGGCCTCAACCACCTGGATTATCTAGTCTCAATTCTTTCCTCGTGGGCGGGTACAATAGTGCATTTGGGTTGCTTCATTCGTAGCCCAGTTTGTGTAAATATTATCCAGTACTAATGTACCACTGTCCATGGGACGCCCGAATGTACTAATGGTATATTCTTTCCGTGGAGGCTCTTTCCCTGTACCTCAGAGATGAGGTGATGGTGAAAGCGATTATAATGCATAGAACCAGTGGACACATTTAAATCTAACTTAAGCCTAACCAACCAAATCCTGCTCACTGTTGAGATAATTCCTCTTTTGGAAAAAAAAATACATAAGGTACCAACCGAGAATTGAACTCGGGACCCCTGGACTTCTAGACAGGTTCCCTGACTACTACACCAAGGGGCTGGTTGTCCATTGAACGGATTAGTATGTTACGAAATATGAATGAAGTCACCTAACTTGCCGTGTGGGGGAAAAAAGGAACGAGAAGGAAAATGGGGAAAATACGAAGGTTTGATGAATATAAATATAAGGTAAAGAAGGAGAGGGATATAAGTTGTAATTTGTATCGACAGAAACTACCGTACACATGTGTGATAAATGGACCTATTTTCGACCTTTCCATTTCTAGTCCCGGAGGTATCGTAATGTTTCAGGACGGCAATAAATCACGCAAGTACTCTTACCGTTGTATAGTTTGCGATATATCGAACTGGGATGGTTTAGAGTGAAGGGTTCGTTTGGCAGCCATGAAGCAAAATTTCATCACCATTTCACACCACAATCCCCGCCCCACCCCACCCATGACGTATTAAGGCCCTTAGCCCCCGCTTGAGTTGCCAGGGCCTTGCGTCTTCTGATTAAAGTGGACACCATCCGACACGTGTTCTGGCTACTGAGGTGTTAATCCAATTTATAAAACGCGTTTATTAAACTTTATTTGAAAAAAAAAATTACATCAAAAGAGTCAACATCGATGGTATTGGGGTAAAGTACTAGCCTCAGACCCGGTATTCGTGGGTTCAATCCCAGCTAAGGTCTTAGGATTTTTCTTGAGCGATAAAAATCCATAGCACAACTTCCTTCGGAATGGAGGTTAAACCACCAGTTCCATGTTGAATGTTGGCATGTAAAGGAGCCTTAGAATTATGTGAAAATACCTTTCCCAGAAAGATTGTTATGCTCTTTTGCTCTCGCTCATAGAAATTCTAGTGTGTTGATATAATCAATCGGTTCAGAAAGTGCATGTTAAATATCTCAAATAAATTAAATTAAAAAGAAATAAAACTCCGATTGGGGGTATTCAAGGTGGCTTTCTATACTTAATTTATCAATTTTGTTTTCTCATTCTTTTGTTCACTCAAATGAGGGTGCTCTTACTAAATGTTTGATGGTGGTTACACCACGTCATACACCCAACCGGGCTTCAAGTATATCACAATGAAAGGGTAGGGACGAGCAAGATAGCATTTAGGGCAGAGGTCCCCAAACTTGGGTCAAGAGCCAATTTTTGGTCAATATCAAAAAATGTTTGAAATGTAAAAATATTTAATCACATTAGTATCTCATTGGTCAGGAATAAATGATACCTTAATTTTGTCTTTTTTCCTAGGTTTTTCGAAAATTACCTTGTTCTAATTATTCCGAATTTTGAACTATATAGATTTGGTATTACGAGATTTTACCGTAGGATATTTGTAAAGTAAAACCAGACAAAATGGTAAAGTGAGAATATAGCATGATTTAAAAAATATGAAACCATTCCTAAACAAATTGTAACTGTTGGACTTTTTTACCTGAAAATCACTCAAATCGACGTGAGAATCTGTGAGGTCACAAAGAGAATTCGGTAACAAGCCTAACTTTCGCACATGCCTCATTATGAGAAATAGATATGTTTTCTATGAAACTTTATTCATTAGTAAATAAAAAAGTACTAAACAAAAGTTTTAAAAAAATCCACTTTTCCCGTCTTATGTCCTTTAAATCTAGATGGGATCACGAAATATATCGTTCTAGTAACTGGTTCATGGCTATACTAATTTTAGGAGGCATGGATTTAGAGTAGATATGGGTCGAAACCTATATTATCGAATCGGAACCTTATATTTTCTTTCGAATCTATAATTCAAATTAAAATTATGAATAGTTAAGTGAAAATATTTAGAATTCAATTTAAAATAAGTTGCTTAAAGTTTTGTGCCACTAACAAGTGATATTTTATTTGATATGTCTATTACTCCTAAAGAACAACGTGAGAAATTTATCTCGTAATTATATTAATAAAATTAATTAATATATATAAAGACATAAGCCCTAACTCACTGACACTTCACCGTCCCTTCCGATATCTAGGCTTGGATTATTTAAATTTGGCAGGGAGGTTCCTTTTAAGTCATAGGTTCTGATAAGAAAAGGTCTTGCGAATTCAACCCCAAATAGGGTAAAATGGGGTTGGAATATTTCAATCGTCGAAAAAATTTTCTAAATGAGATGAATAGTAAAAATTTGGCAGGAAGGTAAAGAGATTACTTCATATAACAACAAAAATTTAAAAATTGAGCTCCGAGAAATGAGTGGGGGGGCAGGGAGGGTCTAAAATCCTAAAACACTTTTTGTTTGAGGTAGAAAATTACAATTTGGCACACAGTTAGGGAGAAAACTCTAGATAACTTAATGAATCTTGAAATATTTATTTCCTAGGAGTTAGTTCAGGAAAAAAACGGGTGTGTTCAAAACTTCCAATAATAGTAGAAATATCTATTTACTGGTGTGGTAGAATATTAAATTTGGAAGGGAGTCAAAGGGACCACTCCAAATAATTATATAAAAGTCTGAAAATGTATAACTTTTAAATGTAGCCTATGGAAATAAAGGAGGGTATATAAACAAACCAAAATTTAGGTGTGGTAAAATAAATATGACAGAAGTAAAAACAGTTTCAGATACGGTAACCAAATAATTCTTAAAATGTACATTTCTAAATGTTAGTTATATAAATAGAGAGAGGGGACTAAGTGTTTAAAATTCCTAAAACTAATAGAAACAAATACTTCCCAGTGTGGTAGAAAACTGAAACTAGTTAGTTAAGTAAAGGGACAGGCAGGTTGAAATATCTCCACAGATCACCAAATAAATCTTAAAACTTGAAATGTCTAAGTGTGAATTGAAGAAATAGGCAGAGGGTGGGGGTAATATTTCCAAAATTAATACATCATCTACTTATCTGTATCATTAAGCAAAGTAGTACGTTAGTCAGGTATAGGGAGGGACAGACCCAAATAAAAATAAAGTCTGAAAATATTAATTTTTAAATTGAATTCCGGCAGATGAGGGGGTGGGCTTGTAATTAGCTAAGAAATCTGAGATAAAAATAAATTTGGTTTACTGATATTGAGAAAAATCCTGATAACAATCTTAAATCTTAAAATTAAAATATCTTAAAGGGAGATGAAAAAAGGGGTTGAATTAAAATTTTAAAAACTAATAGAAAGAACTACTTTTCAGTATCGTATAAAACTGAAATTCGGCAGACAGGTAAAGATACTATATAAAATAACTATAATAGTCTGAAAATTTTAAATTAGGACTACAGTTAATAGGGGGAGAGAGGGTTATATAATTTTGTAACTGCTATAGATTTTTGAATCTAGCAAGGAAGTATATATGTAACTAAGTCTCTTAAAATTTTACGTTCATTTATGAGTGGGAGTTAGAAAACTTGGGTTAGAGGAGACTTTGAAGTATTATAAAACTATTAAACAAAACTATTTCTCTGTGTAATATAAAACCCAAATATTGCAAGCAGGGATCACTCCAATTAATGAAAAATGTCAAGTCTTTTTTAAAATTTAAAGTGTAACTCCAGGAAATAAGTGAATGAGGGGTAAAAATTAATTTTTAAAATAAAAAATAGATGAGGTAGAAAATTTAAATTGGTAATAAAAATGGAGGAATTACTTCAAATAAACAAATACATTTTAAATATTTGATATTTCTAAAAGGGACTTTTGAACTTGTGGTCTTAAAAATTCCAAAACTAAATGAACAAACTGCTTCTCACAGTGGTGGAAGATTTTCATTTGTCAGGGGGGGATATAAGGGCCACCTCAAATAGCATAAGGATCTAAAAATTCTGAAATTTCTAAATGAAGGAGCATAAAATGGGGATGGTAGGTCCCCTCAAAATTTCTAAAGCTGGTGTAGAAAACACTTTTTGGGAGGAGCTGGAAAATTTAATTTGTCATGCAAGTAAATATACCTTCCCGGATAGCCCAATGACGTTTGAACACATGAAACTTCAAAATTGAAGCCCAGAAAATGGAAAAGCTTAAAATGTTTATAATTCATGTATAACACTATTATAAATGTGGCTTCAAGTTGAAATTTGGCACATATAAAAACTATAAAAGAAACTCGAACTCGAATCGAATATATGAAATATTATTGAAGCTGAATCTAAGTTCGAATATTTTATTTTAGTTGTTTTATTCTTGAAAAATTATTATAAATTGGCTATTTATATAACTTAATGCACTAAAATTAATTTGAAAAATGTTTATTGCACAATTGTTTGTAATATTTTGTGTGAATCTGACAGATCAGTTTATTATTACGACATGTAATTCAATTACTTCAGATTTTACAGTATGAATATTAATTAGCAATACATAAAACATCTCAAAATGGCTATAATTGAATATAAAATTGCGTATTTTATCTGTTCATATGTTTATTAGCGAAGCTTCAAAGCCAAAATTTGTTTCGAAACAAATTCGAAGCTTAGCACACCCCTATAAGATAATTTTAAAAATTTCTAAATGCGAATGTGGGATCTGAATAGGAGTTAAGGGGAGGATTAACTCCACATAACTATGATAAAAGGACCATTTAACAATAAAATAACAATAAAAGATTGAAAGTTGTTAATTAAAAATCAGATGCTGGGAAATGAAGGGGATCTCAATTTTCTTAAACTTCTCGACATGGGTGGAAAACTTTAACTTTGTTAAGGCAGGCTAAAAAATTTTTAATAATTAACGAATACAAAAACTAGAGATTTAACTAAAGGCAAGTCAATAGTATTGCAAATACATAGCTAAAGGTCGAAGTACGCCTTTGAGTTAGCGCCTATGTAAGACCCATATAAAAATTGCTTAGCTTGGAGGCCATTTATTCTCTTTGGAAAAATCCTAATGCTCAATACTTTATAATTAATTTTTCTAATAAAGTATATAATTTAATCTAGGATCTTTGGTGAAATACACTGCTTTTTTTCCACCATGTTTCTGTAACAATGTATATTACTTCGATTAACTTCTATTTCGGTAATGCTTAGGTAAATATTGAGCTGCCAATGGTTAGTTTGTACACTCACCTGTGTGTACTAAGTAATGTTTTATTTTAAAAAAATAATTTATTTTAATTTATTTATTGCCATAACTAGTTTGTGATTTCCATAGCTAGTTCAGGATTGTACATGGAGAAATTATAAAAATGATGGCAACCGGATATTGAATGTCTTAATATGATGTAATTTGATGCGCCTTACCCTTGTGAAGAACGCGTCAAACTACTAATATATTTATATAAATACCAGTATATATTTATATATATATATAATGTCGGTATATAAATGCATTTCTAAATACATATAGATATATAATTATAACTATATAAATAAACATATTATTTAAAACTTATTATATATACATATATATATATATTCTCATTTAAAGGCTAGTATATACATTATACATTTATATAAATTTTCATTAAAACCTATTATATACAAGTATATATAAATATTCTCATTTAAACCTTAATATTTCGTACACTATTTTTGATCTAGTTTATTTTATTTATTTTAGAGGTAGATTATAGAACATGTATAACTTGCATTATGCACTAACAACTTTGGGGGTACAAAGTAGAAGATAAATTATATCTAGGGGTACGTGGCAAAAAAAAAAGAAGTTGAATACCAATGTGTTTATACCACTGAGTCACAGTGTACAGAACTTATAAATAATTTGTTCTCTTCCTCCGAAATAATCTGATTCTACTTCTCTTCAAACTCGTGTTCCAATGAAACGCTGAAACCTCCGGCTAACTCCTGTTATTCAAATACACATGGTTCAAGTGTAGTTTTCCCGAACGGAGCAACTCAGTCGCAAGCAATAAGGGGGAATTGAACTCTGGAAGTCACCCTTGAAATAACTAAACCATGATTATCACGTCAGGGTGTCGGATTAATAATCTCTTAATAGGCTTCGGCTCTGTACACTCTGTGGTAACAAATACCAAAACCCCTTCACAGCTCAGGTTAGATGTGTCTTTTTGTATCTTCGGAGCAGTGGTGCACTCGGGGGGGGGGGAGGGGAGGGGGGAGCAAATAGAGCTTTCCCCCTCCCCCATGAAAATCTCAAATTAATTTTGATATTTAGTCAGCAAAGACTCTTCTGAATAACTTTTAGAAACATCCAATTTTCAACAAAAAAATCTGGGTGAGTATCATTCCAAATATCTTGTAGATTTAAAAAAATCTCAGATTAAGACCTTACCAAATGGCTTCCAGGGAAATGTAGTTTTCAAAAAATATTTAAGACAAAGACCATTACAAATAGCTTCTAGAACATCCAAAAATTTCACATTTGAAAAATTACTGGGAGAATAGCTTTATACAGTTGTATTTAAACTAAGCTAATTTAAATTAATGAAATCGCTTCCCTTCTTTACCTTAAAAATAATTAAAATAGCATCTAGAGGCTTTCAATAGTCATAAATTGTTTAGTCTCAAGTTGTTATGGAGCTGTGCACCCTACTTTCCCTTTTATCCAAAATTAAATTCCAAGACACAACCTTATTGTCCATACTTCTCACCCCCCCCACCCCTTTTCAAAGAAAATGTCTATGTGCACCACTGTTTCAGAGGTTTCGTGAGTTGCCTTGTACACTCCATTATAAAAACATAGAGCATTTCCAAGCTCAGGGTGGATGTAGATTTCGTTCACGAAGCTATATTTTAAAGTATAGGATTTTTAATTGTATTTTTCACCTGTTTTATGTCCGGTTTGTGCGCATATTTAAGCCAAGGGTACCAGGTTCGATTTCCATGTTTAGGTTTCAATTTTCAACGAATTTAAATTAACGTAGTATTTCATTTATTTGAGGTATTTAACGTGTATTTTCTGACCATCTGAGAATTTTTTATTAGCGAGCGCGAAATGCCCTTCCAATTTTTTTTTGTAATGGTATTTTCACATAGTTTTCAAGGTTATCTTACATGCCATAAACGACATGGGACCGACAGTCTTACTTACACTCCGAATGAAGATGTGCTATGGATTTTTATCGCTCAAGAAAAATCCGTCGACCCTAGCTGGGTTTGAACCAAGAACGTCGAGTCCTGAAGCAAGCACTCTACTCCAAGAACATCGATTTCGACATTTAACACAGTAAAGATACGAAAAACTGCGTTTTTTATTCACTGCTTTGAAGCCATTTACATAACTGGATGATCCAGTCCAGAGGATATGTACTGCTCTACCGCTGAGCTACCCAGGTTCATCCCATGCTCAGAATTATTCACCACTCATAACTAAAACAGCATATTTACTAATAGATCATTTAAATATAATATGATATCTTACTTTTTAATAATGATTTATAATAACTTCCTTGAATAGTTTTCATTCTTTAGAATCCTGGTACACGTGCTTGATTTAATTCCATCTTGATTTAGAAACTTTAACCTAACTACCTGACCGGTATATCCACATATTTGCACGAGTGGGATAGGTATGAGTAAAATATAAATTTATAGAAAATGTACCCGCATTTTCTGTATATGGATATGTAAACCATTCAGGGCAAACTCCCCTGGTATATCTGACCAATTTTCTAAACTTCAACTCCCAATCACCAGTTATCCAGATCAGACGAGATTGACAGCTGAGTAAACATGTACAGGTCTAGGTAGATTATAATGATTGTTCTATGTCACGTTTCAATGATTCCCAAACTGTATTTCTACCAGGTAGTTTTAGAAAGTCCGTTCCTAGTTATTAAACTCTGCCAGCCGAATTGCTTGTCTTTAGAGTGTTTTAAATTCAGACGATAAGTAAACTAACTCAGAGAGAGATTTAAGCTAGAATCTGGGTTTGGGTCAAAACTTATTCTTCGTGAAGTTTTTTAATCAGGCGGGAACGCTAATGCTCTAATAAAAGAAAATATAAGTACACTCCCAGGCCTCAACAGATCTACAGATGCTTTGAAGTGTCTGTAAAAAAATAAAAAAATTTGGGATGTAACCTTAGAATCCTCAAAGCCTTGAGTCTTTAAGGATATTAAAGTTTTGAGAAATCGAGAAAATAATCTCTAGGACAGAGATTGGTAGCCATTTTGCGCCTCTATCGACTTATAAAATAAAAACCTATCAAAGGTACAGCGATCATCTGTCATTTCTCCATTTTACTTTTACTATTTTTGATCGATGCATCGATAAATTACTTGGGATTTAACTCAAATACTAGAAAAACTAATATTTTTTAAATTCTTTACTGATTCCAGCCTGTGACCTGGGTCAGTTTTATATTCAAGCCATATATTTTCCACTTATAGGGTTGTCGTAGCTTCATCTACCTTATAATCTAGCTTAAGACTAGGACAGGCACTACATCCTGTCCCCAGCCGTTAATTTATCTCTGTGATAGGGAGAAACCCACATTTCACCAATGATACATTTTTCGGCCTTGCCAGAAATCGAACCTGGAACACCTAGCTCAGTAAACAGACACGCTACTGACTGAGCTAAGGGGTATAAAAAATTAAATATAGATAAATAATATATAATAATTATATATTCATATCAGACCATTTAATTTCCTTATAAAATTACCTATTATGATCAATTAGGGCAAATATTTATGTCACAGTCAAATATTATTTAAAAGTAGTTAATATATTTTTCTAAGACCCAATGATCAAATATTAATGAAAAATTAGTTTTCTTACGTTATCACCTGAAATTGCCACTGGACCGACCGGCCGCTGGTCCCTTCTCAAGGCCTTTAAAGGATGGGGCCTAGCCCCCATTCTGCATTGACTTCCCTAACCTCAAAATAAGTTTAAATTATATGTAATCACAGGATTTATATACTTAAAAATTTGTTATTTTAAAAACTGGGAGAACCTTTGTTTAATCACTGTTCCATTGTACTGTGACACCGTAAATATTACTGTCCTCCACTCGACTTATTAAAGTCAGTTGTCCGCCATTCAGTGTTATGGTTGGAGCTTATTGATTCATCGTGATTTTTATTTTATAACTTAGGATTAACTTAGAGATAAATTGTTGGGATCGTGATAGCTGTTGACCTCAAAATTATGATAAATATTTACGTTTTATTTGTCCCAGAACCTTAAAAATTTTATTTTAGAATTCTGTTTGTCGATATCCATGTCAGTCTGTCTGTCTGTCCCTAGGGATGTATTTGAAACCGTTTGATGGATTTTGTTTAAACTTAATATATACCTCAGCCCTCCCATTAAAGGAAGTTTTTTGATGAGGTATTTTTTTAATTTCCTATTTTGTTTGAAAATGGTCCTAGCTATTTTGTTTGAAATATGTATTTAGGGAATGTCCTACCTCCCAAATAATATTGTAAACTTTTTTGGGGGGAATAGGGTAAAATCTTGTTTAAGGGTAGTTAACTCGTAAATTATTTATGAAAATTTTAAATTTTTCTAAAATGACTTTAATGATTTTATTTAAAAAGGATATTTGGGTAGTAATGATGATAAATAAAACTATAAAAGTTACTCATCTTTATAGAAAAATGTATTTAACCGTAGTTTTATTATTGATTGATTTTTTTAATGGTGTCACCAATTTGATTAAAAGTGAGTATTTGTTAAGTTTTTACATTATAAATAATAAGACATATTTATTTTTATTAACAAATAATATATTAGTTATTTACTAATTACTGACGTTTGAATATTTGAAATTTATCTAACCTAACTAAATGATTTCGTTTGAAATTGGTTTTTGTATAAAATTATAAATTTGTTGATTTTCTAAAATAAATTAATTTAAGGTTAGTATTAAATGACAAATTTTATTAAATTTTAAATCTTTAGAAAATTGTTTTCAAGACTTAGTTCAAAATACAAGCATAAATAAAATAATTACTATCAATCAACTGATTTTTGAACATTTGATATATTTTAAATATATTGTTTGGGCAATATTGCTTGAATTATATGTATTAAAAGTGTTTGTTATGATTTAAAATATGATGGGCTGGGTTTTATTTTTTAGGAAAACCTACCAAGAGGAAGTTTATTGAAATTTTTTTTCAAACAAAACATATACAAGCTACGGTAGACTATACAAGAAATATTGTATGATTTTGTTGTATTATTTATTTTCAAAGTTATAAGAGTTTGATTCTCTCAAATTTAGTATAGTGTAAATTTTTAATAATTTATACCGCCAATCATGAGTGTATAAAGTATTAATTAGTTTGAAAATTATCTAAATAGTGTTCCGTATTATCCGTGTATTTTGTTACCTGAGGCTATTTAGGTCCTATTAACCTCGGTGAACTCTGTTGTAATTTATTATGATAGACTCAGAAAAGAGCGGCGTTTAGAGAGCATCATCTACAATATTACATTGTGTTTTTGTTACAAAAATAATAATATATTCATACAGCACATCTGAATACCCTTCCGGGTTTTTTACATAATGACACTGACAGGTAAGGGATGAGGACGGTAAAATTAAGAGAAAATTTACACGAAATTATGTAAAGGTGAGTGAGTAATTGTTTAAGAAAAAATCACCCTGTCACAAACAGCCTGGATTTGAACCCTGACCTTATCGTCACCAACAAACAAGACGAGCTGTAAATATAGTACCCGTGCCAACCGATGTAGGTTCAGAATAATGTTTTTTTCTGATAAAAATAAACTAAATTTAAATGATTATTATTATATTATCATTATTAATAACTTTCTTGCACTTTCTGAACCAACCGGCCTCGTGTTGTAGTGGTTAGTGCAACTGGTTACGTGCCTAGGGATCCCGAGTTTGATTCCCGGCTGGTACTTGGATATTTTTCGAAGACCTCCAACTGTCACAGTTTGTAATGACAAGTAGTTTATGTTCAATGTTCACCTAACTCCCATACCCTCATCCACCACGCTTATGATATCTTCAAATCACTATACTCACTCACCCTCATACTCATATCCCTATATAATCCCTCATACTGATTCATTCCATAATCACCCTTCCTCATACTCACTACACCTCATTCACTCACCTATCATATTCCTATATCACTATCACCATCACTTCATCCATCGGGACATGGAAAGAGCCTCCACGGAAAGGATGTACGATTAGTACATTCAGGCGTCCCCTGGACAACAGTACGATTGTACTCGCTAATCTTTCCACAAACTGAGCTTCGAATGATGTAACCTGGACGCGCAATATTTATTTAGCACCTCTAACATTTTTAATCTTACATATTAGGTGATATATATTCAAACATGTGTATTGTCGATGTCAACCTGAAATATTACTCATTCACATGAAGTAGGTTACTGGAATCACATTTTTTTTTTAAGTTTTTTATGGGCGTATGTCAATACTTATTCCGTAAAAATAAAAATGTAAAAATGTCACGTGCATTTAGATATAATGTCAATTCGGTACAGATTCAGGCTGGTGTAATAGTCCGATGGTATGGGAAATATTTTGCGGGGTTGTCAAATGTGACGTAATGGTTTGGTATCTGCATGAAATACAATATCTCGTAAAAAAAAATAGAATTGGGAAATTTTCGCATGTCTGCTTTGCATGCCGTCAAGCTGATATTGAAAATAATTAAATTAATTCTCTCTTTTCTCACTGTACAGCACTTTTTTTATGACACAGTTTATATATATAAACCAACTGCATTCATATATATACTAAATACGCTTATGTCATCTAGTGGTCTGAAGCGTTCCCGGCCATTGATCTAGAGGTCATGGTTTCAAACCCAGATACTTCTGTGAGCAGTCGGTCTGGAACGCGTCAAACTCATTCTTGAGGATAATTGTGGAGTTACTCAGTAAATAGGTAGCGGCTCCGTCTAGAAAACTCATATTGATAATCATAGGTTTCGTTTTGCTGACACCATGACTCCCCTATCCGCAAATGTTGGCACTAGCTTCGCAACATGTGTTGGTCAGTATTGCTGGCTTGAAGGCTGACGCCATGTAGGGGGATTTTTTTCCCTCCAACCAAAAATCCTTATGCAATTATCTTTACTTGTTACGTTTGAGTCATTTTTTTTTAATATTGTAAAAAAAAATGTTGGGGTGTGTAGTAGATATTGTTCATTTTATGTAGCTTGAATCGAGTGCTTAACACCGTGGTTTATTAATATATTCAAATGTAAAATTTGGAATGATCATATACAGGCCAATAACCATTTTTGGAAGGAGAGTTGGAAACAATTTAGGGAAAAAATCCAGTTTCACCACGAGATTTGATAGCCTATAGCTCAACGTATTAGACGGTTCTTAAAATACTAAACTAAGTTCATTAAGTAATTAAATCACCGAGCTAGTTATTGTATGCTAATTTGTTGACTCAGCTAGAATCTAATTTGAATGTGTAGGAATAAACCGAACTCTTTAGTACCCAAATGTTCAAATATACAATTTGTGTGTTAATAGATCCTACATAATAGGCCAAATACATAATAATAATCAGATGGCTGGTTTGTTGTGATAAAATTATATCACATATTACCGAATTCTGTTTCAACTTAAATTTTAAGCAGCTTGATAGCTCAATTAAGTATTAGGTAACGGTGGTTTCTAAATAATTCAAACTAAAATTTCATATAGTTTGTACAAACTTTTATATTTGTATAAAAGTAATTGTTTAGGTGGACTTTTAGGCCTAAACTGACAGCTAGGTGAGCTTATACGGTTCCCGACCCAGGTATCCTGGGTTTGAGGCAGCCCTCAAGATAAGTACTGATTAACTGGCGTTGGTCCCTAGTCCCGAATCGGCAGAGTGACCCCCTAGACTTCGGTGTTGATTAGTCAGCCACGATGGCTGGTTCCCCAAACTTTAATCCTCCTCGCCTGGCTTGGCTTCTCACTAAGGAATGCTGACAACATTTTTGTGGACAGCTCTTCTAGTTTATTTGTTATATATAATAATCAAAACAATTGCAACACTCGTTTTGTCATTCGCAACTCATTATATAAAATATTATACAAAATCGCCTTCCAATTTAGGCCATGTGGTTAAATAAACTAGTTCATGCATACTGACTGGTTATTTTTCAAAGTAATCGATATCAGTGGTTAGTGAAATTAAATATATTCGATTTATTATTTTAACCGGTTATTTTTACATAACCAACCTCGTGGGTAGTTGCTGAACGCGCTAGTCGTGTTGAGCTCGGCGCCAAGGACGGGATGATGAGGTTCGAATCTCGTTTGGGTGAACTGTGTGGTTTATTCTAAATGGTTTTCCACTCTACTCCACGCAAATGCGGGTCACTTCATAAAAATTCAATCCCCAATTCTTATGCCATAGTAATTATACTAAGCGTTATAACCCAAACGGAGTTAGTAAACGCGGTGCTAAATATTAATTAATTATTTTTCATAACAACAAAACCTCTTTGGCTGAAGTGATAAATGATAATATGATGAAGGTTAGGCTAAGTTAGGCTAGGTTAGGTTATGTAAGGCTAGGTTATGCTAGGTTTGGTTAGGCTCGGTTAGGCTAGTTTATGTTAGGTTATGTTAGGTTAGGTTAGGTTAAAGGAACAGATTCCATATCAAGATAACACCATACTTCCGCACTCAATAAAAGAGGAATCTCAATTGATACGCCCAACAGATGCCACGTATAACTCAGACACGTTTAAACTTACACAAACGTGAGATTTATCGCTTTAACCAGAGGGTGCTGGTTATTAAACATAATAACATGTAGATGTGAATAATTTGATTACAACATGAACAAATTTATCACATTCACCAGAACTGTTGATTACTATAGACCTACATAAACTCTGGTGACTATGTATATTAACATGGTGACATCTAGCAGAAGGTTATTTATTGCAAAAATTGGCTGGAAGTAATGTATGACTAATCTAAGGGTCAAATATGAGGAGACATGAAACGGTGGGTGAATGAAATAAATGTTAGGTTCATGTAATCTAGCTTACTGGTCACGTGGAGGTCAGGGTTCAAATCCTATACGGGTGTATTAAGAATATATTTTTCTGAATTATTATTTTCAACTATCAATTCGGTAGAAAGAACAGTTTAGAAAATACAAACATATTTTTCTGCGGTAAACAGTGATAGCATTTTACGAAATAATTAATGTTACTTAATTTTATCAACAGCTACTTTTGTGGCCACATAGTCTAAGGGGCTACTCTCATAATAAAATAGACTGACTAAGATCCCAGTCAAGTGTACTGTGGGTAGGTTTTCCTAAATGGTTTTCCATTCTTCCTCCATTCAAATGCGGGTATATTCCCTCTAAATTCAACCTTTCATAGACTTATAGCCCAAACTGGTACAAAGACAAGGTACTAATATATATAATATGTACCTGCATATGAATGGAGTAAGAGTATATATGTATAATTATATCAAAAGTGACATATGCATATCACATGACTTGACGTATGAATACGTGAAATTACATCCTGTATATTTTCCCTTTCTTTGAAAATTGGAAAGAAGCTGTTTCAGGGGAGATTATGACGACATGAGCAAACAAATTATATCAACATTTTTTTTACAAACCCGAATCTGTTATCACGTGTACTAAACGTCGGGCTCTTACTAGCTGGGCTACCAGTGGTGGGTAGTCTGGGATTCGAACCCCAGTAAACAGCACTGAGAAGGTTATCATCCTGGGTGCTAATGATGGTACATTTATTCTAAATTTTACTCTCCTCCTCACATTCAATTATTTAAAATATGTGGTGTGGATATTCTGAACGGCTAGTTAGAAGTTATTCACAGCTATAATGATAATAATAATAATAAATAATAATAATTTAATTGTATCATATTATCTTATTTATTTATTTGAGGTATTTTACGTGCACTTTTCTTAATCGACTGATTATATCAGCACACGAGAATTTCTATGAGCGAGAGCAAAAGTGCCTAACAATTTTGCCGGTAAATATATTTTTCACATAACTTTCAGGGTTCTTTTACATACCACGATCGTTAAGGAACCAGTGGGTTTACTTCCCCTCAGAAAGAAGTTGGGCTACGGACTTTTATTACTCAAAGAAAAATCCACCTAACCCAATTGGGTTTGAACCCACGAATATCCGATCCTAAGGAGATCACTTTATCCCAAGACCACCGAAGTCGACTATATTATATTATCAAATACTAAATTGTTTAAGATAAGTAGAATTTAAACAGGAAATAGAACTGATAAATTTGTTTGCTTCTACCATGTCTTACTACCCCTACACGCTATTTGAAATTCAATTTTGCAAATGTAGTTGTATTTATGAGTATACAATTTAGATGTAGTGTACCAGCATTTGTGTGGAAAGAGTGGTTCAAATATTATTATATATTCAAAATACCAATCCTGGATTCAACCCCTGATTTTTCAATCACTGACAAATCAGAATATATGAACCTTAAATTTAATAAGCTTACCAACCATTGTGGGTTAGAAATAATATAACCGCTACTGGTTAATGTATTGGATCTGATTTTTATCGGAGAATTAATATGACGAGATCTCAAACGTTTATCTCTGGATGACTAAAGTCCTAACCCGCACCTGTGGTCGCATAGTAAAACGCGTCATTCTATTACTATACAGGATTTCCGGTAAATAGTGAGGAGGGTTTTAAATCCTGGCTAGGTGTATTTTGAGCTATTTTTTTCTCAAATGGTTTTTCACTCTCTATCCACTCAAATGTATATGCATTTCCTCTATTTCATTAGCGTAGTTAAGGTGGGATGGATGGGGACTGGAGAAAAGTTTTTTAAAAAAAGCAAATATTATAGCAAACAATTTCTTTCTGGAAAATAAATCAAACATTGCTCACATAAAGTTTAATTTTCCACAGGTGACCTGGCGGTCTAGGCGTAAGGCGCCAGACTTCTGTGCTGGGGTCCAGGGTTCAATCCTCGGCCCCGGCACAGATTTATCTGATTGCCAAACCTTCCTTCACCTCTGACAAGACGTGTATTAATCACAACTTGTGAATGTGTGGAATTCCAGGCTTCCACCGTGGTTCGGATTCCACGTTAAACTGTAGGTCCTCTATTTCATCTTACAATCACCCTACCATTACACATAAGCGTAAGTGCGTATAACCCAAACGGGTAGTAAGACGCGTGCTAGTATTAATAATAATTATTACTTTCCACACTTAGTCACTCAACAGTTCCTTAAATAATATGTAATCATAATCATATTAGCATTTGAAATTTTGAAATGAAGAGAAAATGTTCTCATTAAATTTTAAGATTCCCTTGACATACATTCAATAACTGTTCATATCACCATGTGAAGAAAATTAAATTATTGTCTCTAATAGTGATATATTTGATATATTTTGTTAAAAAAACCTTGCAAAAATACTACCTTTAACTTTCATTTCCAATCACCCCACCCTGTTTAAGGTGTGTAACCCCAATGGGTTGTGAAATGCCTTTGAAAAGAACCAAGTTATTGACTAAACCTTGACTTGTTCTTTTGTCGCAGGTTACGGTAACCTGACTCCTAAAACGCAGTCGGGCAAGGTGGTGACGATGCTCTACGCACTATTCGGCGTCCCTCTGATGCTGATGTGTCTCTCTAACCTCGGCTCACTATTGGCCGGGACCTTCCAGTTCGCCTACTCACACAAGTGCTGCTCCTCTTGCGGCCATCAGGGGAACCACCGCGGCAACACGCAGAAACAGCAGCACCACTGCCTCTACGACAAGCAGAGGGCACCCTCCTGCTCGCAGTACCAGAGGAGGCCCAGCAGGGCGCCCTCGTACTCCTCGTGCCAGCACAGAACAAGAACGACGCCATCCCCCCTCCGCCCTTGGTCACGTGCACCATCAACCCCAGGGGGAGCGGCAGGCTGATCCAGGCGAGACCTCGCCCCAGGCCGCTTACCCCGGAGGTCCGGAAGATACTGACGGAATGCGCTGAATACACCCTCGCCCAGGAGAGCCCCTCGCCCGACCCGGGGGCGACCAGGATGCTACGCGAGTTGAGGGACCCTGAGGCAGGGGCCGTGCCTGAGGAGGATGAGGGTCAGGATGAGGAGGAGGATGTGGAGGCGGATGATCGTGATGACGGTGACATTGAGCACTGGTGCGCTAGGTTTGTTACTAGGCTAGACCATGTGTCACGTTATTTTCTTAAATAGAGCTAAAAGCGTCTCAAGACCATTCCTGGGACAAGATAATTGATAATACATTCTCCCTGGCACTCATTCATTCTATCAAAATCATATACCTTCATTCTTTTCACCCTGACACTCCCCTTCCCTGCTACAAAATCACCTAACTCCCCCACTACTTAACTTTACCTACCCACCTAATTAATGTTAGTGATATTACACCCCTTACTGCTCTAGCATTCCGAACTCACCTACCCAACCCTATCTCTAAATATTCATCCAATCAGAGTCAGTGATCTTCACTCCTCTCTCTATTAACTCACCACAATCCTCCTCAATTTTATCCAAAGTTAATGATCCCTTCACATTTAAAATCACAATATGGAGAAGCATCCATATAAAATCTGTGACTATTAGAACCCAGCTGAATCATCAACTAGGTGTAGTGCTAGTCTAATACCTTTGGAAACTCGGCACAAATCCTTCTCCACGAATAATCATATTATAAGATAAACACGAGGATTACTGTTGCATAAATAAGCATAGAATTAATCTCCTTGGACATTTAGCTAGGAAAGGGTTGAGTGACCATTTGTTAAGGAATGCTATCTGAGCTGAGTCGGTATTATTGAACCTAGGCACTCCTGGATTAGCGTTTGGTTGGATGACTGGGTGAGTCAACCTGTTGTCTGGTGCACAAGTATTCTATTGTTGACTTAACGTAAACTTACTAGTTCTCTGAACATAATAAGCTTGATAGTTCATGGCCGTGCAAGAATGACAGTTATCCATTAAACGCTATCCTAAGACACCTCCATTGAATCTCTAATCTGAGACCCAACCTCACTACAGATACATTTCTCACATAATCCTCCTATTTTGACGTATTGGCATATCAAGGGGCCTCGTGATTTCAGTTTTCATTTTAAATTTTGTGTCTGCTTTAATAATGTCACTGAATGTTTACAAACATGAATAAAAATATTTTTTTGATAGGATTCAGGTAACATAACGTAAAAGTCTTAACAAAACACACTAAATAATTTTAAATTGTTTGAAAACAAAGTGTCCACTTAAAATGAATACTAGGCGATTAGGGTTCAACAACTTGGAACAGAAGCTCACTGTAGCTACAGTAGCCTCACGGCTTCTTTGGTGCTGACTGACAGTTCACAGCTGACTTCTGACAGTCAACATTTAGGTATATACCTAAATTTTGACTGTCAGAAGGACAGTGCTAAACACATGTTTTTTGGGAGATCATATGGTTCGGCGTAGGGATACATAATTTGGTCTGGTAGCTTTTCAAAGCGTCAGCTGTCCTGAGCTGTCAGTCAGCACCAAAGAAGCCATGGGGCTACTGTAACAAAAAAGTGTGTAAAATGAGGCCATGAAAGCAAACAAAAAAAAATATACAAACGAAGCCGCCTGCACACCATGAACAAACAAATGAAGTACTAAATAACCGTATTGACACTCCTTCCAACATGATTGCTGGAAAGAAACACTGAACGTCACGTCAACGTTAAGCTAAGTGTATCGTGATGGACTTCCATATTTTTTTTAAACACGAGAATAATCATTATGTCACTTTAACTTTAAATTAACGCTAAGTTAATGAGAACCCCGGAATGTCAACAGGTGTGTTATCGGTATTTATCCAAGGGTACTTCCCTACCGCAGATGAGATGTGATGGTAGACTATATACATGGTGAACAATTAATGTGAGATTGGAGTTGGTGTAACCCTCCAATTACCATAAATCAAGCAAGCAATCAGGCAAACTATCAAGTGCCTGTACTAGTCATTAACTTGCACTATCTATCAAACGTAAGTTCTGATCATTTAATGAAGGAACTTATTGATATAACAGATTGGTCAATTTTGCATCTATTTATTAGTGTTATTTAACGTCCATTTCCCTTAAATGAATGGCTAAAACAGTACATGAATGACAAACCAGTTTAGTCCTAGAACATAAACAGCACCCATATCGTGGTCGTTTAGTTAATAATATCTATGGAATTAAACATTTCAATTTAACCTAAGATTTATTTAATGGCCCTTAACTTATGTCCGATTTTCATAGGAAGGGCTTTTTAGTAAATTCAAACATCAATTTTTTTCAATATTGGAAACAGGTTATTATATTGAATTAGAGTCATTTTATAGGTAATGATAATATATATTAAAATTGACAGCTACATATCATATGATTAAATGTATGAATACATTAAAATATATCTAGTAGTTTTATAGCTGTCACATAAGATTATTCCTATGAAAATTGGACTGTAACTAGGCAGACATGCTACCGACTGGACTAAAGTGTTTGGAAATGATTTTATTGGTATCACTATTATTATAAAAACCCTTAGAATAGTATGATATCAAAGCTATGATTAATTTTCAAGCAGAAACTTTAATCCGCTTTGGTGCCCATGTGGTCTAAGAAGTCTGACTCACTCTGTGCTGGATTACCCTTGACAGAAAAGTCAAATATTGCTTCTTTACCATGTGCTTTAGAGGTAATTTTCAAAATGTGGTTTTCCCAACCCCTTTCCATGATAATGTGAGTGAATTTCCTATAAATAGCATATATGAGGGTAATTTGTAAAGTAAAAATGGTTTTGTTACAAATAGGCTTCGGATTTTAGGTTTTTCTTTTCCTGAGTAGATATCTCTACAGGAAGTTGTATATGTTAATTTCATTAACATTTAAGCATAGAATTACAGGATTTCAATGCTTAGAATTGCCTATTATGGCTTTAAGATCTATTTTAGCCTATTCTACACTGAGGCATATGCCTGTTTTGCAAAAAAATATTTTAAGAAATTAGTTTATTTTTAACACTCGTGAGAATTATTTTTCCAAACTGACTGTACTGCATTTAGTTGAGCTTTGGAAGCGTTGTACAAAAGAAGGACAGAATACAGTTAACAACCTCTTCCCAGCTCCGGTATTTCCAGGAATCTTAGTCCCATTGAAGAAAAGGCGTTCACCTTCCATGCGTGCTCTACTCTGACAACTGTAAAGTCAGTAACCGCATATCGCGAACTGAGTGAGTGTCAAACTGAATCATCTCTAACCTTCACTTATAAACTGGCTAAGGTCACAGACAAGCGCATTGTTTTTCTGAGCCCACAGTGTGAAAACAATCGTTTGATAAAATGCCACAGTGCAGCTGTAATTCTGTGAGGTAATCGTTTGTTAAAATGCCACAGTGCAGCTGTAATTCTGTGAAGCAATCGCTTGGTAAAATTCCACAGTGCAGCTGTAATTCTGTGAAAGCAATAGTTTGGTAAAATGCCACAGTGCAGCTGTAATTCTGTGAGGCAATCGTTTGGTAAAATTCCACAGTGCAGCTGTAATTCTGTGAAGCAATCGTTTGGTAAAATGTCACAATGCAGCTGTAATTCTGTGAAGCAATCGTTTGGTAAAATGTCACAGTGCAGCTGTAACTCTGTGAGGCAATCGTTTGGTAAAATGCCACAGTGCAGCTGTAATTCTGTGAGGCAATCGTTTGGTAAAATGTCACAGTGCAGCTGTAATTCTGTGAGGCAATCGTTTGGTAAAATGCCACAGTACAGCTGTAATTCTGTGAGGCAATCGTTTGGTAAAATGTTACAGTGCAGCTGTAATTCTGTGAAGCAATCGCTTGGTAAAATGTCACAGTGCAGCTGTAATTCTGTGAGGCAATCGTTTGATAAAATGCCACAGTGCAGCTGTAATTCTGTGAAGCAATCGTTTGATAAAATGCCACAGTGCAGCTGTAATTCTGTGAGGCAATCGTTTGGTAAAATGCCACAGTGCAGCTGTAATTCTGTGAGGCAATCGTTTGGTAAAATGTCACAGTGCAGCTGTAATTCTGTGAGGCAATCGTTTGGTAAAATGTCACAGTGCAGCTGTAATTCTGTGAAGCAATCGTTTGGTAAAATGTCACAGTGCAGCTGTAATTCTGTGAAGCAATCGTTTGGTAAAATGTCACAATGCAGCTGTAATTCTGTGAAGCAATCGTTTGGTAAAATGTCACAGTGCAGCTGTAATTCTGTGAGGCAATCGTTTGGTAAAATGTCACAGTGCAGCTGTAATTCTGTGAAGCAATCGTTTGGTAAAATGTCACAGTGCATCTGTAATTCTGTGAAGCAATCGTTTGGTAAAATGTCACAATGCAGCTGTAATTCTGTGAAGCAATCGTTTGGTAAAATTTCACAGTGCAGCTGTAGTTCTGTGAGGCAATCGTTTGGTAAAATGCCACAGTGCAGCTGTAATTCTGTGAAGCAATCGTTTGGTAAAATGCCACAGTGCAGCTGTAGTTCTGTGAAGCAATTGTTTGGTAAAATGTCACAGTGCAGCTGTAATTCTGTGAAGCAATCGCTTGGTAAAATGCCACAGTGCAGCTGTAATTCTGTGAAGCAATCGTTTGGTAAAATGCCACAGTGCAGCTGTAATTCTGTGAAAGCAATCGTTTGGTAAAATGTCACAGTGCAGCTGTAATTCTGTGAAGCAATCGTTTGGTAAGATGTCACAGTGCAGCTGTAATTCTGTGAAGCAATCGTTTGGTAAAATGCCACAGTGCAGCTGTAATTCTGTGAAGCAATCGTTTGGTAAAATGCCACAGTGCAGCTGTAATTCTGTGAAAGAAATCGTTTGGTAAAATGTCACAGTGCAGCTGTAATGCTGAAAGTAAAAAACCTTTTAAAGCCACATTGATTTGCCATAGGTTTGAGGAATTTTAACAAAACAAACCAAGGAACATTTACTCATTTGGTCATCAGTGGACTAAAGGATCTCAATCCTGACGAGGATAAAGTGTTGCTTTCCTTCACAGATGCTGCTTCCTAAATGGCTCCTGCCATGCAGTTACTCTAGGTGTTCTACCCCTCTCTTGTCCACGTGACATGCCTTGGTCATGGCCTGAACCGAGTGGCATAGCAATCCGAAGGTAAACTAATCTCTTCAGTGAGGTAAGTGTTCATCAAAGCTCAAACAAGAGTACAGGATTTTCGAGGGAAGCTTCCAAATGTTTTTCTGCCCCCAGAACCTGTGCTCACACGATGGGGAACATGGTGGAAGGCTGCTGAATACTATAGTGACCATTTCCTGGGGGTCAAAGAAGTCGTGGACAGTCTGGAGGAAGATGGTGTCTGCGTAGACGAGGCTAAAAGAAGTGCTTGATGATCCGTCTATTCATAACGATTTGGTGTACACAAAGTCTCACAACACATTCTTTGAGGGAATTATTAATGCCATGAAAAGTACAGGGAAGCCCATATATGAACAACCAGAGCTTCTCTATAAAAATAGGTGAAGCACCTGGAGTAGCCGGGGAGAAAGTTAAAACAAAATTGGATAGAGTGCTTGAGAAAAACGCAGAACTGAAGAGGCTTTGTGCCATATCTGACATTTTGACTAGAAAGTCAAGTCAAATTGAACGTGAAATCTTGAATCATCCTTTTCCCAAGTTTAAATATTCTCCCGTAACGTCAGTGGATGCAGAACACTGTTTTTCAGCAACATAAATTAATATTAAGTGACTAACGCCATAGCTAAGCAGTCGAAAACTTAGGAAAAAATGTTGATTATTTATTGTGAGGTCAACAAATATGGGAAATTTATTGAAAATATTTGAAATTTGTGACAATGTAAACTCTTCTGTGTGTATGTATTGTTTATTTTGTTTTTTTAAAGTAATATGTAAGAAAAGTAGATATTAATGAAAAGCAGTGTAATCTTTATATTTCTCTCTTTTTTTTCTAAATTTATTTTACGACCTATTTTTGGTTATATAAAGCCCAATTAACTCACTCAAAGAACCTATTTCAGGCAAAAAAACTGAACTTTTTAAGACCTAAATATCCTAAATTTAGTTATAAGAGAGTAAAAACTTTATCCACCCAAACACATTTTTCTGTTACTATTACTTACAACATTTATTTTCCAATATAGCCCCCATTGATATTCTGACGTTTTTGTCCATACGTGGCAATAGCTTGAAGATCATCTCATAATAAAATTCGGCCAACATTCCAGTAAATTCTTCCATTTCTTTTACTTCTTAATCAACTCAATCAAACACCTTAAACTCTTTAAAATCATGGCCACAACTTTTTTTTGGGACATGAAATGCTTTATTTAGGTTGACATTTGGCCCCGTTGGGACGCATACTATGCAACAATGACAAAGCTACGGCGTTATCTAAATTTACCTGTGGAGCCTACTTCTTAGTGGGATTGTGTTCACTTCACGACATTGCGCGACCACACGTTGAAAGAAAAATGTATTTGGGAAATCCTCGACCATCCTTCTTACAATCCTGACCTGACACCTTAGGACTTCCAACTTTTCAAAAAACCGTTGGGGGGGTTTTTGGGTGGAAAATGGATTAAAACTGATGAATAAACGAAATAAAAAGTTATGTGTTGTTTAAATGGACTGGTGGCCAACTTCTGTGTTGAGAGGACTGTAAATTTCGTGCCACGTCTGAACAAATGCCTGCATACCAATGGGGAATCTATTGAAAAGTATGTAAATGTTTTAGATAACCATAATAGGAAAAAAAAATTATGAACAAAGTTTTTATTGCTGACCAAGAACCAGGTGGTAAGAGGTATCACAAGACAAGATAATATAGAGGCAGCTGGTGAGGTTAGCGTATCATATAAAGCAGAGATGGGTAACTGATTTTTAATGTAGCGACAGGTTTGTCTAATGAGAAGGTAAAAGTTGAAGATTTAGGTTGCTTAATCAAACATTTTAAACAAAATACACTGTTTGAACAATCTTATTCAAAAGCATTGGACATTAACTACTCAGTTAATGAAGCCTAAGAAGAAGCAAATGATGAAAAGTGTTCATATTGAGAATGTAAGAGATTTTAATGCAAAATTTGACTAACCTTTTGTTAAAAGCTATAACCAGCATACGCCATCAGGGCCTACCGTTATAACTGTAAAACTCAAATTAACCAAACTTGTATGTCCATTTCACCACTTGTGGATATCGGCTCCAGAGCTGCCCACCCGGAATTTAAGGGAACTTGATAGCTGAATGATAGACAGAAGCAAAGTTGTATTTATATTTACCAAATTTTTGTGTGTCCTTTCGATCCAACCCTGGGCTAACTTCACACAAATTAGTCCAGTCCAGCCTTGTCAGAGGCTTCTAAATTCATCTGAATGGTTCAAAACTTTTATAGGGAAGTAGCACCGAATTCTTTCGTGCTGATTACGTCACGTCTAATCCAATCCAGTAAAGTCAAGACTGATCTCTCCTCAAGTCGGTTGAATTCCTGTCAGTCTTTGTACGTTTTTTATTTACTTCACTACTGCTTCTGTTTCATTTAGGTCAAAGCTTTCATTTGTTTTTAATAATCTATGTTGAAAAGCTTAATATTTTTATTAGAAATCATAGTAAAACATCCTAAGCATTGAAATAAACATGTTATTGGTAGTAAATGAGTAAAATCAGTTAACATATGGCTAAGAGAACCAAAAGCTTGTCCTCTTAAAGGATGGACCCATAGTATTATTTTTGTTTTTCCATTTTTTTTTACGAATAATATACCACTATTAATGAATGTAGCTACATCCAGATCCATCTCGTACAAAGCCAGTTTATTTAATAAAATAAATGTATAGATTTGTCCCGGTCTAGATAAGTCAACAACTAATTTAATGTGAAACCCTTTTAGTGGTGTGATTTGACTAGATTGAATTTCACTCGATTGGACTGGGCTGGTGTTAAATAATTCTTAGATATCACAAGTCACAGATAATTTCCCAAAACCAACTATTCCTCAACGATCTCATCCATTGTAAAAGTATTATTTAGAGTTAATTATCAAAATGTGTTTCTTAACCCAAGCCAATCAGTATGAGCCAATTTGAAATATGAAATACTAAATTTCCACATGTTTGACTAGGGGTAAAAAAGAGCCATTAATTCCAAAATCATGATTTCCTACTGTTAAAAAATATATTCTTACTTGTTGTGGAAGAAATATCTTATCTGTGCGAGTATCGATAATTTTAAATAGCAAACTTTGTCGATGCAATCACAGAATTTTTTTAAAGGATTACCATTTACCATCCAGACAGAAACGTGTGTATGATCAAATATATGTGGCTATAAGTCGGAGGGGAGACCAAAGTAATAACTTTAACGTAACTTCACAATGGGTACTTCAATAAATGCTGAGAACAAATTCCCCCCTCTCCAGCCAAAATTAAAAAGATTCTGCTGCTTAACCTGGCAAAGAGTTACGCTACTGAATTTGAAGATTTTAGTAAGAATTTATTCAGACTTTCATCGCGCTACTTGTATTTAAAACAAATACAAAAAAGTGTTTGTTTGAATTTGGGAAATAATATTTACAAGAAGAAATTAGTTCAAATATATACGTATATTTATTATACAATTATATATTTTTGTTGATTACTCTTTATTTTAATTTAAAATATATTATGCAAGTAGATAGACTTCTGCAGTTTTTTGTAAGTTAAATTTATGACCCAAAAATTATTTTCCGAAATGACATGTACATATGACGTCTAAATACAACCCAGATTATTGACCTGAATAATATCCTATGATGTGACCCATTTAAGGAACGTAATTAATGTACTCTTTTGTTTCCGTCCCCAGCGCCACTATCCACGACACACCGTCCCGCGTGCCTCTGATCTACCGTCCCCATGTGGAGCCTCACCTACACAAGCGTCCCCCGACGCCGCCACCCCGCCGCTCTCGACCAGACAGCAACTCTTCCGACCAAAATACGGAAGATCAGCACAAGGTCCAGGTGCCTGTGACGATAGTTCTACTTGTCCTAGTGCTCTACATCTGCCTCGGGGCCATCGTGTTCTCCGCCTGGGAGGGTTGGACCTTTCTGGACGGTGCCTACTTCTGCTTCGTGACGCTGTCTACCATCGGGTTTGGCGACATGGTTCCGGGCAAGTCCTTGAAAAGCACCGACACCCAGCACGGTCAGTTGCAGTTGGTCGCCTGCTGCGCCTACCTTCTGCTCGGGTTGGTGCTCATCGCCATGTCCTTCACCCTGGTACAGGAGGAGGTGCTTGTCAAATGCAGACAGGTAGCCTACTTTGTCGGGATACTAAAGAAGGTTGAGCCCCACTGACAGCAGTGGGTCTAGAAACTCCTCTGGGTTGTTGATTTCCTGATACACACCTTCAAAACAAAATCACTTTGAGCTGTTTGTCTCGTCCTTAACTAAAACGCAAGATTATATCATGGTCAAATGCAGACAAGTAGCCTACTTTGTCGGGATACTAAAGAAGGTTGAGCCCCACTGACAGCAGTGGGTCTAGAAACTCCTCTGGGTTGTTGATTTCCTGATACACACCTTCAAAACAAAATCACTTTGAGCTGTTTGTCTCGTCCTTAACTAAAACGCAAGATTATATCATGGTCAAATGCAGACAAGTAGCCTACTTTGTCGGGATACTAAAGAAGGTTGAGCCCCACTGACAGCAGTGGGTCTAGAAACTCCTCTGGGTTGTTGATTTCCTGATACACACCTTCAAAACAAGATCAATTTGCGCTGTTTGTCTCATCCTTCACTAAAACGCAAGATTATATCATGGTCAAATGCAGACAAGTAGCCTACTTTGTCGGGATACTAAAGAAGGTTGAGCCCCACTGACAGCAGTGGTCTAGAAACTCCTCTGGGTTGTTGATTTCCTGATACACACCTTCAAAACAAGATCAATTTGCGCTGTTTGTCTCATCCTTCACTAAAACGCAAGATTATGTTATGGTCAAATGCAGGCAAGACATAATTTTCTGCAGAATACCAAAGATGGTACATGTCTATTGACAACAGTGGGTCGAGCGCTTGCTATGTATTCTTGATTTCTTAACACATTTATTAAAAAAGAGATCATTGTTAACTCTTTGACCTAGGCTTCACTCTGTTGCAAGAGTATCTACAATCAAAGTTTCAGGCAAGTGATATACTTTTCTCTGGGATAGTCTACTCAAGATGACGAATGTCTACTAATAAAAGTAGATCCATCACGCATCCTCCAAGTTCCTACCTTTCTTATACCTCTTTTAAAAACACGGTAATTCCCTTCTCTCTGGCATGAGATTGTATACAGCTCAAGCTGCAGGCAAGTCACCTTTGGAATATCCTAATAGAGATGTTGGATATATATACTGATAATGGGGGATTTAGAGCTTTAATACCTTCTTGACTTGCTAACAGTTATTCTCTTAATCGTAATCTCATTTAAGCTCATCAATACCATACAATTTAAATTCGCGCATGCTTATATAATAGCAATGCTCAGTTAAGACTCTTTTATTTGGAATACAATGCTGGCTTCTCACTTACTAATCCTCTGGGTTATAGCATTCCTGATAAATTCCTTTATCATAATATAATTGGTATTATCATGTATTTCACACTTATGAGCGATACTGTACTCTTCAAGTGTAGTCAAGTCAAATTTGTTATCATAATACTCAATTTGGTTAGTTAATAACTCAACTCTTTAGCCATCATCGTTTCGTCTTTCCTGAAATCTACCTTAAACACAAGATCATTGTATTCTACTAGAGGAGCATTCAATATATATCCCATTTCTTTCAAATATTAACACTAAGGGTATCTGCAAAACATATGAAAAAATATTTAAATTTAAAAAAATCAAATATTTTGGTAAAAGTAAGAAAAAATGTGGTGTATTTTTGGGCCTAAAGGAAATTATAAATACTAGGATCACTTATTTCAGCTGTAATTTCACTAAACGTGACGATACTTACTTAAACGAAGACACGTTTATTTGGAAATATAAACTCTTTATGACATTTATTACAAATGAATATGATTATTGATACATGAAGTAAAGTGAACTTTTATCAGAAAACATCATAGCTACTAATTACTTAAGAAGCGTTATATCTTACGAATATGAGTGCGCTTTGAATGAGAAATTAGCTAGGAAAAATTGCCCTAATTTCTTTGGTAAAAAACTTTAATTTTTTTGTAAAATGCCACTATATTATTTTGTTGAGAACTAAACGAAAGATTTACTTGAAGTCTTGGACACAAAATATATCCAACAAATCTTTACTATCTCTCATTTGTTTTAGGTTGTGATTATTTGTTAAATGGTAATGCCGATTCTGCAAGTTGGTGGAAATAATATATTTTAATTAATAAATAATATTATCAAATTTATATTTTAAAATAAATTTTAATTCAGAATAAGTTAAAGTATTTATATATAATATAATAATATAAAGCCTTTAAATTTGTTAGTCTCTATGTAAATGACAAGAAAATAATCACAGCACAACAGCACACATAAACATATCAACATTGTCTACTGGCATTTATCCAAAACTAAACATGGTGCAGTTTTTCAAAATTTTCATTTTAGTATCCAGCAAATATAATAAAGTGACTTTTTTATATATAATATAATAATTTACCCAAAAAAAGTAGTAAAATAATACAATGGAGAAATATCCTCAAAAAAGGCTCTCAAAATTATTATTTTCTGATTAGTATAATTTCAAGATGTAACTAGCTAAGAAGATATTTAAAAATAAAAACTGATTCAGTTTTATAAACTGTACATAAAAGGAAAATAGGCTTGTGATTTGTATTCCTTATGCATGAATGGTGAGTTTTTTCTAATTTAATGTTTACCATAAATATAAAAGCACATATATAAGAAATGTAATTAATTATAATTAAAAATAATGCTATAATTTTATAGTTTTTATTTGATAATGATATTATACATACTATTTATTATAATTTTTTAATTTTTAAAAAGGCCTTAAATTTAAACATCTCTTTATGGATAATGAAACTCGTTTAATTTATATGAATTATTTTTAAACACATGTATGAATTGTAAAATGGATTACTTTGTACATAAATAATAAAATCATAAATGAAAACTAGTTAACAGCTTTGGTTGGTTATTTAAATAAAAGTATGTATATTAGAGCATCGATCCATATTTTAATATTATTTTATATTTATAATTTATTTCGTGAACTGGCTAGTGACTTGTAGTCAGAAAACAAAGTAAAAATCGTTATTACGGTCGTATAGAAATAATAATGAGGGTGAGATTTCCTTATTTTTATACCCTACTTCCAAGCAAATGCGGATACACTTCCTCTAAAAATAAACCTCCCTAATATCTAACACAATAGTGTAATTAGTACATAGGCGTATAACATGAACGAGTATTAAGAAGTGGTGCTAAAAAATTAGCCTTAAAAATAAAGACGACGTTGCAGTTAGAGCGTGTAGAGGTTTTGGAGAGAGTAGGTCAAGGGTATTTAGACAATATAATCCCCTCCTTGGAGTGTCGTGGAGGAACTAGGACTACTTATAATCCTTTCTTTGAGTTGACGTGGAGGAACTAGTACTACTGATAATCCCTTCCTTGAGTTGACATGGAGGAACTAGGACTACTGATAATCCCTTCCTTGAGTTGACATGGAGGAACTAGTACTACTTATAATCCTTTCCTTGAGTTGACGTGGAGGAACTAGGACTACTTATAATCCCTTCCTTGAGTTGATGTGGAGGAACTAGTACTACTTATAATCCCTTCCTTGAGTTGACGTGGAGGAACTAGTACTACTTATAATCCCTTCCTTGAGTTGACATGGAGGAACTAGTACTACTTATAATCCCTTCCTTGAGTTGACGTGGAGGAACTAGTACTACTTATAATCCCTTCCTTGAGTTGATGTGGAGGAACTAGTACTACTTATAATCCCTTCCTTGAGTTGACGTGGAGGAACTAGTACTACTTATAATCCTTTCCTTGAGTTGACGTGGAGGAACTAGGACTACTTATAATCCCTTCCTTGAGTTGATGTGGAGGAACTAGTACTACTTATAATCCCTTCCTTGAGTTGACGTGGAGGAACTAGTACTACTTATAATCCCTTCCTTGAGTTGACGTGGAGGAACTAGTACTACTTATAATCCCTTCCTTGAGTTGACGTGGAGGAACTAGTACTACTTATAATCCCTTCCTTGAGTTGACGTGGAGGAACTAGTACTACTTATAATCCCTTCCTTGAGTTGACATGGAGGAATAAGGTCTACTTATAATCCCTTCCTTGAGTTGACGTGGAGGAACTAGTACTACTTATAATCCCTTCCTTGAGTTGACGTGGAGGAACTAGTACTACTTATAATCCCTTCCTTGAGTTGACGTGGAGGAACTAGTACTACTTATAATCCCTTCCTTGAGTTGACATGGAGGAACTAGTACTACTTATAATCCTTTCCTTGAGTTGACGTGGAGGAACTAGGACTACTTATAATCCCTTCCTTGAGTTGATGTGGAGGAACTAGTACCACTTGTAATCCCTTCCTTGAGTTGGCGTGGAGGAACTAGTACTACTTATAATCCCTTCCTTGAGTTGACATGGAAGAACTAGTACTACTTATAATCCTTTCCTTGAGTTGACGTGGAGGAACTAGTACTACTTATAATCCCTTCCTTGAGTTGACATGGAGGAACTAGTACTACTTATAATCCTTTCCTTGAGTTGACGTGGAGGAACTAGGACTACTTATAATCCCTTCCTTGAGTTGATGTGGAGGAACTAGTACTACTTATAATCCTTTCCTTGAGTTGACGTGGAGGAACTAGGACTACTTGTAATCCCTTCCTTGAGTTGACATGGAGGAACTAGTACTACTTATAATCCCTTCCTTGAGTTGATGTGGAGGAACTAGTACTACTTATAATCCTTTCCTTGAGTTGACGTGGAGGAACTAGTACTACTTATAATCCCTTCCTTGAGTTGACGTGGAGGAACTAGTACTACTTATAATCCCTTCCTTGAGTTGACGTGGAGGAACTAGTACTACTTATAATCCCTTCCTTGAGTTGACATGGAGGAACTAGTACTACTTATAATCCCTTCCTTGAGTTGATGTGGAGGAACTAGTACTACTTATAATCCTTTCCTTGAGTTGACGTGGAGGAACTAGGACTACTTATAATCCCTTCCTTGAGTTGATGTGGAGGAACTAGTACTACTTATAATCCTTTCCTTGAGTTGACGTGGAGGAACTAGGACTACTTGTAATCCCTTTCCTTGAGTTGGCGTGGAGGAACTAGTACTACTTATAATCCCTTCCTTGAGTTGACATGGAGGAACTAGTACTACTTGTAATCCCTTCCTTGAGTTGAAGTGGAGGAATAATAATAATAATAAGATTTAGCACCGCGTCTTACTACCCGTTCGGGTTATACGCTTAAGTACTAATTACTCTAATGGATTAGGAATTGGGAGGGTTGAATTTTAGAGGAAGTGAACCCGCATTTGCGTGGAGGGAGAGTGGAAAACCATTTAGGAAAAACCACCCCCAGTTCACCCGACCGAGATTCGAACCTCGATCTCACCGTCCTCGGCGGTCGAGCTTAACACGACTGGCGCGTTAGCCAACTACGCCACCGAGGCGGGTTGGAGGAATAAGGACTACATACAATCCCCTCCTTGAGGCTCAGTGGAGGAACTTGATACCCCTGATATATTCGTAGTACCAAGTGAACAAAAGAGCTTACCATGCCTGTGTGATAGTGAACTCTCTTCACGGGCAACCAGGGGTCTGATTTCTGCTGACATTGAGGCTTCACACGCTTCAGGTTGATATCGCGGAAGTTGTTCTTGCTGGTGCGGCTACTTCACTGGCGCTGATGTAACGTTTGTACATTGGAGAAGAAGGCAGGGGGTAGGCCTATAAGGGACATATGACATTACATATCGACAATAATAGATTGTATGAACTTAGGAAGTTACTGAGATAATTATTTTCGTTAGTGAAGTAAATCTGGTAAGAAGTGTCGTCAATTTGTACTATAAAAATAAAGCTTTGCTATAGACACGACTATATATTTTCTTTAACATTATTTCAATACTTATTAACTTCATTATTATTTCTAAATATTAAAATAAACAACAATCTAAATAAGTGTTGGTTCGTTATAATTTACGTAGGCCGTACGTAGCCATAGATCACGCCGCATTGAATGTAGGTTTATCAAAAGCTACGCGGGCCGCACGTAATCATAATTCGAGCCTTATGCAGCCCGTGGGCCGCAAGTTTGACTTGCGTAGTTTAGGTCCTGAACGTGAAACTGCTCCATCCCACTGAATCATTCTCTTAAGCGACACAAAATGTTACATACCCTCACTTTCTGAAACAATAAAGGAAGGAAGTGCGTCTGAATACACGCGTCAAGCCAAACGACAAAGCAACCCCCCTCCATTGAAATCCCTCCTCTCACCAATTTAATTAATTGGTCAGGGACATAATGTAATTGTTAGGCACGACCTCACCTCCAATAGCAGTTCCCTACATATTGATAACCCGCTTAACACGTCAAGACAATAGGACGCCCCCAGTCCTCGACGGTGGACACGTGTAAATCAAACAGGAGCCGTTGTTCCGACGATGAACGTACGCGTTCATGCGTATCTTCTATCAGGATGAATCAACATCGACTCAACCCTCCTGCGGTAAACCAACAAAAGCATTCACGGAATGTGATTCAGAATCTAGGAAGGAGGTTTGTTATCCTTTTTTTTTTCTATCTCTCTGTGGTTCTGAGGTCATATGGGACATACAAACACACACACACGCGCTTTTAGAGGAAGGTACGTTGGTTCGACATTCATTTCTAGCACAATATTAATTTTAAGTCTAGTGAAAGGGACTTATACTCCTCGATACCTCGAATACTTTGGTATTCTGGAGATTTTAAATTAAAAAAATAGGTATGTCAAATACAATCATCAAGACCTTATACCTCAAATAATAATTTAAGGAAATTGGTAGAATGAATTATTTAAAATTGTATAGTTGGGAGAATAAAACCATATAAAAGGACAAAATCTTATTAATATAATACAATTTACTAAAAATAAACGGTATGGTGCAACGCACATAATTTATCCCGCTTTTATCTACTACTGTTATTATTACTATTATTATTATTATTAGCACCGCGTCTTACTACTCTTTCGGGTTATACGCACTTACGTTAATGTGTAATGGTAGGGTGATTGTGAGATTAAATGGAGGACCTACAGTTTAACGTGGGATCCGAACCACGTGGAGGCCTGGCATTCCTCACACTCACAAGTTGTGATTAATACACGTCTTGTCAGAGGTGAAGGAAGGGTTTGGCAATCAGATAAATCTGTGCCGGTACTGAGGATTGAACCCCGGACCTCCAGTACAGAAGTATAACATCTTATCCATAGACCGCCAGGTCACCCTTATTTATCTACTACTAAAAACTCGTAATAATTGTGAAACAAAATAATAGGTCTGTACATTGTTGTAGAAACACTACACCATAGATCATAAATGAAATAATATCCACTGTTACTTACTCTATGGTATTAGGAACTAGGAACACTGTTACAGAAAAATTGAGAAAAGAGAAACAGCTTTGTTCACTAAAGAGAATAAGAATCAAAATCATTTTCAAAGACCTGAATTATAAAGTATATATATTTAATTATAGCTCAGAAATTCTTGGTTTCATGAAAAATATTTTTAAATAAAAGATGTGCTGAGATAAAGTAAAAATGTTATCTTTGTTGTTTTGACTTCATAGGCATGAAAAACAAAATATCTTGAGTTAGTTCTATCTATTCCACCTAATTCATCCTGTTCCTATCTTGAACTATTTATATCCAGTCCACCTCATTACACCCTATTCCTATCTTGAGGTAGCTTCTATCCAGTCCACCTCATACACCCTATCCCTATCTTGAGTGTTCTATCCAGTCCACCTACACACACCCTATCCCTATCTTGAGATGGTTCTGTCCAATCCACCTCATTCCCTTATAAAATACAGCAATGTGGAATGTCACAACAGAACATTCAACTATGGGTTGTGAAACTTGGATACTTAATATTCCCATGATAAGCACAGTTACGTGAAGATAAAAACCAAAAAGCAGCCGATGCCCTTAAAATGACATTTGATTTTGCTGCACTAATATGACCTCTTGACTTAGCTTGGTGTATTTTGTCTCTAAAGGCTTACAATGCAATATGAGATGTTTGGAAACTATAAAAGTGCCGCCCTCCTTCCTAATGGTCGAGGACTTTCTGCAGCGAGGTAGTGGAGGCGCTAAGACTTATATTTGCAATTTTTTTTAAATAACTACTTAATAAATTATTTTTAATGTGAGGGCTAGAATCAAAGTAAAATAAAGTCCCGAGGCATCCAAATTTCAAATTTGAACAAAATACATCAAAACCATTTCAATTCTAGGCCGAGGTAAAGACAGATATGGGGCAGTCAGAATTGTAAAAAAAAACACTTAGGGGGGTGGGGTGTTTAAGGGCAGATAAAACATCAATAATAATAATAATAATAATCTCCATGTCGAATGCTATCACGATTACAATATTTTATCTTTATAAGATAATGGAGTAAATAGCCAATATATTATATGTGCATCTAAATATCATATTCTTTAAAATTTAAAATTACACCTGACACAGGAATCAAACCCAGGGCCTTTAATTTAGTACTCCAAAGGTCTAAACACTGAGCTACCCAGGAATCGTCCAATACTCAGGGTGATTCTTCACTCATATTTTTAAGGCATATTCTGTAATGGACGTGCGGATATCGTCAGTTACAAATGAGTTATCAATTATTAAGATCACGAGTCACCATATAACGCAGCCACCTTTGACTCGGGAGGATTTTATGCCATAATCATTATGTTAGTCAGTCGCGTCTTCTTATTGTTTAAAGCATCTTTTACTATTGCTAGTGTCTACTTTATCTCCCGTGTAAAATGTACATCTGTCTCCATTAAACCCTCTGGCATAGATATGTTATAATTCCATGTTGTGCACCTACCTTAAGAGTGCATCACATGCCCATCAACTTTGTGATACAGTCGGCTATAAATCGTAAATTCACACGAATACTATTGCACGTGAATAATTTCTGATTAAACATTAATGGAGATAAAGTGTTATTATAAGTTCCTTATATTGGGAATTGATGAAATAATGAACGATATTTGAATAAAAACTGCATTGAAAAGGCAATTTTTGATCATTTTAGAATGGCTTCACAGATAAGCATTGTACACAAATCTTCATTCTGTCATAACAGGGACATACTGTAGTTATTAACAAGAAACTTTGTCGCTTTGTCCCCCATCGTCACCACAGAAAATGTCGAGTAATCATTCAAATACGAATGCACTGCATACATTTCTGGCATATCGTAGGTATTTTGCATTTTACTCCCATACCTCGCACGCACGCACACACAAACACACACACACACAAACGCGGATGTGAGCAGGGAGCCGTGTTGGGCCTCCTATGGTGAACGCTCTTAAATAGACCTAGTGCCCAGTGATGAGAATACTGATCAGTTTGTTAGGCATTAACTTTGTTATAGTTTGAAAAAATATCCATACAAAACCACATGGAAAAAATAGCTAGCGGTGTGCATTGTACTATTTCAATCACAAACCACATTGAAGAGATTCGTTCTAGAGAAACAATTACCACGGTTCATTTGTTTTAAAATTGGCGATGCCGACTCGTGATTTTACACGAATTATCGGCCAACGATGAATGTGGCTGATTACTCATTTTAAAGCTCTTTTGTTCGCTGCCCATTTGGGGGTTTCTACCATTTTAACAGTGGTTTTATTAGTTTTTACACCCGTGTTTACAGATTTGGCCTCAATTCAATGCACACAATTAGCGCGCAATGAGTACCGAGATTGTAATTCAAATTACGAACAGTATGAGTCTTGATTTTATACTACAGACTGAAATCAAGAACTGGGTATAGTAGAAACGGCTATAAAATATCGGTGGTCGCATGGTCTAAAGCTTGACTCACGCGTTCAGTGAAAATAAATAGCTTTTATTTATTTTTGTAAAAAACATTTCTAGCAAGGCTTCTTACTAACCATTCGGGCTATATAAGCTTTTGTACTAATTAAACTAAAGTTTTAGTGGTGAGGAAGATTTAATTTAGAAGAAGTGTAGGCACATTTACGTAGAGGAAGAGTGGAAAACAATTTAGGAAGAAGAGCCCTCAAAACACCCAACTATGTTTCGAACCTTAATATTGCCACCATTAGTAGTCTATTCTATTGCAAGAGTTACCCCTTATAACAAGCGGCAACTTAAGAGGGGTTTGACGCGTTATATCAAATAATTTCATAAGAGTAGATGCAGCTGTATACCAGTATCTCACCTAATAGGCGCATGCGCAATGATTGAGTCGGTTTGCTTATGCGCATGTCCTCTAGTTGAGATGATGGTTTTGAAATTTGATTGGGTCTCCCAAGCTGATGTTGTCGCACTGAAAAAGTAAAGCTGAAGTGATTTCAAGTCACACCGAGTGATCAAAGCCAATATAGGTGAAATATTGGGATTGGCTTAAAGCTTGTCACGTGATTACGTTTCTGATCTTATCTGGTGTATGGAAAATGTGTGATTTCAGAGTAACACGTCACACTTGCAAAATCCTGGATCAACAGTGACGGAGATGTTGACGTTCAAATACATTCCAACTGTACCGGAGAGGGTTTTATTATTATTATTAATATTTATCTTCACTTAATCTCGGGAACCTTCTCACTAAATTATACTTCTTCTCATTCATAGCCCATTCGGATAGCTATATGTGAATTTCCAGGACGGGTGGTAAGACATGGAGAGTAAAAATTATATGTACGCCATTGGAAAATTAATGGTGTTAGTTAGGGCTAGGTTTGATAAAGTAATATTAAGTTAGGTAAGAATGGATTAAATTATTTAAGGTCAAATTTACTATATTTGTAATGACTTGACCTTGAATGGAAAGGGTATGTATGACCCGTAAGATATACAGGGTGTATTGTATTTGGTGTCAAATATTCTAGGGGCGTATTCCCAACATTAAGAAAAATTCATCTAAACATGGGTATAGAAACACTTAATTTTAGAGCCACTTAAGGTTTTACTCAAAGATGGAATTGTCATGGGGGGGATCTATTGAATGGCCTGCCCGATTATCAGATTTGAACCAAAAGGGTTTTTATCTCTGGGGACATTTAAAGTCCATTGTTTTCACAAATTCTTTGTCCGATGTTGAGGTTTTAAGAGAGCGTATCTTAAATGGATGTGAGCGGAAACAAAGAATGGAACGCAGGCTCAGAGGAAGCATTGAAGCAGGACATAATTTTGAACTATTTTTGTAACAAAATGTTCTCTCTTCTTGTGTTTATGATTTTTTTTTTGAACTTGTATTGTTAAGCTACATTACTTCTTCTGTTTGGTTCCCTATTGATTGAACAATAAGATCAATTCTACCTCAGAAATTAAACGTTTACAGACCCATGTTTATATGAACTTTTATTAATTTTTCATTGATCGGAATACGCTACTATAACATTTGACACCAATTAAAATACACCCTGTATAAGAATGCGTTTATATGTTATTTAATTAAAGGTGCCAAAAGTATACAGATAGACTACATTAAATATGATGGTCTAATGTTGTGTATTATTGTGAAACTCTCATTTCTGCACCTCTTATTCTAACTAACTAATCCTTGATTTGAAACTCACGATATACAATGGTCTTCTACGCGCTCCCCACATGACTTTTACGTTTGCGCATGGCATCTTTAAGACCCAATCGTCGTGGAGTTTTTTTTAATAAGTCAGAAGAGAAGTTATTTTCAATAAAACTTCACAACTTGGAGGGGTTTGGCTTCTCCTTAATTATTTGATAGATCCTCATGACAATTAAGGGGGGGCTCGATCATTCAAGTACGGATAAATAATAATTGACACTTTTAATTTCAGACAGAAGGTTGGTTCAGAAGTTGAACTAAGTTTAATACCTCAAGTGTAAACAGGAATCCACGGTTTAGGTTTACTGACAATTTAGTTTATCATTACTTCACTGTTTATATAAGAGAACTTAACTGTTCCAGCGAGAAAATAACTGAAATTTAGTAGAAGGTGTAACACAATCCTTAATTCTTATAGTTAGATGTGATTCACAAAATTTCTCTGAGGATCCTAATGAAAACCTTAGATACCAAGTTCTAGCCTGATAGGTAAAATTGTTTTGGCTCTAGGCCAAGGTATACAGGGTCCCACATAGCCATTTTCTAGAGGTTTAGACCGTTCATCTTGGTAATATAAACTAATATATATATGTTTATTTTCAGGCTTATGTTAACAATGGTAAACATTGTAAATGACACTGAGGAACAGAGATATGTTGAACACATCCACGCTAATATGTAAAGAGAGGAACTAGAGGCAGGTGCAGCATTAATAAATAGAAAATGGATTGTTACAAAATTGCATAAAAGTGATCAATAGGCAAATGATAATTGGAAGAAAGGTTGCTAGAAAATTTGCACGAAATTCGGAGAAGGAAGGCCAGAAAAATGTATCTCAAGTGAGTAAATACACTATGGCATGCAACAATGGAAAGAGAAGACGGAGCAAACCTTTCAATCGTAAAGGAAATCCATCAAAAGTGAGCGAAGACCGTTAACTAACAAACCATCAGGCGTTTTAGACGGCGTTTCAATTTGAAATATTTTTATTTTATTCCAAAACCTATGATGACTGTATTGAACATCGAAGATCGATTATGCCTTAGGGATTACCTCCAAAATTGGAAAGAAGATGACTTCATGCATCTCGCTCAAAGGGACAAGTCCTTCATTTTAACAGTCCATCGACCAACTTATCAAAATTATCATTTGTGGTCTTTTTCGATCACTGACATTGTTTCTAATGAGCACTACGAACTTATCAAAGAAGCTGGATTGCATTGGGATGTTCTCTTTCACTGCCAGGAGACTCATGTGGACAGGCTATGGCCAGCGAAAAATTTCAAGGGGGGTTTGGTGGGCACATCCCTTATTTTCCAGAAGTTAGAAAAAATTATAAATGATAAACAGTTCTAGAAGCCATTTAAAGTGTTTTTTATGTCAACATAGGTCCTTATCTGCCGGAGGCTAGGACAAATTCTAAATATTAAACACATCTAGAAGCTCTCTGAAGTGGGTTTTTTTATGGTATGGTAAAATAACCCCAAAATTGCCGAAGGCTAGGAAAAATTCTAATTACTAAACACCTCTAGAAGCTTTCTGAAGTATTTTTTATGGTAAAATAACCCCTTAACTGCCAAAGACTAGGAAAACTTTTAAATACTAAACACCTCTAGAAGCTCTCTGACGTGCTTTTCATGGTAACACAGCCCCGCTTGTGCCTTGATTTTTATATTGTTTGAACCATAAATAAAGCCATATATATATAGTTCATAAAATTTCGGGGGGGGGTTCAACGCCCCCCCAAAAAAAACCTGGCTATGGCCTGCATGTGTGGATAATAAAAGAAGACGGGGAATCGTGAACTGAACCATATTTCAGGGAAATTATTCTGAAAAATGTTTTCCTTACGTTCCTGAAATACCCTGCAAACACACTTTGACCCAGAATAAGTGTGTTTCCTCCATGACACAGGGTCCTTGTTTCAAGATTAACGCGACTCAACAGCTGTTGTGCAGAAGCGGAAATGACTTACTAAGTATCCCGGAGTTTCTCCCGACTTAAAAGTGGCAGAACATTTTGGATCGATTCTTAAGTATGCAGTTGAAACTCCCATATTTGCAGAGCTATGATAGCACCATTATTCACAACATATCTTACGCGCACATCTGGAAAAGGTGCTGAAAGATTTTGAATTCGACATTGTTTAATTCTTGTCCAGATAGATTAATGGCAGTACGCCAGGCAAATGGTGATCACTCAAATTATTGATGTCTGTACATGCAGCTAATAAATTCTAGCTGTTGACAAATTCTTTGGAGTTTTTTTCCTTCAGACCTCTAGGAAATGGTTATGCTGCATCCCGTGGACACATGGACAGACAGATATCATCGAGAAAGAACACTTTTAATGAAAGTCAACATCCCTCAAAATATATAATATGATTTTATTTTAAGATCACAATATTTCCTCTTTTCAAAGGTCAGAGAGAAATCAAAGAGTATAGATATTTTCTTAAAGACCCTTCATATGGAAACTGAACCATAGCACCATTATTTCAACAAAATATGACATGGTTCGTTATTCATTTCGTCTGTATATATGGGAAGTGTTTTAAATGTGAATCACGTTCGGCCACAAAACCCCATGTTCTACTCCTCCCAACATGTCGGATATAGAAGTTTACCAACACAATAGCACCCAATAACTGTCCCTGGCTTGGCCCGACGGAATGTGATTATTTGAGAAAACTGTGAGAATATTTCGATATCACCCCTTTCTGAAGAATTGGGTCTTCAGGTATTCTCACAAGTCTTGGGTGAGGGACATTTTTTCAAAGGGCTACGCTGGATAACAGAATTGGGAGAGGCCAGCTTCTTGGTATAGTGGTCAGCAGCCCTGGTTACTAGCCTAGCTTTCCCAGATTTGATTCCCGGCGGTAGTACAGGTATTTTTTCCCGAGGTAGAGTTGTTCCTAAGATTGCCCTGGTCTGGTTATTTAGGATTGAATTAGGTTTAAGACGTGTACTGACACTATATGATCACTATCATCATCATCACATCATCTCATCTGGAGGAAATAACAGCATCTACAAGGTGTCCCAACCTCACACGTAGCCCAGCAGTGGGAAGAACATCCAGTACTAATGTACCGTTGCTCAGAGGACATCCGAGTGTACTAATCGTACATCCTTTCCGTGGAGGCTCTTTCCATGTCCCGATGAGATGAGGTGATGGTGATAGTGAGTATGAGGGTGGTGAACCAGCGGTAGCACTTACAACCTAACTTAAGACTAACTAACCAAACCCTGTTGACCAGTGGGGTAATTTGATTTTCGATAAAAATCGGAACTGAACCAGGGACCCGTAGTCAGGTGGAATAAGCACCACACAATGGGGATGATTATGGAATGAGGTATATTATATTTTTGTTCTTTGTTTTTGAGGTTCAAAACTACTGTGGGTCTCTGCATGATTTATTTTTTCCTGAACTAAGACAAATGCTGATATATTTTGTGCAAGAATTATAACTACCTATATCTTGTAATAGTTTCTTAGTTGTTAATGAACTCTTTCGAGACTGTTCATACGTGGTCATCTCCTAAACTCAAAAATCACTTTGTCTCCTAACCTCCATAATCAGCCTCTCTCCTAATCTCTTTAATCACTAGTCTACACCCTCATTCTAAGTCTATTAACATAATATTAATGTTACGTAAAATGTTTGAGCAAATGATTTATTCTTATTCATTTAATTAGTTTACTGAACTAATAATGTACAAATAACTTATTAAATTGAAATTTTTGAGATTTGTAGAGAATACTCCTTGATTTACAAGTGTTTGTAAGCTACAACTAACTTAATGAAACCAAACTATATTTTATTTATTTATTTAGCACGTCGTCTTATTACCCGTTCAGGTTACACGCTTAAGTTCTAATTATGCTAATGTGTTAAGAATATGGAAAGTCGAATATTAGAGGAGGTGCACCCGCATTTGCGTGGATGGAGAGTGGAAAACCATTTAAGAAAACCCTTTCCAGTTCACGCGAGTGAGATTTGAACCTCGATCTCTCAATCCTCGGCAGTCTATCTCAACACGAAATAAGTGCGTTAGCTAACTACGCCACCGAGACGGGTCCCAAACTATACATTTTTTTTGTAAAACATACATGTAAATTATAAAATTTCACTTACATCAACAAGAGAATACTTGTAGCTTTATGAAATACGATTTCCTAGTTTCTTACAACTTACAAGTGAATAATTCTCTTGTAAATTGTAGGCTTGCAGCTTTATGAAACATGACTCAGGGATCTCTAGCCAACAAACCCTGGTGTCGTATGCTAGAAAAAGTTAGGGAAAAATTAATCTCTGTGAAAAGGTTTAAAAAAGTGAGGAGTACATTAGAACAAACCCTTAAACTTACCCGCTTAGGTGGTCACGTGGTCTTCACTCTCGCAATAGACCAAGCCGTCGATGACAGGAAAGATCGGAGATAGATTCCCGGGTGGGTAGACTAAGGGTGGTTTTTCCTTTGTGTTTTTTAAACTCCCTTCTCATGAGCGTGGAAATACCTCCTATAATAATAATAATAATAATAATAATAATAATAATAATAATAATAATAATAATAATAATAATAATAATAATAATAATAATAATATTATTATTAATAATAATAATAATAGCACCGCGTCTTACTACCCGTTCGGTTTATACGCTTAAGTACTAATTACACTAATGGATTAGGAATTGGGAAGGTTGAATTTAAAGGAAGTGAGCCCACATTTGCGTGGAGGGAGAGTAGAAAACCATTTAGGAAAAATCACCCCCAGTTCACCCGACCGAGATTCGAACCTCTATCTCCCCGTCCTCAGTGGTCTGGCTCAACACGACTGGCGCGTTAGCTAACTACGCCAACGAGGGGGGTTATACCTCCTCTAGATTCAACATTCCTCCTACCATTAACATTAGCGTGATTTGTACAGCGCGAACGGGTAGTAAAACAAGCTTTTGTCATGTATATAAAATCATAGCAACCCGCTTCTTTGGTCACGTGGTCTAACGCGCTACTCTCGCGTTGGACCAGACCTCAAAATACAGGGAGATCGAGGTTCGATCCTCGTCGGGGGCATTAAGGGTGTTTTTTTCCTAAATAGTTTTCCAGTCTTTTTCTAGGCGAATGCGGGTGCACTTCATTTCAATTGAACCTTCCTAAACCCTAAGCCATTAATATAATTAGTATATAATCGTATAACCAGAACGGGTACTAAGACGCCGTGCTAAAAAAAATGAAAGTACTGATTTCAGCAGGTCTAGACTCAACTTGACCAGAGTATACATAACAAGAGTAGATAATGGCAGTTGGTGTAAGCGTAGTTGAACATAATAATCGCCAGTAAACACCGTCAGCTCGCATTCAGGTATTATACTATTATGAAGCCAAATGGTTGACTCACTCACTCACACACTGACATTAATGTTTACCCACTTCCAGATGAGCTAGAAGCTTGATATTTAGCATACTTATAGCTTCTAGCCTGTAACCGACAGTAAAATTCCAAACAGTTAAAAAATATAGTTTTTAGCCCCCGAAAAAATTCAAAATGGTGAAGCAACTTTAAAGTTGGTGCAGACCTTTCTTTGGAGGTCTCTTGGGGCTAGATGGTAAGACCTATAAAAAAAACGGATTGCACCAACAGCCACGGATTTGGAGAGATCCACAAGTTTAGTCCTATTACTTTTTGTCGTATCTCCATCTTTTATACCTTAGCTAGAGCTAGATTTTTTTATTTTAGGTAAATTTTACACATTTTCCACATAATTTTTAATTTTTTTACACACTTATGTTAGAGCTAGAATCATAAAATTTGGCAGGCATATTGGAACCTCAAATTCTCATAATCGTGCCAAATTTTATGATTCTATCTGCCCTATAAGTATGGAAAAACTAAAGTAATGTGTGAAAAATACAATTCAATGCAATAAATTTTTAAGTTGTTACGATCAAAATAACGCTCCCCAACGAGCAAAGCGAGTATAATCTATAATCTTCATTCACATCATGTCTGCTTTCCCCGCCCTCTAGTTCGAGCATTCGTGTGCCCATTATTTATTAAAACAAATGGTTAAATACTCGATGATGCTATAAAAATGTGGGGGATTCTTTTCAACATTTGAACGGCTTAGCACTAGAATCTCGTCTCACGACCCACTAACCGGAAAATTATATAGACTACAAGATCACACCCAAGCTCAAAAAAACTTTCATATTGCCAATTTATAAATTAATAACTTGACATCAGAGAAATTAGAATCGGCTTAGTAGTTTTATTGATGTAAAAGTAATTTATTTTCAGCTTTGTTTTAGGATAAAAATGTTTCACTGGTCTTAATTCCACTGTTTCCTAAAGAAAAATACAAAAATAAATACCACACTATGACGTCTGATTTGATATATATCATCTACCTATTCGAATTGAGATGAGGAGGGTTTTATTTAAGAGTAAATGTGTCTAAATTTTCGTGGAGTAAGATTGGGAAACCATTTAGGAAATATGCTTCTTACATCTTACCGGGATTCAAACCCCAATCTCCTCATAAGCAATCTGGTATATTGTGAGATATTTTAGAACTAGCTTTTGTACGCAGCTTCCCTGGCGTTGATATAAGTTTTAAATCTTTATTCGCTAAAACAATAACCCTTTTAATTCCAGAATTTTTATTTCCCACACACAAGAAATCACGTAACTTATTAGGTAGAAATTACCATGATGAAAATTTTGATGTTGATAAAAGAAATTCTATCCTCAGAATAAAAATATACAATGTGGTGTAATTATTTATGTTTTAAGACTAAACACATAGAATATTTGTATTAATTGAAAGAAATAATGTAGCTAAATTTAAAGAAAGGCCTATTTGTAAACGACTTTAGAGGTTTTATCATCAGGAGACAGCATTTACAGGTTTCTGATAAAACTATCACGGGAACACACCACATTTGTTCATGTGAGATATACTTGCCGCGGAGATCAACGCTTGCCAACTTCATGACTTGTCCTTGCGCTGGGTTAATGAGCATCATGTGTCAAACCTTGGTAAAAAAAAATTGAATGCATATGAACTGGAAGGGCAGGTATGAGGAAATTACGTGTATTCTTGATTTCACAATCTATTATTCCGTAGAGAAACCTGTCATGATAATATTCTCTATGAATGAGTTTCACTGACTGTTTACATATAAGCGTGGCCCATTACCCAGTTTAGGTGGGCTCATATTAGCCATAAAAATTATGGTTGCTCAGATATTAATTGAAGAGTTTGGATGGATTAAGAGGATAAAAAATTAGACAAGGTTGTTCCTATGAACATGTAAGTGCATAATGGCGCTTTGGACTGGTCCAAAATATGTTCTTTAATTTTACTAGCCAATTCATTTTTTTGCAGAAGAAATAGCTTGCTCTTATAACCATGAAAGAGGATTGTTTTACAGAATTATATCAGGATAAATAAAATGGAATAATTGCTGACCCCAACGAATATCTTGGAGTTATTCAAGGACACCTTGCTTTCATGATCTGAAAATACTCCATTGCTGAGGTTCAGGAAAAAAATAACTATTGTTGTAACTCATATTATATATTATATGGACAAATAAGTGAAGTTTTTGTCCTTGCACAGGCGGACACGCATGTTGGTTGACAGGGTAAGTTTCACAACATCTGAGCATATGTGGGATTTTTTTCAGGCAGGTGTTGATCTCGTCAGCTGTAGTGACCAGGAATGACCGGTAGAGTTTGTCGGTATTCTCCTGAGAACAATACGATGACGCCTCCTAAGAGCATATTGCTGCTTTTAAGATCTCTTAGAACTGTATTTAGATCTTCAATCGAGGTTCCTCGGTCCCAGCACAGATTTATCCGATTGCCAAACCCTTCCTTCACCTCTGACAAGACGTGTATTAATCACAACTTGTGAATGTGAGGAATGCCAGGCCTCCACCGTGGTTCGGATTCCACGTTAAACGGTAGGTCTTCCATTTCATCTCACAATCACCCTACCATTACACATTAGCGGAAGTGCGTATAACCCGAACGGGTAGTAAGACGCGGTGCTAATAATAATAATAATAATAATAATAATAATAATAATAATAATAATAATAATAATAATAATAATAATAATAATAATAATTTGATCTAGGTCTTATATGAGATATTGTAATCTCATTCTATATAATATATTAGATCATTTTTGCAGTAGTTATAATGTGAAACTTTACTTCGATATGTTGAACAAGGCAATTTGGTCGTTATAAAAAGGGAAAGTAATTTAAATGTTGCTTTCGATTGTATTCTCCCTTCTAACAAAGTAACAGCTATACTTGGTTAAACCATTGAAAAGAGAACACATAGCTAAGTCCCGAGCTTATCCAAAAAAAAATAATTATAAAAGTAATTCTTTTACCTTCAGACACATCTAAAGGCCCGTTCCCACGGCACGTGTTCAGAAGGATTCGGCTCGTAGATTGCATTATCATAGATCGTGGGACTGATAGATGCGCGTTGGCTTGGTACGGCTCAAGCGTTCCCGTGAATTGTCGGTAAATGCTTGAAACATCAAAGCCTTGTGGTCCGTCTTAAACTACTTGTTGAATCTGTATTCCCATCCGCTGTATTCCGCACCAGGATCGTGCCACATCCACGCGTCGCGGGAATGGTTAGGCTTGTGAATCCACGAGCCACAGACTCGCGAATCTACAAACCACGAGTCGTTCGCGACTTGCCATACAACAAGTCGTGGGAACAAGGCTTTAAAAGAGCACTTTTCCTACTGGTCTTTAACACTCTATAAATACTTTATGTATATGGTAAGTTGTTTTGTTTTTAATAGGGGCTTGTTTGTAATAGAAATGGCTGGTCGTATGTTGTTCCTCTCAAATGGTATCACTAGAATATAAATCCGTACAAGTTGTTAAGGTTGGGTGCTAGTGAGCGCGAATTTAGTGCGCTAATTTTGCAGTTTTTATAGCATAAACATTTTTTGAACAAAATAAATCAAATATTTCTTCTATAGAAACATATAGTTTAGCTTTCTGCACGTGCTAATCTCAACAGTTTTTGAATATCTGGCATGAGCATGGTGGCATTTGGTGACAAACTTTTTAAATTAAGAGAAAAGTTGTCATTAAATTCCAGGACACATCTGACAGATATTCAAGGACTGTAGAGATTAGCATGTGCAGAAAACTAAACTATGTGTTTCTATAGAAGAAATATTTTATTTATTTTGGCCAAAAATGTTTATGCTATAAAAACTTAAAAAATACTTCCCTAAACTCACGCTCACTAGCACCCCATTTTAAGGAGATGAATACCCAAGTCCTTAGTGGTCTTGTCAAAGCGAGCCCTTTAAATTTTGCTGGAGGGGCTTAACCTGAATTAAAAATATCTTGACTTAAATCCAAATTGTCTCCCGAATGATATGTTCTGATTCTCCGTTCATTACCTTCCGACATGCTTTCTTTGTGGGCGAGCCAAAGTGCGAAAGGATTTGTCACGTAAAAAATAAGAGTTTTTTTAACACCCTGTCTTGTTACCTTTTCATGTTATAGCAAATATACTAATTATACTAATGAGTTTAGGATGATAAAGGTTGAATTTATATAAAATGTACTCGCGTTCACGCAGAAAGAGAGTGGAAAATAAATTTTGGAAAAAAAAACATGACTTTACCCTAGCGGTATTCAAGCCCCAATCTCCCTGTAAACGGCAGTCTAGTCCAACATGAAAATGACTCCGTTCACGGTACGTACATAGAGCCACACTCTCAAATAATAACACACTTTGTTATTTGAGTGTATGGTATGTTCCTGGCTGAGGACATCAACCTTCATTTCTCTTTGGAGCTCCTCAACAAAAACACCTTACTCTCATCAATGAAATTTCTTAACTTTCCAAGAATTATAGGAAGCAACCTCATTGTAAGTAAACGTCTTCATGAAGGGATATTCATATCACTATTCGAGAAATATTGTTATTGGTGCGTCACATGGGTTGTTAGTGAAGTCAGTGACATTACTTGTTGTAAAATATACATATTGCCAGTTTTCAAGATGGACAGTTAAACATATAGCACCATGAATAATCCCAACTGAAATTGTTCCACTCCATTGGTAAAGCTAATATTAAAATCAATTTATCACTGCCTTTATTGAGCTACTTGCATACATACTTAATGGATATGATGAAACACTACTGCTCCACATTAATTTGGGAATCTAACACTCAACAGGACGTGGTTTGTTAAGACCACCCAACGATTTTCTAGCTCCAACGCTCAAGAATGGATCGTGGCCGAGCACCCTTCATCATCGGGATGACGTCTACGACATTTGGGATATCCGTCATGCCCGTCAACATAGCTCTTTGAAAGCTCTTTGTATAATTTTTTGCTGCACGTACAAAGACGATCTAATCAAAAGTCCATTACACTTGCATGCACTTGGAATCTTCAAACTTTTCGCTGAACCTATATCGTTAGATCCGATTTTTTCCTGAAGTCATAACAGTATATGCGTGTGTGACAGTCCTCGCTTTTGCCACTTCACAGTGTATATAAAACAATTGTATTGCCTTTAACTTCACTCTCCAGCTCCTTGAAGATATATATCACTTTTAAATAGCTTACATCCTTTCAAGAATAATTCAACTCAATAGTTAATAAAAAAAATACCACATTCAAATCTATTTAGTAGTTCTCTAGCTATAAGCGAATATATTATAGGTAAAAGAACTATCCTTTATAAAATTATTTGAATTCAAAACCAATAACTAAAATATGATTTTTTTTCTTTTGATTTACTATTGAAATGTATTCTGTATTACTATTTGGATTTGGCGATAAAATTATACAGAAAAATAATTAATTCTACATTAAATAGGATAGTAATTCTTAATAACGCGTTTTAAGACTAAATTATTTAAAAAATCAATTTTATTTGTTTAATTAGTTTGATCAATAGCTTAAAACCATCCTAGTAAAAATAGAGTTAATATAAAATAAAATGCATTGCTATCAGTTAAGTAGTTCCAGAGATCCTAAGACACAAACATACAGACCGACAATTTGTTTTTTAAGTAGTAAGGACGTAAAAAAAATAGTTAACCTCCTGCACCGGTACGACAGACTTGGGTACCTGCCTATACTTCTATCGGCGTTGCTTTTCTATCAATCACCTGTTGATCCCTGGTTTTAGTCTCGTCGAATATACCTTCTCTAGTATTAATAGCGAGAGCTCACTCTGGTTTATTCAGGCCAATTTGACACCTCGTGTAAACACGTGTAGCAGATGAGGGGGCTCAGTGCATGTCACACGTCTGTCAAATGGGGACTTGTAGGATCATTTTGTTGACGCAAGAATAGAGTCTCTCATTACGATTATTTCGAGCTTATGTTGTCGTTCGAGACGTGTTGGACGAAAACCATTGTTGGACTTTGGATTGGCTTTAGATACATTAGGATTACATTAGGATGTTAATCTTGTTACGATCAGGTGTTAAGGTGGGATTGTATAGAACGTGAGCTTAGGGCAGAATTTTTGCAGTTTTTTATAGAAAAACATTTGTTTATTCAAAACAAATCCAATATCACTCCAGTAGAAACATAGAGTTTAATTATCTTCATATGGTGACCACAACATTTGTTGAATATCTGTCAAAAAATTTAATGACAACATTTTCTCTTCAATTAAAAAGTTTCTCATCAAATTCTGTAATGTTCATGACATATATTTAACAACTGTTGTGGTCACATTGTGAAGAAAATTAAACTATGTTTCCACAGGAGAAATATTTGATTTATTTTGTGTAGAATAAGTATTGCTATAAAAACTGCAAAAACACTGTCATTAACTCAAGCTCTTTACATTCCCACCTTAACCTACAACAGTGGCTCTCCACCCTTTTAACTTTGTAGTAAAATGCCAGTGGAAAAGATATTTTAGAAAATATATTGTTCAGGTCAATATTATTACTATTAGCACCACGTCTTACTACCCGTTCGTGTTATACGTACTTATGGTAATGTGAAATGTTAGGGTGATTGTGAGATGAATTGGAGGACCTACAGTTTAACGTGGGATCCGAACCACGGTGGAGGTATGGCATTCCTCACATTCACAAGTTGTGATTAATACACGTCTTGTCAGAGGTGAAGGAAGGGTTTTGGCAATCAGATACATCTGTGCCGGGACCAAGAATTGAATCCAGGACCCCAACACAGGAGTGTGACACTTTACTCCTAGACCGCCAGGTCACCCTTAGGCCAATATTGATAACAATTTAACTTATTACTAGCATTATTTTATAAATTTTGATATTAATTATCGTATTTGACTTGCACTTTCTGAACTGTTTAACTATATCAGCACAAGACCTATAAATTAGCTAAAATCTAAAACATAGACAAGATTCAACCTCCAGGCCGTTAATTCATCATCCTGTAAATGAGACCTCCAATGATTAATTGTTTTGGCCTTGCTGGGAATCAACCACGGGATTCTTCACTATACATAAACTAAGAAGTCCTATTTCTATTTAAAATAAGAAAATAATTCCATGTGAAGCTATAATACTATTAACAGGCTGGTACACCCATTTCTTTCGGAAGGACTGCCTCTACCGTTTGGAAGTCTAAAGTTTTTGGTTGTTTTTTTTAATCATCCACGTATTACTACTCATTAGAGTCTAACACATAACTAATTACGCTAATGTGTCAGGCATGAGGAAGGTTTAATTAGGAGGGAGTGTACCCACATTTGCATGGAGTATAAAAGAAAATGATTGATGTAAAAACCACCATCATTACACCCCACCCGTATTCGATCCCCGAACTTCCCATTCATCGACAGTCCATTTTATTGCGATAGTGACTCCCTTTAGCAGCGGTATTATCCTTCCCCGTGGTGTAATTGTCAGTGCACCTGGCTACCAGCCAGGGGGTCCCGGATTCAACTCCCTGCTGGTATCTGGTGTTTCTCTTAATATGTTAGTATTTTCTTTCAAGGTGCGGCAGAAGGGAGCGCGAGTAATTTTACAGTTTTTATAGCATTACATTTTTTTTTGGCCAAAATAAATCAAATATTTCTCACAACGATCATGTTTAATCGCTTGCTTAGAAATATAAAACACTTCAGATAAAAATAAGCATCTTTTATTATTATTATTGTTACAATTTTTGTAACTGTCCGTTATAAATGACGTCTGTTATAATAGGGTCCGTTATAATGACGTTCTACTGTATATAAGTTTGGGAATTGTCCGTTTCTGAGTTGTGCAAGGATTATTTAAATTTCCTAATTTGCTCTGAGATCAGATTTAAGAATCAAGGAAACGTTTCATCTCAAGCAAAATACGAGGTGTGGTTATTAAATAACCGGACTGATGCTGCTCCCAGCAAACTGCGAGCGTGCCGCGACATGTTTGAACATGACTGTGTCTGATATGGTCCTTCCCCCACCCTGAGCTCGCTATAGCCCGTTTCACTCTTACTCTGCAGTACAGGTCTTATGGAGCGCGCAGTTGCCAGATCTCACCCACTCGAAACAATTGGACAACTTTTACATTCAAACTTTATACACGCTATGAAGTTTGAGCTGTCAAGAATTGTGTATTATTCTGTTTATTAACATATTAATGTCAATTTGATATACACCGTACACTGTCACCTACAATGAATAGGTTGGAGATCGAATCCTTTCAAAGATGGTCTTCCAAAGTACATAGGCTTATAAAATAATATTCCCTGTTTGCATGTGAATGTGTGTGCACTTTTATAAACAATTGGGCCTACCTAATTCATCTTTACTATAGTAAAAGCTAAAACTCAATAATCAAAATAATAACCAATTAATATACAATAGTTTTATAAATTAAAATACTGGTCATTATAAAGGAGGGAGGATTCTAAAATTTATTCAAGCCTTCTATGTAACGTAAATAACATATTAGTTTAAACCTAAAAAATACCTTTATGCTTCATCGCTGTCCCCGCACAAGGGCGTGACTCCATCAATTGTGAAGTAGTATTTAGTGGATGGTCCAGGTAGCTCAAAGTTTTGAGAGTGAGTAGGTGGACTTTTGGGTTGAGGAGATGACACAGGGGACGATGAGGATGGTGAAGTTAATCTTATTAAAAACTGCTCCTCGTCATCCTGCAGCTCATCTGCTTTCCACATGTCATTTTCAATTTTTTTGACGTGATTTACATAATTGAACCAGTTTTCTATAGAAACCTTTTCATACGCTGCAGCTATTAAAGGCCTCATATCTTTAACCTTAAAACTAGTATTGTTCATTTTAATAAATGTTTTTACCTGAGCCCACACCATCTCTATAGGGTTAAGTTCACAGTGATACGGAGGCAAACAAATGACTTGTCGATCCACCGCCTCCACCATCTCATCCACCTCGTATTTTTCAAATTTGTGTTTGTGTTGCGAAACCAAATACAGCATTTCCCGTTTCAACATTTCGTCATCAACATCAATGTTCTTATGGATAAGCCACTCAGCTATTTGAGCTTTACGCCATGATGTGGTCGGGATCGCTTCACACCTTCTGCTGTGATAGGCTGCATTATCGATTACGATAACAGAACCTTCAGGTGTATTAGGAAGTAATTGTTCTGAAAACCACTTTTCATAAACGTCACCATCCATTTCGTCATGAGCATCTGCTGTGTTTTTCTTGCACAAAAACGTGAGTTCAGCACCTTCAACAAAGCCATTGTCATTTCCAGCATGAACCATCGCAAAGCGTGGTCCGCGAGCCCGTGGTGGCTTCAGTCCCGTGCTTAACCCCTCCAGAAATGCTTGCCGAGAACTCTGAATGGTTGTATCTTTCCACTCCTTGGAAACGCTATGTCCAACATTTACCCATGATTCATCTGTATAAATAATAGGTCTACCTTCAGCTCTGAACTTCTTAATATCCTTCAAATACTTATGACGCCACCTAATAATGTCATCCCTTTCAATGAAAGCACTCTTGTTACCCCTTCGTTCATACTTAAAACCCATCTCCTGCAAAAATCTGTATAAGGTAGCTCGTGAGAAATTGGGCAATGTGTCGTCTGCGTTTACCCTCGCTAAAATAATACTTAAAGTAGGGGGCAAGTTGTCGAAAAACATGGAATGGACAAGACGACGAACACCACTTTGTACAATAGCATCGTATGTGCTCGTTCTTGAATTTTTTTGTTTCCCTTTTCTCTTTTGTTTTCTTTTTGAAGGAGTCCGCAAAGGACCACATTTTTGTTCCTCTCTTAATGCGTAAATAGTTCTTTCAGAACATTTCGTGGCTTTATATGTTTCCCTAACCGCTTTGGTGACATTCATTGTCTTAGTAAAATAATTGAAAACGTTCATTACTATTTGACGTTCTTTGCTTCTCAGTATACCTATGCTATGCAATTTTCTTTTTACTGTTTCCATGATAAATAATTTTAAAAACTAACACTAAACACTATGAATCAATAGTCAATAATATATAAAATGATAATCCCATATAAAGTAAAATATATTATAACTAAAAATATAAGGAATAATTAAAATATAATATGATCAAACGTTTGATCCAAATAACAATTAAACCACCAAACACTCTTAGCACTCTGTACGCCAAAATAATGACCGTAACCCGTAACACAAGACTAATGGATCACAACTGGAGAGAGGCTTCTTGGATGTATTTCAAACAGCTGTGCTTGGCTTTTCCAAGAGGACTGTCATCAGTAGGATTCATTGGTGTGAAGTCAGCAGGGTTATATTTATGTTTACAAGGAGTGCTACGCCTGAAGACTGTGCTTTGACTTTCAGTATTTTACACTGATTTAAATCAATAATATAACAGAGTAAAGGGGCTGAGAGTATGTGCACGAGTATTTTCCTGAAACTATGGAAAATAACTGGTTAAAATCAACCTCAGATAATTATTTTGTATTAGGTGGATGTACTTTTCAAATAAGTTTATTATATCAACACACGACTTACAAACTACCCTAATACTAATAAAACACAACATCCAGTCCCATAGCCGACAATTTACCAAAGATAAATCTCAGACCATACCAATATCAGACCTCTATCTCAGTTGGCTCACGCTCTAACGACTGTGCTAAAGTGTTTAATTAACGCCAGTGAACTCGACCAGGATTCGAACCCGGGCCTGATTAGAAACTGTGGCAAAATGTAAATGCGAGTGTAAAATCTTAGACCTCTGTGGGTAGTTGGTTTCTTAATTCAAAAGCATATTTTAGTATAATTTGGAGCTACATATATAATGTATTCTCAAATTTTTAACATTGCCTTGGCAAGTACTATAGAACCTTGTTTATTAAACTATAATTACAAACTAAGATGAGTATAGTGAATGTTTAAGTGGCGGAACCTTGTATTTTGGGAAACAAATATTATCAATTATGATGTGGATGGGATGAACTAACGCTTCAGTTTTCAACGCTACAACTGTATAACATTACGCTGCTCTTTAAGACCGGACAGAGCTTAAAGTGAACTACACCCTCTTCAACTTCAAAACGCTACCACGCATAAATGGGGGGTGCTATTGGCCCATAGTTTTTTTCAAAAATAAATATGATCTTTTCTTATAATTTCTTAAACATAATGTACCCAAGCAAAATCAAAAGAAAAAAAGTTTCCAACAAGACAACTTTTTCATGTTTTACTTTTAATATTTCAGGAGGTATAATACGTTTTAATTTTTTTTTAGCATTGTATTAAAGATATTCCTTTCAGAGTTTGCAGACGTTGTTCATAACTATTATAACAGCCACCATAAAATTACTAGCTTTTCCACACAATTGTAACTAGACTTATGACGTGATACATTTGGAACCTCATAAAACTTTGACACAATGCATATTTTCGTATTTTGAAAAAAATAGTGATTTAAAAACATCTATGGTGGTTTAAATTGATTTCACAAGATGCATAAATGTATGTTCATTAATATGCTATGCTTATTTCATAGAAATAACGAAGTTAAAATGTAAGATACAAAATAGCAACTCCGCTTGGTAGAAAAAGGACAGCGCTAACGGAAAGATCAATGGGTTGGAAAGAGATGGTAATAGTCCATAAGAGCCTGTACTGCAATTTGAGAGTGAAACGGCCGATAGACAAGCCAGCAGGTCGCTCAGTTTGACTGAAGCAGTTGATTGAATTAGTCTACGCACTAGTGGCGCGTCGGAAAAATGCCAAGTGGTCAGACGGAGCAACGGGTTAACCTCAAGTTTCTTGTTAAACTAGGGAAAACTGCCACAGAAGTTTATGCAATGTTGAAATAAGTCTACGGGAATGAATGTTTATCCCGCACACAAGTTTTTGAGTGGTTTAAACGGTTTAAAGAAGGGCGTGAAACGACCGAAGACGATCGGCGCCCAGGACGGCCCTCAACGTCAAAACCGGACGAAAACATTGAAAAAATTGGTAAATTAATCCGCGCTGATCGTCGTCTGAGCACCCGAGGGCTTGCTGAAATGACAGGAATCGACAAAGAAAGTGTTCGACAGATTTTGCATAAATCATTTAACATGCGGAAGGTTTGCGCAAAAATGGTGCCGAAACTCCTCACTCCCGAGCAAAAGGAATCAAGAAAGAAAATTTGTACTGACATCCTAAACAACATCGCCACTGATCCAGATTTGTTAGACAAGGTGATTACTTGTGATGAATCGTGGTTTTTTACTTACGATCCCGAAACAAAGAGGCAATCTATGCATTGGAAGAACCCAAGCTCGCCAAGGCAAAAGAAAGCCAGGATGAGCAAATCCAAATTCAAAGCAATGATGATTGTCTTTTTCGGCAGTCGTGGCATTGTCTAGGTTCACTGGGTACCCGAGGGTCAGACGGTCAATCAACATTTCTACATCGAGGTTCTGACGGCCCTACGTGAGCGTGTGAGAAGATGAAGACCCAATTTGTGGAAGACCAAGTCCTGGATCCTTCACCAAGACAATGCACCAGCCCATTCTGCCTTGTCTGTGAAAGCGTTCCTCGCAAAATACGGCATCACCGTGTTGGAACATCCACCGTACTCGCCCGACCTTGCCCTCTGTGACTTGTTTCTATTTCCCAAGGTCAAATCGGTGCTGAAGGGGACAAGGTTTGAAAGTGTGGAAGCGGTTAGAGCAAAAGCGATGGAGGTTCTCAACCAGCTGACAGAAGAGGACTTCCAGCACTGCTTTCAACAATGGAAACATCATATGGAGCGGTGTAGGGATCGCCAAGGGGAGTATATTGAAGGCGATAAAACTTCTGCTGTAATTGGTGACGAATAAAAAGTGTTATGACTTCAGTCCGGTTATTTAATAGCCACACCTCGTATGTCCATTGTTTTATTTTTAAATGATTCGTAAATTTAAAAAAATCTTATTAATTTAAGACATTAGTAAATCAAAAGTTAATTGCTGAACTTACCAAAGTACGCCACCTATCCCTATCTTGAGCTAGTTCTATCCAGTCCACCTAATTACACCCTATCCCTATCTTGAGCTAGTTATATCCAGTCCACCTAATTACACCCTATCCCTATCTTGAGCTAGTTCTATCCAGTCCACCTAATTACACCCTATCCCTATCTTGAGCTAGTTTTATCCAGTCCACCTAATTACACCCTATCCCTGTCTTGAGCTAGTTCTATCCAGTCCACCTAATTACACCCTATCCCTGTCTTGAGCTAGTTCTATCCAGTCCAAATCACTACACCCTATCTCTTTCAGGTCCATTTTAAATTTATCCTCTCATCTCTGTATAGATCTTCCCAATTGTCTCTTCCTATTGGGCCTACAGGTAAATACCCTGAACTCGGTTCTAGATTTTCCCATTTATGCTGTATGTTCTACCTACGATGATCTGTGGACCAATGTCTCGTGATGAGTACAGGGTATATAGCTAATCACTATGTGACTTCCTCCACACCTCAGCAGTTTCATCCCTTTTTTGGACTAAATATCTTCCTAAGCACCTTTTTTTTCGAAGACCCTAAATTGATTTTTGTCATTTAAGGTAAGGAGACCACATTTCACAGAGAACAAACGGTAAAAAAGTCGATTTGTATATTCTTAAGTTTACATTCCTTGACAACAGGCAAGATGTCAACAACTCACTAACCCGCTTTGGTGGCGTAGTTGGCTAACGCGCTAGTCGTGTTGAGCTCGACCACCGAGGACGGGGAGATCGAGGTTCGAATCTCGTTCGGGTGAACTGGGGGTGGTTTTTCCTAAATGGTTTTCCACTCTCCCTCCACGCAAATGCGGGTTCACTTCCTCTAAATTCAACCCTCCCAATTCCTAATCCATTAGCGTAATTAGTACTTAAGCGTATAACCCGAACGGGTAGTAAGACGCGGTGCTAAATAATAATAAAAAAAAACTCACTAATCAAAAATAAATTACTGCACAAGTGTTTGTAAGCGTGTGGATATAAATGTTAGAGCCTTTAAAAAACAAAAAAATAAATATCAATTCTATAGAAAATAAGAAAAATGAGTTTAAATATATATATATATATATATATATATATATATATAAAGTTTTATAATATTTTAAAGTTTGGGATGGTATATGTCAACACAGATTAACAAATAGAAAATATAATATATGAAAGTTGTCTACCAGTTTTTAAAAACCCATATCAAATTACTTTTTAATTAAACTAAAATGAAAGACTTTTTCAACAAACTATCTTTTTCACCCCTACCACATAATATTAATGTGTCAAATATCCCAATATGTTTAAATGTGTATTGTGCTATGAAAATATAAAAATAAATGTGAGAATAAATTTAGATCAGAGAAATGCATGGTTCTTCAAATCATTTTAACTTCAGGGTCATTGGTAGTCAGGAGTTCCTGATTATTGTGGGTTCCGAAACAAACGTTTCCGTCCTAGCTAGGCTTGACACCGTCAGCCAAACACTAGAGAAGTCAATAACATGTTTTTCAGGCCAGTAGGTCCCAACAAAAGATGCGATGAACAAAACTTCTCTCCGGAATAATAAACAGAACTATATCTATAGTGGGATTCTGAAAGGTAACAATTTTAGAAAATAAGAACGCTGGCTTTTTATAGCCAACGTTGATAACATTTGTATACATTTTTGGTGTTATTTTATAGATATTTATAATTTTCCCATGGACAAGTGTTTGCAAGCTCTTTCCATATCGTGAACCCCTAAAGCCAGTGACAAGTCACCGCGACACAACTAATGTATTTATATTCTTGGTCCATTTAATTAATGATGTAAAGATTAACTATACAGTAACCATATTCTTTAAATTAAAAAAATGACACCTGAGCATGGTAATCGAAACCAGGACCTTTGGCTTCATCGCTAATGCTCTAACCACTGAGCTAACCAGGAATAATCCCGCTCCCAGGACCATTCTTCACTAATATTTTAAGGCTGAGTCTGTGATGGACATACGGAAATTGTCAAATACTATTCCCGGACATTGGCGTACAAAGCCCTGGGTTCGATTCCCATATCCAGCTGTCATTTTTAATTTAAACTGTATAATTTTTAAGTATGGCTATAACCGTAACCAACAAACATAATAGCATGTCTATATATTACAACATTATACAGTAATCCATAAGGATGTATTATGAGTAGAGATGGGTTGAATCTTATATTTCTCGAATCTAAATCTCGAATCCTAATTTAAAATTGTCTTTTGAATCTCGAATTCAAATTTGAATCCTCGAATCTTCAAAAGTAAATTTTTATTTGGTCAAAAAACTAAAAAAGTATGTTTTAAAAAGGTAAACCAATTGATATTTTAGAAAGTTTGGCACCAATGAACATTCCTATTCTGTTTGTTTGTATTTTCTATTACGTTTCAAGAACAAACAAAAAATTAAACAATACATTATTCTTTTGTAAACGAATTAATATTTTTTTTAAATTGGTGATTTTGTTCTTTTATTTTTTTATATCAAGGAAGCTAAATTGTTTGTTTTTTCTAACTACACTAATCTATGTAATTTCTGAAGAATTGTATTTTGAGTCCAATGTAAGGCCTTTATATTTGGATTAGAGATTTTTTTTTTGCAAGATTCTCGAATCTCGAAGTTCTCGAATTCCATAGGATTCGAGGAATCTAGAATTTTAACGTCCCATCTCTAATTATAATAAATAATTTGATAACGTTATAATTAATAAATAAAACTAGACATATTTCTAGAATAACACATTTTAGTGACAATAAACATTGTCAAAAGTGGGCTGCATATATATATATATATATATATATTTTAAACAGGGCTTAGGGTGAAACGTAGTGTTGAGATAAGCAAAAATAAAAATGCAGGAGAAATTTCAGCAAATAATTTTTATGCAAAATTAAATGGTTTGATAAGTAAAACAAGATCCAATGCATTTATTGGGACACCAAGTTATGTTAAAATAAAAGTTACTATTTGAAATTATTGCTATACTTTTACTTCCACTATTGTGACAACATGAGCTTCCAGTTTTCAAATAATGGTATTCATATGAAAATCAGACTCTACTTCAAGAGTAGAATATTATTATATTCTCCCTAAGTCCACTTTCGACGATGTTCATCAATAAAATAAGTTCAATTGAGTAGATTTATTTTGGAACCCACAAGAAATTATGTATTTTATAAAAGATAAAACTGATTTCCACACATGTACAAAATTTGGTCTCGATTGATCTTGATATTGAAGTAAAAAACGTAAAAAAAAAAAGTTTTCCATGTACAGTACAGTTGTTTGTTGTTTTTTACGGTGTACATATGTAAACAAACTCTCAAACAATAATAAACTGACCCCAATCTCCTGAGCATTCGCTTCGTCTATTGTCAAAATATAACTTTATTGAAATTCATCTCAATTATTTAACCATACGTAGGATTTTTACTTGAAAATGTGTTTTATAGACCAGTAAAAAAGCTTTGTTGTTAGTTTTGTAAAATAAATTCATATCAAACGTGGAGAACTTTGAAATGTGGCGCTAGGGAAGACTTGAGAATATAAAGTGGACAGACCAGGTGACAAATGAAGAAGTCCTAAGAAGAGTTGGTGAGAAGAGAACCATTTTGTTTGTGATTCCTCGCTACAAAGTAAACTGGATCGGACACATCTTTAAGAGGAACTGTCTTCTGCGCTACGTCATAGAAGGAATGATTGAGAGAGAGAAGAACTTAAGAAAAAGGAGGATTCAAATATTAGAAGATTTGGAGGAAATAAGATAATTCTGGGAGTTGGAGGAGGCGGCGGCAGAACTAATAATAATTATTATTATTATTATTATTTCAATTTCCCTTTATTATAGTGCTGGCCAACAGGCGTGAGACTTATAACAGGCCAGCACTTAAAAGTACACAAGTACCATAAAAGCACGTATAAAAACAAAATTAAATATTCAATAGTAACTAAATAATGATAAATACTGATTAATAATTACAAAAAAATAGGACATACTAATGATAAATGACAATAATAATAAATAACAAACATAATAGTAGTCAAAGGATAAGTACTTAAAAAGTGGTAATAATAAAACAGAAAAATGTAAATTAAAGTATTCGAGGCAGAGCCTCCACAGAGTAAATTAATTGTAAGGGATTTGCTTAAATAACTCTCTGAGTTTTGCTTTTCTTTTGTGATAAAAGTCGAATTCAACAAATCTGGAGCTATCGTTGTGTACACAACGGCCTATAGGGCTCATCTTGTAAAAGATATTGAGAAAAAATAATTTAGGACAATGAGAGGCCCGAGAAGGAACAAGAATACCTACGTGATTGAGGGCAAATTTACAACAAATTATGTTTTTGAAAATATTAAAAACAAAAAGTGCGTCACATTAAAGTCTAAGTGAGTAGAGAATTTGGTGCCCAAGAGGTTTTGAATTCTGTCAATCATAATAAATCTTGTTGGTAAAGAATTTATCAAAGCATGCAGCAACAATTTTTTATAATAATAATGATAATAATAGTAATAATAATACTTATGATGGAAGCTAAAGCTTTTAGAGTTAATTGTGTATAAAAAAGCGAAGCTTGGGAGAGTTAAATTATCTTGAGTTACGGGTATAACTACATCAACTATAATACTTCTAAAATTTGAAAAATGACACATGGGCATGGGAATCGAACCCAGGGCCCATGGTTTAACATACCAATGCTTTACCAGGATTCATCTTGTGCTCATGGTCATTCTTTACTCACAGCTTAAGGCAGAGTCTGCGATGGACGTGTGGAAATAATCAGCTAGCAATGAGCTATAATTGATGCCACAGCCACTAGCGACTCGGGAATGGCTTTATTTTTTTAGGTGCAGCAAGCCAAGCGTCACCAATTTTATAACCATTTCCAGGTGTCATTTTTTTAAATTTACGGGTAAGTCTTATGAAGATGAATGATAAATCGGGTACCCGTCAGTTGGTCTAAAGTCATTTGGGCTAAGCTTCAGGCCAAATGTATTATTAAGTTTCACTGACTTTCTCCGAAGTTAATTTTTAGGCTAAATTACTTTAAACCAAATTTCTTTAGGCCAACTTAATTTTGGTGAAATTAATTTTTAGATCTCATGAATTTAGTCCAAGTAACTTTAGACAAAATTACTTAAGGCCTCACTGCCATGTTCCCAATTAATATTCACAAAAAATTGGTTCTGTTATTATTATTTTACATTTTTTGTTTTGGTCACTAAATGGGTAAATGAATATATTTAAAAAAAAGGAACTATAACTGCAAATTTGTAGGTAAACTTTAACTGGTGATGTTAGTTTTTTTTTAATAATCTTTGAAATGTAAATCGGAGGGATGATGGCTAAAAATGAAAATAGCAGACTCAGATCTCTTCTAGATGGTATTGAACTCAATATTTTTGAATAATGCAAAGCTCACCAGTCAAAGTCAAACGTAGTTTAAACACCAATAGTAAGCAGGTATTTTTACATTTGCTTTAATACAATTTTAAATATATTTGTTAATAAATTAAAAAAATAATTGCGCAGTAATGATTAATTATCACATAATAAATATATTTGTCTAACAATTTTATTAATAACACCTAAATAAATATTATTACATAATAAATATATTATATCTAACAATTTTATCAATAACACCTAAATCAACATTATTACAAATATAAATTATAGTTATACCAATTATAGAACCAATAAGACTAATAGTAATAATAGTAATAGTGGTGATAATAATAAAAACAATAGCAATAATTAGTAGAGATAATATTGACGCCATCAACATAAATATCAGTAATAGCAGAGTTAGTATTATTAGTATTAAAATCACTAATATTATTATTTTTAATATTATATTTTTAGTAGAGTTGTGATCTTCTCTACAGGTATTAATGAGTTTGTGCAACAGCATTTCACAGACATTTCACAGACATTTCTTGACAGCTCTGATAACTAGAACAAAACAATAAAAAAATATAAATAATATTTTTTATATACTTTAAAAAGTTATTTGGTTATACAAGGAAATATTTAGAGTAAAAAAAATCGCATTATTAAATAGAAACGCTCCAAGATTTTGATCAAATTAACAACTTCCTTACTGATTTCGGTGGCCGCGTACTTTAACACGCCACTCTCAGTAAACTAGACTTCCGATGACGGGGAGATAGAGCGAGGTTCGAATCTTGGTCGGGTGTAATAAAGATTTTTTCACAAAATTGTTTTCCACTCTCCCTCCAAGCAAATGTGATCACATTCCCTTTAGATAAAGCCTTCCCAATCTATAGAACCATTAGCGTAATTAATACATAAGCGTATGTGGTGCTAAAATTATTATTATTATTTAGCACCGCGTCTTACTACCCGTTCGGGTTATACGCTTAAGTACTAATTACGCTAATGGATTAATGGGAAGGTTGAATTTAGAGGAAGTGAACCCGCATTTGCGTGGAGGGAGAGTGGAAAACCATTTAGGAAAAACCACCCCAGTTCACCCGACCGAGATTCGAACCTCGATCTCCCCGTCCTCGGCAGTCGGGCTCAACACGACTAGCGCGTTTGCCAACTACGCCACAGAGGCGGGTTGGTGCTAAAAAAAAAAAAAAAAATTCCTAAATGCTATTGGCTTGGAATTTAAAAAAAAAACTCAATGGTTTTAGCACGTAATTGAGCCCTACCGAACCAGCATCCACAATCTGTTGACGAAGATAGTGCCAAATTCTGAGAATAAAGGGTGTCGTGTGTTCAACACTATGAAATCTCCAGCCATTAATATCATTTTTCTAGAGTGTAGCGGCTACTTATTTATTCAAGTAGCTCCTTCACACATGTCCTCACGAGTTGACCTCATTCCAGACCCAATTCACAAGAAATAGCGTAATTGACTTGGAATACGGGACAGATATTACTGCAAGTCACTGGACCAGTTTTATTTATTCCTTTTCCTCATTGTGATTAGTGTTTATTTATAGAGTATGATTCACGTAATTGCTTATATTTACATACTGACGTAAGTATAGTAGAATATTAAACTTATATGTGTAATGCCCTGTTTTATAAGCTGCTTCTAGTAAGCTGTTCATTTATTTCCTGGCATTATGTTTCATCCTGTCTTGAGCCAGATCGTCCGACCTTAGACCTTGTTCTCTTATTGTATAGAATAAAATCTGCAAATCGCAGATTGAATGTGGTGATGAGTATTCTATAACCGAGTCCAAGGAGAGCTAGCAAAATCACTATCTGGCGGTTTTGCCGCTTAGGGTCAAACCGGGCACCTCATGTCACCGCGCAAGGTCACACACGCTCCCTCGTTCATCTAGGTCTGTCTGATGTACACATTGTAACGTGGAATAGTATTCCACTTAATTAAATAGAACTCATTGTACACTTCCTTGTAATTCACAAGACCTCTCCTCCCAGGCCCTACTCATTCCATCAGAGTAGCCCCATACGCTCGGGGGTAGCCATCCAGAGTCACATAAAAGGATCCCCCCCCCCCCCCCAATTCCACGGTAGCCAGTAGCTATAGCGGACACCATTGGGCCGCCGTGTGAAAAGGGAGGGTTTTACATATGATTATTAAAATACATATAATTTGGTGAATGATTAAAAAAAAACAGTTTAAATACTGCAATAGTTTAAAATGTTAATGTAACTTGTATTTTACTATCAGTCTGGGTTCTATGTGCTTAAGCTCATTCGACAATTAGAATTACTACGATTTTTTTAGTCTATAGTAGTTTTGCAGGGAATTTAAAATAGGTGGAGTCTATCTTAGAAATAAAGCAAGTAGCAATGTATCAGCCCATTCCAGCAACAACGACTAGATAAAGGAGCAGGGATCTACTTTAATTGGGTGTGTCATTAGTTGGTATTGTAATTAAAATATTCATCAAGTGAATATGTCAAGGTGGGACTGTATAAATTACAAGTTAATGGCAATGTTTTTACAGTTTTTACTTAAAACTTTTTTGGCTAAATAAAAAAAAAAATTCTCCAGTACAAATACAGAATTTAATTTTCTTCACATGGTGACCTAAAAATTTATTGAATATCTGTCAATGGTGTTCTATAATTTAATTAGAACATTTTATCTTCTTTTAAAAAGTTTGTTAGATAATACTACCATGCTCATAGCAAATATTCAGGAGCTGTTGATATCACCGCGTGAAGAAAATTAAATTCTACTTTTGTACTGGAGCAATATTTTATTTATTTTGGCAAGAAAAATTTTGTTTGCCATAAAAACTGCAAAAGCATTTTCCTTTTATCATCCCCTTCCATCCTACCTTAAGTGGGAGATTTTTTTTCCAATAAGGGTAACCGATGGTTTTCATCGTTTTTAAAAGCATTAGCATTTTATTCTTACGATTATATCAACAATACTTCTTCACCATTAGCAAGAAGAACATAAACCACTTTAGTCAGGGGACAATTGAGATAAGTTGGCCTTGGAGTAGCAGTAGTGAGTTAACAATTAAGTAAACGAGCAGCTGCTAGACTTGTACAGAAGTATTTCTAGGAAAAAAGTTTAAATATATATATTCTGAAAATTGAAAAATGACACCTGGACACAGGAATCGAACCCGGAACATTTGGCTTAGTACGCCAATGCTATGACCACTGAGCTATCCAGGAATCGTCCCGTGCTCAAGGTCATTCTTAACTCATATTTTAAGGCAGAGTAAAGCTATTTGATTCTTAAATATACAATCCCTTACAATTATAATAATTGTACAAATGGCAGCAATAAGCCAACTACCGAGTCTAAGATGGCTGCGTTATCTGATAGCTCGTGATCTTAATAAAATCACACATTTATAGCCGCCGATTTCTACACGTCCATCATAGACTCTGCCTTAAAATATGAGCGAAGAATGACTCTGGGCACGGGACGATTCCTAGATAGCTCAGTTGTTTAAATATTGGCGTACTAAGCCAAAGGTCCCTGGTTCGATTCCCATGTCCAGGTATCACTTTTAAATTTTCAGAATAAGATATCTATATGGAGAATTCCTCACTAAAAAGCATAAATAATAGCTTCGGCTATTCGACTCAAAATATATATATATTAAGTGACTTACTGGGGTCAAAACGGTGCCCAGTCCACTTACGCCCCTATAAAATGATATTGATATTGTAAAAAATTGTGATTGACTGCAAAAAGCCGTGTTTGTATTCTCTAAAAGGTTCTTCTTACAAGAATCTTACTGTAAGTGACCCTACGAAGAATTGCTCGGACCTAATTGATTATTCCTAACCTTCACTCGAGACCTGCAAAGACTCGGAACAGGCCATGCCACGGTTGTTATTGACGGCACCACGGTTGAAGAAGTCAATGAAGTCAAGGTCATACTGATATTCACACAACAACATTCGAACTGGGCTATAGGTGACTTAGCTATTCTCGGGTTAAATGCATAAAACACACATTATTATTATTATGCAGGGCTTTTAGGGAAGAATCCTAAACGGTTTTATTTATTTTAGGTATTTTACGTGGAATTTCTGAACTAACTGACTATATCTTCACATGAGAATTTCTATTAGCGATAGTGAAAGAGCCTACCAATTTTGCTGGGAAAGGTATTCTCAGGTACCTTTCAGGGTTATTTTACATGCTACAATTAACACGGGACTGGCGGCTTTACTTCCGCTCCGAAGGAAGTTGTGCTATGGAATTTAATCGCTCAAGAAAAATTACCTTGGTTGGGTCTGAACTCATTAACATCGGATCCTGAGGCTATTACTTTATCCCAAGACCACTAGGGTCGACACTCATTGGATATGTAAAACAAAATAACCACGGGTGTGCGAAAATTTGAGTTTGAGTCGAGTTATAGTAACTGCTCGGACTCAACCCGAAGATTTTTACAAGAAAAATTTGAATTTTCGATCTTTTTCTATAAAATTCCTAGTTTAATTAATTGTATTCAATTTTAAGATATAATTTCATAGAAAATATAGTCACTCGATGTTATATTTTGTTTAGCTAAACAAAAATTGTACAATTATTTTAAATTTGTTAAAAAATTAGAATTTGTGTGCAAATAAATTTTTTTCACAAAAAAAGTAATTAAAAAAAATGTATATTTACTTATCTTTAATGCATGGATCTATTACAGAAATTATTCAACTTGAAATATTATCTGTACAACTATTGCTTTATATTACTCGAACTCGAATAAAACGCTGTGTTTTCATTCAAACTCTAACTTGACTCGAAGTGAAAAAATTCACTCGCACAAACCTTATACACTTACAAGCCTTATAAACACTTATAAGCACTAATAAACCTTATACCTTACACATTGTTAAACTAATATGTTTTTTTTTAAATATAATCGCATTTCACCAAGGAGTAAACATGAAACATATTATTTACTTAATTTATTTTCAATTCCCCATTTTACAATGCTCTATTTTTTAAAAAATATTTGCTTTATAAAAATATTCTTTCAAATAAAAGTTTTTTATTTTTATTTTTAGAGTATTACAACTTTTCAATGTTAAGAGACGTGGAAATATGATAAAAATAGGAAATTTCCGCTGCTATAAACTTCACTCAAAGTAATTTTCACAGGGAAATGAGTTGCACCATTTTGTTTTAAATATTGTAGTAGTGCTTTAGACACAAGTTTTAATCAAAATAGTTTTGAGTCATTCTTTAGCGAGTTTATCTGTCTCATTACAAAAATTCCCTCTGGTGAACCTTTTTAAAACCCTAGGTACCAAATTTTATCTGAATCGGTAAAATGTCTTTCAGTAACAAGCATCTCAAACACCAATTTTTCTGGATCAATGAAACATAGACAAACATCAAAGTCTTGACTCCGAATTTGTTAACAATCACAATAATTTTTCTACCCGAGGGGTTGCGACAAAGGAAAAAATAACACCGTAGGAAGTGTAGATATTAAACACATAATATTTTTCCAGTCAATATTATGAGAATATAATAGATTGTTATTATATCTTTATTGAACATATTCATCAAAAGTGACAGCTATAAATAATTTTACTTAATATAGAATATATAAAAGTAGGTTTAGAAACTTTTGTAACTATTTTTGATACTGCGGTCCTGGACCTTTTCCATGAATCATTTAATATCATGATTTATAAATAGGCCTCAATTACTATAAAACTGCCAATATTTTGACAGTGGCAAAAGCTTATAGTAGTTTTATTTCTGAGTTTTAATTTTTAGTAACATGTTTTGCTACCCGTTTGGACTATTCTCAGAAGTACTAAACTAAGCTAATGTGCTAGGGAGGATTGAGGTTGAATTTAGAGGAAATATACCCGCCTTTGCTTAGAGGGGAGTGGAAAATCAAATTTGGAAATAAAAACACCCTCATTATACCCGATCGGAATTCAAATTCTAATCTCCCTAACCATCGGTGGGCCAATCAATTGTGATAGTGACTACGTAGACCATGTAGCCACAAAAGTGGATATTTTAAGCTATTGTATAAAACTAATTTACAAATATAAAATTATCTACGAACGGTGTATTAATTAAATAATAATTTATAATATTTATAAATCTTTTTTTAATTACTTATTGTAAATTTCTGGGGGTTCCTTGCCCCCAAAATATAAACAGGAAGGGCCTAAACCTCCTTATATCCACTCGGTTTCAATGGACTAAAATTAATCAAATTTGTAAAGCACATAATGTTTTATTTGCTTATAGTAAATAAAATAAGTTGACCTTGGTGGTCTTGAGGTAAAGTTATCGCCTCAATACCCGAGGTTCCTGGGTTCAAACTCAGCCGGAGTTGACGGGTTTTTCTTGAGCGATAAAAATCTGTAGCACAACCTCCCTCGAAGGAGATGTAAAGACATAGATCCCATGACGATTATAGGATGTAAAATAACCCTCGAAAGTATATGAAAATATATTTCCCGGCAAAATTGGTAGGCTCTTTCACCCTTTCTTATAGAAATTCAGTTTGAAAGGCAACGAGGAACTAACGCATTTCCTGAACTTGCCTAGATCATGGTATTTTTACCAGATGGAGCAGGTAGAACAAACCAGCGGAAGGGCTGTGTACATGCCCAGTGTCGGATGAATAAAAATCACATCAAAACCAACTTCTGTTTGTTGGCTTAAGAAAAAGAAAGCTAAATAAGATGATATTAATAACAATGACTACCAGTATCAGTAAAACTACTACTACTAATAATAATGATAATGATAATAATAATTTAATAATAATATTGCATCCTGGGATATATGAATCTGTAGCCTAGTTTGTTGAAAGATCAGCAAGTACTAATGTACCGTTACCCAGAGGACGCCCCATTTACTTTTTTTTTAGCACCGCGTCTTACTAACCGTTCGGGTTATACGCTTAAGTACTAATTACACTAATGGATTAGGAATTGGGAAGGTTGAATTTAGAGGAAGTGAGCCCGCATTTGCGTGGAGAGAGAGAGAGTGGAAAACCGTTAAGGAAAACCCCTCTCAGTTCACCCGACCGAGATTCGAACCTCGATCTCCCCGCCCTCGGTGGTCGAGCTCAACACGACTAGCGCGTTAGCCAACTAAGCCACCGAGGCGTATCCCATGTACTAATCGTACATCCCTTCGCTGGAGGGTCTTTCCATGAACCGATGAGATGATGATTATGAGGGTGATGGTGAATATGAGGGAGGTGGTGATTATGAGGTAGATGGTGATTATGAGGGAGGTGATGAATATGAGGGAGGTGGTGATTATGAGGTAGATGATGATTATGAGGAGGTGGTGATTATGAGGTAGATGTGATTATGAGGGTGATGGTGAATATGAGGGAGGTGGTGATTATGAGGTAGATGGTGATTATGAGGGAGGTGATGAGTATGAGGGAGGTGGTGATTATGAGGTAGATGGTGATTATGAGGAGGTGGTGATTATGAGGTAGATGGTGATTATGAGGGTGATGGTGAATATGAGGGAGGTGGTGATTATGAGGTAGATGGTGATTATGAGGGAGGTGATGAGTATGAGTGAGGTGGTGATTATGAGGGATGTGGTGATTATGAGGGAGATAGTGAGTATGAGGGTGATAGTGAGTATGAGGGAAATAGTGAGTATGAGGGAAATAGTGAGTATGAGGGAAATAGTGAGTATGATGGTGTTGAATCAGTGGAAACACTTAAACTTATCTTATTAAATCCTGGTGATCATTGGGATGGTACCCCTCTATGGAAAAATACCCACGGTACAAGTCAGGAATCGAACCCAGGACCTTAGGCTCGTGGCCAGGTTCACTGACCACTAAATCACGTGACCAGTTACCAGTATCAATGAGCACGCAGCTAAGGTCGTTGGGTTTGGATTGATGGTTATGGAGGGAATGGAGCTCGCACAAATTTGGATATATTTAAAAAAAAAAATTCTATATCCCACAATTGTAAGTATACGGATAATATGGACATGTACATAAAAGGTCACGCTTCACATCCATTCAAAAACGGTCTCATCAAATAAACAATACAATCCAGTTTAATCCATGATTAATACCCTGACATATTTTAAAATAAACTACTTAATTTTGTTTTAAATTAATAAACATAAATAACTGTATCCATGCAAATTAATTAGTTCTTAAATTTGAAAAATGACACCTGCACACATGAATCAAGCTCGTATTCACGTGTAATTTTTAAATTTTATGATTATTATTATTATAATTAGCACCACGTCTTACCACCCGTTCGGGTTATACGCACTTACGCTAATGTGTAATGGTAGGGTGATTGTGAGATGAAATGGAGGACCTACAATTTAACGTGGGATCCGAACCACGGTGGTGGCCTGGAATTCTACACATTCACAAGTTGTGATTAATACACGTCTTGCCAGAGGGTGAAGCAAGGGTTTGGCCATCAGATAAATCTGTGCCGGGCCCGAGGATTGAACCCCGGACCCCCAGCATAGAAGTCTGACCCCTTACCCCTAGACCACCAGGTCATCTTTTTTACGAATATTATTTGTGTTGCAGCTATATCAGAAACCTAAATTCATTTTGATCTGCCAAGCTTCGCTATTCAGATAAAATTAACTTTACAACCATTAAATTTCTCTATATTACTTAAAGCCACAAAATTTTACCAAAAATCTTAAATACTGACTCAGGCCTAGTGGTGAAAATCTCTACTACTAATCTAATATCCCAAATAATTGATGAATAACTTGAAAGATTTCGATTATTGGTTTCTAAAATATTTAATGAATAAAATAATCAATGTTTTTAAATTACCTGACAAAGTGTTTGAAGTCACTCTTAGATCTAAGATGATATCTTTCACTAAACAAGAGCAGCTTGGATATGACTCCGCCATTAGATCCGAGCTGGATTTTAATGGGGGAAAACAAAAGTTACTTCTAGGCTATGATATATATTTAGGGCCAGCTTCATTGTCAAACTCAGAATATGGCTCATGCCGGTATCACGATCAACTTAACGTTAACTTAAAGTTAACTTAACGTAACTTAACGTAAAGGACCTCCTCATGTGTTTAAATGGGGGCGATCTCGATGCAGTTAACTTAACGTTGACTTGAAGTTAACTTAACGTAAGAGATGTCCTGGGAGGTCTTTTACTTTAAGTGAACGTTACTTGAAGGGTATCACGTGATCTAGCCAGCCAATCATTATGCGAGTAACGTCAACAGGGTTATTTAGTAACTCATTTGTTGGTATTATGACCAATGTTTACTCTTTAGAATAAGTTATAGTGATCAGACATTGAAACAAAATAATTAAACTAAAATAGGAAAGCTAAATTTATCAAAAAAATGTTTTAATATATATTTATTATGTCGATTGAAAACTGTAAACATTCACAGATCATCACTGTAAAACTAGTACAAATCACAGATCATACTCGAGAATGAAGATGTGTGGCTCGAGTTGTTACGTTAAGTTACGTGAATCGTGATCACATATACGTTAAGTTAACTTTAAGTGGAAAGTACGTTAAGTTAACGTTAAGTTGATCGTGATCCCGGCATCAAGGGTGACCTGGCGGTCTAATGGTAAGATGTCTTACTTCTGTGCTGGGGGTCCGGGGTTCAATCCTCTGTCCCGGTACAGATTTATCTGAGCACCAAACCCTTCCTTCACCCTCTGACAGGAGGTGTATTAATCACAACTTGTGAACGTGTGGATTGCCAGGCCTCCACCGTGGTTCGGATCCCACGTTAAACTGTAGGTCCTCCATTTCATCTCACATTCACACACATTCACGCACATTAGCGTAAGTGCGTATAGCCCGAACGGGTAGTAAGACGCGGTAATAATAATAATAATAATGTATGCCTCAATTGCGGCGTTATACTAAATATAGGATGACATCTAGCTAGATCAGATTGGAATGGATTGGTGTCATATGAGAAACTGGCCCAGTCCATTCGAGTGTAAGTAGGTGTCATCCTGTATTTAGCACACCACATTCGAGGCGTACTAAGTCCGACTATTAAACTGGCCCTAAATTATAGATTTTTGTGATATTTTTTTTCACAACATAAACATTTAAATAAAGATTTAAAAAAATATTTGTTTTATCATCGCGTCTTGCTTAACTGTTCAGGTTATACGCATATGTACTAATTACGATTATGAAATAGGAACAGGACGGTTGAATTTAGTGGCAGTGTACTCGCGTTCGCGTAGAGGGAAAGTGTAAGACCAAATAGAGAACACCCCTCTCAATACACCCTACCAGGATTCGAACCCCAATCTACCTGCCATCGGTAATCTAATTTGTTGTAACTTTCCCTTCACGCGAGTGCAAGTATGTTTACTACAAACTATACCTTCCTCATCCCTTCAACATTAGCGTTATATATATTTTAATATATATAATATATATAGTATATATATATACCTGCTTCGGTAGCCGTGTAGTCTAACGTGCTACTCTCGCAGGAGACTAAACTGGAAAAGACGGGGAGGTTGAGGTTCGAATCTCGGTCAAGTGTATCGAGGGTGGTTTTCCCTAAATGGGTTTCCACTCTCACTCCACGCAAATTTGGGTGCACTTCCTTTAAATATAACCCGTATATTTCCTAAAACCATGAGAGTAAAATAGTACATAAGCGTAGGACGATAACCCGAACGTGTAGTAAGACGCGGTGCTAGAAAAATTATATTTATATATGTATATATATATGTAAATCCGTATATATATCCTTATATATATATCCATATATATGTATATATCCGTATATATACCCGTATATATGTATATATCCGTATATATATATCCCTATATATGTATATCCATATATATCCGTATATATAAGGATATCCGTATATATGTATATATATGTATATCAGTATATATATATATATTTATATATATATTTATGAACCTACTAACCATTCGAATAAATACATATATACGTTATATATATATATATATATATATATATATATATATACACAACCCGGATGGGTGGTATGCACGGTGGAAAGTATAATCTAGCTAACTAACTATAAGTGTACTTGCCTTAAAATTGGTGCCAAATGCACTCAAAGAATTATCCACAGCACACTTACGTACATGTCAAACAGAACTGACGTAACTTTACCTCCAAGGGTACTTGAACGAATATGATATGCTAATCTTGGAACTAAACTACTAAGAAGCCATCCAAGAATAATATTTTTTCTTCTCTTGACACGAGTAAGGCCGGACTTATCCTGAAACAAACGAATGACATTCGCAATATAAGCGAGACAGGTCTATGATGCACAGCGAACGGACACGGACTAAGGATATAATATAGAGGCGTAGCCGAGCGGAGAAAATTTGAACTAAAGAGGAGAAGAGAGAAAAGAGGCTGTCTTCTTTACAGCAACTAAATAAATAATTTTTTAATAGAGTTCGAGGTACTTAATGTCATTTTTCTGAACCGACTTTTATTGATTATATAAAAGCATGCCTTACAAGCTAGCTTAACTCTAGGAAAGACACTACACAAAGATCACTGGACGTTAATTCGTAAAAGGGGTAACCGGCCCTGGTAGTATGGTGGTCAGAACACTTTGATACTTACCTAGAGGTTCAGGGATCAATTCCTGGCAGGCATCGGGGGATTTTTTTTTTTTCGAAAGGGGAATAATTCCCATGGCCACCAGGGTTTGGTTAATTAGAGTAAAGTTAGGTAAGTATCTTCATTGGCTCCATCCCCTCATATCATCGGGACATGGAAAGAGCCTCCACAAAAAAATGGGGTGTGGCTGTGTCATGGACACGGCCGTGTGTTGTACGTGAATACGTTTATATAACAGCTGACGATTAAAACCTAAACGAACATCGTAGCTTCTCCGAGTCAAAAGTTATACTAATTGCAAATCTCGATACGCAGCAAAATAACATCAAAATGGCGGCGCTTCCCCCTTCACCGCGCGCGATGCGTCACTGTTCTCGCTTATCGTAATGAATTATTTGATCCTTTAGCTATCCAGTGGTATAATTTAATTTTGGATGTAGAGGAAAGATTCGAAACTACAACACCAAACTGTATCCCCCGATTTTGTTATCATTAGGTTTTTTGGATTGCCCCCGTATGGTAGCAAATTTAAAGACGTATTCACGTCAAAAGATGTACGATTAGTACATTTGGGCTTCCCCTGGGTAACTGTACAGAACATTAGTACTGCCTAATAGTTCCACACACTGGGGTACGAATGATGTGGCTCAGACACTCTATTATTATTATTATTTTTATTATTAATTATTATGATTATTATTATCATTATTAGTATTATTATTATTGACTGGAGTAGCCCCGATCTCGCCATTTATCAGCCAATTCAGGAATCAAAACCAAAACACAGGAAACTAGAAATGTAAACATAAGGTTTAAAAAGAATATAAAGATGAGAGAATTAGTGATGAATAAAAACACCCGCATCAGTGTAGAAAGAGAATGGTGAAACACTATGTAGGAATCCCACCCACAGTGCACGCGGCCGGGATTTTAATCCCAACACTCCCGTCAATATCGATAAAGTATAATGTGAGAATTTGAAACAGCAATATGCTCACGCTGTATGGAACAGAAACTTGGACTATTACGAATATGGAAAAGAAATACTTGGAGAGCTTTGAAATGAGGTGCTGTAGAAGACTTGAGAAGATCAGGTGGACAGACTAATGAACTAACTAATGAAGAAGTCCTAAGAAGAGTGGGTGAGAAGAGATCCATTTTGCTTGTGATTCTTCGGTACAAGGCAAAGTGGATTGGGCACATCCTTAGGAAAAACTGTCTTCTGCACAACGTAATAGAAGGGAAGGTTGAGAGAAGAGCTTAGGAAGAAGGAGGATTCAAATATTAGATGACTTGAGGGAAAGAATAGAGTTCTGGGAGATGACGGAAGAGGCAGAGAACGGGGTGCATTGGTGGTCTAAGCTATTGACAAAAGGAATGGACATGTCGTATGACAGAATAACTACTAATGATGGTAAAAAAATAAATAGGATAGATATGACGAAAGGAGATTTGTATTTAAAAAATGTGGAGGGATCGTGGAAACCACTTAGGAAACTACTTAGGAGACCACTTAGGAGACCACTTATGAAACCATTTAAGAAACCATTTAGGAAACCTCTTAGGAGAACACTTAAGAGACGACTTAGAGACCACTTAGGAAACCACTTAGGAAACCACTTAGGAAACAATATTTTTAGTGCATTCAACCGGCAGTCCTGTATTTTTCAAATTGACTTCTAAGAGCAGGGCTTGCCACCCCCCGGGACGCGAGACATATTCGACAGGCCCGCTTGTTTGAAATAATTTATACTACTATCTGCCCTGAAGTCATATATGTACACACAAATTAATAGATCATGATTTTTAATAATTAAAAGCACCTACACATATTTAAAACTGTGATTTTTTTCACCTTAAATAATTGACTGTGGGAATTTTTATTTATTTTGGACGCAAAGCCCAAAAAACGTCCAATGGACGTATTTCTTGCTCAATCCTAGGATTGGACGTTTTAAAATGACCAAAGCCCCAAGTTCTATTCAATTTATGGTTTTCGCCAATTGATGGAGATGAGATGTTTGATTTATTTTTAAGCATCTTGTTGTTGGATTCTAGATTCCTGATTAGTATGTAAATGTTTATAAACTCCTGATGATTCCTCCTAAGTGGGTAGTAAGACTACATACATACAGAGAGCAACTGGTAGCGGAAAAGCAACGGCAACTGGAGTTGCTTAATATAAAGTTGCCAACCCCCAGGTGACTGGTTTCCAAGGCTGTTTATACCGAAGCAACGCCAGTTTATGATTAGTTTACGGTATGTCATCATAATCAGAGTAGGACGCTGTTGTAAGTAAAAGGCTGCTAAGACGTTTACAAAGACGTTATAGTGTTCACCCCTACAATAATATGAATGTGAACCTTAGTCAGTGGCGTTCTGTAAGAGATTTGGAAAATTATACGGAAATTTTTTTATAGTTATTTTCGATTGAGTAGAAGTAGTTTTGACTTCCTTTTGAATTTGGTAGTCCCAAGTATTGAGAAACGAATAACCAATTGGAGAGAACCAATATCGGCTGGGTAGTTTTCAATAAACTGCGTGAACTTGATGTTTTCTTGTTGTTCTGACGCCATAATTGGAAAATATCAGCTCTATCAAAACAAAATACTGTCGAAAACTGAGGAAACTGGTGACGAGTTTACAACATGTCGTGACTGGAGCAACTCTAGTTGCCGCGTCACTCGTCAGTCGCGTTGCTATCACTTTCAAGTTGATCCAGTATAACATAAACATGTAACTATAGTATGAATTTGGTAGAAGAACCGTAGAAGTTAGTTACTAAGTTACTAACAATGTTAATATATTCATACATAAAGTCATGTCATCTACAGATGTTACTTTTGATAGAGATTATCAACCTATCAAATAACACAAATAATATAAGAAAATGTTATCAATGTTGGCTTCAAGAAATAGTTTTGATTTCTCTACTGATATTCCAACCAAAATCAGGTATATGTCTGCTCTGTAATACCAACTCCGTTTCCGTTGAGTTTCCGTGAGTTTCCGTCACCAGTTAATCTCTGTTAAGTACGCGGTTAAGTCTCTGGGTCTAAGGAATGGATTATGTCGATAAACCGAAACTTTTTTTTTGTGATGGACGTTATGTCCACTCAACTTGTGAAAGGTTGTCTTACCCGAAGCCTTAGGTGATCTTAAAATACCCCCCACACGTACTAATCGCCATTCTCGTCTAGTCTAGTCTTGTTTGCCGGTGATTTGGCAGGTCGGGATTCGACTCCCAGGTGAGAGTATTGAGATAGTTTTTTCCTAAATTATTTATAAATCTCTCACCGCATGGATAAGTGTATGTTTTTTATTTATAATATCATAATCATCCCTACCCAATTAATAAAGTTAAATGCTTACAGCCCGGACGGGAAGTAAGGCACCGAATAAAGAAACAAAAACATGTATTGTCATTTTTCGGATCATTTAGAAGAGTCATGTGAATATTGACATCTTTAGCACAATTATTTATTAAACATGTTAACTGTAAAATATCAAGGCTGGTGTAAAGATTTCAAGTACGCTAGAAGAGACCTAAAATTTGAGTTCTAATTTTGTATTATATATTTTAATAAAACGAAGAATTTGTTTGTCTGTTGAAACCTTACTTGTTCTTTTGAAAGCTTGTTGTTACCTTCTTCTTGTTTGTTCTGTTGTTCATTACACATTTTAACCACTTGGTTATGCCTGGATCACGATCAACTTAACGTTAACTTAACGTAACGTTCACTCAAAGTTAACTTAACGTATGTGTGATCACGATTCACGTAACTTGACGTAACAACTCGAGCCAAACATCTTCATTCTCGAGTATGATCTGTGATTTGTACTAGTTTTATAGTGATGATCTGTGAATATTTACAGTTTTCAATCGATATAATAAATATATATTACAAAATATATTTGATAAATTTAGCTTTCTTATTTTAGTTTAATTATTTTGTTTCAATGTCTGATCACTAGAACTTACGCTAAAGAGTAAACATTGGTCATAATACCAACAAATGAGTTACTAAATAGCCCTGTTGACGTCACTCGCATAATGATTGGCTGGCTAGATCACGTGATACCCTTCAAGTAACGTTCACTTAAAGTAAGAGACCTCCCAGAACATCTCTTACGTTAAGTTAACTGCATCGTGATCACCTCCATTTAAACACACGAGGAGGTCCTTTACGTTAAGATACGTTAAGATACGTTAAGCTAACTTTAAGTTAACGTTAAGTTGATCGTGATCCCGGCATTACTGGAAGCGTACTGATTTTGGTTATAACCACTGGTAAATAAATAAGAATTTTTGATGCCAGATTATTGAACGTTTATTAATTGGTAACTGAAATCCTTTGTTAAACATAACAAGTTTACAGGTTTACGTTACAATTACAACTGGTCCACAAAGAACAATGTCTGATAGAAGTGTTTGGTTTGACGTGTCCTGTTCGACTGACTCGAAGTTACTAAAGTGAGTGACCAAAAGTGTATGAATGTTGAACTGTGAGTGAGAGTTGAACTGTGGTCCCGCCCGCGTGGAAGCCAGAGAGCAAGACCACGTGACCTGCCCTCTAGCGCCACACACGGCGGACCCAGAGTTCAAGAGCGCTAGTGATGGTAGAGTGAAGTCATACTCTACACTGTTTTTCATGAGCGTTACCACAAGCAGAGGGCTGAAATTCTAGAATTATTGCCCCCTGTGCACGAAAATGTGCTTCTTGAAGCTGGAATTTTAAATTTTTGACTCTATATATATATATATATATATATATATACATTTTTTTTAATTGGGTTGGAGGAACTAAAATAAGTAAAAAAAAATTCTGTTAGTTTTAATCAAAGAAAATCGTCGTCCGGGGTAACCATGCAATTCATTGAGTGGCCACTAAGTACAACGCCGAGTACTGCTAGTGTATAATCTAAATAAACCACAGGCAAAATAATTGTAAAAGATTGTAAAGTACCGGAGGGAGGAGTGGAGAGTAAAAACAAATAAAAAATTGTTATAGTTTTAAAAATATTCATTACTTGTAGAACACAATCCCACCCTTGATCAATGTTTCCAGAAATATCCTTTCCTTTTCTCTTAATATTTTGGAAAGAATTTAATCAATCGTCAAAGTGATTCGACGAAAAAGTGTTCTCAAATGGCTTAAAACTATAAATGTGATCATGCTGTAAATTATTTCATTTTCTTTCTCTTGACTCCTCTGATAGAGAAGTATTGTGATCGTCATAAAACTCAAACTTATGATTTTGTTAACTGTCGACTTTTCATGACCTCCCTGAACCCGAAAAAGTGTTTTGCGATGCCATCTCTTTGTCTGTCTGTATCTCGAGTTATAATGGGAACCATTTTAAAATCGGGCTAAAACTTAGTATCCAGGGATTTTATAAGATCCCCCAGTGTGGTTTTTGTAATTGGATATCCAACCCTAATATTAATGGCAGTTTTCTGAAAGGCAAAAAGAGAAAAAATCAATTTTCTTGAAATTCATCTAAACGAGTTTTGTTAAAGTTTGTATCTAGACACTGTTCGTCATTACAAACCAAATAGAAACTATCATTTTGCCATAAACTATTATTTTAAGTGTTCTTTACGTAGGTGAAATTTTTTTGTTTTGTCCATAGCTATGCAATTATTCCAGATACTAAATAGCTTACCAGTGCAAAGTTTTAGTACAATTATTAATAATAAACATTTTTTATTGAAATATATTTTTATAAATTCCATAATTTGTTTACATGAATTATTTAAAAAATAAATAACAGTTCAATCAATATCTAATCAATTACTTTTATATATACTCACATTTTTGATGGGTTGGTCTGGTTTACTACTCCGCCCTTTGTTAATTTAAAAACCAAAAACAATTTCGTATTCCTGAATGTCACTTCTAAACTCTTCAGCCCCATGTTATATGTGTATATGTTGGAATGGTTGGATCGTCAACAGTTCCACCGTCAGCTGTAAAGTCTAAGCAGAACATAAAAGGAAAATAAGGAGTGAGGCAGCTTACTGCTTTGTCCTTCACTGAGCCAGAAGGTACTATCGCACTTCAGTCTGCCAAGCCACCAACTGAACTACAAGCGACACCTTCACTCCATTCATCACAGGAACTGGCTTTATACTGAATGTTATTACTAGTATTGTTCATACCTCTATCACTTTCATAGCTGTCAGAATCGTAAATGAGACTGAGAAGATCAATGAAAGTAACAACTTGCTCTAGCTCATACCAGGAGATATAGTGCATTGTAAACACTAGATCCAATAGACTGAGACAATTCAATGAAAGTAACAACTTGCTCTAGCTCATACCAGGAGATATAGTGCATTGTAAACACTAGATCCGACCAGACTGAGACAGATCAATGAAAGTAACAACTTGCTCTACCTCATACCAGGAGATATAGTGCATTGTAAACACTAGATCCGACCAGACTGAGACAGATCAATGAAAGTAACAACTTGCTCTAGCTCATACCAGGAGATATAGTGCATTGTAAACACTAGATCCGACCAGACTGACACAGATCAATGAAAGTAACAACTTGCTCTACCTCATACCAGGAGATATAGTGCATTGTAAACACTAGATCCGACCAGACTGACACAGATCAATGAAAGTAACAACTTGCTCTAGCTCATACCAGGAGATATAGAGGATTGTAAACACTAGATCCAACCAGACTGAGACAGATCAATGAAAGTAACAACTTGCTCTACCTCATACCAGGAGATATAGTACATTGTAAACACTAGATCCAACCAGACTGAGACAGATCAATGAAAGTAACAACTTGCTCTACCTCATACCAGGAGATATAGTGCATTGTAAACACTAGATCCAACCATACTGAGACAGATCAATGAAAGTAACAACTTGCTCTACCTCATACCAGGAGATATAGTACATTGTAAACACTAGATCCAACCAGACTGAGACAGATCAATGAAAGTAACAACTTGCTCTACCTCATACCAGGAGATATAGTACATTGTAAACACTAGATCCAACCAGACTGAGACAGATCAATGAAAGTAACAACTTGCTCTAGCTCATACCAGGAGATATAGAGGATTGTAAACACTAGATCCGACCAGACTGACACAGATCAATGAAAGTAACAACTTGCTCTACCTCATACCAGGAGATATAGTGCATTGTAAACACTAGATCCAACCAGACTGAGACAGATCAATGAAAGTAACAACTTGCTCTAGCTCATACCAGGAGATATAGTGCATTGTAAACACTAGATCCGACCAGACTGACACAGATCAATGAAAGTAACAACTTGCTCTAGCTCATACCAGGAGATATAGAGGATTGTAAATACTAGATCCGACCTGACTGAGACAATCAATGAAAGTAACAACTTGCTCTAGCTCATACCAGGAGATATAGAGCATTGTAAACACTCTATCTGACCAGACTGAGACAGATCAATGAAAGTAACAACTTGCTCTACCTCATACCAGGAGATATAGTGCATTGTAAACACTAGATCCAACCAGACTGAGACAGATCAATGAAAGTAACAACTTGCTCTAGCTCATACCAGGAGATATAGAGGATTGTAAACACTAGATCGACCAGACTGACACAGATCAATGAAAGTAACAACTTGCTCTAGCTCATACCAGGAGATATAGAGGATTGTAAATACTAGATCCGACCTGACTGAGACAATCAATGAAAGTAACAACTTGCTCTAGCTCATACCAGGAGATATAGAGCATTGTAAACACTCTATCTGACCAGACTGAGACAGATCAATGAAAGTAACAACTTGCTCTAGCTCATACCAGGAGATATAGAGGATTGTAAACTCTACATCTAACTAGAATCTGATCTTAGCACACAGTAACCATGTTATATATAATTATATTTATTATGTTATATTATACAATATCCTATTTTATTTAAGTTTAAAAAGTGTATATGAATACGTAATTCACCTAACTTTTTTTTTATATATGCAAATTCTTTGCACCTTTTATGCATCATATAGTCCCGCCAAATTTCAAAGTTTACGACTGTATATTTTGCACACCCTTAAAACTATTTTCAGCGTAGTTCAAGAGGATTGTATTCTAGTCTCACCGCCCACCATTCACCGTTGTGCGCTGATAAAATGAGTTCAAATGGGAGAATTTAAGCCACAACACATAAAAAGCTTTTTTTAATTTAAAAATAAAAGAGAAGTTGAGATATACATACACACAAAATTTCGCCTCGTTTGAACATTATGTAAAGTAAAAAAAAAAAAAAGAACACGTAAAAGAGCTTCGTCCTGTGCATTTGCCCGTTTGTCTGTGTATGGTGTATGAATGGAAACACCACACAGGTTTCAAAGTGAAATAAATCGAGCGACATCTTTTTTTACTCACTTCGTCTACTGTCGAAATATAAATCCAGTGAAATTAATTTCAATTGTATAAATCAAAGTAGTATTTTTCTTTTAAAATTAACAAAAGTGGTGTGAACTTTAGGTTCCCCAAATAATACTAAAATACAATACTAAAACAACCTGATTCAGTGGCGGAATGGTATAAGGCGTCATTCTCGCAGTAAACGATGACGGAGAGATCGAGGTACGAATCTCGATCGAGTGTATGAGGGTGGTTTTTCAAAAATGGTTTTCCACTCTCCTTTCCGTGCAAATGCTGGTACATAAAACTGAGATTAACGGCCATAGGGTTCATTGTGTTGACCACATGACACCCTTTATCCGCAAATGTTGGTGCAACCTTCGCCAAAATACGGTAGCCGCTCAGTCGTTGTATCTGGTCGGTGTATTTTTTTTAGTGTGTGGTTAAGTGGGAATTTGAACCGGAAACAGAAATAATATAATCGGTACCGGGAACATTCTGGAACTGACCTTTTTACAAATTTATCATCAACATTTACATTTCATTGTGGTGCTATGATAACGAGAAAATTATAATTATAAATTATTATTATTATTATTATTATTATTATTATTATTATTATTATTATTATTATTATTATTATTATTATTATTATTATCACCACGTCTTACTACCCGTTCGGGTTGTACCCACTTACGCTAATGTGCAATGGTAGAGTGATTGTGAGATGAAATGGAGGACCTATACAGTTTAACGTGGAATCCGAACCACGGTAGAGGCCTGGCATTCCTCACATTCACAAGTTGTGATTAATACACGTCTTGTCAGAGGTGAAGGAAGGGTTTGGCAATCAGATAAATCTGTGCCGGGACCGAGGATTGAACCCCGGACCCTCAGCACAGAAGTATGACACCTTACCTCTAGACCTATAATTATAAATTAAAGAGTATAAAAATGGGCATGACGCACTCGTTGGATGTTTCCCTCCTACCAGCTTACATTGTAAACAACTTTTACAAATAAAGAGTATTGAATAGTAACTACTCTAATAGAAAAGATAAACTGTCTATGATTAGTGTGTTATGTAATATATGATAATGATATTCTCAAACTCTGCAAATGATGAAGTATTATTATTTAATTTCACACTACGCTCAATCAATACATAACTTTTTAAAACGCTGAATTACAATACAAAAAACGACTAGCCTACACTTGTTTGAGTACAGAAGAAAACAAAAATATAATATTAAGTGAATTAATAAGTTTCTTCTTGCTGTCCAGGTTTATTTCTTAGCATCGCGTCTCACTACCCATTCGGTTTATATACATCATGAGCTAATTACAATAATATATTATAAATAAAGAAGGTTGAATTTAGAGAAAACGTACCCGCATACGCTATGGAGAGATTGGGAAATCTTTAAGAAAGACCACCCTTAATACACCCGACAGGGATTCAAACACCGATCTCCCTCATCACTGGCAGTCTTGTATATTGAACTAGCGACAACTCAAACATTGTGACCACCGAATCTGGTGCTATACAAAATATTAATAGCATTTGTATAGCAACAAATTTTACTGCCCGTCTAGACATACATATATATTGTTATCTTATAACGTAAATATTAGTAAACAAATATTAGGAGGAAATGTGTCCGCATTTGCGAGTGGGAAGAGGATAAAACTATTAATGTGGGAATGTAGGAAACAAGAGAAAAGGTCAGCGTTTTGCAGCTTTCATATTAAAGGTGTTTTTTTTTTGTCAAAATAGATCAAATAATTCTCCAGTAGAAACATAAAGTTCAATTTCCTTCACATGTTGACCTCAATAATTGTTGAGTAAATGTCAAGGGTGTCTTGGAATTTAGTGACAATATTTTCTCTTCGTCTAAAAAGTTTCTCATTTAATGTTGCTATGCTCATGATACAGTCAACTCCGGTTTTAGTGAACTCGGTTGTAGTGGACGTTCGGCTACAGTGAACCTAACACATTGGTCCCAACCAATATACATTTCAATGCGTGTTAAAGAATTCGTTTGAAATGAACCCTCAACTTAGGTTTTGGCGAACAGAAAAATCGAAACTTTCAATAAGAAATTGTCACCCAAGAATGCAAGTGTTTTATCTCCAAAAGTGTTATATTTTAGATATTTGGTGTTTACATATATTTAGAATACACAGGGTTTACCTGCGGTGTCAAACTTCAATACTCTTTTACACAAAAGTGGAAAGTTGTACATAGAACACTTGCATTCTCGAGTGACGAAATGTAATTCTAACATCATAATTCTTTAGAAACATAACTTTTTGTTTGTTTGAACCTGAAGACATAGATTATTTACCTGAGTTCTTGATTATGTAGCACAAAGTTTGACTGAAAGTACGCATTATGGAGGGGGAAGGTTGAGCTTAAACAATCACTGCACTCATTGAACTGGCTTGACCGTTAAAAGCTTTGTCTACGACAAGTAAAGGAAGACAGTCTTCTGAGTTGTATTAATAAGACAGGAGTTACAAGACAGAGAATGACATACAGTCTGTGGCCATTTAGTAATTGTTTACACTAATCTCTTTCTTCAAGAGGGTATATGACACTCAAATAAATTATACTTTTCTACTAAGTTAAGGTTTATGAATGTGTGGATAGTGTGGACTCAAGTGTGGAAAAAGCACAGACTCTAGAGAAATAACTGGAAATAAATATTAACTAAAACAGATTACAGTAAACAACAGCATATAACCGATTTTTTAAGATTAATTAACAGATTTCAATAAAGAGCGATTGTACTTGAACTATTATTTTGTTTGTCACCAACCTAATACGTTCAGATTTAAAATAAATCTGTTTTAGTGAAATTCTGACATAGTGAACAAAATATTTGAGTCCGTGGATGTTCATTATAGCCAAAGTTGACTGCATGTATCTAACAACTGCTGATATAACCGTGTGAAGAAAATTAAACTCTATGTTTCTACTTGGCTAATTCTCTACTTATTTTGGGCCGAAAATTGTTTTGCCATCAAAACTGCAAAAACACTAACCTTTATCACACATTCACTTCCCTCTCATCTTAAAGGAACAACCCTCAGCACAACTCAGCAGAGATTACAGGTCAAACATTCCCGTCACTTAAAAACTAGGCCCACCCCAGTTTTACACCTTAGCCCACGTGTCCACTGTTCTGTGTTTCATCAGGGCTATTTGTATATTTACATCAATAAGATGGATAGAATAAAGAAAAGATAGTTTTTATAGGAATATGGAGGGAGAGGAAAACTATTTTTGAATTAACGCCTGAGTAAACCTGGCCTATATATGAACTCAGGCCCCGTCACCAGAAAACAAAGATAATCCAGACTGATGCATATTCCCACGTTCCCACCAATGTGAATGATTGTTAGTTACCTTATTGGCTGTCCATTATATATGTTAAACTATGTATAGTAAGTTCGCCATAAGGAGAAACTTTGAGAGCACATTAAGAAAATATATTTAGAGAAACAAATAGAGATTAAAAAAATATATGCCATCATACATCGACCAAAATTGACACTTTCAATTAAAAAGTATAGCTGATAAACACACAACTTGGCGTATTAATAAATTAAATAAGATAAAATAACCTTTTAAAAGGTCAAATAGGATGTTGATCATGGTAATCACACTATATGTATATATTGACACCGCTTCTTACTACCCGTTCGGATTATATGCCTATATACTAGTTACACTAATATTTTAGGGATTAGGAAGGTTTAATTGAGAGTAAATGCACCAACATTTGCATGGAAGGAGAGTGGAAAAACCGTTTATGAAAAACCCTTCTCAGTGCATCCTGACCGGGATCGAACTCCGATCTCCAGCAGTCTAGTTTAACACGAGAGTTACGTGTTTGACCACGTGGCCACCAGAGTGTGGTGATCCCACGATAATTATTAATGAGTGTTCAACCTAAGGTCGGTTCCTGATATGCTTCCCACCTCTCCGTATCTTGGCATGCACTCAGACCTTAGGCTGGTTAGTGCTGCCCGCACCATCTAGGGGAAAGCACATTAACCAGGCAAGGTCCTGAAATTATGGTAGTTTTCTCGTTGCGTCTGTGCTCACTGAATTTCTATGATCAATCGCGAAAGGACCTACAAATTTTCCTTGAGATATATTCTCACATACCTTCAGAGATCTTCTACATGCACAATCGACATGGAACTTGAAGCTTTACTTTCTCTCCAAAGGAAGTTATTACAAGGAAGTTACCACTCAAGAAAAATCCACTGGCCTCAGCTGGGATTTAACCACAGACATCGGGCAAGAACTTTACCTAAAGTGTACAAATAAATTGATACATCAGTTTTCGGAGGTCACTAAAAGAATTGTTACAAAAGCTAATGTTCCTTAGCCTCTGCTAAACGCATAAAAATGGATAAAAGCAAATCAATCTAATACTTTATTTTAAGTGCACTTCTAAACTATGATATTTTAATTACTTATTTATTTACTCTATGGCAAAAGGAACTCAAAAGTTGATTGCCACCACCTTACACAAGTAGGACAACTATCCCTATCTTGAGCTAGCTCTACCAAGTCCACTTCATTACACCCTATCCCTATCTTGAGATAGTTCTATCCAGTCCACCTCATTACACCCTATCTCTATCTTGAATTAGTTTTATCCAGTCCACCTAATTACACCCTATCTCTATCTTGAATTAGTTTTACTAAAACCCAAGTCCACCTTCCATTTACAACCACACCATTCCCTATCTAGAGTCAGTTATATCTAGTCCCCATTAACTATTCCTATCTTGAGCTAGTTATATCCAGTTCACCTCATTACACCCTATCTCTATCTTGAATTAGTTATATCCAGTCCACCTCATTACACCCAATCCCTATCTAGAGTCAGTTATATCTAGTCCACATTAACTATTCCTATCTTGAGTTAGCTCTTCCTAGTCCACCTCATTACACCCTATACCTATCTCAAGCTAGTTCTATCAGTCCACCTCATTACACTCTATCTCTCTCAGACACATTCTAATGTTATCCTCCCATCTGCCTCTCTTCCCAATGGGTTTGTCAGTCAGTACCTTGAGCACAGTTCTAGATTTTCTGGTCGCGTTGCATGTCCTACCCACCGTAATTTGTGAGACTTTATTTTCCTTACAATACTTGTTATGAGTACATGGTATTAACTATCATTATGTAACTACTCCACTACCCAATAGCCTAATCTTTTTTTGCAACATATATATTCCTAAGCACTTTGTTTTCTAACACCATTCATTTAATTTCGTCATATAAAGTAGAAATGTTTCTTACCCATAGAGAATATCCGTAAAACAAATTGTTTTATATATTCTGAATTTACATTCTTTGAGAACAGGTGAGATGTCAACAACTTACTGACCGAGCAACCATTGGATTTAATTTTGATAGTATTCCATTAAACTCTAATGTCGTTATTTCTAATTAAAACTGTTCCTAAATATTTAAACTCATTAACCCTGTGAAATTATAATATGTTGTTAGAAGTAATCTCTAAATTATGTCCTCAATCTGTGTATTTATGTGAGATTATTAAACTCTCAATGGGGCTCCTAGTTTGGTGCCAATTATAGAAATCCTTAATGAGGCTTATATGACGAAAGCCCCTACTGTTGGTCTCCAATTGTAAAAGTCTAAAGAAAAGCTCCTCGTTTGATAGCAATTTTAGAATTGGTAACAGACGACTTATAATCATGATATCTATCCCTGGGTAACTCGGCTTCTCTTGTCGACGCGATTATCATATAAGGAAATTCCCACTTATACAATAAATATGCCTTGATCATTTTTATATTAATCTATCGCTAGAACGTATTCTGTTATATGTTATTACTATAATAATTAACAATCTCAGCCTTTACAATCGACCCGTCTTCACGCTATTCACCGTACACTATACCATCATTAAATATGTGACGACAAGTAGCATACGTTTTGTCGCCATCCCGGTCACTGCGCGTCTCTTTCTTGTGTAATGGGGCGGCCAGACTGAGCGAGCGACTAAAATATAAAAGAGTTGGTTGTAATGAGAGGTGGCCAGACTGGAGCAACTGAGCGCGCGCGCTTGAAAGATAGAAAGGGTTCTATTTTTCAAGCGTGCGCGCTCGACCTGGTACAGTCTAGTTTACAGGTACTAGGCAATATTATTGTATGTTGGTTCATTGAGTGCAAGGAAAACTTCTCATTTTGATATTTTTATTACTATCGATAGGTTTAGCACACTTGCTACTAACGGCCTAATTTAATTGGTAAGATCATAAGATCATAAACCATACTTATATATATGTTATAATACTTCAATATTATCAAAGTAGGCCTTTACAAGTAAGAATCACCATTAGCGTGGAGAGAGGATGAGAAAACCACAACAATAAATCACTTGTTAAAACCACCCTCAGTTCACTGAGCCAAGATTCGGAGCCTCCTCGTCAACAACTATCGAGAGCTATCTGCTACTCACGCGCTCGCCATCTGGCCACCAGTCGCTTGCGCGCACGCTCGCACGCTTGTCAGTCTGGCCGAACCTAACAATGAGAGTTAGGGCCAGTTTCATAGTCAGATTTAGTACGCCTAAAGTGCGAGTCGTATCCTAAATACGGGACGACACTACCTAGACCAAAATGGAATGGGCCAGTTTCGCATATGAAACTGGCCCATTCCATTCAATTTCAGGTAGTGACGTCTTGTATTTAGTATAGCGCCGCACTTAAGGCGTACTAAATCTGACTATGAAACTGGCCCTTAGTATCTACCTCGCGTCTCTTTCAAATTCTGATGACATCGACGATTGCATCCAGAGTGGACTGACAATCTCGACCTATCACATGAGAGTAGTTTAAATCCTAGCTCTCTGGTTGGTTGGACAATGCAACCGCCCCGTGCTAAGGAAAAGGTGTATTTCCCTTAGAACGATAACTCAGTACTGGATCGGCTATTTCTAATCGTCCAGCGCACCCAGTAAGCACATTTAATATAAAAGAAATGTATTGACTTTCAAACTGCCTGAAGGGCCTAAATATTCTAAAATGCAAATTAATAATTAAAAATAATATTACAAAATAAAGAGAGTTCTCGAATTTAAATATAAAATGCAAATAAAATTTATTAAAACTGCAGTATCATCCTTCCTTTTCGAAACAACATAGGGTTTACAAGTTAGGACATTACATCATACACCTAGTCTTTCCAGTGTTCCTTTCTAAGCATACTTCCTTAATAGCGTCTAATAAAATGTATGTATATATATATATATATTTCTTGCAACAGCTTCCTTACTATTATCCAACAAATTTAAATAATCTTCGTATCCTAATGGCTGCATTATTATCCTTCCCTAATCTCTGGCATTACCTTTATAACATACTCTAAGGCTATATTAAAAAGTTTATCTCCTTGTTTCAACCCATCATGTATTTCAAAAGTATCTGAAATTTACATCTAACCCGTACCCTTCAACGTGTAGTCTATTAGTAAAACGTACCTAAATTAGCTTCACAAGTTTTTTTGAGTATTCCAAACATAACTATAATTTACAAATAACTTGTTTCTTTTACCTGAATCGTAGGCTTATTTAAAATCTATTTGTTATAATTAATGTATCGTCATATCATATTCCCCCTCTTTTATTATTATAATATGTCGAATGGTACAAATATATTCCGTTGATTTTTTTCATCAAAACTCCCAATGGTTATCCCCGATTATTTTCTCTGCATGTGATGTAAATCTCATTAAAATTATGTTAGACAAAATTTATAAACTGTTGGTAGTAGGGAGATACTTCTACAGTTATTACAATCTATTTTAACACCCTTTTTTGAAAATGGGTGTTATAATACATTCCTTCCATTCTTGTAGCTATAGTTTATGGTTCCCTAAAGAATATAACAGTTTATAAACTATTCATATTACGGTACTAACGTTTTGCCACCTTTATTTATTAACTCCAATAAATTTGTATGATTTATTTTATCTCCCAGCAATTGATCTATTTCATTATGTGTATTCTCCTCTGGGGAGATCCAAGTATATCCATGAATATCCTTATGCCTGAATCAAGTAATTTTCACAATTAGGTTATTTCAAGTGACAACATTTATCAATCTTATTCCACTATCATCACTGACGACATATAATCTTTTTTTTTCCCAATTAATATGTCCAAACGATTCTTCCTTTCCTATCACTGCACTGATGTCACCTATCACAATGTCTATGATAGAAGTTGGGACCTGTTCAAACAAGTGTTATAGCTCCTTGTAGAACTTATCCTATACTAAGTATCTTTATCTTCTGTAGGACAATGTACATTTATATAATAATATTGCGTTTCTGGGCTACATCATTCGTAGTCCAGTAGTGTAAAGACTAACTAGTACTAAGATACCGTTGCACATGAGACGTCCGACTGTACTAATCATACATCCTTTCGTGAAGGCTCTTTCCATGTTCCGATGAGATGAGGTTATGTTGATAGTGAGTATGAGGGCCTAACCAACCAATCCTGGTGACCGTTGGAGTATTTACCCTTTCATGAAAAATACCCAAGGTATCAGCCGGGAATCGAACCCGGACCCCTGGGCCTGTAACCAGGTGCACTGACCACTACACCAAGAGGTCAGTTTGCACAACGATGATGACCATATTATGCCTCCTCCCTGCTACCACTATACTGTGCATCCTTTTTAACTAACTGTATGTCTTTAACTGCTGACATACTCTTTCTGCGGATTAGAAAGCCTATACCTAATCATGTGTGTGTCCCTTCCTCTATCAAAAATACTGTACTCACCTGATTCTACTCTACCATCTCCTGACCATCTAACCTCTTCAATAGACACACTATTAAATCCAAACCGACTTACTTCATCAGCTGTTGATTGTAACGCTCTTGGCCTATACAAACTTATGTATTCCACGTCTGAATCCTAATCTCTTTCCTAGCCTTACATCCAATGACTCCCCTGATAGGTCCCCGTCAGGAGATCCTATGGGTATTTTATCCCAGTAACGGCCATGGCAACTTTTGTTTGTTTCTTGATGGGATCTTTTTTACTATGAAAGCTCATCACGCACACGCCTAGCACCCATGCTGTAATGACCGCACCTATCGGCTGTCAGTGACGGTTTATTAAATACATTCACCGCTACTACCCTTTGAATCCGATGGCCGTATCCTCTATCCGCAGCCTGAGGACGCGTTGTTCCGTGGATAACAGGGACCCGAGTCTATTTATCACGAATCCGTGCTAGGAAACATTCAGAGAAAACTATTCCAATTACACCTTGGTCGGTATTTGATCCCGATCTCCAACACTGAGAAACCAGAATATATTAACCTGACATTTGGTGTTCTTTCCCACTTTAATTTTTCTTTATCGTATAGAGAAAGTGTTGCAATTTTGAAAATGTTCTACCTCCAGATTATTAATCCATATTGATGTTTCATGTGTCCCCAAATCCCCCCAAAAAAGGGTTTTACAATTATTTATTCCATCTCTCAGTTTGTACATCTATCTGTATGTGCATTTATCTCTTTGTTCATCTATTTGTATGTTCATTTAGCTATTTTTAAGTTATTTGTATGTTAATTTAGCTATTTTTAAGTCTATTTGTGTGTTCATTTATCTATGTGTATGTTCATTTATCTCTTTGTATGTCTATCTATATGTTCATTTATCCCTTTTTCCGTCCATCTGTATGTTCATTTATCTCATTGTCCGTCCATCTGTATATTCATTTATCCCTTTGCCGTCAATCTGTGTGTTTATTTACCCTTCTCATTGTATGTCATTTATCGCTTGTACGTTTCTAGTTATTATCTCTTGTACTGTCATCTGTATTTCATTTATCCTTTTCATCCATATCTGTATTTCATTTATCGCTTTGTAGTACGTCTATCCGTATTTCATTTATCTCTTGTACAGTCTATCTGTATTTTCATTTATCTCTTTGTACGTCTATCTGTATTTTCATTTATCTCTTTGTACGTCTATCTGTATCTTCATTTATTTTTCGTACGTCTATCTGAATGTTCATTTATTTTTATGTCTGTGTTTGCCTGGGCTGGAGCCAAAATGGCTAAATACCTTTTAACCAATATTAATCTTTCTATTTTATATGAATATATCTTGGGGTGTTTTATAAATGTTTATTCTAGCATCAAAATTATGGGTAGTTTACTGATGAGGGAGTTTGTTTTAAAAAAAGGCGATAACGTTATAGCTAATAATGGATATTCATGGAGAGAATTTGGCTAAGGCTCTGGCTATATTTGAAACTTTTGTTACAAACTAAAGTATGTAGGCATGTATTATAATTTCATTTTTTTTTAACTATCCACTCTGTTATTGCTTAATTGAACTGTAATGTACGTTAAAACACACAATTTAAAAACATAACATCCTCGTAAACAAACACATACCTCAGTTTATTTCCCGTCTTGCAATGCAGTAAGAATCCACGCTATCTTCATCCAAACCGTTTGAACACAAACAATGAGTAGATGTTTATTTCAGTCCATAATCTTACACAGGCATAAAGTGCAGTAAAAACCTGTTCGCAACCTTGGGTTTCCGTTTATTAAGGTATATTTATTACCTTTGCAATAATAAAATAGACAAACGATTTGACACTCGTATGTGTAAGTCAATACCTTGACACACGTTTTAGTGGTCGGATGGTCCAAGGACCTCTTCCCATTGGTACACCGGTGACTGTCACCAGTGACTTGTCTTTATGGTTGTATTTATTTCCCATTGGTGCACTGCAGCGTCTGGACCAATCACAGTGACTATACAGTGTCCGAGCTCCATCACGTGTCACGACAAGGTTACAGTGTCCTGAAGAATCACCTTTTTAAAAATTATTAAAATATATATATATATATATATATCAGCACCACGTATTACTACCCATACGGGCTATACGCTAATGTACTTATTATTCTAATGGTTTTAGTGATTAGGGAAGGTTATATTTAGAGGGAGTGTATCCACGTTTTCTTGGAGGGAGGTATGATTTTTTTATAATTTTTTGTAAAAACCATTCTCAGTATATCTGACCGAGATTCGAAAACTCAATCTCCTCGTCATCATCAATCTAGTCTACTGCGAGAGTAGCGCGTTATACCAAGTGAGCACTGAAGCATTAATGGAATAAATTAGAGTCACGTTCCATGGTATTGACTGGAAGAATTAATTAGAGGAGATTAGTTTGTAAAACCTTAGACGCAGATGAAAAATAACATTTGATTGTAAAATAATAGTAAGGCTGTATTGAGAGTAAGGATGGAACTAGTTATAAATTAGTTGAAAAATGACAACTAGAGATAGAATTGATCCGGGGACCTTTGTTTAGTCCTCCAACGCTCTACAACTAAACTTTCTAGATTCGTTCCGTGACAGAGTCATTTTTCACACATATTTGATTTAAATTAATTTATATGTGGGTCCCTTACGTACGGAAAGTGCTGTAATTACAATGATTCTCAAATTGTGTGTTGATAACTGGATAACTTTTCTAAGAGCGGCAGTGAATTTTTCCAAATGCCATCGAGCATATAATTAATTAATTTAGCACCGCGTCTTACTACCCATTCGGGTTATACGCTTAAGTACTAATTACACTAATGGATTAGGAATTGGGAAGGTTGAATTTAGGGGAAGTAAATCCGCATTTGCGTAGAGGGAGAGTGGAAAACCATTTAGGGAAACCCCCCCCCCCCCCCCCAGTTCACCCGACCGAGATTCGAACCTCAATCTTCCCGTCCTCGGTGGTCTGGCTCAACACGACTAGCGCGTTAATAAGTAGTGCTTGAAATTAATAATTAAATAAATACCTTTTATTAGAAGTGACTTTACACAATCTTCCTTCCGTCAATGTGAGTGTGATGTCATATTCTTGCTAGCAATATTCTGCTCAAAGGTCCACTCACCAGACCTATATCTGTCATGTGACTTAAAGTTATGAACAAAACACATCGCTCTTTGTAAACACGCTGGAGTTTAAATAGTTTCAAAACCTCTGCTTCTCAGCCTTCTAGTTGAACAAATATAGTATTTTACTCGGACGTTTTCACAAGGCGAAATAGAGGCCTCCTTCTCCATTGGTTCTCTCTCGCCCAGGGGTTAGCGTCAAGTTTTCCCAGTACATATTTTTTCTAGACTCGCCCCAATAGGATGTTTACTTTCTTCATCTTACGACACTTCCCGTGTTTATTTTTATTTTTTGTTTATTTTTTCTATCATTGTTTCTTTCATACAGTCTTCAAACAAATTTTGCCTAGGAAAAATATTAAAAATTTCATATAATTTAATTAAAAAGTATGTTTTCGTTAAGGATTCGATTATATCTAGTACGAGTTGATACTTAAATGAGAAAAGATTAAAAAATTATTTGTTATTTTTTTAAATAAAATTTTGGTGGCCGCATGGTCTAACGCACTACTACTCTCGTGTTAGACTAGACTGCTGAAGACGGGGAGAACGGGGTTTGATCCTGGTTTGGTGCACTGAGGATAATTTTTCCTAAAAGGTTTCCCACTATCTTTCAGCGCAAATGTGGGTGCACTTTGTCTCAATCAAACATTCCTAATCCCTAACCCATTAGTGTAATTAGTACATGGGCGTATAGCCTGAATGGGTAGTAAGACGTGGCGCTAAATAAAAATTATTTTCTTATATAAATGCCAAATGTGTATTATTGACTGTCTATAGTTTGCACAATGGCTCATCCATAGTCATTATTTGTTTACGTTACCATGGAAACCTTGAATTGAGTTGTTTCTATGGTGATGTAAGCAAATAATTATTGTACAGATGGGTCACTACACACAGCAGGAAATATGAAAACTCGTTAAAAAAAAAATCGTATTTTCGTTTGAAACTACAAATTTTTTTTCAAATTTCTGGATCCTCAAACCATGTAATTAGTGGTTCTTATTTCAAAATCTGATGAACCAGTTTTCTCGTAATTTCAATTACCGGAAACTGGCTTATCAAATTACATCCAAGATATTGATGGTTTAACATATCTGCTCTACAACAAAGTAAACATTAGTGAGAGATCAGGGTGGTCCAATGTTTTTCATCCCGAGGGCCAAATATTATTATTATTATTATTATTATTATTATTATTATTACTATCACCACGTCTTACTACCCGTTCGGGTTATACGCACTTACGCTAATGTGTAATGGTAGGGTGATTGTGAGATGAAATGGAGGACCTACAGTTTAACGTGGGATCCGAACCATGGTGGAGGCCTGGCATTCCACACATTCACAAGTTGTGATTAATACACGTCTTGCCAGAGGGTGAAGGAAGGGTTTGGAAATAAGATGAATCTGTGCCGGGCCTGAAGATTGAACCCCGGACTCCCAGCACAGAAGTCCGACACCTTACCCCCTAGACCACCAGGTCACCTACTAAATCTTACTATCAGTTTGAACCGTGGGCCGAGGTATATTTATTAATTCCATCAACTTATTATAGGCTTACTAACAACACTTAATAAAAGAGTATTTTCAATAATTATGTATATATAAATTGTATTTTTGTTTAGAAGAATCTATCAAATTTTACTAAAAAAGTTTAGGATTAATCCCTCAAAAATTTGTTATGAAATGAATATGCACACACACATAATTTCACTAAACAACTTAGCATTATAAATAAGTATTTTTTAAATAGTTTTACTAATCAAATAAATGTATTGTAAAATTCAATCATGACCTTTTTAAATAGTTATATTTATCTGAATTCTTTTCTCATCTCGACCGAAAGGTTGCCTTTAATTTTCCTCCATGATACTATGAGGGCCACATATTCATTGAGTGCGGGCCACATTTGTCCCGTGGGCCACCAGTTGGACCACACAGGATTAAACCACCAAACGCTGTAGTCGATGTGTGATGGTAGAAGAAAACTGTAATAGCATTTATTGCTTTTATGGAATTCGGTTTATAATGTTTCCCTGTCGACTTCAGTTCTTTTGGGGTTAAGTGCTCGCCTCTGGACCCGATGTTCCTATGTTCAAACCCAGCCAGTGTCAACGGATTTATCTTTAGGCAATTAAAAAGGGGAAAGTGAATCAGTTGGTCCCATGTTGATTATGGCATGTAACTGGAATGTAAGTGAAAATAGTATTCCCCGGCAAAATTGGTAAGCCCTTTTGCTCTCGCTCATAGAAATTCTCGTGTGCTGATATATCAGTCTTTTCAGAAAGTGCACGTTAAATACCTCAAGTAAATGAAAATGAAAAATATATTGTTTTGTTGTTATCGTCCTTGGTATTGATAAAACTGGTTTATCAACATTAAAACATTGGAATTTCATCTGCATTCGTTTAATATAGTTAATTGGAAAACTTCCTGAATAAAAAAAAAAAGCAAAGGAAATTCATGGAGATAGGATGGCATATATTCTATTCGTGATATATATAACGATTTTAGAGAATAACAAAACTGCATGGATGACAATTTTTTTAATTAAACACGATTGCAGCAAACAGTCCAAAAGGATAAAATGTTCTCACCTAGCAGTACATTTGTATATTTTTTTTTATGAATACAAGTTCCGTGTGGAGATATAAGTATCTTATCAAATTAGGATGGTCAGGGTTACTGTTAATTAATTTAAATTAATAGTAAGAAGTAGTAAGAATATTGGGTGTCTGAACTATATCACTCGTAGCCCTGTATTGAAAATATTATCCAGTACTAATGTACCGTTGGCCAGGAAATGCTCGAATGTACTAATAGTACATCCTTTCCATGGAGACTCTTTCCATGTCCCGATGATATGAGGTGATGGTGATAGTGAATATGAGGGTGATAGTGAGTATGAGGGTGATAGTGAGTATTATGGTGAAGAACCAGTGGAAACACTTAAACATAACTTCAGCCTAATTAACCAAACCTTAATGCCGTTGGGATAATTCCTCTTTAGAGAAAAATACCCACGGTACCAGCTGGTAACTGAACCCGGGATCCCTAGGCTCATAGACAAGTTAACTGACCAATATATGAAGGAGCCGGTTATAATAGAACTAATAGTAACCTATTATAAGGACAAACTATTGAGTAATTTGAACTATTACTCCCGGAATCAATTTTATTTTTCAATTCCATCCTTACGATGAATTTATTTAGTTGATAAAATTATACAACTTGTTTTATATTAAAATGTATTCGACATTAATGGTATTGAAGAATTGAATAACACGATTTTAATCAAATTGAAATTGACTAAAGCATTAATTTTAATAATTGCCGTCAAATATTCTAGGGGCGTATTCCTATCGACCAAACATTAAGAAAAGTTCATAAAAAAACATGGTTCTAGAAACGATTAGTTTTATAGTTATCAAAGGTTTCCCTCAAAGATACAATGGTCTCGGAGGATCCATTTACCAGATCACTCAAAGATACAATGGTCTCGGAGGATCCATTTACCAGATCCCTCAAAGATACAATGTCTGGAGGATCCATTTACCAGATCACTCAAAGATACAATGGTCTCGGAGGATTCATTTACCAGATCACTCAAAGATACAATGGTCTCGGAGGATCCATTTACCAGATCACTCAAAGATACAATGGTCTGGAGGTTCCATTTACCAGATCACTCAAAGATACAATGGTCTTGGAGGTTCCATTTAACAGATCACTCAAAGATACAATGGTCTTGGAGGATTTATTTACAGATCACTCCAAAGATACAATGGTCTTGGAGGTTCCATTTACCAGATCACTCTCACTCAAAGATGCAATGGTCTTGGAGGTTCCATTTACCAGATCACAATTACACTAAAATGAATTTTGATCATTGAGGATATTTAAGTCCATGTATTCACTCAACATACATGGTCTGATGTTTAGTTTTACAGATAGTCGTAATGATACAAGTACTTAGGACTCCTTTACCAGATACTCAAAATACAAATGTCATGGAGAAAGTACCATCCAAAACAAAGATACAATGTCTTGGAATCCATTTCAGATACAAAAGTTCAATGTCTCGAGTTATTTGTTGAACTGTTGGGATCCATTTACGTGAGTTCGATTACTTCTTGGAGGATTATTTACAGATTACATCAAAGATACTGTCAGTGAGAATCCAAAGCGATTCCTAAAACCAATGGTTTGTATTAACCTTTCTGAAGATACAATGTCGAAGGAATTTACGCCCTCCTCAGACATTTTGGACCATTTAACAATACACCATTTAAAATCACAAATGAATGTAAATGAGGATATTTGAAGTCCATTGTTACTCAAAACTATTACTTAGATGGGTAGAAGCGTTGTGACCAAGTCTTACATGAATTCACAAATAGGACACAAACAAACCAGGGTAAAACTACATCAAACAAATAATTTTAACATCTCGTAAAAACTGCACTTCAGTGTTGTTAAATTGTCTATGGTGTATTCTTCTTGTTGATTAATATCTGGCCTAGCTAGACAGTGTTCAAAACCGTTATAACTGGTCTTTTATAAGTAGGGAATTACATAAATATTGTATTCAAAACTCTTGTTATTTTTACGTTTACCAGCGTATACTTAAGACTGTAGACCGTTGTGGTTTATAAACGACTTACAGTCTCACTATAATTATACTCTTAATGACGACTTATGCGAATTGGGAGTGGTTCGAATATTAGAGGAAGATGAACCGCATTTGCGTGGGAGAGTGAAAACAATTTTAGGAAAAACCATCAGTTCCCCGACCGAGATTCGAACTCGACCTCCCCGTCTTCGGTGGCCGAGCTCAACACGACTAGCGCGTTAGCCAACTACGCACCGAGGCGGTATAGTTTTCAACTCTCCTTTCCCGCAAATGCGGGTAGGCTACCTCTAAAATTCTTCCTTCCTCATCCCTACCCTTTTAGAATAATTATCATATATGCGCATAACCTGAACAGGTATTAAGACTCAGTGATTTTAAAATAAAACGATAAAGAAAAAAGCCCAAAGTTCATGAATAATATACTATTCATTGGTGTTGGGAATCAAACTAGAGACCACTGACTCAGAAGGCTGATTTACTAATTACGAGATAAGGTGTCGTACACAGTGGAAACGTTACATAGTTTTGGGGTTTTTTTCCTTCACCTTACCCTAAAACCGGTCTGTGTGATATTCAATATTACACCAGCTGGGCAGAGATGATAAATATCTGTAGAATCTAATGTAATCTTATTCACGTGTAGGAAGAGGGTGAAATATTATTTAGAAACAACAATCCCCAGTATTCCCGACTAGAATCGTAGCCACGACCTCTGCCTCACAGGAGGAAAAATCAGATGAGTGAGATTGAGAGATTTGTCCACATACCTACCGGTACGGTATTTTTCTCTGGAGTATTTTCTAAATCATATAATAACCATGGTACTCTTCAATCCCAAATTCATAACTGGTTCATAGCAAGTTTAATTTCTTGGACAAAGAATAGAAGACAGAACCACCTCGGTGGCGTAGTTGGCTAACGCGCTAGTCGTGTTGAGCTCGACTGCCGTGGACTGGGAGATCGAGGTTCAAATCTCGTCGGGTGAACTGGGGGTGGTTTTCCCTAAATGGTTTTCCACTCTCCCTCCACGCAAATGCGGGTTCACTTCCTCTATATTCAACCTTTCCAATTCCTAACCCATTAGTGTAATTTATACTTGGAAAACACTAGTAAGCGGTATAACCCGTATACAGGTAGAGTCACTAGGACGCGGGTGTCTACTTAATATAATTAAATTAATTATTAATAAGGAAGACAGGCTATAGGTGACTGAGCATTTATTTTTTACCGAGCTTATCATTGGGGACAGTTTAAAACGAGATAAAAAAAAATAACGTGAGAAATTGTACTTACTCTTACTAATCTCTGAATGGAACGCCAAGGTCAAGTGTTACCACAAACTAGATTGTATACAAAACCTGTGTGGAGCTGTAGACTGAGCATGCGCAACATTTCCCAACGCCTATTCAAAGTGTGAGAAAAAAGAAGGTGTGTTAAGGATGTTGCCTACTTATGACGTCACGACAGTCAAGCTGGGATTTCCCATGTGAGTTTATTTAAGTTTTATTCAGATCGTTTTACGTTGAAACAAAAAATATATAAATTCTTGAATAAATCTAGAAACAGTAATAATATTTGTCACAGTTTATTATTTTAATCTCAAAGTGGTATTTTGTAAACGTATTTTTTAATATATAATCTTCTACAATTTAGGCTATTTGGCTTGGTCACGAAAATTTTCTGCAGAGTCTTCCTGCCAGTATGTAGATTAAAAAAGTCAATCGAAGCATATGTTTATCTAGAAAACTACAAAAAGGTGATTTTAAAAAAGCAAGTTAACGCTTTCAAGACACTGTGTAAACTCGTCAGAAGAAGAGGGTATGTGCTATCAGTAGATAGAAAAGAGGCATAATAGAATAAGCTGCTCATTTTACTCCCGTTCTTCCTGTTATGTACTGTATATTGGTGTCTAAGGGTGATAATGCTTAGCAAGGCCGTAGCCAGCCAATAATTTCGGGGGGTTTCGTGGGCCCATCCCCCAAATGACGGAGGCTAAAAAAATTCTAAATAAAAAACAGTTCTAGAAGCTATCTGAGATGTTTTTTATGGCAACACTACCCCCTAACTATCGGAGGCTAGGACAAATTCTAATTATTAAACACCTCTATAAGCTCTCTGTTTGTTTTTTTATGACAACATAACACCATAACTGCCGAAGGCTAGAAAAAAAAATTCTAAATAATAAACACCTCTGGAAGCTTATGGTAACACAGCCCCCTAATTTGTACTTGTACCTTAATTTTGATATTGCTTGAACCATAAATAAAGCCATATATAGTTTGTTCATAAAATTTCGGGGGGGTTTGAACCCCGAAACCCCCCTCCTCCCGACTGCGGCCTTGGTGTTTAGACTACTTAGGTGCGTCAGGTTAAGATACAACCCACTGGGAAAAATATCTTAAAATTCCCCAGGTAGGCAGCGTCGTTAGCATCATATTATTTTGTTTCACATTTTAATTAGCGATAAGGAAAAAAAAAAGTTGGTTACTAAACTGTTAATAGGAAGTGCATTTTAGAAAATACAAATATTATAGTTTTGATAGCAAAAACATTGATAACTTTTTTACTTTATTATTAGTAATATTTTTAAGTGAAAACTACAGATAAAATTATTGAACGTAAGGATACTTGAAAGTAGATCTAGTAACTATCCCAGACCCAGTTCGGTGACCACAGGGTATAAGGCGTCACCCTTGAAATATACAAGAACTGCTGATGGCTGGGATATAGAGGTTTGAATCCAGGGTCGAGTGTACTGAGAAAGGGACTCCCCCTAAATTATTTTTCATCCTCCCTTCATTCAAATATGAGTACATATATTATAAAACCAGCCTTCATCATACCTAGCACATTAGCGTAATTAGTACATATGCGTGTTACACGAACGGGTGGTAATAAGCTTTGCTAAAAAAACAAAAAAACATTTATATCGGTCATATAAAAACTAAACTATCCAACACCTTAGTTCAGTCGGTAGCTTTCTTTATATTAAGCTAAGAGTCCCGGGTTCGATTCCCTGCGTGGCTGAAAAATGTATCATTGGTGAAATGTGGGTTTACCCTTTCACAGTGATGAATTAACGGCTGAGGACTGGTTGTTGTGACTGTCCTAGTCTTAAGTTAGATTATAAGGCATATGAAGCTATGACAGGCCTAGCCAGCTGGTAGTGGAGAATATATGGCTTGAATAAAACTGACCCAGGCCACAGGCTGGAAACAGTAATGGATGTAAAGTAAAGTAAATATGAATACTAGACTGTACCTTGGCTCTGGAGTAGTCCTGAGTCGATGAGGCCACCACAACGAAAGTGAAAAGCTTGCACTGTTGTGAGCTAGGTCAAAGCGTCAACACTCCCAATAGACTGGTTCGCCGGTTCCCGGAATGTCCAACGGATGTAATCGTAGTTGGTTTTTTTTTTTACATATGTGATGTATCAATATTTTGCAAGGGGTGACCATAGCGTGGCTAGTGAATCCAAGCGTTCAGCCTGACTGACAAGCGCGTGAACTAGTGAGTGATTGAGAGAAAGCGTGGCCAAACTGTCGAGCGAGCGATTGACTGAGCGATAGCGCGGCCAAACTGGCGAGCGAGCGACTGAGTAACTGCGTGATCAAACTGGCGAGCGAGCGAGCAACTGAGCAACTGCGTGATCAAACTGGCGAGCGAGCGACTGAGTAACTGCGTGATCAAACTGGCGAGCGAGCGAGCGACTGAGCAACTGCGTGGTCAAACTGGCGAGCGAGCGACTGAGTAACTGCGTGATCAAACTGGCGAGCGAACGAGTGACTGAGCAACTGCGTGGCCAAACTGGCGAGCGAGCGAGCGACTGAGCAACTGCGTGGTCAAACTGGCGTGCGAGCGAGCGACTGAGCAACTGCGTGGTCAAACTGGCGAACGAACGAGTGACTGAGCAACTGCGTGGTCAAACTGGCGAGCGAGCGAGCGACTGAGCAACTGCGTGGCCAAACTGGCGAGCGAACGAGTGACTGAGTGACAACGTGGCCAAACTGGCGAGCGAGCGAGTGACTGAAAAACTGCGTGGCCAACTGGCAAGCGAGCGAGCGACTGAGCAACTGCGTGGTCAAACTGGCGAGCGAACGAGTGACTGAGTGACAACGTGGCCAAACTGGCGAGCGAGCGAGTGACTGAAAAACTGCGTGGCCAACTGGCAAGCGAGCGAGCGACTGAGCAACTGCGTGGTCAAACTGGCGAGCGAACGAGCGACTGAGCAACTGCGTGGTCAAACTGGCGAACGAACGAGTGACTGAGCAACTGCGTGGCCAAACTGGCGAGCGAACGAGTGACTGAGTGACAACATGGCCAAACTGGCGAGCGAGCGAGTGACTAAAAAACTGCGTGGCCAACTGGCAAGCGAGCGAGCGACTGAGCAACTGCGTGGCCAAACTGGCGAGCAACTGCGTGGTCAAATTGACGACCAAGCGACTGAGCAACTGCGTGGCCAATCTGGCGGGAGAACGAGCGAATGAACGACATCGTGGCCAAACTGGAGAATGAGCGACAGAGCAACTTCGTGGCCAAACTGGTGAACTAGGGAGTGATTGCGTGGCCAAACCAATGAGCGAGCGAGCGACTGAGCAACCGCGTGATCAAACTGATGGGTGAGCGAGTGCGTGATTAGAAGATAGCTCGATAGTTGTTGAGGAGGCAAAGGTTCGAATCTTGGCTTAGTGAACTGAGGGTGGTTTTTGACAAATTACTTATTTACGTGGTTTTCCATCCTCTCTCCACACTAATGGTGTTTGTAATTTGTAAAGGACTGCTTTGATTATAATATTTAAGCATTAACATAGCTCGTCTACTTATACAACGTGTTTCTAAAACATTGCATCAAACTTTGGCAGGATACTCCTTGGGTGAAATTAGAATAATTCTCATAAGCAACCTAGGGTCCATCTTCAATATTAAGGGCGGTATACACCCCTAAAGACAGAGCTAAAAACGACTGTTGTGTGAAATATTATGAAAACTGCTTAGGGTATTACAACGAATCTTTGTATACTACTTATTGAAACCTTGATCATTAATAAACTAAATGTGCTGTTACCGTTACCCACCACCATCATTTAAAAAAAGGGGGGGTTGTAACACATTTTTTCTAAAATAAAAGATGTCAGAGTAAGTATTACCAATTTTTACTTAATATTACAAAACAGGGAATCAAAATTAACAAAAAAGGTGTCTTGGAGAAACTGTCTAGCTTTCCCCGTTTCTGAGATAATCATGCATGTTTAATTTCAAAGACAAGTGTTAATTCCTGCCAGGTAGGGAGCCAATAAAGCTGTATTGCTTCACCCCCCTCCTTTCCCCACTCTTATTATCACTATCTTCCCCTCCCTCCATGAGAAGACTGCATCAGTCCACACGACTTCACTGCATGTTGCGCGTATTACTAGTCAAATGGCAAAGTACACAAACGCAGAAATGACAGACATGGTCATGCTGTACGGTGAAGCTAGAGGAAACGCAAGAGCAGCTGCACGGTTGTACCACGATAGATATCCTGCACGACGTCAACCTTATCACCGGACCTTCACCGATGTCACTCAGCGGCTTCGTGAAACAGGTACATTTCAGCTACGAGGGGGAGCTGGTCACCCGAGGAATGTTCGCACTCCAATTGTCGAAGAAGAGGTACTGAATTATGTGGATGATAACGCGTCAACAAGCACACGTGCTATTGCGCATCAAACGAATGTGTCCAATTCCACAGTATGGCGTGTCATGCATGATCAGCTGCTGCATCCGTACCACATGCGCAAGGTGCAGGCATTGGGGCCAGCAGATTATGCTCCTCGACATGAATTCTCCGATTGGTTTCTGCAGCAGTGCGGAGTGGTTCCTGATTTCTCCACTATAATAATGTTTTCCGATGAGGCAACATTCACCAGAGACGGCTATTTTAATAGTACAAATAGTCACATTTGGAATGACGTGAACCCTCATGCAACTATCATCATGGGCAACCAGCATAGATTTTCTGTCAACATCTGGCCAGGCATTGTGGGTAACCATCTCATTGGCCTTTACTTGATGCCACGACGTTTGACTGGCCACATCTACTACCAATTTCTGAAATTTGCATTGTCACAGTTCCTCGAGAATGTACCGCTCTCCGTTAGATAACGCATGTGGCTACAACATGACGGTGCCCCACCTCATTTCACAAGAGCTGTGCGTGACTACCTCAACACTGCATTTCCTGCCCGATGGATAGGAAGAGGTGGGCCTGTTGCGTGGCCACCACGCTCTCCTGACCTAAATCCGTTAGACTTCTTTCTGTGGGGCTTTGTCAAAGCTTTGGTTTACGAGACAGCTGTTGAATCTGAGGAAGACCTGTTAGCAAGGATAGTTGCTGCATGTGATAAGGTTCAAGAAACTCCACGTGTTTTCGAAAGAGTACGCCAGTCATTGATACGTCGCCTCAATTATTGCAATAACGTTAGGGGCCACCATTTTGAACACTTGCTATGAATCTGCTTTTGAAGCTAGGAACTAAAACATGCAATAACTACTATTTGTATTTCTTAATGTAGCTTTCAATATTCTAGTGAGTGTAATGAATAAAATCCCACCCAAGTGTGAACTGTGTAAGCATAACTCACTATGTAATAAATAGCAACACATCGGAGCTTATGAAGAAGGAAAAGTATCAGAGTTTCCCCATCATAACACACAAACCAGCCTTGTTTACCAAATGTACGTGATACATAGTCACACGTGCCGGTAAAAATGGTTAAACGACTGCATTGCGAAATAAAACTGCGATTCTGGCTGCCTACCTGGCTCTGATCTCAAACTTGTGTGATTATCTCAGAAACGGGGAAAGCTAGACAGTTTCTCCAAGACACCTTTTTTGTTAATTTTGATTCCCTGTTTTGTAATATTAAGTAAAAATTGGTAATACTTACTCTGACATATTTTATTTTAGAAAAAATGTGTTACAACCCCCCTTTTTTTAAATGATGGGGGTGGGTAACGGTAACAGCACATTTAGTTTAATTATGATCAAGGTTTCAATAAGTAGTATACAAAGATTCGTTGTAATACCCTAAGCAGTTTTCATAATATTTCACACAACAGTCGTTTTTAGCTCTGTCTTTAGGGGTGTATATCGCCCTTAATATTGAAGATGGACCCTAGGTTGCTTATGAGAATTATTCTAATTTCACCCAAGGAGTATACTGCCAAAGTTTGATGCAATGTTTTAGAAACACGTTGTATATATTGTTTATGATCTTACCAATTAATTAAGGCAGCTAGTAGCAAGTGTGCTAAACCTATCAGTATTAATAATAAAGTAAAATATCATGTCAAATTGTACTGAATGAACCAACATATAAGAAATAATATTTTCCAGCGCCTGTAATCTAGACTGTTCCGGTTCGAGCGCGCGCTTGAAAAATAGAACCATTTCTACCTTTCAAGCGCGTTGCTCGGATCACTCCAGTCTGGCCACCTCTCATTACAACCAATGTACTCTATTTTATTTTTTAGTCGCTCGCTCGCTCCAGTCTGGCCGTACACTAAGGGCGGTTTCACACGGACCACAATCGCATGTGGTATGTGGCTACCACGCACCACAGAGCAATGCGACAATCGCATGTACACTTTCACACGACATAGGCCGAAACTGTTTTTGCATGCGACAGTAGCATCTAGCTTTTGGAAGAGTGCACCGTTTGCTGAGAAGTGTGTGTAATTTGATTACATGATTATGGAAGAGGAAGAGGAGTTTTTATTTTTTATAATGCTACGTCGTGCAATCCGACGCCGTAGAAAAGTGAATAGAAAGTACTGGGTGCATCCCATTTTAAGTTCCCGCCTTCTCAAAAGTCAGTTTTATTTGTTACATTCTGCACTGCAAAGTGACCCGGAAAAATTCTTCTCGTACTATAGAATGTCAGAGAGATCTTTCACTGAATTGTTGAACATGGTAAAGGGCAATATAACAGCACAGTCAACCAATATGAGGCTACCTATAACTCCAGAGGAAAGATTGAGCATCACTCTTAGGCTTGGCAAACTTCATCCCATGCCTTTGTTTTGAGATGTTTATTTGCATACTCTGGGGCTTCAAAGTCCCACAGTGCAGGTTTTGATTCACTTTCAACTATAAATCTATCTGTGTCAAATCCAGACATTTTCTAAGAGTTTGGCACTACGAACAACACAACTCTGTCAATGAATGCCAGGTCAGAGAACCCACGAAACACGCTTGCAACGTGTGCGACTGTGGTACTGAAGCTAGGCGAAGCGTCAGTGTTCGGGCCAGTGGTACCACACACGCAAAGCAAGGAATCGCAACCACATCATGCGACACCGTCTGAAAGTACTTGCGCTACAGTCATGCCAATCAATGTTTTTGATAAGCACTGCGTTAGTGGTACCACGGGCGTGCGATTGTGGGTCCCACGTACCACATGCGATTGTGGTCCGTGTGAAACCGCCCTAATGCGGGACTCTCATGGTGATTAAATATAATGGCCAAAACATGAAGTGTGGTTAGTTGGAGAAATGACCGACCACCTCTAACTTTGGACACCGAAATCAGCCAAAGCACGAAATACCTAATAATTTACCTGCAGGTTGGGTTTTCCCTGGCCAGTTTTAGATACAGCAGTAGGAAACCGGACAAAGCAAAAATATATATATATATATATATATTGTCTCACTAATATCTTTTAATTTATATCCATTACTGTTTACATCCTGAGGCCTGGGTCACTTTTTTATTCAAGCCATATATTTTCCACTATCAGCTTGCTAGGCCTGTCATAGCTTCATATGACTTATAATATAACTTAAGACTAGGACAGGCACAACATCCAATCCCCAGCAGTTAATTTATCATTATATTTGGGTCAACCCACATTTCACAATAATCGATAAATGTTTGGCCATGCAAGAAATCGAACTCGGGACCCTTAGCTCAGTACACAGACATGCTATCGACTGAGCTAAGGTGTCGAGTTCTCAATAATACCTTATTTAATATAAATATAAGCATGTTCTGAAAGTTTATCAAATCACATAAAGTAAATTAAAATAAATGGTACGGCACACCGCACAGACTTTCTCTCTCTTTCTATAAACTCGTAAGATTTCTGAACGGAATAATGTACATTGTATCATCACCACTCCACATAAGAACACGCATAAAATAATATACAATGATATAGAATCAATGAGAAAAGAGGCGCATCTTTGTCCACCTAAGAACATTTCAAACAGTTTAATGTCTTCCACAAGGGTCAACACTTCGTTTTAAAATTTCGATTTCTGGTTAAAATTTTAACATTTTAAAAGGTGTTGCAGATCTTCAAGTCATCGCATTGATATTTAATTATTCATTTATACATTTTGACCAATAAAAAATGTAAATATTGACTATTGAGTCTAAAATGGAGATAGATCATTGCTATGCAAACATTTCTCCTAAGAGATTTAAGGAAAAATAACATACTTTTTTTAGATACTTACTTATATTTAATTACTCTATGGCATTGGAATATTATTGCGTTAAGACCTAAGTAGTATATGTTTACAACTAAAGCTCACAAAATTGTATTAATATATTTGCAAATATCTCAGAAACTGCTGTTTTTATAAAAATATATGTCAAATAAAAGTTTTTTATTTCTAATAGTCCTACAATTTTGCAATGATAAGTTGTTTAGTTTCTCCAATAGTTGTGGAGATACGGAAATTAACGCTTCTGTAATGTACCCTAAAAATCATTTTCATAGGAAAATGAAAATAGCCAGTTTATTTATAATCTTAATCAACGCCTAGATACGAATTTTAATCAAAATCGTTTAAGCAGATTTTGAGAAAACCAAATTTTTCTCTTTTCGTCCTTCAGTAAACTACCCTTAATTTTAAGTTTTTATAGACACACAGACAGACGGCATTGCAAAGACTATTTTTTAGGGTTCGGGGGGTCATGAGACGTCGACATCCATCAACATTTCAGGTTAGTTTTTTTTTTACGGTCGCAATACTTAAACTTTAATGTCCAAAAAGTTAAAAAAATTCATATAATTGCGTATATATTGAAAGTTATTGATTTTATAAAAATATGTTTCGGATAAAATATCTGTATTTTAAAATATATAACATATTTGTAATGCTAAGTAATTTCATATCTCAAATAGTTTCGGAGCTATTTAAAAAAATATTAATTTACGCATCAGACCGGAGCCCTTAAAGCCATTTTGCCGAAATATTGAGGGTAGCCATTTGGTTTGGAATATATATTTATGTTCATAAATGAAATTTAATCAAAATCGTTGGAGCCGATTTTGAGAAAATCGACTTTTTCTCTTTTTGCCATTCAGTAAACTACCCTTAATTTTAAGTTTTAATAGACACACAGACAGACGGCATTGCAAAGACTATTTTTAAGGGTTCGGGGGGTCATGAGACGTCGACATCCATCAATATTTCAGGTTAGTTTTTCTTACGGTCGCAATACTTAAGCTTTAATGCCCAAAAAGTTAAAAATATATATATAATTGCGTATATATTGAAAGTTATTGATTTTATAAAAATATGTTTCGAATAAAATATTTGCATTATAAATATATATACATATTTGTTATGCTAAGTAATTTCATATCTCAAATAGTTTCGGAGCTATTATAAAAAATGTTAATTTACGCATCAGACCGGAGCCCTTAAAACGATTTTGCCGAAATATTGAGAGTAGCCATTTTGTTTGGAATATATATTTATGTTCATAAATGAAATTTAATCAAAATCGTTAGAGCCGATTTTGAGAAAATCGACTTTTTCTCTTTTTGCCCTTCAGTAAACTACCCTTAATTTTAAGTTTTAATAGACACACAGACAGACGGCATTGCAAAGACTATTTTTAAGGGTTCGGGGGGTCATGAGACGTCGACATCCATCAACATTTCAGGTTAGTTTTTCTTACGGTCGCAATACTTAAGCTTTAATGCCCAAAAAGTTAAAAATATATATATAATTGCGTATATATTGAAAGTTATTGATTTTATAAAAATATGTTTCGAATAAAATATTTGTATTATAAATATATATACATATTTGTAATGCTAAGTAATTTCATATCTCAAATAGTTTCGGAGCTATTATAAAAAATGTTAATTTACGCATCAGACCGGAGCCCTTAAAACGATTTTTCCGAAATATTGAGAGTAGCCATTTTGTTTGGAATATTTATTTATGTTCATAAATGAAATTTAATCAAAATCGTTAGAGCCGATTTTGAGAAAATCGACTTTTTCTCTTTTTTCCCTTCAGTAAACTACCCTTAATTTTAGGGGTAGATATCCAATTCCAAAAACCCCTCGGGGCAACCCTATGAAAACCCTAGATATCAAGTTTCAGCTCAATCGGTAAAATAGTTTAGGCTCTAGTTGGAGGTACAGACAGACAGACAGACAGACAGACAGACGGAAATTCAAAAACCACTTTTTCGGATTCAGGAAGTCATGAAACGTCAAAATTCATCAAAATCTCGAGTTCGATTTTTTTGACGATCACAATACTTTCTCTACCTGTAAGATAGAGAGAAAGTAAAAATGTCTCAAACAATTTAAAACCTTTTTTATTTTTAATTATTTGTGAAGTCTGAGCTGTTACGGTATTTTATCTTTGTCAACAGTAGATCCCGCTCCCTCCATTCAAAAAATAACAAGTAAATCAAGTTAATAAATATGTCAAGTTCTTAATATTACTACAGTCTGAAGATTTACCCTTTAATTTGAAGTTGATATTCCTTCTTTTCTTATATAATTAGATGTAAAACAAATTATTACTATACTCAAGTGATAATTAACTGCAGGGTGACTGAGTCTTGTGCCTGTTATAGATTTAAATTAGTTTATAAATTGCGTGCTGATATAAGAAGTTGGTTCAGAAATGCACGCTAAATACATTTTTTTTTTTAAGTTTAAGAACAGTTGTGATTTCCTTATTTTGTATTCAAGGGCAGTTCCTCCAATATTTTCTTATTTGCTCCTTGATGATTTGAATTAGTTGTAAAATTTGAAATTTCTAAATTAATAGTAACACACTTAAAGTAATGAGTCATAGCATTGTAGTTTTAATGTAATTGATTAAAATATGTGCACTCAATGAATTGTATGTAGATTATTTGACAGTTATATACAAACCAATAGCTTAGAACAAAGGTTCCCTAACTCCACGACTTATGACCCCACTGATGGACACGCTTTGGTAAAGGAGCATAATTTACACATTTATTCTGATAAATAATTATTTTGAAACCCATTTTAAAATAAATAATGTAATTTATTACCGTGTTATGTATTATTGTTTAAATAATTATGTTGAAATTTATTATCCCAGTACATGAGATAGCAGAGGAAGCCAGACAGATGGTGTGGGCATGTAATGAGGATGATGGAGTACATAAGATAGTAGAGGAAGCCAGGCTGAGACGGTATGGGCATTTAATGAGGATGTTGGAGTACATGAGATAGTAGAGGAAGCAAGACAGATGGTGTGGGCATGTAATGAGGATGGAGAAGGAGAGAATACCAAAGAGAATTATGGAAATGAAATGTGTAGGAAAAATACTGCAAGGGAGGCCAAGAAAGAGATGGGAGTAACAGATCACAGAAAGTGTGCAAGTGTGAGTAGAAGAATGGAAGCAATTAAAGGAGTAGGAATGGTGGAAGGATAGAGGAAGATGGAGGCATTTTACTAAACTGACCGAGCCATAGGATGTAAACAGTTGTTGTTGTTGTTGTTTTGATGATGATTATGATGATGATGAGTTCTAAGACGATATAACCGAGACCAAATATTTACTTAAATAACTCTAAAATCATAATTTTCTTTTATTCTGCCAACGTTTGAAAATATATACTTATAGATAATTACAAGTACATGAAAGATAAGCTCCGTTGTGAAAAATTATTGGCTAGAAAAGATTTAAAAAAATTCCAAAATCATATTTCTCGCGAATGATAAATGGTAATAGAATTAACTAAGCCTACATAGTTATTTTTTATATCTATTTCGTGAATATCTGATTTCATTGTTTTGTTAAAGCTATGAAGTATTACATTTAAAACAAATGGTGATGACAAATTTACACTGTATTCAAATAAATAAACCTTTTATATATATATATATATATATATATACACAGTGGTTGATTTCTAAAATGTTAGGTACCGAAACACACTACCGGAGGGTGTGGAGGGGCCCTCAGATTTTTTTGATTTTTTATTTAAACTTCAAAAGACATGTTTTTAATTCATTATTTTCTTCTAAAAACACAAGAATATGTTTTAAAATATATCATAATGGGATTGTGTCTTAATAATACTCAATTAATTTATTGAAAATGCTCATCAGATGTTTAATTAAATTTTGATTTTTTTACTACTAGTGTTACTATACAAACGGGAATGATAGGAGCGATTAGCAATTTAAAGTCATAGGTTACACAAAACAAATGGTTTTAATCTTTACAGATGTATTTTGAATTAAAAATACACATACGCTATTATATACAGAATTAGAAAAAAAATGACTATTCATTTTAGAAGAACTGGTGACCTGGTGGTCTAGGGATAAGGTGTCAGACTTCTGTGCTGAGGGTCCGGGGTTCAATCCTCGGTCCCGGCACAGATTTATCTGATTGCCAAACCCTTCCTTCAACCTCTGACAAGACGTGTATTAATAACAACTTGTGAATGTGAGGAATGCAGGCCTCCACCGTGGTTCGGATCCCACTTTAAAACTGTAGGTCCTCCATTTCATCTCGCAATCACCCCACCATTACACATTATCGTAAGTGCGTATAACCCGAACGGGTAGTAAGACGTGGTGCTAATAATAATAATAATAATAATAATAATAATAATAATATAATAATAATAATAATTAATAATAATAATAATAATAATAATAAATAATAATAATAATAATAATAGAAGCAACTCCACAGTTGTTCCATGTTTTCATCATATTCAATGCCTCTAGACCTTTCCTTACTCTGAGTGTCTATGGCAGAATCCATCCTGAAACAAGCCACGAGTGACCATACTTGGAGGTATTAAATAAACGAAAAGGGGGTCCAATTATTCTTATAAATATAATGTTGTTGTCTTAAAAGATGTTCTTAGTGATGTCATAATAAATTCGTATGGAAAAAAACCGCTCTCGCATTCACTGAAAGATTTAGCAACTGACTTGATTATATTCTTCAATACAACAAGACCGTCCTGAAATGTCTTAATATATACATATTCCCGAAACTCCCAATTAATTGTAATTTATTGAGTTTGAGCTTGGCAGCAAACTTCTTCATTTCATTTCCCCATATAGTTATTTGCACATTTTTTTGGGCCAGTTTTTTATGCTATTACTTTTATCAAGTTAACACTCTCCAAATCTTGTTCATTCAACAGTCTAGTCTCAATTGATTGTTCCAATGCTTCGTAGAACTTCTCAAGATCTAAAGGATCATTACTCTTGTGTCCTATCCTTTTATGAATAGGAATTCCCACAAAATTAAAATGTTGTACCGCTTCTAGGGCTGTGGTATAGTAAGTACTTGGTACTGATTTTCTACTTTCAAATACAAAGACTGTTACTTAAAAAACATTATAAATGGTAATAAGGAACGAATATACAATACAAGATTAATTCAATTTTAATAGAATGGGGATTGTTATCTGTGTCAAGTAGATACAATATTAGAAATGACAAATGCATAAATATGAAATCTATACGAACATTAACATAAGATTTATAAGAAGTTTTACCACTTCAAAAAAAAAAAAGTCAAGTTAAAACATAAAGAATAAATTTATGTATGAGATAGCTATGTGAGCAACAAGTTATGTTATACTGAAAATTGGTAGTTAGTCATAAGACAAGGTTCTTATATTAATATTGTAAACAATGATAAAATATGATAACCATTATGATTATAAAATTATTAGAATGTTGTTAAACATGTATAAAATGTTAATGGCAAACTATGTAAATGACTAGATTGGTTGATAAGAGATTAACATCATATCTGAATAAATAAATAATATTAATGAACAAGATTTATAAGAAGTTTTACCACTTCATTAAAAGTCAAGTTAAAACACAAAGAATAAATGTATATATGTGATAGCTATGTGAGCAACAAGGTATGTTATATGAGAATTTTGGTACTTAGTCACAAGACAAGGTTTTTACATTACTATTGTAAACAATGATAAAATATTCTAAACATTACGATTATAAAATTATTAAAATAATTATTACCTCAGTTTCCATTTTCCATCAATCAGGAACTCAACATTTATTCTGCGACATGGTAAATATGATAGTTCATTTATCGAACTTTTCTTTCCAATTCAACTTTTAGGTTATATTCGTATATTAAACAGGGCGTGGTTGAGCCATATTAATTGATTTTTTCTTTTTATTAGTCCTGAAGATGATGCCGATTGTGCATTGAAACATGTAGACAAAGAAGCTCATTCCACTTATGGAAAGTTTACAAGGAACAAGGGATTAAATAATTGTGTATTAATTCAATTTTAAACAAATTCATTCAAAACATGTATTTATTCAAATATACCATGTTAATATCTTTTCAACCATATATAGTCATTTACATAGTTTGCTATTAACATTTTATACATGATAACAACATTTTAATAATTATTTAATATTTTATAATCTAATGTTTAGATATTTTATCATTGTTTACAATAGTAATGTAAAAACCTTGTCTTGTGACTAAGTACCAAATTTTCAATATAACATAATTGTTGCTCACATAGCTATCTCATACATAAATTTATTCTTTATGTTTTAACTTGACTTTTTTTTTGAAGTGGTAAAACTTCTTATAAATCTTATGTTAATGTTCGTATAGATTTCATATTTATGCATTTGTCATTTCTAATATTGTATCTACTTGACACAGATAACAATCCCCATTCTATTAAAATTGAATTAATCTTGTATTACAAAGACTGTTAGTTTCAATTTTTTCGTTTGCAAAGCCTAGGCTAACATTTTGATGTTGCAAATCCTAGGACAACATTTTGATGCTGCAAAACCTAGGCCAACAATTCTATGCTACAAAGCCTAGACCAACATTTCGATGCTGCAAAGCCTAGACCAACATTTCGATGCTGCAAAGCCTAGACCAACATTTCGATGCTGCAAAACCTAGGCCAACATTTCGATGCTGCAAAGCCTAGACCAACATTTTTATGCCACAAAGCCTAGACCAACATTTGATGATGCAAAGCCTAGACCAACATTTTTATCTGCAAAACCTAGATCAACATTTCGATGCTGCAAAGCCTCACGCAACTCAAATAGTTCCTGTAACGCATTGCACATCAAGCCTAGATCTAAAATGAAGTTTACATCGGTAATTTTACTCAGTGATACACCTTGTGATGAGAGAAAACAAGACTGCGTGTTAGGGAACGTATCTGTTATTTTTGGGAGCATAAATTATTGTTCACATAAGTAGCTAATTTTTAAATAAAACACCGTGCTTATGTATGTAATTGATTTGCTAGTCATGTCTTTCTAGAGATATTTTCTGAATTTCGTGTTTGCCTTAATAGAGGTACGGGAACGCCGATCCACCGCGTTCCGTCAGAATTTAAGCACTCTCTCTCTCTTTATATATATATATATACACATATATATAAGTAGCTATACTATGTGTCTTATATATATATATATATATATATATATATATATATATATATATGTAAGAAGTTATACGTGGTGTTTATATATATATATATATATATATATATATATATATATATAAGTAGTTATACGTGGTGTTTTTTATATATATATAATATATATATATATATATAACTACGTATAACTACTTGTTCAGGCTATACGCATATATAATTCATATAATGGGTGAGGGATAAGGAAGGAAGCATATTTATAGGAAGTGTACCCGCATTTGCGTTGAGGTAAAGGGATAAAACTATTTAGGAAAAATCACCCTTAGTACACCTTACCAGCATTTAAGACCCGATTGCCACGTCATTGGTAAGCCAGTCTATTGCGATATTAACACCATAGACCATGCGGCCAAATAAGCGCATGGTTTTACATTAGTTCGTCTTGAGGCGACCGCCTACTGTAACGCTGATACTCGTTATACAAGTCTGGTAATTCCACGTTATTTAAGAAAGGTTTTGCTATTTTTAAGTATGGTAAAGCCAAAATGGAGGTGAATTATATAAGCATGTATCTATAAAATGATTAAAGATATTTTACGTATTTTAAGATTTTTAATTAAAAGAAAAAAATTAAAATATTAAACTACCCGATCTTCAAGAATGTTTCCCGCAAAATGTCGCAGATCTGTGACCAAATTAATTGTATTTATAAACATAGGACTAGTCTTTCTAAAGAAAAAAAATACGAAGATATTTTTTAACAGGGCTACAACAGAACATTCCAAGATAAGTGACCTGAAGTGTATTATTTAGGTAAAAAGTAAAAAAAAAATTATTTTAAAGAAACATTATTTTGACGAGAGACATTTATTCAACAACATGACTGATAATAATCACCATGTGTTACACTGTTAAGAGATTTTTCTACCGCATCTTACTACCCGTAGATTTATAAAAATTAAATTTAACTGGGATGGTAAAGGTAAACTTAGAGGTAAAGTGCACCACATTCGTACAAAAAGAGAAAGTAAGATAATTAGGGAAAAATCACCCTCACTAACATCTAGAAAGCATTCAAACCCGAGACACCTCAATCAACGGTAAACAAAACCAGATGGATCTGACTTTTAGCCCATGTGATCACCTATGCCGGTAATTTAATATTTATTTATTTAATAGAACATTAAGTTATTCTATCATAAATTAAAGTTTATTTTCTATCAATTTCAAAGAATATTACTTACGGGTAGTAAGACACTGTGCTAAAAATACTAATAGTATCAGTACTATGTTATTACTTTTTATAATCATGAATATGTTTTTGTTTAAAATATATAGTTGAACATCATTTTTTTTTCATAGTTTGTTATATCAACGTAATGTGTAATGATCATAAAGTGTTTATTTTAATAATGCACCTGTGATAATTATATTTTAATTATATGTTATATTTTAATATCTAACTATTCCATTCTCTTTGTTTTTCTTGGTTACATTTAAACTTGTGCTAATTGTGCTTTTACGATAATAGCAGTTATAGTGCCTAGGTCATTTTCTTTTTTTTATCTGGATGGTCTTGTTCAACATCATGAAACCGTTCGACTGAGTCACCGTCTATGTAGTTGCAATGTTAGCCGAGTGAGGTCAGCTGTTGCCGGCTGGTTTTCCCCCAAGGCTACTAGAGTATAAGGTCAGCCAGTCCCACCAGTTTTATGGTTAAATTAGTAGGAAATGATGACGTCGCTTCGTGACCATATTCACTCCACTGCACACAACTTATTAGTGTAGTGCGTTTAGACACATCGCTATACACGGTTGTGCGATACCTCAAATATAATGTTTTTTATATGAGCTTATTCAGCACAATTTGACGATGCCAACAGTATTTTTTTTAAGAATGCAGTAATATTATTTATACATTGAAAAAAAAATTGTACGGAACCCCGCAAGGACTTTCTTGATCTACTGTTTAAAAATGTAGATATTTACTCATAGCTTGTTATATATGTAAAACGAAATAATATACACTAGCAAACCCAAGCATAAATTGCACTATATTTATGTAAAACATTTTTTGAGTCCCGGTTTTAAATTTATAATTTTATTTTTAAAGAATTAATATCCTCATTTGTATGTTTGGACCGATAAAAAAAATATCAATATTGGGTCCACAAGGTTCGTATTAAAATTTCTACTTCCGGTTACAATTTTCGACATTTTATTAGGTGTTGCACCTCTTCAGGTCAGCGCATTGATATTAAATTCCTCATTTATAAATTTTGACCAATAAAAAATGTAAATATATACTATTGAGTCTAAAATGGAGATAGATCATTGCTGTGCAAACATTTCTCCTAAGAGGTTTAAGGAAAAATAACATAATTTTTTAGAGACTTATATTTAATTACTCTATGGCATTGGAGAATTATTGCTTTTAAAACTAAAGTAGTATATCTTTACAACTAAAGCTCACAAAATTGTATTAATATATTTCCAATATCTCAGAAACTGTTGGTTTTTAATAATATATATCATAATAAAAGTTTTATATTTTTTAATAGACTACAATTTTGCAGTGACATTATTTAGTATCTCAAATAGTAGCGTAGATACGAAATTTCACTTCTGTAAAGTACCCTAAATTCATTAATCTTAATCAACTCCTAGATATGAATTTAATTAAAATCATATAGCGATTTTGAATAGTTAATTTTTCTCTTTCACCTTTATTAACTAACTTAATTTTAGGGTTAAACAGATACACACAGACAGACAGACGTAATGCAAGACCACTTTTTAGGTAGTGTTCAAAAATTAAAATATATGTATATTCGTGTAGATTGAAAGTTTTTTATAAAAATATGTTTCGGATAAAATATTTGTATTATAAATAGATCACATATTTTTAATGATAAGTAATTTATATCTCAAATAGTTCGGAGATATGAAAAAATGAATTGTGCGTCGACCGACTCTTAAAGTTATTTTGAGAAATATGAGAGTAGCCTTTTGTTTTTAATTTTTATAATGATTAAAATGAAATTTAACAAAATCGTTTAGAGCCGATTTTGAGAAAATCGACTTTTTCTCTTTTTGCCCTTCAGTAAACTACCCTTAATTTTTGGTTAGATATCCATTTCCAAAATCCCTTGGGAAACCCTATGAAAACCCTAGATATCAAGTTTCAGCCCAATCGGTAAAATAGTTTAGGCTCTAGTTGGAGGTACAAGACAGACAGACTGAAATTAAAAAATCACTTTTTTCGTATTCAGGGAGTCATGAAACGTCAAGATTCTTAAAAATCTTGAGTTCAATATTTTTTTTTACGATCACAATACTTTCTCTAACTGTAAGATAGAGAGAAAGTAAAAAACAATACATCGAAACTGTACAACCTGAGAAAAGTACTGTGTGAGGAAACTTTATATTTTTCAGCCAGGAAGTTTCCGTCAATGGGAAAGTTTTAGATAAAAGTCTAAAAGTTAATCTTTTTTTAACTTTTTTGTTTCAGTACGACGATTGGTTTTGCAGAAAATAATATTATTAAGTCAGCGGTACGATAACTCAATTCTGCGCGCCGAGATCTAACAGCGAAGTCGGTCTGTGACTACTCTTAAGATATTTTTCCTAATCACATTATTACTCATACTAGATAAAACAATTACTGTATTATTATTATTTTATTTAGTACATGGGTTATTGTTATATTATATATTTATTGCCTCAAATGAAATATAATTTAGCGTGTTAATAACATCCCTACTTGATTATTACAAAGTATCTCAGACTTTAATGTTGTCATTGAACAAGTTTTATAATAGCAGTATTCAATATTAAGATGTGATTTTGAAGTCAAAAGACCACAAATATGTGTTGCTTCCAGTTAGAAAACTGTCCTCTTACCATTATTACTTGCATTTTTTGTAGGGAACCTAAAATTTGATCGACCGAATATATGGATCATAATTCGTATCCTTTATTTATACTTTCCATATTCGTCATAATTTGAAGGGAACTCGCAAAACTTTGCATGTGTTTCTTTATTTTCCACCGACTATCGTTCAGTATGGTGCATCAACCTTTCCTTCTAGAAATCCTTGACGGATAACAAAGGTTAGAATCAACAAACCCGGTAGTGGATATTCTTATTTTTGTAATACACATACGTTCGTTACCTAAATATCCCAGAGTCAAGGCAACCACAATTTATTCCTTTTTGTACAATGAACTTTTGAGTTTATTACAAAGCAATAAATCAAAATTGATTACCTGTAAAAAACAATACCTAGTTTTCCTCGAATTTTGGATTTTTCAACTAATTCGGGACTTTTATTCATTTTCAGAGAAATAAGTTTGCTCCGGAGCTATAAATTCCAAATATTTTCGTCACTAACTTCATTGTTTCACTAATTTGGATTTCAATATTATTTTTTTATTTTTTGTAATTCAAGATATTTTGTAATCATTTCAGACTTAGGACAAGTTTCATAGTCAATTTAGTCGCCTAAAGTGCGAGTCTATACTAAATACAGACGACACCTACCTAGACAAAATGGAATGGGCCAGTTTCGCATATGAAACTGGCCCATTCCATTCATTTCAGGTAGGTGACGTCTTGTATTTAGTATAACGCCGCACTTGAGGCGTACTAAATCTGACTATGAAACTGGCCCTTATTCCCATTTGTTTGACTTGTTTCGTTGCTTAGATTTTTAGAGACACAAATAACTACACCTTCTTTGGTTTCCTATTCTCTGCTTATCTATAGAAGATTGTATATCACTTACTATTTGTTTTTTCAATTATTTTCATGCTAGCTTCCCGGGTAATATTTTCCCCTTGGATAACATTTGTTAAGACACGACAAGGAGGTGCAGTGCTTAGCTTAGGGAGGAAGCAGCAGACAATTTTAACTTGCTTTTCTTAGGCAAGTTCAGCAGTTCGGCCTGATGGTCGCATTCATAAACATCAGGTAAAAAAAAGTTCTGAGTAAATATAACACAAATCAGGATTACATTTTCTATCACGTTTACAAAAAGATGAATCTATCTTCGTATGGCCTATATGACCCTAATGGAATTTGATGGACCCCACCAAAGTAGTGCATATTTAAACGTATACCGACTTTTATTTGGCTAAAGATATGGTAAAACTTTCTTGCAGAAAGATTGAATACATGTTTTACTACCTTTTCAGCTTTCAAGCATATGTGATAATTAATATAATAGGTATAAGTATGAGGAAGGAAGCATTTTACAGTAATCCTAACTTGCTGAATATAAATTTATTAATCTCCTAAAATAAATGATGTAATATGCACGCACGCACATTTTTACCAAAAAATTTACCACTATAAATATATATTAATACATATTTTTACTAATCAAATAAATGTATAGTAAAATGCAATCATAACTTTTTTAATAAATAATTATATTTGAGTAATTATCCTCCAGGATAATATAAGGGTCCTATTTTATTTGTTAGCAGGTCGCATTTGGTCCGCGGGCCACCATTTGTATCACATTCGGCCACTGAAGTAGTGTGAACATTTATAGCCCATATAAAATATTTCATCTTGAAGCAATAGGTGGTAGTTCAAACTTAGATATTTGTGTGGGTATTGATAATATTTTGTGCCCACGAATCAAATTTGGGTGGGTCCACTGCACCCATGACTTTATTTTTCCTAACCCACTGAATATTAGTTTGTAATCATATTCAAGGTATAATACGATAGTGTAGAGCATGCTCACAGCCATTTCTTCAAGCTCTGCTCACTAGAACAAAAACAAAGAGCAACACTTAAATTGGATGAATATATTATTTTTTTATCGAAATTTTCAACTAAAGAAATATTGGTTTCTGAACAACCTCTATTAATAATATTAATTTATAAAATATCTCATAACCTAAAAGTATTGATGAGATTAAAGTGTTGAGAAATTTGATGGTCATGATTTTACAGAAAATGATATCAAAATATTAAAATAATATAAATTATATTATAACATGTAAAAAAATTCTTTCAGGGACTTACAAAAATAAGTTTTATATGACCAAGTGACATAAAAAATAATATTTTTAAAGAAAAACAAAACCGGGGTGGGTAATATTTTTGTTGTTGTTATGGACGGCTATTGAATTTTTTGGGGTTTTATTTAATAAATCGATTTTTTTTTAAACTATCATGTATGTGAAGTATAATAGACTAGTTGTAAAATACTGTTAGGTAAAATTGTGAAAAGTTTAATCCAAGGTATGAGAAGTAGTATTAGTAAATAAAGGTAAAGTTATAAAATCACCTGTTAGCCACAAATCAATAATCCGTAAATATTATAGGATAATACTTTTTAATTATAGGTGAATAAAATTAAAACTTAGAGAATACATACAAAAAAATTTACACATTTTTGTCAAAAGATAAATATGTAACCTCACTTGAATAATAATTGCCATAAAACAATATGGCGGAATATTTTGAAGCTAAAGTGGACGTTAAATGTGTTAACCGGACGGTAAACCCTGCGTTAACTTAATGAGCAATTTTACGAGGGTGCTGGCTCTAACCAAGCATTATGAAATCAAACGTATTGGTCTTTATCTCTTGATCTTTTGTTTGTTGTTTGCTGTTAGCACCACGTCTTACTACCCATCTGGGTAATATGCCTATGTGTGAGCTGTGCTATGAATTAGGAAAGTTAAATTTAGAGTAGGTGCAACCGTATTTGCGAGAGGTAGCGTGGAATACTGTTTAGGAAAACCACCCTCAGTACACCCGACTGGGATCAAATCCCGACCTCCCCTTCCTCAGCAGTTTAGTATATTGCGAGAGTAGTGCCTTAAGGCCATACATCCAGCAAAACGGGTTTAATCCTATGTTAGGCCCTAACAAATAAAATAACGTGACATTGTAATATTGGGCTTAAAGTGAGAAGAAATAAATTAACTTTTGTCGTCTGTTTGATGAATTCAAAGCTATTTTGCGAAGGGGATTTTAAGTTGAATCAACTAATAATCCAAGCAGTAGCACATTAGGACACTACAGTACGAAATAGAAAGAGCTTATCTTCTGATAGCACTTCCTCCTTTCTGGTGACGAGTATAAACACTCACTCTACTATTTGCATCTGGAAAGCACTGACCTGCATTTCAAATTAACTCTTCATTCATTCCTATCTAGAAATATATATATGCTTTCATGGACTTATTTTAAATCTATTTTATCGCAGAAAGATTTTCCTTGGTCTTTTTTTTTTTTTTTGTGAATAAATCATATAGCTTAGTTAAAAAATTACAATTAAAAACATCAATATCAAAAACAAATTGCTCACAATGGAAGACAAGGTTGTATTTTCAATTATATAAGAATGTATGGTTTTGACAATTACCTCGGCTGGGCTTTAACCCAGGAACATCGGGTTCTAATGTGAGCACTTTATCCTAAGACCACAGAGGTCAACATGTATGATAATAATATACCTAAATATATAATTTAAAAAAACTAGAGAACATTTTCTAGCACAGCCGGACTGACATTTTTGAATTCATCTATTCTTACGTCATCAATATTAACACAATCACTTAACAGGAGGATTCTATAATCAATTGGTCAGTCAAAACCTATTCATCCATCCATCCATTTATCCATACATAAATCTATATATATATATATATATATTAATTATATACAGTATGTTTGGAAACTCATATCCAAACTGCACATAAACATATAACTTGTTTGAACCAAAAGTAATAAAAAATTGATATACACTTACATCCGGAAAACTATGCTAATACATTAAATTGTGTTAAGTTCGGCGTACAGCGCCGGGAAAGCAAAGCTGTTCACGCATGCGTGTACAACAAGTTGCATAGGATCTAGGCGCGTGGCACCTACACATCTCAACATATTGGAGCATGGCAGCAGATCATACCACAATTAATAGTAAATAACACACCAGTCCATCTTAAAATGGGTATACGTTCAGAAGGTCATCATTAACGGTCCTACATCACAGAAATTGCTTGCCATTATTATATGTGCAGTGTTGCCCGCCTAACTCCTATGCAACTTGCTGTACATGCATGCATGCAGCTTTGCTCTCCCGGCACTGTATGCTGAAACTTTTAAGACAATTTAATAGTATTAGCATAGTTTGCCAGATGTAAGTATATAGGGACTTTGTAGTAGTTTTGGTTCAAACAAACTATATGCGCAGTTTGGGCTATGATATTCCAAACATCCTGTATAGTTCACCGAATAAAACAGTACAGTTAAAATATTTTTCAAAACAAGCTTGAGTCTGTTTAACTCTTGTCCCAAAATAATACAAGTTTATAAAAACTTTTCGGCAGGAGCCTTGATTACAAAGCTATTCCATCTGTGTTAGTTCATTTAGAATCGTGGTGCAACTTTGTTGATAAAATTAACGTCTGAGGGGATACAGAAGGCTATTAAGCGTGTCGGAAATGTTGGACAAGTCATAAACTTACCTCATTATATTTCCTAAAAAAATATTTCCTGTGACATAAATAGTCCATTACCTAGATAAAGAGACAAAGACAAAGAGAAGTCATTATCAAGAACTTAATTATTTATTATGAACAAAAGCCTTTTCACAACAGAGTAACGGAAAATTAAGCCTGTGCCAATCTGTAGTTTTTAATTTAAAATATAATCCTAATCTTGGCTAAGTGACTCGAATATAATCCGAATTGAATCTCATGCCTAAACAAAAATTTCGAGTTTACTCCGAATCAAATCCTAATTGAATCCCTTGCTTAAAAAATTGTTTTGAATATTTTATTTTAAAAAGAGTTTAAGATATGAATACAAATAAGGGTGGTGACTGGATATATGACCGTGTGGGTTCCCAATCAATGTACGGCCTTGGTTTTTAGGGCTTTATTGCACTACTTTGCGCTACTATAAGATGTGATGTAAAGAAGTTACTAAAAGATATACAAAGGATTTGAAAAAACTTACTCAGGAGCCAGTGACAGAACGAAGTATAGTTAGGAATGCTTAGTCAATAGCCTGAGTGACACTTTAGGTGGTCCCTCACGGTTATGTAGCCCGGTACCTCGGTACTATGGTAGTCTCCAGAACACGTAATTGAAGAGCCTGCGTCCCAACCCACGTAGACCCCCTAAACGGGCAGTGTGACCCCCTAGACTCGATGGTGAATTGTCAGCCCTGGTAGCTCAAAAAATAGTACTATTCAAGCCACAACTTGGCCTTGTTGCCAAAACGAATGCTGACAAAACATTCTGCCCATCGACATTTGTGTCCTAATATATACTCACACTCATCAAAACACGTTGCTATAATCGTTCTGTCACTCTCAATTCATAACAATGCTATGTTAAAATAAACAAAATCCCCCAGTTTAGGCCATGTAGAATACATTTCAATAGGCCTACCTGAAGTAGAGTCTGTACCTGACGGCATCAGTTTTAAGTCCAGGAAAAAATCCAATAGAGATTCCTCAAGCAGCTGTGCGAGTTTTGGCTGAATCTGTGGCATCACTCCGGGGACATAATGATTCTAGTGGAGGAAAAATAAAAGTTAATATTGAAAATTAAAGCATCGAAATTTTGAATCAATATCTGAATACAGTTTCGAAACTATTAATATTCGAATTACATCAGAAAATTCGAATCAAAATAGATCCAAGGTCAGATTAGATTGAATTAATTCCGAAATTCGAATACAAAATAGATCCAAGGGTCAGATTAGATTGAATTCATTCCGAAATTCGAATACAAAATAGATCCAAGGGTTATTTCAGCAGATTAGATTGAATTCATTCCGAAATTCGAATACAAAATAGATCCAAGGGTCAGATTAGATTGAATTCATTCCGAAATTTGAATACAAAATAGATCCAAGGGTCAGATTAGATTGAATTCATTCCGAAATTCGAATACAAAATAGATCCAAGGGTCAGATTAGATTGAATTCATTCCAAAATTTGAATACAAAATTGATCCAAGGGTCAGATTAGATTGAATTCATTCCGAAATTCGAATACAAAATAGATCCAAGGGTCAGATTAGATTGATTTCATTCCAAAATTCGAATATAAAATTCTAATTCTCAACCATTTACAGTTTTATAGAAGCCATTGACAATTGAATTTTTAGTTTCTTAATAATAAAAGATTATTAATAAAACTGTTTTATTGACCTTGTCTGTTTGACGAAATAAGACCACAAATAGCCAACTAGCACTTTTAATGGCAGAAAATTAATAAAACGTATTTATTGAAGTTTTATAAATTATAGTGTTACATGGTAGCCAAAAAAAATTAAAAAATTGATAGCCCTACAAGATGGAAGTTTACGTGAGAAAAGGTAAGTATTTTTGAGTTCTGATAGTATTTTTTTTATTTTTTTGTGTAATGAATCAAATATTTTTCCAGTTGAAGTTTAGAGTTTAATTTTCTACACATGATGTTCTCAACAGTTTTCTTGAACATCTGACCTGAGCATATTATCATTTGATGCGCAACTTTGTGAATCAATTAAAAAGGTTTGCATCAAATTCTAGAACTCAGCTCAGCAATTGGAAACGAAGCTTTGTCTACAAATTGTGCTAACTTTACCCAACTTGCAAAAGTTTCAGGATATTTGGTCATTAATTAAGAAATGATGATTTGCTGCACATGAGTTTGTGATACGCATGAATTGACACTGGGTAATAAAGTCCCAATATTAAAGGAAGGGCCTGATATGACAGCTAGAAGAGCAACTAGAATACTTTCAAGTAATTATAGGGTGTACTGAGATGTGTTTAATAAAACTAGATCAAGACAGGTATAGGGTGTAATGAAGTGGATTGAATAGAACTAGCTCTAGAGAGAGAGAGAGAGAGAGAGAGTGTAATGAGGTGGACTGGATAGAACTAGTTCAAGAGAGAGATAGGGTGTAATGAAGTAGACTGGATAGAACTAGTTCAAGAGAGATAGGGTTTAATGAGTTAGACTGGATAGAACTATTTCAAGAGAGAGATAGGGTGTAATGAAGTAGATTGGATAAAACTAGTTCAAGAGAGAGATAGGGTGTAATAGGTAGACTGGATAGAACTATTTCAAAAGAGAGATTGGGTGTAATGAGGTGGACTGGATAAAACTAGTTTAAGAGAAAGAGAGATTGAGTGTAATGAGGTTGATAGATCAAGATAGAGAAGGAGACATACTTTTGTAAGTGTGGCAATGAACTTTCGAGTTCCCAGTGCCTTATTCTGTCTAAGTAATAAATAGTAATTCTTATAGCAGTTAGGTGTAAACCAAAAGTAAATGTTGTTCACCCTAGGAGTGGCTCCCACTGCTGCGTCCACGAGGTCATCAACTACTTCTTCTAAGTTATGATAGGCATCGGTTCTTACATATGAATTGATTTTTTTCTGGAATCAATAACACATCAAAGTAAGACATAAATTCCCATTTTACTAAATAATTTGTGACAAATCCACTTTTGTGGTCCAAGGATCTACGGCAGGACTTAAACTGAATTATCTTATTTTTATACTACTAATAGCGGACCCGACAGACGTTGTCCTGCCCGAACGTTGGCTTTTCGTTTGGGTGGCATAATTGATATCTATAATAAAACAAATACTATGTGATCATCACAATTACAAATTCACAATTACATTACAGAACTCCAATTAGTGAGTAACACAAATATTACAAATTCAGTGTTTGTCAAGACAATATACAAAATAAAACATCTTTTCATTTTTGGCATTTCGCCCACAACTCCACAAATATCAGCTGTATCGAAAATCAAACATAACTATGAATTATTCTTAGAAGTTCAATTATTCATGAGCTTTTCAGAAGGTTTTAACGGTCAATTATTGATGAACTTATGATTTTTTAACGGTCAATTATTAATATTATATTCATTATTATAAATATTTCGGGGTGGTGGGGGGGTGAAATTTTGATATTACATGTTCTGATATGCAAAAAATCTAAAAAAAAAAAAATTCCCCCCAAAAAAATCCCTAAAAAATAAAAAAATCCTAGAACCCGATTGCAGTGCCACCTATCGGGTCCAATTGTGAATCCAAACCATCCACGGACCCACTCAAACACACACAAAAAATTTCATCAAAATCGGTCCAGCCGTTTAGGAGGAGTTCAGTGACATACACACGTACAGAAGAATTTATATATATATTAAGATAAATATTATATATCTTTTACGATCCGTTAAACATATTTTATAAAATTAAGACTGTAGTAACGATAGTAAAATGGTGGGAGCGAGGTCTACTGTTCACAGAACTAACATTATTATTTTTCTCAATATCGCTTGGACATAATTTTAAAATTCACCATGTATCTGTCCACATATGAGTCACCGTAGAGTTGCTGAACTTCATCTGGCATCTTATTCCATTGCTGTTCCAGGAATATTTGGTAGGGTTTGGTGTTTGCCATTGAAGTCCTGATGAGATAAAAACAAATAATAAATTAATGATTATATCTATATAAATGTAATATAATATGTCAAATTTTGAATACGATTCTGAATCATATTAAATTTCGTGTTCGATTCAAAATTCCTTTTTTTTTAAAATTTTAAATATTCAAATTGTTTTGTAAATTTCAAATCCAAATTGAGACTAGAATACATGTTCAATTAAAATTCAAACAAAAACTTAATTCTAAAAGTCAAATTTTGGAATAATGTATTTTTAAAAGGAGGTCAGATTAAATCCATTCGTCTATTCTATTTGAAAATAGAACCTCCAAATATTGTAATATTAAAAATGTGTCTATAATTTAAAAACTGTATTCTATAACTACTTATTTCATTGGACCAAACTCCTAGAACCATTAAAAAAGAAACCCCTTTCAGTGGCGTAGTTAGCTAACGTGTTAGTTCGTGTTGATCTGGACTGCTGAAGATGGGAGATCGAAGTTCGACTCTCGGTAGGGGGAAATGAGGGTGGTTTTACTAAATGGTTTTCCACTCTCCCTCCATAAAATGTGGGTTCATTTCCTCTAAATTCAATCTTTACAATTCCTAACAATTAGAATAATTAATATATAACATTGTTATATAAATTTAATAAAACAGTGTATTTGTATTTAATTAGACAAATTTTTACTATGAATTCTTCAATTCATATTTATTTTAATACATTTGATTCGGATTCAATTCAAGTAAGTAAGCAGAGATTCAGATTAGATTTGAGCTACCAAGCAAGGATTCGGAATCGATTTGAGTTGGTAAGCAAAGATTCGGATCCGATTTGAGTTAATAAGCAAAAATTCGGATTAGATTCGCATTAATTAAGATTAGGATTCGATTTAAGTTGGTAAGCAAAGATTCGTATTGTATTCTAGTTGTTAATAAACAAAAATTCAGATTCAATTTGAGTTACCAAACAAATATTCTAATTCGATTCAAAATTTAAAAGATTGGCCTCACGCTTGGTGGCTAGCAATGCTAGAAACAAGTACGGAATTGAAATTGTTACTAAAACTTATAAAAAGTTATACTAAACCCTTTAAATAAAGTAATGAATTTTCTTTCTAGGATGCTAAATTCATCTTCTGCTGGAGGATTTTTCTATGAAAGCACATATTTTAATTAAAATAATATTTGAAACTACGTAATAACATTAAATTATTTTAATGTATGCAAATAAATATTAACATGTGGTAATCTCCTATCAGTTTAATTGTTTACGTAAACTACAAATTTTCGTAAGAAGGTCCATTTAGAAGACACACACTTTTTTTTAAGTATAAATACATGAAAGTGGATCTAATAACTTTTCAGTCAGATGAAATATTTCTTATGAAATGTAGACTCTACATATCTATACAAGATACATATAATATGTAAAACTATTCTCGGTTTCATATTAGAATCATTGAAATCATAGAATTTTTTTTAAAAAGATTATATTCAAATATAACAGGATTAAGATAGAAGGGCGCAATTTTTTGACATTTTAAAAACGTTCTAAAACAATAATTCTAACAAACTTTTTTCATCAAGTCATGTAATCCTAAATTATCTTTTTTGATGGATAATATCTATATTTATAAAATAATATGATAACATAGTAATCTACTCTCAACGTTGTCATTTAAAAATATATATATTTGTAATTTTTAAATATGTATTCACACCAGATCGTAAAATTCGTGTTATCTTAACATCATCAAGAGTTACATGTGATACTCCTCTTGCACTGTGAGGCAGCAACCCTACCATGCATTATTCTACTATGGCGTAGCTTGTAAGATTGGACCATAATGTTGTCAATCAAGGTAAGTCTGCTTACCATTCAGGATTCATGGAGCGTACAGATGTGAAACATGATATAGATTTCTCCGTTACGTACTAGTTTATCATGACAACGTAAAATAGTATTCAGCTGATATAGATATGTCATACAATACATGTTTTAGGAATGAGACATATGAAGACAGCAAAAACTTCGTCCAAAGAAGAAATGTTTGGCATAAAAAGATGGAAAGTTCTCATTTCTAACGAGGTTAAAAAATTTAAAGGTGTTTGGTGCAGTTTTTTGTCTAAAGCATAATAATTATTTCAAATTGAAAAGAAATTTGACGGGAAACTATATTTGCTTGAATGAGTTCAATCAATGTGACAAAAATTGCGTCCTTATATTTGCAAAATGTTTCCATAAGTTTTTTACCCCTAAAGCTTAGTACGCACTAGGAAATATTTCCCTGGAAAAATTGTTTGCCAACATGTTGCCCTTGTTTCGGAAACAGTTGGGCAATATTTTTCATGTTTCCTTTGTGTTTCCCATGATCCATTTCAAATGGGTTACAAGACACAATGTTGGCCAACATTTCTTACAACAAGCAACGCCGGCTAGTAGGTGAGATTGCTGATCTAAATCGTGTGTCTCCTTTCATTATTCTGGGACCAACCATTTGCAAAATAACTTCAAAATCTCTAGAAGACATGCAAGTAAATTTTCTAAAAGCACTGTCGTCTTCAAGCTTCAGTTCTCTTAGAACATTATTTGCATAGTACTAAACAATTTGAAGCACTTTACGAACACACGACCGTTTTCTTCTTCTCTGTCTTCTTGAACGGAATAACTATATACAAAGCACAAGTCAGGCAGCATCCTCCTCAAGAGACATCTTTCACTCAACTGAACTTTGTATAGAAACAAATATTTCATCATTGTAGTCTGGACGCGAAGCAATGTTTCTTTAATGTGACGACAATCTGTTTCCCATGTTTACCAACAGTTGGGCAACAGCTGGCCAGCAATATTTCCAAGTAAGTACTAAGCTTAAGAAACAACAAGTTACAGTTTCCGAACCAAGTTTGCAATCAATATTGTCTAGACTTAAGGACGTTGCGTATCTGTGACGTCATGGCAGGTCAATATATTACTTCTCATGTTAATGAATTTACGTTTCATTAAGTGAAATTTAAAGATACAACGTTGAAAGCTAAAATAATAAATTCAAAAATAGTCCTACAGTGTCCAAAATTTTTATTTTTTATCTTGAAGTAGTTTTTTGTAAACGTATAATTTTTAATCCTTCTACAGGTTAAACTATTTATCTCAGTCACGAAAATGTCCTGTAGGAGATTTCCTGCAACGATGTATATTAAAACCCTATGTGGTATTATTTGTGTATCTAGAAGAGTGTACAAAAAAAAATATCATCTTAAAAAGAGAGTAAATATTTCCAACCTACCATTAGTATAGTGACTGTTAAGCTCGTCAGAGGAAGAGGGAAATTGCTATTAGTAGATAATCAATACGTCTCGTAGGGTGAGCTGCTCATTTTCATCCTTCTCTTTCAATTTCGTACATTGGTGTATAAGTGTGTTAGTGCTTAGACTACTTAAGTGCACCAAGATAAGAAGCAACATCGCTTCGCAAAATGTCTTCAAAATCTCTAAGAAGGCAAAGTCGTTAAGTCACATAAAAAGCTAATATTGTTAAACCCTCCCTTTTCACAAGATGGATAGTATTAACTCTAACTACTGAACTACCGTGGAATTGGGGCTGGGGGGAAGTCTTAGTGACTTGACTTATGGTGACATTGGGGCTACCCTGATGGAATGAATAGGTCGTGAGAGGAGAAGGCTTGCGAGTTACAAGGCAGTGTACAAAGAGTTATATTTAATTAAGTAAAATACTATTCTATGATACAATGGGTACATCATACAGAACGAAATGAACGAGGGAGCGTGTGCGAACCTCAAGGACCTCGCGCGGTGGCCTGAGGGGCCCGGTTCGACCCAAAGCGGCGAAACCCCAGACAGTGATTTTGCTAGTTCTCCTTAGACTCGTTGGTTATCGAATGATAATCCTCACATTAATCTGGGACTTGCAGATTTTAGTCTATACAACAAGAAAACAAGGTCCAAGGTTGTACGTGCTGGTTCAAGACAGGATGTAACATATTGCCAGGAAATGGATGAACATATTATTAGAAGCAACTTATAAAACAAGGTATTACAATATAATGATTTATAATTAACTCCAAAAATTAATATTTTTTGTTATCTGAATTAAATGACAATATTTCCCTTATGGTACAAAGTGTGTACCATTTGAGCAAATAATAAGCGTCCGTGGCTTCATAAATATGTTCCTGTGTCATTATACCAACCTGTATGCCATGGGTTCGATTCCGTGGACAGAGACGGACCATTTTCTCATTTCCCGACGGAGGCCATCAATAAAAGACACAATGGCGTGCTTTGACATAGAGTATGGAACCACTCCAGGGATTGTGATACGACCTAGAACAAAGTTTGGTTTTATTTTGGAGTAGCCTACGTGCCTTCTTCCCTTGAAATGGATGAACTTACAAAACTTGGAATAAAAACAGTAAAATAAGTGCCTTATGCCCTAAAATAAGTCTCAACCCAATGAAACACTGAATAAAAGCAGTAGTTTTAAGATTTATTCCTTAGAACATGGTTGTAGCCTACAAACACAAGTAATATAAACAAAATTAGCCTTAGTTAAACACTGTCAATTTTTCATGCAGCAGTTTTTTGTATGGTCTTTTTTATTATAAAAAATTACAATTCTAAATTTCAAAACCACTATAACAATCCTCAATATCTAAAATTTATGTAATGTTCACTCTTATCCTAGATAAAATTATTACCTATACAATTAAGGGAAGTATGTTATATTACCTATATTCTTGTGTAAAAAGAACTTTACTTAAATCTGAGAAATTGACGTCATAAGATCATTGTTGTAATTAAGTGCGTTATTTAACAATGTTGTGACAATACTATTTATTTACATGAGTGTATACACTATCAGTATATAATATATACACGTATGAACACATCTGACAGCTAAAAATAGTTGCTAGATATAATTTCTTATATTCTATGCTTCAAGTCATGTTATCTGCTTCTGTCACTTTTGGTAGATATTATCAAAACTATAAAATAATCTTAATTAGCCTAGCGTAGTGAGGTCCAAATTTAACTAGACCATTTGTAATTTTGTCTGTCTGACTATCTGTATGTTTGTTCGTGATAATTGTCAAATGAGAGGACCAATTTTACCGAAATAGGCGGGGACAATCTTTAAACCTATACCAAACGACAGCGTATACATAATTTTCGATCATTCTATCCCCTGGAATATGGTGGGTTTCTCTAAATGTTTTTCATCTAGTAGCTTTTATCAAGACCACGCAATAGATCAAGTACCAAAGAATATTTTTTTTATAAATGTAGACATGCACTCTTGAACTAGAAAAAGGTTATTCTTTATAATATAATGTACTATTGAATATAGTATTCATTTGTTTTTCGCACAATTGATAGCCAAAGAAAAATATCCACTTAAAACTCAAGGAGAAACTATATATATATTTTAATTCGAAAACCAAAGAGAAATGTTTAAAATGTAGAAACGATAAGAATTTACATAAATATTAACTTGGCATTTTTTAAATGAATAAAGTGAGCTATACTGTTAATAAACCTAATTTATGTATAAAAAATTGCTATCAATGTTGACTACAGAAAAGTGTTCGTGTTTTATAAAAGGTTCGTAAGGAAATTAATAAAAAAAATTATTGGAGGTTTATATAGTAGCTAGTGTCTTATGTCAGCGTACCTAACGTTCGGGTCACACGCATAATGCTAAACTCTGTTAGTAATGAGTAAATGTTGGAATTCAGAAGAAGTGTACTGTGTATGTATTACTTATCTAAGAATGAGGGAGGTTGGAATTCAGAGGAAGTGTACTGTTTATGTATTGCTTATCTAATGATGAATTGAGGATTTAACATTCAAATCGAACCTTATGTTGGTAGAAAAGGATAATCAATATCACCATGTCAATGTGATTGTGTAGATGATTTCCAATACCTGCTTCAACAAGTATAAATCTATCAATTATTATTTTAAAAATGCTATGCTGCACCACAAATACTTTCTTTTCCAATATTTAAAAATTGATATATTTACTCACATCTCTTAAGATAATGTAAATAAAATTATATACAGTGCTGCAGAATATCATGAAAAACATCCCATTCCACTAACGGTAATAAATGAAATAATATATACTATCACAGATTTAATGATAAAAAAGGGCGTATCTCGCTCTACCAAAGATAATAACAATAAACTCTCCAGTTTCTTATCCCTTTAGCTAAAAATACATTTTCCTATATCTTGGAAATTATTGCCTTTATAAAACATATGTTTCACATTAAAAGTTTTTTTAATATGAATAGTCCTAAACTTTTGCACCTATAAATTATTTTGTATCTCAAAGAGTTGCATGGATATGATCAAATTTGAAATAAACAATTATGTTAAGTGGCCTCTAAGTAATTTTTCAGAAACATTATATATGTCATTTTATTCGTAATATTAAACAATGCGTAGATAAAAAATTTTATTCAAAATCGTTAAAGCCGATTTTAAGAAAATTCCGTTTTCTTGACACCCTTAAATAAACTACCATTGATTTTAGGTTAAGTTGTCTATTTCCAAAAACTCATCGAAGTAAACTTATGGACCACCTAAATACCAAAATTTAACCCGATTGATAAAATAATTTCGATTCTATGATGAGATACAGACACACAGACAAACCAACAAATGGCTTCACCAAAAACCACTCTTTCAGTTTCAGTGGGTTATAAGACGTTGGTATCGATAAAAATCTCATTTATTTATTTTACCATAACAATACTTTCTTTGCCCCATGAATGCGAAAAAATAAAGACACTTTAATTGTGATTCCCTTGGATAAATATCTCACCTAGGACACTTGCGGTAAAGACAAATCTCCCTTTGGATTTCCTGATGAGGGATAGAAAAGCCTTCGTCACTCGAACTGAGCCAATGGTGTTTACTTCATTTATTCTGTGGAATACTTCTAAAGGCGTAAGCTCCACTTCCCCTAGAGTGAAGATTCCCGCGTTGTTGATTACCGCCCATAAATCTGGAACATATATTTTTAAAAGATGGTAAAAATGTAGTTTACCACTAGAGCCAATTTTTTCTTAGAACGGGATTTGTACTCATGCTACCTCAGCAGTGTCTGAGTTTAATCACATTTATTAATCTTTAATAGTTTTACTAGTGGAACAACTTTGGGGGAGGGAATTTACTCGCAAATATGGCAACCCAATATTTTTGTTGGGGCTGCTAACTGCCAGCAAGTCAAACCCTTTCTTAAGAAGAGGAATATTTACTGTAAAAGAGGCATCCACCTATTTTGGTTGGGGGATGTTACCTGCAAGAAATATGACTCACACATTTATAAGGGTGTTACCTAATTCAAGATAACCATCATTTTGGGAGGGGTATTACCGGCAAATGAGGCAACTTTATCTTTTGGGAGGGGGTGTTACCTGCAAGTGAGTCAATCACCTCTTTAAGAAAGGCAGTCCAGTTTCAGAGAGTAAGATCTGGTATGATTGACCTACTTCCACAAATGGTTTGGCTGTTTCTATGTATTTAGAATAATTACCGGCAAGAGGCTTCTAAATCATAAGAGTTTCAACACTAAGATGGCCTGATTTCACATAGTAATTTTACAATATTTGTTAGGGCAAAAATGGATTCTGACGTTATCAGTTTTGCGAGAACGCATGTGGGATATCCCTGTCTAGACATCTTGGGCTGTCAAATTGGCGCGATTGTTGCTTAAATTCTGACGTTATTATGGCTGTGACATTTTGGAGGAGAGGGAAGGAGATCGTAGAGTAAAGGGACTACCAAATATTCACGTAGCTCTTAGTTTATGTTATTCTTTCAAACACAGAGGAATCCGGTAGCGTTCCCTCCAGTTATTAGTTTAAGATCTATTCCCTGCACCCTCAAAGTCAAATGATACTTTCAACCTAAAATTTAAAAAAATTGATGTTGTTCCCGTGGGACATGCCTACTACCAAATGTATATGTTGTACTGATTGGGCTTGCTTACTACCGTGGTACTCAAAAGGATACATTGGTCACTATAAGCAATCCCATATTATGTTATTTACAAAAGCTTGATAATATAAAGGTTTTGCGCTCGGCCGTAGGATATTACGTTTCTCTTTCATTTCATTACTGTGCCGGTTTTTTTCACTCATTAATGGCCAGGCTTCCATATTCAGCAAATCCTCTACCGACAAAAATATGTACCCCACCATGCAGGGCGGCTAGTTTGTTCTGGGTAGGATCATTGGCCCATTAGTGGAAGGCTGTGGCTCTGTCATGTCCCCAAGACTACCTTATCTCCTGGTACAACGAAGCGTGGGAGGTGGGGATTAATAATACTCATCACCTGAGCAGATTTTTTAGATTTCAACCAAAATTTATTTAATTTTTTCCTACCAGGATGTAACAAAATATTATTTTTCAACAATTTTAATAATAATTACAGGGGAGAGATCAAATGACAGTTCTACGTGGCAAGTAAGGGGGGTTATAATACCGTTTCAAAACCAGGATGTAAAAAATAGGTTAAACTATGAATCGGGGGGGGAGTGATAGGAAATTTTGTATTTAAATAGTTAAACATCATTAAATATGTTTTAACTTTTATAAAACAATACATTATTGGGTTAATGGCCCTCAACAATGTATGTTTTAGAATAAAATATTTTTAGCCTCAGAGATCACAATAATATTTTTCTCTGACTAACTAACAAAATAAAGAGCCCAAACCTTTCAAATTTCCTACCTCTTTGTTATTGCACTTTGTATGATAAAATACGGTTTTTTGCTGTTATTTCATCGCGACAGTCTGAGTCCTAACTCCCACTTAATAATTATGCCATGTGTCCAGGATTTATCAACGAGAGTAGATAAGAGAGCTAAGCCCCTCCCCTTCCCCCCCCCCCACTTCCTTTTCAATTTTAAAATATCCGAAAGGGTTTTTGAAATTTCGCACAAATATTTGTTTTTATATGCTAGTCGAGTCCAACAACCAGTCCGGGATATCCACATATTTACACTAACAGAGGTAGTAAGGAGTGAGGTATAAATTGGAGGAATTGTTCCGCTATTTGTGCTGAGGAAAATAGAGGAAACCATTAAGCAAAAAATCCTGACTTTGCTCACCCGACCTTCACATCGGCCTAGAACAAATGGGTGCTGCTGCCATCTGGGTGCCAATACAACTGGGTGCCAGTGTAAAAATGTAATAATTTTTACTAAATACTCATTTTTGGATTTGTTAAAAAAAATAGAGGAAATAGAATTTATATTATAATTATAAGTTAGACTAGTACTTGTACTATTAACTATTTCATAACACAAAAAATATGAAAATTAAGAATTTTGCATAAAATAAACCACTTAAAGATGAGTTAACCTAACCTAAACTTAACCTAACTGGCACCTAGTTGTTTATTTTAATTTTTTACAATTAATATACATTTAAAAAATTATCCCGGCACCCTAATGGTTTGGCGCCCAGTATTCCCAGTACCCAGTACCTCCACAACCACCCCAGTTAGCCGCGTCCGTTTGGCGGCGCCTAAATGGCGGCACCCAGTTGTCCAGATCCGCCGTCACATAAATTGAGGAATCTTGTCTATTGCGTGGCTGACGCCTGAGGACATATGACCGTAATTGTATAGTAATAATACTCCTCATCAAGACCTAGGCCCTCCCACTTTTTTTTTTTTAGAGAGAGAACTCTTGAGAAGAACAAGAAAAATAGATTAATAACTCGTTTGTTCTAACCTTGATCATCCAAGAGTGTCTTTAACATATTCAACGACCTTATCCACGTCTTCTTGTTTTGTGACGTCCAACGGCACGATGTGGAGTCTGTCTGATGTGGCGTCCTTGAGTTCCTTGGCCCCTGTACCTTCGGGCATTTGGCAACCAGCGTAAACCGTCGTTCCAAGCGCGTCAAGTCTTCTGGCGCACAGGTTACCAAACCCACTGTCGCAACCTGAAACATTGGAGGGATCATAAATTTTGCAAAAGAAAAATAGAGAGATTGGAACAGAGACTCAAACGCTATCGAACATGTTTGTTGACTCGTGATTTGTATGTATTCATTTCATATATTTAACGTGATCTTTACGAATCGACTGATTATATAATAACGTGAATTTTAGACTAACCTGATTCTATATCCCGCCCAACCACCATACCCTGACCGTTAAATTCATCATTGTGAAAGGGGAAGCCCATATTTCACCAATGGTAAATATTTTGGCCGATGCCAGGAATCGAGCCTGGGACCCTTAGATTAGTAGGCAGACACGCTACCAAGTTTAAAAATCTTAACCATAATAGTTTTTAAAGCAGACTTAAAACAACTATTTATTTACACATTTTACTTTAAAGTGAATAAACGGGGATGATTCTACTGGGAGTGGAGGATGTTAGATAATGATGAGTTACATAACCTGTACTCATCAAAAAGCATCGTTAGTAAAAATCAAATCTCGTGGACTACGTGTGGGCAGGACATGCAGTGCGAATGGGAAAATTAGAATCATGTTCAGTGTAGTGACTGGCAAATCTAATGGGAAGAGACCAATGGGAAGGCCTAGACGTAGATTGGAGGATAACATTAGAATGGACTTGAAAGAGATAGGGTGTAATGAGGTTGACTGGATAGATCTAGCTCAAGAATGGGATAGATGACGTACTTTTGTAAGTGTGGCAAAATTCGAACTCCTAATGCTAAGTAAATTACTAACTAACTTTGTGTTGTGATACAAATCAACACACGTGCGTTTCGTTTATTGAGTTATTTTCAGATCGCCTTAAAACTGTCGATGCAGCTGTCTGCTCCTGTCTTGTAACACCTTACACGGCCCATGAACCATTATAGTGAATTCAAACCAAAGATGAATCAGATCGTTTACTTCTTTAGTCCCAATCTTAAGTATTGTTTTAATCTTTATTTTTAGTTAGAATCTTTGAATATTTAAAAATGTGCACTTTTTTAATGTGAAAATATTGAAAAACTAAAGTTCAAAAGAGAGTTTTAAAAAAAAAGCTCGTCGCAACTGTCAATTGCTATTTTGTTTATTTGTCATATCTATTACGCTATAAAGAACTAATCAAACACGTTTGAAGATGTTTTAAGGTGTTCTTTATAAACTACGAAACCTTATCGACGTGACGAGGGGTAAAGGGGTAGTCAGACAATTCGTGACGTCACATTACAATTAAATTTATTGGGGAGCGTTCTGTGTTAATAAACCAGAATGCTCACACGTCAAAACAAACAATAAGGGCTGCCAGATAAATATTTTTATTTAAAGCCAAGCAAGACCTTAAAAAAAATGCCAGAAAAATACCAAATAAGACCCAAGATTATATTATTATGAATCAAAATACAAACATTTTGGAAATTGGACGTTCGAGTCAACGTTTAATCAAAATTTATACATTATAATGCTTTGATTCTAATTTCTGGCAATAAATTATTATTAATAAATAAACCGAAAAGGACAGTACAAACAAACTTCAATATTAAACAAACATTCAAGAAAGTAAGTTCGAAAATTAAATATACATTATTACATAATATTAACTTAAACTAAGCAGTGATGATAGTTATATAAACTTATGGGTGGGCTATGTTTTTATTATATTTAGTTAATATATACGATTAGAGCAGTAAGAATTATTTCTCAAGTAGGTAAAATTATTTGTTAGTTGGCTAACTCTAAATTATATTTACCAGTAGTGAACTCTAATGTCCGGGTTTACGATTCTACAAATAATTTTATGCCGATTTTAAAAGGATGGAATCATGAATAAGTTTCTGTTTTACCAATTTGGAGCAAAAACAACTTTTTTAATGAAAATTATTTTAAAAAAATAATAATATGTAATTTTCACGCAGCTATTCCAAAAATTCCCCCCAAAAAAAGGCCAAGCAGGCCACATCCACTCTTTGATGCCATTTAAACTGAAAAAAAAAAATCCAGATTTCGAGAATTTGACATCGAAAATGCCAATCTGTCAAACTTGGCGAACACGTTTCAATAAATGTGTTGCATGAAAAATGCCTCCATATGTGAGTCCGACCGAGCGGCCACCGCTATTAACGATGATAGTGCCAGCCTTCGTGGATCTAGGGTGTCATGTGGTCAGCACAACGAGCTCTCCCCAGCCGTTGATTTCAGTTTTCTAAAACCGTATCTGCTACTTCTTTATTTTAGTAGCTCCTCATTTGTCCTTATGAGGCTGAGTTCGACCCCGTTGCAGACCCACTGTTTAATAGATAAATTTTATATAAACGTCGAGAATCGAACCTGGAACCTGTGGCTGTGTAGCCAGAAACTCCAACCACTAGTATAGATACAACCATTAAAATTACCATTTAATTAGAGGAAGGGAGAGATGCATGGTATTGTGACGTAATTTAAGAAGAAGGTTCACAAAATTGTTAAAATGTGTGACAAGGGTAGGGTTGAGGGAGTAAAAAAAAAAAATAGCGTGACGTAGTTTATGAAAGGCCCCTAACGTGCAATTACTAAATAAACAGATTGTATCCATACATGGCTTATAAATTAACATAAATCAAGAACAGACACAACATCTAGTCCCTAGCCTGTGGAAGAGTACACACACATTTCACTAATTAAAATGTTTTTGGGCCAGTCCAGTAATCAAACCCAGAACCATTAGATCAGTGGGCAGATAGACCTACAGTACCAATTGATATAACATGTCAGGCTGTACTTAAATTGTAATCATACAATTTTGTCCTTTATTTATGATTTTACTATATAATTTTTTTATTAAAAAAGCTAAAAAAAACAGGTGTTTAGGATACAAATTATATAAGTCTTAAGATATAACAACCGGCTTTGGTGGCCACATGGTCTAAGGCATATTTTGCGCAATAGACTAGACTGATAATGGTGGGGATTTCGGAGCCCAATCCCGTTCGGGGGTGCTGAAGGTGACTTTCTCTAAACGTTTTCCCACTTTCTCTCCACGCAAATGTGGGTACAATTCCTCTCAAATTCAACCATCCTCCTCCCTAACTCATTAACATAACTAGCGCATAGGAGTATATAACCTGAACGGGTAGTAAAACATGGTGATAAAAACAAATAAAACAATTTAAATATATATTTATAATTAGCATAAATTTATGATTTTGAATCAAGATCGTCATATTTGGATAATAATTGTGTATTTTTAGCGTGAATATTGAGTATCTTAAACTTTATGAGTTTTGAGGATTTAAAGATTCTAGCGGTTTTTTTATCTAGTTTATTATTTGATTTGCTTGTCAAGCAGAGCTGAAAATATTTTATATCTTCTCGACTCATGCGTAATGGTCGAATGAACTCTTATAATCAGTTTATCGTTGGTCACTTCAGATTTTGTTGGGCCTGTTCTCTAATCTCGGCCAACGTGGAGATCAACAGTTGGGCTCAACTTGTGAATGTGAGGAATGCCAGGCCTCCACCGTGGTTCGGATTCCACGTTAAACTGTAGGTCCTCCATTTCATCTCACAATCACCCTACCATTGCACATTAGCGTAAGTGCTTATAACCCGAGCGGGTAGTAAGACGCGGTGCTAATATATAATAATAATAATAATAATAATAATAATAACAGTTGGGCTGAAAAAAATTAGAAATACGTCCGTATCGTCTTATCTGGTTAGCCGGTGATGGGCGAGTTCGAATCCCGGCAGTGTATGTATACATAAATTACTCTATTTATTTATGATCCCCTGGTTGTATAAATATGTATTTTAAAGGTGATTTTTTTTTTGTCATTCTAAAATTTTAGGTCATATTTTCTTGTTTTTCTTCCTTTTATAGTCATTTTTTAGGCAATTATAGGATTTTTTTATTTAATTGTAGGCATTTTTTTACTATTTTTAAGACATACATGTTGAAAAATATATGTTTAGTACCAATTACATTTTTACTTTCTCTCTATCTTACAGGTAGAGAAAGTATTGTGATCGTCAAAAAAATCGAACTCGAGATTTTGATGAATTTTGACGTTTCATGACTTCCTGAATCCGAAAAAGTGGTTTTTGAATTTCCGTCTGTCTGTCTGTCTGTCTGTCTGTCTGTCTGTCTGTCTGTCTGTCTGTCTGTCTGTCTGTCTGTCTGTCTGTACCTCCAACTAGAGCCTAAACTATTTAACCGATTGAGCTGAAACTTGATATCTAGGGTTTTCATAGGGTTGCCCCGAGGGTTTTTGGAATTGGATATCTACCCCTAAAATTAAGGGTAGTTTACTGAAGGGCAAAAAGAGAAAAAGTCGATTTTCTCAAAATCGGCTCTAACGATTTTGATTAAATTTCATTTATGAACATAAATAAATATTCCAAACAAAATGGCTACTCTCAATATTTCGGCAAAATCGTTTTAAGGGCTCCGGTCTGATGCGTAAATTAACATTTTTTATAATAGCTCCGAAACTATTAGAGATATGAAATTACTTAGCATTACAAATATGTATATATATTTATAATACAAATATTTTATTCGAAACATATTTTTATAAAATCAATAACTTTCAATATATACGCAATTATATATATATTTTTAACTTTTTGGGCATTAAAGCTTAAGTATTTCGACCGTAAGAAAAACTAACCTGAAATGTTGATGGATGTCGACGTCTCATGACCCCCCGAACCCTTAAAAATAGTCTTTGCAATGACGTCTGTCTGTGTGTCTATTAAAACTTAAAATTAAGGGTAGTTTACTGAAGGGCAAAAAGAGAAAAAGTCGATTTTCTCAAAATCGGCTCTAACGATTTTGATTAAATTTCATTTATGAACATATATAAATATTCCAAACAAAATGGCTACTCTCAATATTTCGGCAAAATCGTTTTAAGGGCTCCGGTCTGATGCGTAAATTAACATTTTTTATAATAGCTCCGAAACTATTTGAGATATGAAATTACTTAGCATTACAAATATGTATATATATATATAATACAAATATTTTATTCGAAACATATTTTTATAAAATCAATAACTTTCAATATATACGCAATTATATATATATTTTTAACTTTTTGGGCATTAAAGCTCAAGTATTGCGACCGTAAGAAAAACTAACCTGAAATGTTGATGGATGTCGACGTCTCATGACCCCCCGAACCCTTAAAAATAGTCTTTGCAATGCCGTCTGTCTGTGTGTCTATTAAAACTTAAAATTAAGGGTAGTTTACTGAATGGCAAAAAGAGAAAAAGTCGATTTTCTCAAAATCGGCTCCAACGATTTTGGTTAAATTTCATTTATAAACATTAATAAATATTCCAAACAAAATGGCTACCCTCAATATTTCGGCAAAATGGCTTTAAGGGCTCCGGTCTGATGCGTAAATTAACATTTTTTTAAATAGCTCCGAAACTATTTGAGATATGAAATTACTTAGCATTACAAATATGTATATATATTTATAATACAGATATTTTACCCGAAACATATTTTTATAAAATCAATAACTTTCAATATATACGCAATTATATGAATTTTTTTAACTTTTTGGACATTAAAGTTTAAGTATTGCGACCGTAAAAAAAAAACTAACCTGAAATGTTGATGGATGTCGACGTCTCATGACCCCCCGAACCCTAAAAAATAATCTTTGCAATGCCGTCTCTCTGTGTGTCTATAAAAACTTAAAATTAAGGGTAGTTTACTGAAGGACGAAAAGAGAAAAATTTGGTTTTCTCAAAATCTGCTTAAACGATTTTGATTAAAATTCGTATCTAGGCGTTGATTAAGATTATAAATAAACTGGCTATTTTCATTTTCCTATGAAAATGATTTTTAGGGTACATTACAGAAGCGTTAATTTCCGTATCTCCACAACTATTGGAGAAACTAAACAACTTATCATTGCAAAATTGTAGGACTATTAGAAATAAAAAACTTTTATTTGACATATATTTTTATAAAAGCAGCAGTTTCTGAGATATTTGCAAATATATTAATACAATTTTGTGAGCTTTAGTTGTAAACATATACTACTTAAGTCTTAACGCAATAATACTCCAATGCCATAGAGTAATTAAATATAAGTAAGTATCTAAAAAAAGTATGTTATTTTTCCTTAAATCTCTTAGGAGAAATGTTTGCATAGCAATGATCTATCTCCATTTTAGACTCAATAGTCAATATTTACATTTTTTATTGGTCAAAATGTATAAATGAATAATTAAATATCAATGCGATGACTTGAAGATCTGCAATACCATATAAAATGTTAAAATTTTAACCAGAAATCGAAATTTTAATACGAAGTGTTGACCCTTGTGGAAGACATTAAACTGTTTGAAATGCTCTTAGGTGGACAAAGATGCGCCTCTTTTCTCATTGATTCTATATCATTGTATATTATTTTATGCGTGTTCTTATGTGGAGTGGTGATGATACAATGTACATTATTCCGTTCAGAAATCTTACGAGTTTATAGAAAGAGAGAGAAAGTCTGTGCGGTCTGCCGTACCATTTATTTTATAAATGCATAAATGTTTCCAACACACAGTTAACGGAATGAGAAGATAACTGCTTGTTTGGTTGTAAAATACACATTCCTGGTGAGACTGCAACTAGCTAGAAGAGGGTTGCGTTGGTAGGTGGTAGCTATTACTTCTGAAGTGGATATTTGTAAATAAATAATAGGGCCTATATTTATCAGAATGCAGGAGTTTACTTGTTAAATATTTCATTGCATGGATAATTTCTAGTTTACATTTGTAAAGCCCGTGTTTGATTTAATAGTTTACATTTTATTACGATTGTTTGTTCATATGTTTAGTTATCTATTGGAAATTTAAATTCTTTTTTTTTTATTTCAAAATCATTGTATAGGTCATTTTTTATAATTTTTAGGTAATCAAATCCCGGGCCCTGTTAAATATAACCCTGTAGTTGAAACTAGTAACCACACAAACCTAGGATAAATACTCTCAAGGTCAGAGTGTGGTTTTCTCATCAGGGCATTGAGTATTAGTTTGACAAAAAAATTCCACAAAGTTGGTTGTAAATATGTCTAGCCATGTAATTAAAACTTGCTACTATACTAACCTGTGATGAATACCGCCTTGTTCTCAAGGTCAGGAAGTAGTTTCCTGGGAAGAACATTGGCCGCCAGTTTTACCAGGAGATCAGCCAAGACGATTGTGAGCAGACCTAGACTGAGGTTCACCATAAGATCAGGGAACCAGGACAAGAAGAGAAGCTTCAGGACGCTGAAGGTGATGATTGATGTGACCAACAAGAGCAGGAGGCTGTAACGCATGGTTGAGGTTCTGCACAAATAAAAGCATTGGCTATTATTTCACATTAATCGAGAATATTACAATAAGTTTTTAAAAAGATCGTGACAAATTGGGTTTACCAGTATCGGTGAGCATGAAGATAAAAGACTTCTAGCTCGTAGGGTTTTGTTTGATGGTGTTGTGGAGTTTTAGGATCATATCCCGGCTGGTAATAAATAGGACAGATTTCACTTAATCGGTTACCACTTCTCATCCACGGAAATGTTAATAACAAGTATCTAAAATAGAAGGCAAAAAAAATCCACCATGGCTGAGTCCTAAAATAGATTATGACGTCATCGGTTGGGCAAGATTGTAATATAGAGTCAATGATCTCAGAATGATGACACACACTCAGTTAAGCTCTTTATGGCGACAATTGAGGCATGAGTTAGGAGTTAATGTTTTTCGTTGTATCAACACGCCGAGGGTTGAGGAAAGTGAGCTTTAGTAGATGCACAATTATTTACCTGGAAAAATGATGGAAAATTACAACGTGGAAAATTACTAGCATATTATCTGACTAGGACTTGAAATTCCAACCTCAGGACTAAGGACTTATTAATTAGTCAAGTACACAAATGATAAAAATTTTACTAGCTACATTAGAGTGAGCTAAATTCATTATATTTTTATTAAATTAACTATAAATTTTATGTGTGAAATGGCCAAGTGAAATTGGGCTATGTCTGAAAATGGTATTGCGCAGATAGATATCAACCATGTCCCAAATTTTACCTAGAATTAATTGATTAATAGTATTAAATAGCCAAAGCTATTATTTATGCTTTTAGTGAGGACTACTCCATCTAGATATCATGATAGATAGATAGCCATCATGGGCTCTGCCTTAAAATATGAGTGAATAATGACCCTGGGCACGGGACGAATCCTGGATAGCTCAGTGGAATGAACCAAAGGTCCCGGGTTCGATTCCCATGTCCGGTGTGTCATTTTTCATTTTCAGAATATGATTAATAGTAATTTAGAACATTGGTTTAACTGGAACTTCCTCCATCTCTAAATAAAATGGATGCCAGGGTATACAGGTGACAAATCGATTGTCGGTAAGAAATATACACCCCTTGAGATAATTGTTGCATGGATTATTACTTTTTAACAAACAATTTTGTACCAGCTTTGGTGGCGTGGTTAGCTAACCCGCTAGTTGTGTTGAGATAGACTACCGAGGACGGGGAGATCGAGGTTCAAATCTCGCTCGGGTGAACCGGGGGTGATTTTTTTCCTAAGGTGACTTTTCCCTTTCCCTCCACGCAAATGCGGGTTCACTTCCTTTAAATTCAACCTTCCCAATTCCTAGCCCATTAGCGTGACCAGTACTTAAACTTATAACCAGAACGAGTAGTAAGACATGGCGCTAAATAATAATAATAATAATAATAATAAAAATAAAATAGTAAAACTTAACTCACATATGATAATTTATTATTCATCATACGTAATTTTGCAACAAATGATTGACTGTAATAACAGTATTGCTAGGCTCAAGATCCATTGTTAACTCATTACATATTAGCAGTTTGTCCTCTGATGTCAGTTTCATCATACAATGTCGTCCTAACACAAGTTATTGTTCTGTGTTCAACGTCCATTACATGCTGCTTCAAAGTGTTTATACTTGTTAATGTTTGTCAGAAGGTGATGTGAAGGCTGCCTCTAGTTGAGATTTTCCCACACACACATACACACATATATATATATACATACACACATAAATACATACATTACATACATTACCTACATTACATACATTATATACATTACATACAATACATACATTACATACAATACATACCACTACAATACAATACATACTACATACATACAATACATACAATAATACAATACATACCATAAATACATACATATAACATACATACATACATACATAATAATATACATACATACTATAACAACATACATACATACATACATACATACATACATACATACATACATCATACATACTACATACATACATACATACATACATACATACATACATACATACATACATACATAACATACATACATACATACATACTAACCATACATACATACATACATACATACATACTACATACATACATACATACATACATACACACATCACATACACTACACATACAACACTACATACAACATACATACACATACATACATACATCATAATACATACATCATACAATACATACATACATACATACATAACATACATACATACATACATACATACAACATACATACATACATACATACATACATACATATACATACTACATACATACATACATACATACATACATACAACATACATACATACATACATACATAAATCTAAATACATACAATACATACATACATAAAACATACATACATAATACATACATACATACATACATACATACTATACATACATACATACATACATACATACATACATACATACATACATACATACATACATACATACATACATACATACATACATACATACATACATAACATACAACATACATACATACATACATACATACATACATACATACATACATACATACATACATACATACATACATAACATACATACATACATACATACATACATACATACATACATACATACATATCATACATACATACATACATACATACATACATACATACATACATACATACATACATACATACATACATACATACATACATACATACATACATACATACATACATACATACATACATACATACATACATACATACATACATACATACATACATACATACATACATACATACATACATACAATACATACATACATACATACATACAACATACATACATACATACATACATACATACATACATACATACATACATACATACATACATACATACATACATACATACATACATACATACATACATACATACATACATACATACATACATACATACATACATACATACATACATACATACATACATACATACATACATCATACATACATACATACATACATACATACATACATACATAACATACATACATAACATCTACATACATACATACATACATACATACATACATACATACATACATACACATACATACATACATACATACATACATACATACATACATACATACATACATACATACATACATACATACATAACATACATACATACATACATACATACATACATACATACATACATACATACATACATACATATACATACATACATACATACATACTCATACATACATACATACATACATACATACATTACATACATACATACATATACATACATAACATACATACATACATACATACATACATACATACATACATACATACATACATACATACATACATACATACATACATACATACATACATACATATCATACATACATACATACATACATACATACATACATACATACATACTACATACATACATACATACATACATACATACATACATACATACATACATACATACATACATACATACATACATACATACAATACATACATACATACATTACATACATACATACATACATACATACATACATACATACATACATACATACATACAATACATACATACATACATAAACATACATACATACATACATACATACAATACATACATACATACATACATACATACATACATACATACATACATACATACATACATACATACATACTACATTACATACATACATACATACATACATACATACATACATACATACATACATACATACATGTTGGTGAAGATAGTGCCAACATTTGAGGATAGAGAGAGTTATTTAGTCAGCACAACTAACCTACCGAACGTGAGTCTCAGTTTTCTAGACCAGAGCCGCGACTTTTTTATTAAAGTAGCTCTCTTTGTTCTCACGAGGCGGATTTTGACCCCGTTGTATGCCCACTGCCTCACAGAGAAATCTATAAGTGGCGTGAATCGAGCCCGGGATCCCAGTATTTGTATCTAAGAACTCTGCACACTAGATCACGGAGGCGGAAAATATAGATCCTATGTTAAATAAGGATCTCACCCTATCTTATCAAGTTTTGAAAACACTCTTGACTGAAATTTTAAGCCATAGTAAATCCAATATTTTCAATTTTGAATCAATTTCGAAACTTAGTTCACTAACTCTTAATCAAATCTAATTTTAATATTTTAATACAAAAATATTTCAAAGCAATTCCGAATAGAATATTTTATAGTAAAAATGCTTCGAATTGAACACGAATAAAACTTTTTATTAAATCTTATAAAAGTCTGGGCAGGATTAAAAATATTTCTTGGAATTTTGTCCAATAAAATACCAAGGTAATTATGAAAGTTTTAAAATGTTGAATGTATTTCTAATAAATCAAGAATTTCGAAAGTTCTATATTAAAGTCAAAAATAGTGGATTCAAGTGAACCTTATTAAGATTATTAATTTTTAATTGGATATTAAATTTAAATTGGTATTAAATTCAAACGTTTTCCATTCGGACACCAATTTTGATCTATAATCACGAATCCGATTAAAATATTTAAAATACTAAGATTCGTAATTTCTAATTGAATACGAATCCCAGCAAGGCTCAAATTAACATTCAAAATTTGATGTTTCCCAAATGTGTTAAGAAATGAAGGTATAATTTCGTATGTGATTTGAATTTTTCTAAGAAAATAGAGTAATAACTATTAATTATACTCTCAACTATTTCAACGAAATTTACTGTCAGATTAGTTTTAATTACAACATTACAAGTGATCACAGCTTAACAGTTAAACCTAGCAAGATGAACTCAAGCTAAGTTATTAATTTATTAAGAAACGTGTCTTAATACCCTTTATGAAATCTGCATATTTGCTCTGTTGATTTAGGAATTAGGAATATTTAATTGAGAGGAAATGTAGTGACTCAGGTTCAAAGAAAGAATGGAAAACCACTTACTATATGAACTTAAAGTTAAGTTCACATGAACAATAACACTCCCTTAAATATAATACTTAAATAATAATTGATAATTAAGAATTAATTCTAAATTAACTGGAATTCTGTGAGGAATGGATAATAACAAAGAGGGAGGGAGGTCTATTGTTCACAAAACATCTAGTAAGACTGTAGTAACGATAATAACACAGAGGGAGTGAGGTCTACTGTTTACAGAACTACTAGTAAGACTGTAGTAACGATAATAACATGGAGGGAGGGAGGTGTACTGTTCACAGAACTACTAGTAAGACTGTAGTAACGATAATAACATGGAGGGAGGTCTACTGTTCACAGAACTACTAGTAAGACTATAGTAACGATAATAACATGGAGAGAGCGAGGTCTACTGTTCACAGAACTACTAGTAAGACTATAGTAACGATAATAACATGGAGGGAGGGAGGTGTACTGTTCACAGAACTACTAGTAAGACTGTAGTAACGATAATAACATGGAGGGAGGTCTACTGTTCACAGAACTACTAGTAAGACTGTAGTAACGATAATAACATGGAGAGAGCGAGGTCTACTGTTCACAGTACTACTAGTAAGACTGTAGTAACGATAATAACATAGAGGGAGGTCTACTGTTCACAGAACTACTAGTAAGACTATAGTAACGATAATAACATGGAGGGAGGGAGGTCTACTGTTCACAGAACTACTAGTAAGACTGTAGTAACGATAATAACATGGAGGGAGGTCTACTGTTCACAGAACTACTAGTAAGACTGTAGTAACGATAATAACATGGAGGGAGGTCTACTGTTCACAGAACTACTAGTAAGACTGTAGTAACGATAATAACATGGAGTGAGGTTTACTGTTCACAGAACTACTAGTAAGACTGTAGTAACGATAATAACACGGAGGGAGTGAGGTCTACTGTTCACAGAACTACTAGTAAGACTGTAGTAACGATAATAACATGGAGGGAGGGAGGTTTACTGTTCACAGAACAACTAGTAAGACTGTAGTAACGATAATAACATGGAGGGAGGTCTACTGTTCACAGAACTACTAGTAAGACTGTAGTAACGATAATAACATGGAGGGAGGGAGGTTTACTGTTCACAGAACAACTAGTAAGACTGTAGTAACGATAATAACATGGAGGGAGTGAGGTCTACTGTTCACAGAACTACTAGTAAGACTGTAGTAACGATAATAACATGGAGGGAGGGAGGTTTACTGTTCACAGAACAACTAGTAAGACTGTAGTAACGATAATAACATGGAGGGAGGTCTACTGTTCACAGAACTACTAGTAAGACTGTAGTAACGATAATAACATGGAGGGAGGGAGGTCTACTGTTCACAGAACTACTAGTAAGACTGTAGTAACGATAATAACACGGAGGGAGTGAGGTCTACTGTTCACAGAACTACTAGTAAGACTGTAGTAACGATAATAACATGGAGGGAGGGAGGTTTACTGTTCACAGAACAACTAGTAAGACTGTAGTAACGATAATAACATGGAGGGAGGGAGGTTTACTGTTCACAGAACTACTAGTAAGACTGTAGTAACGATAATAACATGGAGGGAGGGAGGTTTACTGTTCACAGAACTACTAGTAAGACTGTAGTAACGATAATAACATGGAGGGAGGGAGGTTTACTGTTCACAGAACAACTAGTAAGACTGTAGTAACGATAATAACATGGAGGGAGGGAGGTTTACTGTTCACAGAACAACTAGTAAGACTGTAGTAACGATAATAACATGGAGGGAGGGAGGTCTACTGTTCACAGAACTACTAGTAAGACTGTAGTAACGATAATAACACGGAGGGAGTGAGGTCTACTGTTCACAGAACTACTAGTAAGACTGTAGTAACGATAATAACATGGAGGGAGGGAGGTTTACTGTTCACAGAACAACTAGTAAGACTGTAGTAACGATAATAACATGGAGGGAGGTCTACTGTTCACAGAACTACTAGTAAGACTGTAGTAACGATAATAACATGGAGGGAGTGAGGTCTACTGTTCACAGAACTACTAGTAAGACTGTAGTAACGATAATAACATGGAGGGAGTGAGGTCTACTGTTCACAGAACTACTAGTAAGACTGTAGTAACGATAATAACATGGAGAGAGGTCTACTGTTCACAGAACTACTAGTAAGACTGTAGTAACGATAATAACATGGAGGGAGTGAGGTCTACAGTTCACAGAACTACTGGTAAGACTGTAGTAACGATAATAACATGGAGGGAGCAAGGTCTACTGTTCACAGAACTACTAGTAAGACTGTAGTAACGATAATAACATGGAGGGAGTGAGGTCTACTGTTCACAGAACTACTAGTAAGACTGTAGTAACGATAATAACATGGAGGGAGGTCTACTGTTCACAGAACTACTAGTAAGACTGTAGTAACGATAATAACATGGAGGGAGGGAGGTTTACTGTTCACAGAACTACTCGTAAAACTGCAGTGACGATAAGAACATGGAGAAATTGATGTATAATGTTCAACTGATAAAATTACTTACATCCACTACTGTTTCCAGACTTTTGTTTGAGTCATTTTTTTATTCAAGCCATATATATATATACCACTACTGTCTTGCTAGGCCTGTCGTAACTTCATATGCCTCATGATCTAACTTAATACTAGGGCAAGCACTACAACCAATCCCCGGCCATTAATTTATCACTATAAAAGAGTAATCCCACATTTCACAAATGATACATTTTCTACCATGCCGAGAACTGAACCAGGACCCCTTAGCTCAGTAGAGAGACATACCATCGACTGAGATAAGGTGTGGATTTCATAACTAGTAAAATATTGTATTGAAATAAATTTGAAGTTACTCACCAGTTAATTCTTAGCTGACTGTTGGTCCAACGCCAAACATTGTATGTGTTAACCACTAAGTGGTAAGACCTTTTACTAGAGATTGTTGAGGAAGGAAAGGGGAAATGTGTAATAAAAGATAAAAGACCTAAGTAGGGGAAGTAGTTTAAGATTGGCGGTATTGTTCTGATGCATTTACGGCTGTTTGAGTCAAATAATAGACTTATAACTTTTAAACTTCAAGTTCCAGGCTGATAATTTAAACCTTATTTGAAATAGTTTTGGGTCTACGACCTGCTACAGTATATATATCATGTTTGTTTAGCTCCAGAAATATATCCATAAAAACAAAGATGATGACATACAACGCTATTGTTTGCTCGGTTAGAAATTCAGTGTTGAATTTGATATTGTATTTTTAAAAAGGTACAATCCTTACCAAATTTGTCATTAATAAACTACTTTTAAATGAATTTTATTTCATAAAACACACATATACTATATATATATAATAAATATAATATATATGTAAATAAAAATTTATTAATAACCTCTATTTTAAGATTTTATTTCATTGGCCCCTAAAAGTTTAATTTCCACACCACACCCAAAAGTTAACTTTTTTCTTCTAGCTAAGGATATTTTTAAAAAAACTCATTTTCTAACACCTCATTTATAGATTTCAAATTTTATAAATTTGATGGTTATCTGGAGTGGTCCTTCTAATTTAATTCCAAATTTAAATTTTCTTGACGCCAAAAAGTGAATTTTCTAATCTTTTCTAATAATTTAAAGACACCCTGCCCACTTTTTTCATCAATTTATCATTTTTTCAGTTCGAAATGTTAAGCAATTTTTTTAAATCTAATTTATTCCTTTTCTTATCTACAACGCTATCCACTAGGGGTGTACCGACGCGGATACCGATGAATCGTTATCAGGCGATTATTAGTGTATCGGCAATTTAATCTTAATTGGTGATAATTATGTCGATTAATCTTTTTTTTAAGTCAAATTTAAAGCAAAATCTTCTAGGTAAGAGTTTAATGATCAAAATCACACACACGAAAAAAAATATACATGCTGCATCCGTGTTGCAGGCTATGCAAATATTACATAACCAGATAATAAATATAAGTTCATACCGTTGATAAAACTATCAATCTAGTTCCAACTTTCGCCGTTCATGCAAAGATCAATCATCAGTTAAGCATGGGTTAATTAAAAATTAAGATTATCAAAGCTTTAACTGTTGATTTTTGAATAAAATCATTTTGTATTAATTACATCAACTGTTATCATTCTCTTAAGATTATTTCCCAATAGTTATTAATACATAATCGATAATCAGGATTAATTGGTGTAAATAATTGTAGCATGAACAATAATTTTATACAATCGGTAATCAGTTTTACTGAATTGGTACACCTCTACTATTCAGTATTCGTCCTGTTCTCAGGGTCATTCTTCACTCATAGCTTAAGGCAGAGTCTGTGATGGACGTGTGCAAATCATTGGCTACTATGACCTATCATCGGCACCACAGACACTAGTGATTCGGGAGTCTGCTTTAGGCTGCCTTTGTCGTTAGACTATTTACAATAATGTACAGTAGTAGATGAAACAAATGACATTGAAGGATAAGCAAATGCTTGTGCAATTTAATGAAAATAAATAAATAATCTTAGGATATGGAAAATATCTTAAGTTTACGGATATAGCCGTATCTGGTATTATATTCGTAAATTGAAAAACTATATCTGAAAGCTGAAATCGAACCCGGGACCTTCGGCTTAGCACGCCAACGCTAAAAATTAATAGCATTGTTTAAAACTCAAGCTAACACAAAGAAACAAGTTATATTAATTCGAATTGTAAAATTAATACTACATTGTTAATCATATTTCATTAATATTTTATATTAACATTTATTATTACTAATATATCAATTTATTATAAAACAACACTTTATGCCTATTTTATTACAAAGCAATTAAAATTAGAAAGCAATTTTTAAGAAGTGAATTGTGTATAGGTCAAAATTACGAAACTTGTAACATTTCAATTGATTTGAATAAAACAGCCTACACACTGTACTTTGTTACATAATAAATATAGGCCTACATATTATTGTTAAACAACTCACGGAATACCAAACATTAAACATTTATGGTGGAAACTGTCAACTTTTAAAAGAACACTGAAACTATCAACTTCTGGTTTGGGCAAGGCCGTAGTCGGGGGGAGAGGGGGGTTTCGGGATTCATCCCCCCCCTCCCCCCCGAAATTTTATGAACAAAATATATATGGCTTTATTTATGGTTCAAACAATGTCAAAATTAAGGTACAAGTACAAATTAGGGGGCTGTGTTACCATAAAAAGCACTTCAGAGAGCTTCCAGAGGTGTTTATTATTTAGAATTTTTTCCAGCCTTCGGCAGTTAATGGGTTGTGTTACGATAAAAAACAATTTAGAGAGCTTCTAGAGCCGTTTAATAATTAGAATTTGTCCTAGCCTCCGATAGTTAGGGGGTAGTGTTGCCATAAAAAAAACACTTCAAATAGTTTCTAGAACAATTTTTTATTTAGAATGTTTTCTAGTCTCCGTCAATTGGGGGATGAGCCCACCAAACCCCCCCTGAAATTATTGACTGGCTACGGCCTTGGGTTTGGGTGCTAGTGAGCGTGAGCTTAGGGCAGTATTTTTGAAAGTTTTTATAGCATAAATATTTTTTGGTCAAAATAAATCAAATATTAATTTTGTAGAAAAATAAAGAGTTTAGTTTTCTGCACATGCTAATCTCAACCGCTGTTCTTGAATATCTGTCAAGAGTGTTCTTGGATGTTGTGACATTTTCTCTTTATTTAAAAAGTTTGTCTGACACCAAATGCTACTATGCTCATTGTAGATATTCAAGAACGGTTGAGATTAGCATGTGCAGAAAACTATACTCTATGTTTCTTTACAAAAAATATTTGATTTATTTTGTCCAAGAAATGTTTATGTTTAAAAACTGCAAAATTAATGCTCTAAACTCTCGCTCACTAGCACCCCACCTTAAGGGGATCAAAAGAGTTTTTTTTATCATCACGTCTGATTGACTACCTGTTTAGTCTATTGCCTACACTTATATGATAATTATTTTAATAGGGTAGGAATGAGTAAGGAAGCAGTTTAGAGGTAATCCACCTACGTTTGCATGGAAGGAGAGTGGGAAACTGTTTAGGAAAAACCACCCTAAGTGGACCCAACCGGGATCAAACCCCGATCTCACCCTCATCAGCAGATCAGTCTAACACAATAAGGACGCCTTAGATCGTGCGACCACTGAAGCGGATCAAATTTACCATCGAAACATGGTTAAATTCAACCGATTTCTTATAAAACCATAATATTCTTGTTAAGAGGCTTTTGTGTTCTATTAACTAGTTTTCACCGTTCACTTGACTCTCAACAAGGTTTACTAGAGTTGGTTTTAAAAATGTGGATTTTCCATTTTCTCTCTACTCTTATGTCTTTGCAATTCCTCCTTAAACATCCTTACCGCTTAATTAGTGAGGTTTGCAGGTGTCAGTTCTTAACTTACCAAATATATCACAGAAAATGTATACATATTGTAAGTTTATTACCATCTCAAAATAATATATGTTTCAAATTTTGACACAATGGAACGCTCTTATTATGACTTGGAATCTATAAATAGCTTTTCCTTTTCTTTCAACGGGAATCGAAATAGAGATATTTGCTTATGAGTTTCAGAGCTGTACCATGTAATTGAACAGCCACTGTATGCACATTTTGGTCCTTGATTCATTATTATGAAATTTTAAAATAAAGGTAAATTGTAGAATTTAGCTATAAATATGATATAACTATAATATTTATCAAAAAATATACAAATGTAATTTAACTAAATTATGAAGCTATCCCACCCACCTCAGTGGCGTAGTTAGCTAACGCGCTGGTTTAGTGTTGAGCTACACTACCGAGGACAGGGAGATCAAAGTTCGAATCTCGGTCGGGTGAACTGGGAGGGCTTTTTCTTAAATGTTTTTCCACTCTCCCTCCATGCAAGTGCGGAATCACTTCATTTAAATTCAACCTTCCCAATTCCTAGCCCAGTAAGTATTTAGATCGAAGTTCGAATCTCGATCGGGTGAACTGGGAGGGCTTTTTATTAAATGGTTTTCCACTCTCCCTCCACGAAAATGCGGGTTCACTTCATTTAAATTCAACCTTCCCAATTCCTAACCCAGTAGGTATTTAAGCGTATAGCCCGGAAGGATAGTAAGGCGCGGTGCTAAATAAAAAATAATAACTAAGTGACTCGTGCAAAAGGCATGAAGCAAGGTAGATATTCAATGTTGCACAACTACAGCTTGTGAATATCAAGGAAAAATATGTTTGTACTTTGCGGGATCACAAACTAAAGAGATTCGCCAGGGAAACAATGCCCTTACTTCTTCTATTATCACTATTAGGAAATGGAGGAAGGTGGGAAGGGGGTCCGGTTTAACCCACTCTTCAAGGTCACCGGTCTAGTGAGTAAAGAGAAGATCCTTCCTTCTTTCCTTATTAACAAAATTAGGTGGGAAGGGGGAAGAATGCCTACCCACCCTGCCACAAGAATATCCTATCCCCATAATTTGTGCCGCCATATTTTTTTGTGAGAACACAAAAAAAAAACTTTGGGTGCTGCCAACTTTACTTAGCAAGAAAATGAAGTCATGTGTATAAGAACATTACCTTCCCCACACACGTATATTAATTTTTATTTTGTATTATTATTACTATTTTTACCACGTCTCTTAACCGTTCGGGCTATACGCCTATGTGTTATTTACGATAGTGGGTTGGGGATGAGGTAGGTGTAATTTAGAGGAAGTGAACCTACATTTACGTTGAGAGAGAGAAGGAAAAAAATTAGGAAAACCACCCTCAGTGCACCCAACCTGGATCAAACCCCGATCTCCCCATCCTTAGCAGTCTAGTCTCTCGCGAAAGTAGCGACACTAGACCTCACGGCCATTGCATAATTTTATTATTATTATTATTATTATTATTATTATTATTATTATTATTATTATTATTTAATGAGCTCCTCCCCCATATCATTAATTTACTCAGTGCTTGTTCTAAATTTACATTATTCTTCTTAATTTTTTTTTTAGTTATGTCATTGCACCATTATTTATTTATCTATGATTGTTTATTTTATATTTTTTATGCAGATATACTTAAATGTCATACTTGTGTATTCTTCAGTGCTGGCATATTATGTAGGTCATGTGACTATTGGCCAGCAATACAACAAATTAAATTGAAATAATAACAATTGTCATATTATCAGCACCACGTTCGGGTTTCATTTGAATATGTACTAATTGCGCTAGTTTGTTCAGCATTAAAAAGGTTCAATTTAGTGGAAGTGTGCCCGAATTTGCCTTGTGGTAGAGTGGAAAATTATTTTGAAACAAACACCTTCAATACACCTGACCAAAGTTCGAACCCTTATCTTCCCATCATTGGTGGTCCAGTCTAGAGGCTTAGTTCCATTCTACCACCGAAGTAGGTTATAATTTTTTTTTCCAGCATCCCAAAAGTAAATTTTACGATTTAAAAGGGTTTTTAAATAAAAACATCAAAAAAACCTTTTTGTGGTACATGAGATCTCTCGAAGATTTGACAAGAGTAAGTGACTAATGTATTTTTCTGCCTCAAACCTCTGGCCAACCCTAAAGCGTTTAACAACAGTTCCTTTTTGTGAATGTGTCGACTCGTGCATCTTATGTAAACATCACACTGGGCACACACACACACACACACACACACATATATATAGTTGCAAGAGAAAATGAGCTAAGACTAATAAAATATCTTCATGATAAATAAGCGCTAATATTTTATTGATATTTTAAAAAAAACTACGAACATAGTCACAACTTCACATACTGCTATTTTATTATCAATTTGTGACCTTAGTGTGGTTATTATCAATTGTAGTTTTAAAATGTTGCTGCTGCATGATTCAATTAGCAGCTTTGTGCTTCTTTTATCTACAAACATTTATGGCACAATATATAAAACTGATTATTTATGTAGCACAACCTAAGGAATAAAAACTAATATGTATAAGAATTTATTCCGATTTAAGTTACACACGTAGTGATAGGCGGTAGTACATTAAAGTGTTTATGGAAAATTAAGGCGCCACCCAAATATGGAAATGGGTTTTTTTGAAGCACAAATTCAGTAAACATAACTGGCAACATTTTCGTAATTTGCGGAATTATGCTGCTGCTGGTAGCTAACGAAAGTTTTCTGTTATTTTCACAAAAACTATTAAAATTCCTAATATTTACACATAAAAATAGCTCAGCACTAAATAACCGCATGTGCTTCACAAATGTGCAACATAGGCGGTGACATCAGAAAAGACTAGAAGCTTATTTGAAAGAGAGGGGCTATCTGCATCAGTGGTTGCATGATCTAAAAGGAGTCAGCCTTGTGACTGATTACCGCTGACTGTGAGGACAAGGCTAGAATCTGATGATCTGTACATGATTCATCACATCTCTCCACCACCTTTTACAAACATATACATTCTACACTAATGTGGGGTGACCTGGTGGTCTAGGGGTAAGGTGTCAAACTTCTGTGCTGGGGGTCCAGGGTTCAATCCTTGGTCCCGGCACAGATTTATCTGATTGTCAAACCCTTCCTTCACCTCTGAAAAGACGTGTATTAATCACAACTTGTGAATGTGAGGAATACCAGGCCCTCCACCGTGGTTCGGATTCCACGTTAAACTGTAGGTCCTCCATTTCATCTCACAATCACCCTACCATTGCACATTAGCGTAAGTGCGTATAACCCGAACGGGTATTAAGACGCGGTGATAATAACAACAACCACACTAATGTGGGTGCATTTCTTCTAAACGACCTTCCTTATTGAACGTGGGCTACTGGTGTTTCGTTTTCATGAAAACTATGGTGACACAAATGATAGGTGTGGGCTATTTCTTACGACTCAAATTTGGTATTCATTTTTGGCATAGGTTTCAGAATGTGTTCTGTTGATAGTGCTCCCAGCCGCATCCACAGAATTTATATCTCTCTCAAACACGCTCTATATTAAACTCTCACTCTAATTTTCTCTCTCTAAACTAATAACTCCCTCAAACTCCCTCTCACACGTTCTTACATTTTCTCTCTCTTTCACACAATATCTCTCCCAAAATGTTACTCTTTCTTTCTCTCTCTCTCACACACACACACTCACACTCTTTCACACAGTTTATCACACATCCTGCCTCATATATTCTCTTTCTTTCTCTCTCACACACGCACACAAGCACTCTTTCTCTCTCTTTCCGTCTTCTTTAACTATTTCTCTCTTTAACACATACAAACACTCTCATTATCATTTGCTCTCACTCACTTGATATTTCTCAAATGCTCATTCTCCAGTATCTTACACTCACACTCAATCAATCACTCACCCACACACCTATACAATTACACACTCTCACACTTACACTCTCATTCTCACTATCACATTTGATCACTCTCTATATCATATATTTATAGGGTCCTTCGTATAATTTTATAAGCCCGTTTCCGGTGATTGAAATTACGAGAAAATGGCTCAATCTGTTTTGAAAAACGGGCGATCATTTTAAAGCCTAGGCGTCGTCTAGGATGTCGACAAAAATAGTAGCCTAAAATTAAAAAACCAATTTTCCTAGGGAATCTTTCATCTTCTCCTTCTGTGTGGGCAGTGGGTCATTCGTACAATCATTCTTTGTTTACATCGCTATGGAAACCGTGAATTTGTTTATAATTGTATATCGGAAAAATAAAATTTTTCTCTTTGGTTAAGATAATATCAGCTCAATTGTTACTTCAGTGGTTTGGTGCAACGAATAGATAAAGAGCTGAGAGGGGGTTGTTTTAAAGTTGTCGTCATTGCGTGAATGGTAAAAAAATATACGTTTTAATTCAAATTAAACGCTGAAAGATAAAATTTTATTTTGGAATTGATAGCCTTTTACGAGTAATGTTTAACTAAAAATTCAAGTGAGGGCTTATTATATAGATCATTTCCTAGTAAAAAATGGAATAATTCGCAGCCATTGCTGCAACGAGCCACTAGTTTTATAAGAAAACCGCACAAAAGAGTGACAGATATAATAACCTTGTGGATGGTGAAACTTGTGATTATTATTATTATTATTAGCACCGCGTCTTACTACCCGTTCGGGTTATACGCACTTACTCTAATGTGTAATGGTAGGGTGATGGTGAGATGAAATGGAGGACCTACAGTTTAACGTGGGATCCGAACCACGGTTAAGGCCTGGCATTCCACACATTCACAAGTTGTGATTAATACACGTCTTGTCAGAGGTGAAGGAAGGGTTTGGCAATCATATAAATCTGTTCCGGGACCGAGGGTTGAGCCCCGGACCCTCAGCACAGATGTCTGACACCTTATCCCTAGACCACCAGGTCACCAACTTGTGATAATGTTGCCCTGGATAAAAACTTATGATGTAACCAAATTGCCAGTTACATCAAGTTTTAATACTAGGCCAGGAAATAATTATTTTTTCACAAATGGTAAAAAGTACGTAACATTAATTGTTTTAACAAATATGTTTTTAAAAGATATTATTTGTTTGGTTTTGTTTCTGATTTAACATGTAACGTAACACTTCTTGTTTGAATTTTAATTGACAGCTAGCAATAAATATTTAAAGAATTTTATAACGTTGTTAATTTTTATAAATATAGAAGAGAAAGGAGAAAAAAAACGCTTGTTAATTGGTATCATTGTTATTATTATTATTATTATTATTATTAGCACCGCGTCTTACTACCCGTTCGGGTTATACGCACTTACACTAATGTGCAATGGTAGGGTGATTGTAAGATGAAATGGAGGACCTACAGTTTAACGTGGAATCCGAACCACGGTTAAGGCCTGGCATTCCTCACATTCACAAGTTGTGATTAATACACGTCTTGTCAGAGGTGAAGGAAGGGTTTGGCAATCAGATAAATCTGTGCCGGGACCTAGGATTGAGCCCCGGACCCTCAGCATAGAAGTCTGACACCTTACCCCTAGACCACCAGGTCACCCTCATTGTTATTTAAATATTCTTTCTCACAGATTAGTCAATATTTTCTATACAGACAATTTATCTCTCTCCGACTCTTAAAAAAAATATTCTCGGCTGTTGAAGGAGTTTAAACCTGTTTAGGTGAGTTGCGGCATTATCTTGAAATTGTTTACTAGTTGCGGCCCGGCTTTTTTGAGAGAGACGTACGGATTGGGAGAGAGGTATGCGTTCGCCTAGTTAGCAGTTTGCTTTCTATCTTGTTATCTTAAATTTCAAATAGAAACTATCATCGTCTCATGTCAACATTCCTAGTAGTATCCAAACTTCCTCATTTATTGTCGATCAATGGTTTTGGCAGAAATTTGAGGGTTTGTTAGGTTAGGTTAGGTTAGGTTAAGTTAAGTTAGGTTAGGTCAACAACCCGGGCCACAATTCGTACGTGGCTCTAAAATTGTGGGGCCGCAATTCCACTGTCTCCTTAGAGATAGACAACACGTTCGGCTGCAACTCACCTGCAGGCGTTTAAACTATCACTATCATATTCTGAAAATTGAAAAATGACACCTGGGCACGGGAATCGAATCCGGGACCTTTGGCTTAGTACGCCAATGCTCTAACCACTGAGCTATCCAGGTGTCATTTTTCAATTTTCAGAATATGATATCTAGATGGTGTAATTCCCACTAATAGCATAAATAATAGCTTTGGCTATTTAATTATCACTATCATGTTAAACAATAATTTATGGTAAATTGACAGTAAATTCCATTATGGGCTAATGTAATTGAATGATGTAAAAAGGAAAAAAATATATAAATCGAAAGAAAATGTCATAGATGGACTGTAGGAAATATTAACACCCAGCAAGGAAGGTTCCGAAACATTTATAAATAGACCTATCCCAACAGATATTTCAAATGGATATTCTGTGTCTACGAAATGACGAAGTTTCACAAATAAATGAAGAGGTATTTAATATTCTAGAAGGATTAGTCTATTGTTAAATTAGTATGAACTCAGTCGACTAACGATGAGTGAGCAAAAGGTAAGTATCCAGTAGGGTTTAACGAGCTCAGTAATACCAATACACATGTCAAACTTAAAAATAGGCAGTACATATAATAATGCTCCTTGAATACTTAAATTTTAAACACAGCCTATGTAACGGAACAGCCTAGAAGTGACAACATGGGATAAAAAGCTATGATCCATGCAACAAATAGGTTTATTTCAAGGGAATTTGTTTCTTATGAACAACCGATTTGGCAGCTGTAGACCTTGGAATTCCCTTTATTTTGAGATTGAAGCAGCTTCGAGTTAATTATAATAATAAAAATAATGGCCTGTCAGGCTTACATCAATCCGTAACATATTTTGCGGAAAGATTAGCAGGTAGGTTATTAAACTTCAAAGGAAGCCCGAATATACAGGATGGAGCCGAAACCGTGAGAAGATTAGTCACTTGAAAATTAACACTTTAATTGAAAAGTAAATATTCACTAGCTAAATAAAAGCAAACTACATACTACACTTTTTACCGGACGTCAGTCAAAACTCAGCACGTTGTCCATCACTTTCATCAGCATGGATCGTCTAATTGTCTCCAACCCACCCTGTATTAATAGTACATCCTTTCCGTGGAGTTTCTTTCCATATCCCGATGAGATGAAGGGATGATGGCTGTGAATATGACGGGGAAGAGCCAATGAAGATCTTAACCTAACTTAAAGAGCCTGGTGACCATGGGAATTATTCCCCTTTCGAGAAAAAGCACCCAGTACCAGCAGGGAATCGAGCCCAAGACCTATGGGCTGGTAGCCAGAGGCTCTTATCACACTATACCACGAGACTAGTTAGTCCCCAGTCTTTTTTTCATCGTGTGGCACATTTGACCTGAAGGGACTTTAACATCCAGATTAGGTCGCCTTATGTGTAGACTATTAGCCTCTCTTGTGACACAGAGCGTTGCCCCGGTTATACCACAGGAGGTTGTCTATACGCAAGACCGTAGCCAGCCAATAATTTCAGGGGGGGTTTGGTGGGCCCATCCCCCAATTTACGGAGGCTAGAAAAAATTATAAATAAAAAACTGTTCTAGAAGCTATCTGAAGTGTTTTTTATGGCAACACTACCCCCTAACTATCAGAGGTTAGGACAAATTCTAATTATTAAACGGCTCTAGAAGCTCAGTGTTTTTTTATGGTAACATAACCCATTAACTGCCGAAGGCTAGGACAAATTCCAGATAATAAACAGCTCTAGAAGTTCTTTAAAGTGTTTCTTTATGGCAATATAACCCCCTAACCGCCGAAAAATAGGAACAATTCTAAATATTAAACACCTCTAGAAGCTATCTGAAATTTTTTTATGACACCATAACACCATAACTGCAGAAGGTTAGAAAAAATTCTAAAAAATAAACACCTCTTTAAGCTCTCTGAAGTGCTTTTTATGGTAACACAGCCCCTAATTTGTACTTGTACCTTAATTTTGATATTGTTTGAACCATAAATAAAGCCATATATATTTTGTTCATAAAATTTCGGTGGGGTTTGAACCCCGAAAAACCCCCCTGACTACGGCCTTGTCTATACGTCGTACCCGCAATGAAATTGTGATGATAGTTATTATGATATTGTGGAGCCGGGTTGAGCCTTAACCTAACTTAAGCCTAATTTACCAAATTCTGGTGACCGTTGGAATAATTCCCCTTAAGGAAAAAATTACCCACGGTACAAGCCGGGATCAGAACCCGGGACCCCTAGGCTTGTAGCCAAGTGCAATGACCACTATACCACAAGGCCGGCTAGTTTCAAATTAAAACTGATGTAATCAACTGATATTAGTTGTTACAAGGTCAAACCTTAAACATGGCTTATACAAGTCTGTTAGAACCAGTTTTCAGTCATGATCAAAGATTGTACGTGAAATTTTCGTAAAAAAGAATAATTCTATTTTTTTTCAACCAAAGCCTATCATTACATGCGCTTATCCCTGGATGTAGGTTAGGCTTTTTTAGGTTGGTTAATATTACAATAAACTTTTCCACGTGTATATTATTTCGTTTCGCAAATCTTACGAGTTTTTTTTTTTTTGGTTAATTCATAATATATTTTAAAATAAATGAGAGAGGAAGTCTGTGTGGTGTACCGTACTATTTACTAACGTTTTCGAGTGTTTATGAAACCTGCCTCGGTGGCTGCATGGTCTAAGGCATCACTCTCGTTTTAGACTAGACTGCCGATTACAGGGGAAATGGAGCTCGAATCTCGGTTGGGTGTATTCAAGGGGATTTTTTCAAAATGGTTTCCCACACTCTCTCACCCACGCAAATGTGGTTACGCTTCCTCTAAATTAAACCCATTACATCCTTAGTTCATTATATAATTAATACATATTGGTATAGCCTGAAAAGGTAGTAATATGTGGTGATATAAAAAAATGGATCACAAAAATTTATTTAGAGTTATTCTGTAATGAAAAATTAAAATAAACCAAATTCATTAGAGACTGATTTCTAAAATTGGTTAGCTCTGCGCTCTAAATACAGTAGACTCGCAATTAACCGAGGTAGCTTGTACCGAGCCTACAACGGATACGAAAAGACTCTGATGATATATAGTGTGTAGTATGTATAGGTTATAATAGGATTTGTAGGCTATAATAGGATTTGTAGGCTATAGTAGGATTTATAGGCTATAGTAGGATGTATAGAATAGAATATGTTGTATAGGCTATAATAGGATTTATAGGTGACAAATCATTAGAAATTACTGCATTTGTGTGTATTGCTTTTTAAAAATATTAATTTATGAAACACATTACATTACAAAGCATTGAATTTATTGTATTATAGAGTAAATCTATATTTTAAACTAGTGTATAAAATATCTAACTATTGATTAAATAATGTGTTAAAATTAAATACTTTGACGGAATGATTGCCTCGGCTAACACGTATCCTCGGATAAGCGAGGCTCGGATAATCGCGAGTCTACTTGTGTATATATGTTACAGGGAGGATTGAATGTTAGTATTGGTTGATATTCCCAAGTGAAGGATCACTCACAATAAAATGAGTAGAGAAACTTGAAAACGAATAATAAATCCAACTCTCACTAGTAGAAGTTAACCTTCACGGGCAAAGATCAGGGAAAAAGTGATCATCACGAAAACCGTGCCAAACAAAACCATTCACCGATAAGAAACTTTCCTTTCAACTCCCACGTCTCACCATCCGTTCGGGTTATACGCTTATGTGCTAATTACGGTAATGGGTTAGGAACAGAAAGGTTATATTTAAAGGAAGTGTACCCGCATTTGCGTGGAGGGAGAGCTGAAAATCCTTTTGTAATAACCGCCCTCAATACACCCGACTGGGATTTGAACATATATTTTCATATGACTGCCAAACCAGATTAGATGAGCTTGACGTCTTGTCCACGTGTCCACCAATGTGGGGCAGTTTAACTTTAAATTGCCCAATTTCCACTTGTACTACTAGAAAATGAAAGCTATATATATATATGTTACCTTCCAAACCCGATACCAGGACAAACTAGATCGGACTAGGCCGTATTGATACATCCTAAGAGCCTTAGGATGTACTAGTTTAGCTTAGTTTAAATTCGTTAATCCTGAAATTTTGGCATAGCTCATAAGATAAATTAGTATAGCCTACCATTTTATTAGACCAAACCAGGTTTAGGCTAGGTTAGGTTAGGTTAGGTTAGGCTAGCTGATAACATTTGCACACAAACTGTGACTGATGAAACCTGTCCAAGGTCGATTCATCGTATGGGTTAAGAAGGATGAAAACTAGTACTGCCTAGAAATAACAGGCTGTACCGGTTTGTGCTACAAGCGGCAGGATGTATCAATTTGGCCTAGTCCAATCTATTTTGTCCTGAAATTGGGTTTGGACGCTAACAGATAATATATATATATATATATATATATATATATATCGCACCGCGCCTTACTACCTGTTCAAGCTATACGTATAGGCCTAGGTACTCATTTTAGGCTTATGAGCTAGGGATCAGAATGGTTAAATTTAGAGGAAGTCTGCCAGCATTTTCACTGAAAGAGAGAGGAAAAAAATTGAGTTAAAACCCACCCTCATTAAACCTGAACAAGATTCGAACCCCCGATCTCCTCGTCATCAACAGGCCGATCTAACAAGAGAGTGACGCCTTAGACCGTTCTGCCACTGAAGTGGGTAAAATATATAATATATGATGTGGATTCAATGTAATTATATATTTAAATAATTATTGATTACTTCTTAAATTTAGAGAGTGGGTGGAAAGGGGTCTTCTAATTATATTTTAAATCACTATATTTTGATTGTTGCTGACATTACTGTTGTTATTGTTATTGACGATAGTTTGAAAAACTCTGGTCCATTTATGAAAAAGGGCTTGATACAATGCAAACAAACAGTTTGGTATATTTCTTTCAATTTTCTATTTAAAAATAAAAATAAATGTACTCTTTAAAAAAATGTTTATAATAATTAATACTACCCATGAATAAAACAATATAACAATAAAATAAACTTTTTCGATTGATAACCCATGTATATTAAAGTGTTTTTTTTAGGAAAAATAATTATATCAGTTATAAAAAACACTCATTTCCTTAAAATTCCACTTTTTCACACTACCTCATTCGTGTGGACGTACTGACGAAATTTAATAATCCTTTTATTATTGCGTTCAATTTTTGTTCTTCCAGCACAGCATCTTACTACCAGTCTGGGGCTATATACATATCTAATAACTAAACTAATGTGTTAAGGAGAAGTAAGATTGATTTGAGAGAATGTGTACCTTCATATGTGTGGAGGGAAAGTGGAAAACCATTAAGAAAAAAATAGCCCCGATCGGTATTCGAACTTCAATCTTCCCATTATTGGCAGTTATATCTATTGCTGGAATGATGCCTTAAATCATTCTACCACAGAAACACCTTAACAAGTTCATATCAACACTTTTATTAGCAATATAATGTTAGTTCTACTAAATAAAACATACCTTGTGTGAAAGGATTATCCTAAAATTGTAGAGAATTACAATATTCCGCGCAAGTGAACCAACTGTTCACAACTAACAAAATATTTACATTTATACAGCTAAAAAGTAATAAACCGGTTTCTAATTCGCTAAATCTCAAGGTTCATAAACAAGGTCTTTATTCTGCTGCGTTAAATACATGGACCCTGTTTTTGCAATGCTACCAAGACTCTTAACGACATAATGAAACCTGTTTCAGTGGCCGAATGATCTAATACAGTGGTTCTCAAACTTCTTAGTCTTGTGGACAAGGTCGTAGTCGGGGAGAGGGGGGTTTGGGTGTTCAACAACACCCCCCCCCCCCCGATATTTTATTAACAAAATATAAATGGTTTTATTTATGGTTCAAACAATATCAAAATTAAGCTACATGTAAAAATAAAGGAGGGCTGTGTTACTATAAAAGGCACTTAAGAGAGCTTCTAGAGGTGTTTAATATTTATAATTTTTTCTAGCCTCCAGCTATTGAGGGATTTGCCCACCAACCTCCCATCCCTCCCCCTCTCCCCCCCCCCCCCCCCCCCGAAACTATTGGTTGACAACGACCTCGCATGCAGACCTTCTAACTAAGGAACAGCTGATTCGTGTATCCCTTCATTTAGGAAAAATGATTAAAATATGATATTCATGAATGTATAGTATATTATAGGGCAAAATTAGTAATAATAGATTTTTAATGCAATTATAATAATTACAATATAAATGAAAATAAAATAAATGAAATTATTATATTTGTACATTTTTAGGTTATTAAATAAGATTGAAAAAGAGTTACAATAAAAATGAAATATAATATGTAGGCTATTATATTTGTAAATTTATAATCAATGATAATTTATGTGAGAAATGGTAATGATTATGTGACTTTAGAATCTAAATGAAATGTGTTGCAATTATAGTGACCGTCTCCTTAAGTCTTTTTCCACATTAAGACCATTTTATTTCACATTATTATCATTATTATCATTATTATTATTATTATTATATTATTATTATTATTATTATTATTATTATTATTATTATTATTATTATTATTATTATTATTATTATTATTATTATAGTGCTGGCCTGTTATATGTCTTACGACTGTTGGTCGGCACTATAATAAAGGAAATTGAAATTGAAATTATTATTATTATTATTATTATTATTATTATTATTATTAACCCCCGTCTTACTACCCGTTCAGTTTATACGCACCTACGCTAATGTGAAATGGTAGGGTGATTGTGAGATGAAATGGAGGACCTACAGTTTAACGTGGGATCCGAACCACGGTGGAGGCCTGGCATTCCACACATTCACAAGTTGTGATTAATACACGTCTTGTCAGAGGTTAGGGAAGGGTTTGGCAATCAGATACATCTATGCCGGGACCGAGGATTAAACTACGAACCCCCAGCACAGAAGTCTGACACCTTACCCCTAGACCACCAGGTCACCCACATTTTTATTCATACCACAAAGAGCAGAGAAGGCTTAGATAGAAGAAATAATAAGTTGTTGGAAAAGGTATCAAAGGTTTCTGTGCTTATTTTTCTGAAAGTTCTTTGTCCTGGCTGACGACAAAATGTATATAAAAGTGAATTTACAAATTCTCCTCTCAAAGATGTGGGCACAAGGGGCGTGGCTAGCGACCACTTTTTAGGCTTCACTTTCTCACCGGGCTTTAACATTGTGTTTAGTACAAACCAGAGATTTTCCCTTTTATACAACATTTTTTTAAGAACTACAAAATATGTAAAGCTATGTGAGCGATCTCGCGGGCCCCCTGGACGAACATTGGGGACCCCTGAGGGTCCACCGATCACACTTTGAGAATCTCCGGTCTGAGATATCACTCTCTTGTTAGCCTAACCTTCTAATGTCGGAGAGATTGTGGTTGAAATCCTGGTCGGGTCTGTTGAGGGTAGTTTTCCCTTGTTTGTTTGCATGCAAATGCTGGTACACTTCATATGAATACTATCTTAGTCATCCTTAGCTCATTAGTGTGACTAGTATATATTCGTTCAAACTGAACGGGTAGTAATACGCTGTAGGCTACTACATTTTCAAAAAAATAATAAAATTTGTTAATAAATAATGTATTCACATAAATTACATAAGAATATTCGGCCAAATTGAGAACTCGACACACGCTGCCAAAATCTGCAAGTAAAATACTCTTTTCTATATCTTTTTAAATTACTATTCTAGGAAAAGCTTTTTTTTTTATAAACGTAATATTTAGGGGGCGGATTTATAGGCACTAAAAATTTGAAAAAAGGCAGGCAAATAGGCACTAAAAATCACAAAAATAGGCACATACATGGGCATTATAAAGTAAAAAAAAGCAATAAATAGGCACCAAAAAGAAAAAAATGCCTCACAAAGAGGCATAGTAATGAAAAAAAAAGCACCAAAACACTCAAAAATTGTATTATTCATTCTTAAAATCCAGCATACCCTTTATGTAAACACAAATTAATTACTATTAGAGTTAATTACCCAATACTTCTCAAGATTTTCAGGTGTTTTTTGACAACATGTTTTTATACTGTGAGAAATTTCTCTCGACTTCACATGAAGTCATCGGACAAAACTTCAGACAGGCTAGCTCAGCTGAGCTAAGCTTGACATCTGGGAGTGATGTAGTTTGTCCTTCTAAGATGTCTGCAATACTTGCCATCACTTTCCACCCAGGATTTCGCTGCAATACTCTGTTAAGTTTGTCGACGATGGCCGTGCCAACTGAACCAGAAGCCTGATTCAGGTTTTTTTTCTATGCCCCGAAATCTATATTCTCCAGCTTCTTCCAAGGAATATTTGCAGCTACCATTGCAGAGCATAAGTCAGCAAAAAAGTGCTCTTGGGTTTTAACGGCATCGTTAACTTCAGGAAAAATTGGTTGCGATCCTGTTTTCTTTCTGGAATTCTTCATACGTATTGCAGTATTTTTGTGTTGTTCTAGGTGATACTTCTCGCAATTTACCTAACTATTATAAATGGAAATTTTCATCCATTAATATATGTGCATCCTACAAATTAAAATCAACAAAGCATCACCTACAAGAGAACTAGGATTACAATTTTTTTTTGTAAGATATTTATGTTACACTTTGGTAAATATTTACACTTTGTCGTTGAAATCCTTCAGTAAGAAATGAAACCTAGTTGTTTGAAGAATAGCAAAGAATCATGGTTTACTTTTAAACGGTAGACAAAATATATAATAAAAACCTTGACTTTCAAAATTAATCATTTCATTTACCCTTTTGAAAGGTAACGTACCTCTTTGAAACATGGCTGACAAAAAAGTGTTTTGCCATCCGTTGTGACTTTCCTATCACGCCCAATCCACTATTTGAATAATACAATTTTATACGATTTCTCTTTAGGTATTTTCTATTAGTTCAATAATCTACACTGAGTCCAATAAAAAGAAATATTAATGAACAGATATGCACATCTAACAACAGCGTAATATACACAATAGGGTGGTTTTAAAAAATCGATGTCGGATTTTTTTTGGGGGCACCCCCCTAAAATGTTTCATTTTGTTAAATTTTAAGATTGCCAAAGTTTGAGCACAATTGGAGGATGTTAACCCGTGCCACTGGGGCCTCAAAGTTTTGAAAATCTCGATTTTTTGGCAGTTTGGCGACTTCGGCGACCCATATCTCTGGAACGGCTAAAGCTATTTGCCCGTGTCATACATCAAATTAAAGGCCATACTGTTTTTAACATTTTATATTCTACACAATAAATACGCAACTAGTACTGAAACCGAAAAAATAGAGCCAATGTCCCTAAAAACGTGACTAGGTACCCCTGAGAGCGAAGATTCGTTATTTGTATTATTATTGCTTATTATGGACAAATACTTGTACTTTGGAATCCCATTTAATTTAAATATGTTTGCTATGGTATACCGTTAATTTTAGACCCACAACAATGTTTTTTTTTATGTCAGGTATGCATCTACTTTTTCCTCATACTGTATCACTGGTGACCCCAAGCAGGTAAAACCAAACAAGTTTAAAAATGTATTGGGTTACCTTACTACCTATTGTTATATTTTAAGTAGAAGTCCAGGGGTTCAGAGTCTGTTATTAAAAAAAGAAAAGGATAGTAAGGTGGTTCTTGCTTTTATGATTTTGTTTCTTGGTCAGTTGAAAAGTATTCGCTGAACAGTGAAAGTCGTATTACGTTCGTGTGATCGAGTTTAAAAAAAACCACTAAATATTTACTACAAAAGACATTTTTATTTTAATTAGGTCGGTACCTACTAACACGTACTCTTTTTTTTAGTTAGTGTCATTTTGTGTCATTTATTCTTTCTTCTAGTGAACATTTTTATTTCTCGTAAAAGTGATGGCTTCTACATCTGGCATGAGAAGTAGAGGTAGAGACAAAATTTTTCTAATTGACTATCCAGCTCATCAGATAACTGGATGTAAGCTGCCCTCCAATCGACAAGTTCTAGCTACTATGTTCTACAATTTGCGTACTGTGAAGTTAAATGTGAGAGACTCTGCCACAACTACTGTTGACGAGGTTTCCGTTTTTGGACAAAAGCTCGAATTCCTACAAAACAAAAGAAAAATGTCATAGTAAAGCTGGAAAAACTGTACGATGATTGGAGAAAAATGCAAAAGTACAAGGATAGAAAAAAGGAAAGTACAAGAAATGCTGTAAAAGAGTTTACCCTAAAGTTGGATGATCTCTTTGATATTGCCCACCAAGATGCCCTGACGATGATGACTTCAGAAGAAGACAAGGGGTTTCTGTTGAAACAAAGACAGAAAGGAAGACCAGGCTCCATGCTCGGAGTTGGCTAAAGCTGAAGAAAGACTACTACAGAAACAACGGAAGGTCTTGGACAAACAACTTTAAGCGGGAAATTTGGGTAAACATTAAAAAAAAAAATTTCCTTGTAGCGAAACTTTATAAGATCTAGATCACTAGCTGAAATTTCCATCAATATTAACTTTATACTTATTGTCTCATCTCATTGTTCACAGAGACGGTGGAGCTCACGGACGACGAGACAACAGAAGAGTCAGAAGGACGTGAAATGCCGTATGAAGAGCTCGAGATGAACGTAGAATCTGAAGGACCATCTGCCCCCAAGAGAATCAAGCGTGGCTTCAAAGAGGTCCTAACCATGAAATTGTCATTGTTGCTGGACCACTGTAAGGTGTCCGAAAGGAACGCTACTCGTATCATTTTGGCTACAGTAGAAGCTCTCGAAGAGGATCCCAAAGAATATAAGATCTTCAGAAGCGTTATCCGTGAACAGCGGAGAATAAACCGTGAACAAATTCAAGACAGACTTAAGATACCCCAAAACGAGGCTGTTTGCGTGCACTGGGATGGAAAACTACTACCAGGTATCCTCAAAACAGAGCAGAAAGAACGGGTTGCTGTTCTGGTATCACATGGGACTAAAGAACAACTCCTGGGCGTTCCTGAAACTGACAGTAGCTCAGGGGCGGAACAAGCCCTAGCAGTGTACGAATGTTTAGAGGAATGGGGTCTCGCCAGCTCGGTCTTGGCTATGCGCTTCGATACAACAGCATCAAATACTGGGAGACTCAATGGAGCGTGCAATCTCCTGGAGAAGATGTTAGGTCGAGAGTTCCTGTACCTAGCGTGCCGACACCACGTTTTAGAAGTCTTGTTGAGAGCGGTTTTTGACTGCAAGTTTGGAAGCACATCGGGACCTCAACCAGACACATTCAAGAGATTTCAAAAAGAATGGTCGGCGATTGATAAATCCAAGTTCGATGTAGGCGAGAATGTTTTGAAACTACTGCCCAAAGAAGAAGTAGAGAATATCAAAGAAGAACTGCAAAGAAAACTAATGGAATGCCAGCCAAGAGACGACTACAAAGAGCTGTTACAGTTGGCATTGATATATCTTGGCCATCTTGACGGAAAAGATGTGCGCTTCAGGTCTCCAGGTCCAGTACACCATGCCCGGGTGGCAAAAGCTATTTACTGTCTGAAAATACAACTCTTCCGTGACCAGTTTAAGCTGACTTCCCAAGAACAAGAGGCCCTAGAAGCACTTTGTGTTTTCATCGTTTGAGTCTACTGTAAAGCCTGGTTTAACGCCCCCAGAGCGTGTTTAGCACCAAATCAAGACCTAGAACTCATTGAAAATCTATTGAAATACGAAAGCATTGACAAAAAAATATCAGAAAAAGGAATTAACAAAATGATAAATCACCTGTGGTATCTTAGTCCTGAACTTGTTGCCCTGGCATTGTTTGACCTGACAGTGCAAAACACCGTAAAGAGCCAATTGGTGACAAAAATCTTAACAAATCAAGCAGAAGAAAATGAGAAGTGCTGCAGAAATATGCGACCCAAACTAAAACAAGAACAA